>CM056050.1:593724836-594324836 GCA_029574335.1 Rana kukunoris | reverse complement strand
GAGTGTATAATGCACATACCACAAGGGTCAGAATGGAATAATGCATAGGGTGCAGTGGTCAGGAGTGAATAATGCACAGAGCTCAGGGGTTAGGAGGGTATATTGCAAAAGGCACAGAGGTCAGAAGTGTGTAGTGCACAGAGTGAAGTGGTCAGGAGTATGTGTTGCGAAGGGAGCAGGGATCGGGAGTATGTAATGCACACAGCGCAGCGGTCAGGCGTGCATAATGCATAGACCACAAGGATCAGGAGTGCAAAATACATAGGGGCAGATTCATATAGAGATACGCCGGCGTATCTACTGATACGCTGGCGTATCTCTGAGTTCCGTTGGTCGGATCTAGGCGGCTGATTCATCGAATCAGGTTTCGCATAGATCTCCCTAAAATCCGACAGGTGTAAGTGACTTACACTGTCGGATCTTAGGCTGCAATCTCCCGCTGGCCACTAGGTGGTGCTTCCGTTTGTATACGCGACGAATATGTAAATGAGGAGATCCACCGATTCAGAAACGAACGCCCGCCCGTCGCTTTTTTTTTTCGTCGTTTGCGTTCGGCTTTTTCTGGCGGATAGTTACCCCTGCTATATGAGGGGTAAGTGCGGCGTATCCTATGTTAGGTATGGCCGTCGTTCCCGCGCCGAGTTTTGAATTTTTTACGTCGTTTGCGTAAGTCGTTTGCGAATACGGCCATACGTAATTTGCGTTAACGTCAAAACCAATGACGTCCTTGCGACATCATTTGGAGCAATGCACGCTGGGAAATTTAGCCGGCGGCGCATGCGCAGTTAACCACTTAAGACCCGGACCAAAATGCTGCTAAATGACCTTGCCCCTTTTTGTGATTCGGCACTGCGTCGCTTTAACTGACAATTGCGCTGTCGTCCTTTTCTTCCCACAAATAGAGCTTTCTTTTGGTGGTATTTGATCACTTCTGGGTTTTTTATTTTTTGCGCTATAAAAGAAAAACGACTGAAAATTCTGTAAAAAAAAAACTTGTTTCTGTCATATTAGCGGGTTATTTCTCACACACAGCATATGCATACCACAAATTACACCCCAAAACACATTCTGCTATTCCTCCCGAGTATGGCGATACCCCATGTGTGGGACTTTTACACAGCGTGGCCACATACAGAGGCCCAACATGCAGGGAGCACCATCAGGCGTTCTGGAACACCCAGACCAATTCTGACATTTCTCTCCTACATGGAAACATCATCATTTATTCGCTAGAAAATTACATAGAACCCCAAAACATTATATATGCTTTTTTAGCAAAGACCCTAGAGAATACAATGGCGGCCGTTACAACTTTTTATCTCGCATGGTATTTTCGCAGACAATTTTTGAACGCGTGTTTTTAAAAAAAAAAAATGTTTTGTGCTTAACCACTTCAATACCCAGCCATATACAATTGACGGCCTGGGATGGGATTTACCATCCTAAGTGGCCGTCAATTGACGGCCTGGGTATTGCAGGCGAATATCTGGATGATGCCTGCAGCCAGAGGCATCATCCAGATATCCTCTTCTTCAGCCGGCGATTCTGCACAATGTAAGAACGATCATAGCGGCGGTTCCGCCGCTTGATCGTTCTTACAGGCCGCGGAAGGGGACATCCCCCCCCTCCCGCCGCCATCCGGTGCTTCTCCGGGCTTACCTGTACCTTCGGGGGCCCGGAGAACGAATCGTCGGCGGCGGCAGGAAGCATAGAGATGACTGGTGACCAGATGGTCACCAGTCATCTCTATGACCGTCGGAGGACCCGGGCGCGATCTGATGACGTCACGCCCGGGTCCCAGTATGTAAACAAAGCTGCAATTGCGGCTGTAAGCCACCATTCATGAGATCGGTGAATTTTTATTCACCGATCTCATGGTTTCCAGCCTGGAGGTGAGATGTGAGGTCTTATTGACCCCACATCTCTCCATAAAGAGGACCTCTCACACACATTTCCTATTACAAGGGATGTTTACATTCCTTGTAATAGGAATAAAAGTGTAAAAAAAAAAAAATGAAAAAAAGTGTAAAAATAAATAAAATATAAGTAAAAAAAAATAATAAAAGATAAAAAAAAAAATTAAAACGCCCCTGTCCCCGATAGCTCGCGTGCAGAAGCGAACGCACACGCAAGTCCCGCCGACATATGTAAACGCCGTTTAAACCACACATGTGAGGTATCGCCGCGTGCGTTAGAGTGCCAGCAACTAATCTAGCACTAGATCTCCTCTGTAAATCTAAACTGTAACCTGTAAAAAATAAATAAAGCGTTGCCTATGGAGATTTTTAAGTACCGAAGTTTGGCGCCATTCCATGAGTGTGCGCATAATTAAAGCGTGACATGTTGGGTCTCTATTTACTCGGTGTAACATAATCTTTCACATAATACAAAAAAATTGGGCTAATTTTAGTGTTTTGTTATTTTTTTAATTCATAAAACAATTTTTTTTACAAAAAAAAGGCGTTTGAAAAATAATTACGTAAATACCGTGCAAGATAAAACTTTGGAATGACCGTCATTTTATTCCCTAGGGTGTCTGCTAAAAAAACCATATATAATGTTTGGGGGTACTGTGTAATTTTCTAGCAAAAGAATGATGATTATTACATGTAGGAGAGAAGTGTCAGAATAGGCCCGGTATGGAGGTGGTATAAAAGCCCGGTATTGAAGCGGTTAAAAAAAACAAAAAAGTAAAGTTAGCCCAATTTCTTTTCAGAATGTGAAAGATGAAGTTACGCCGAGTAAATAGATACATAAGAGGTGACACTTCATAATTGGGCACACTCGTGGAATGGCGCCAAACTTCGCTACTTAAAATCCCCATAGGCGACGCTTTAATTACTTTTACTGGTTACATGTTTTTAGTTACAGAGGAGGTCTAGGGCCAAAATGATTGCTCTCGCTCTAACATTCGCAGAGATACCTCACATGTGTAGCCTGAACACCGTTTTCATATGTGGGCGGGACTTGCGTATGCGTTCGCTTCTGCATAGGGGTGCTTTAAAAAAAAAAAAAAAAAAATGATTGTTCATTTTACTTTATTTACTTGATTTTGACACTTTTTTCCCCCAAAATAATTTTTTTTTATCACTTTTATTCCTATTATAAGGAATGTAAACATCCCTTGTAATAGGAATATAGCATGACAGGTCCTCTTTACAGTGAGATATGGGGTCAATAAGACCCCACATCTCACCTCTAGGCTGGGAAAAATATATCCTGGCTTCGATCGTAGCGGTGAGTCTGTAAAAGCACCGGAGGGGGGCAAGAGGGGGGGACGTATTGCAGAGTATTGGGGTATTGCAGGGTATTGGGGTATTGCAGAGTATCGCGCAGGCTATTGGGGTATTGCAGAGTATCGTGCGGGGTATTGCAGAGTATTGGGGTATTGCAAAGTATCGCGCGGGGTATTGCAGAGTATCGCGCGGGGTATTGCAGAGTATCGCGCGGGGTATTGCAGAGTATTGGGGTATTGCAGAGTATTGGGGTATTGCAGAGTATTGGGGTAGCAGGGATGGCTGAGCTGGGATGGATGGCTGGATCTGTGACTGCATTTGTCACAGATCCAGCCACAGTGCTGCTGCTGACACCCCGCTCCCCCCCTCTCCTCGCACAGTGTACCGAACGGTACAGAGAGGAGAGGGAGGAACCGGCGTCATCAAATGACGGCGGTTTGTTTACAAGTGATCGCGCCGTCATTCGACGCCGCGATCACGTGGTAAACGGCCGCTATCAGCGGCAATTTACCGTGATGCGCCGGGTCTTCTAGACCCGGCGAGCACGGACACTTCCGCAAAAGCGTCCCAGGGGACGCGCAATTGCGGAAGTGAAGGACGACGTCCCAGGGACGTCGCGTCACAGTAACTCGACCGCGCTGTAGCAGTTTTTTTGCTATAGCGCGGTCGGCAAGTGGTTAATGAAGGTTGCAGATTTAAAACTAGTTTGAACAACTTCTTAAATTGAAATAACATGTTTCAAGCTTATCTGCGATTTTAGTGATTGGGTTTAGATCCACTTTAAGGGCCAGATTCAGGTAGTTTGCCGCATCTTTCCGGCGGCGTAGCGTATCTCATTTACGCTACGCCGCCGTAACTTAGAGCGGCAGGTCCCGTATTCACAAAGAACTAAGTTACGGTGGCGTAGTGTAAATGGGCCGGCGTAACCGCGCATAATTCAAAGTATGGTGGTAGGGGGCGTGTTGTATGTTAATGAATGGTGACCCCACGTAAATGACGCGCCGAACGAACTGCGCATGCGCCGGCCGTGGACGTATCCCAGTGCGCATGCTCAAAATCACATCGCAAATAGTCAATGCTTTCGACGTGAACGTAACCTACGCCCAGGCCCATTCTAAATTGGCTTACGCAAATGACGTAAACGACGTACAATACAACGTTGTCCCGACGTCCATGCTTAACATGGGTTGCGCCTCATATAGCAGGGGTAACTTTACGCTGGTCCGACGCCTTACTTAAACGACGCAAATAGATACGCCGGGCGCAACTACGTTCGTGAATCAGCGTATCTACCTAATTTGCATATTCAACTCGTAAGTCTACGGAAGCGCCACCTAGCGGCCAGCGTAAATATGCAACTAAGATACGACGGCGTAAGAGACTTATGCCGCTCGTATCTTAGCAAAATTCCGGCGTATCTTGCTTTCTGAATACAGAAAAAAGATACGCCGGCGCATCCTAGAACGTAAACGTAGAACGCCAACGTAAGTTCTTTCTGAATCTGGCCCATTTTTTTTTTTTTAAAGTGTATTTGTGATATAAGACGATTCCTGAACGTACTTGCGGTGGCGCGTCGTTTGCGTAAGTGTTAGAGCGGCGTAAGGTTACCCCTGCATGCGCCGTCCAAAAAAAACGTCAATTACGTGGGGTCATGATTCATTTACATGAATCACGCCCCCACTTCATTCATTTGAATTGCGCGGCCTTAAGCCGCAACACATACGTTACGCCGCCGTAAATTAGGGCGCAAGTTTGTTCTGAATAAAGAACTTGCGCAAATATTTACAGCGGCGTAACGTATCGTGAATACGTTACGCCGTGGATCTTTCTGAATCTGGCCCAGTATTCTTCAGTTAGGTGTAGTTTCTCTGGTGACCACATGGTGGTGCTAGACGATCAGGTAGAATGTACTGTAGAAAAGGGAAAACTGTGTTACAGTGCAGTATAGATATCACAGTCTTCTATGTGTACAAGCTTCAAACGACGACTATTGCATATTTAGCACTGTATTAGTGTCACTGGTCCCCAAAAAGTGTTAAAGGTGTCCAATTTGTCTGCCGCAAAATGACAGTCCAGCTATAAGTAATTGATCGCGCCATTACTAGTAAATATAAATAAATAAATACAAATTCCATAAATAAATTCCATAGTTTGTAGATCCTATAGCCATTGTGCAAACCACTCAATATACGCTTATTTGTGTTCTTTTTTTAAACCAAAAATAGACCCCCCAGCAGCAACAATAGATCTCCCAGTAGCCATTTTAAATAGTCTCTCCAGCAGCCTGCAATAGACCACCCCTCCCCAGCAACAATAGATTCCACCAGACACAATAGATCCCACCTGCAACAATAGACCCCCCAGCAACAATGGAACCTCACAACAAAATACTATCCAAGCAGCAATAGACCCCCAGCAGCAACAACAAATCTCCCAGAAGTCAGCATCAATAGACTCTGCAGCAGCCAGCAATAGACCACCCCCCGGCAACAATAGATTTCACCAGACACAACAGACCCCCCAGCAGCAACAGTAGATCTCCCAGCAGCCAGCATCAATAGACTCTCCAGCAGCCAGCAAAGTAGACCACCTCAATATTAGATCCTCCAGCAACAATAGATCCCACCTGCAACAATAGACCCCCCAGCAACAATGGAACCACACATCAAAATACTACCCCAGCAACAATAGACCCCCCAGCAACAATGGAACCACACATCAAAATACTACCCCAGCAACAATAGACCCCTGGCAGCAATAACAGATCTCCCAGAAGCCATCATCAATATACTCCATATAATCAATATCTCCCAGCAGCCAGCAATAGACCCATAGCAACATTAGATTCCACCAGACACAATAGACCACCAGCAGCAACAATAGATCTCCCAGCAGCCAGCATGAATAGACTCTCCAGAAACCAGCAACATAGACCCCCTCAATAGTAGATGCCCCAGCAATAATAGGCCCCACCCACAACAATATACCCCCCAGCAACAATCTACTACCCCAGCAACAATAGATATCGAAGGCCAGCAACAATAGACCCCTCCCTCAACAGTAGATCCCTCCCAGGATCAATTTACCCCCCCCCAGCAACAATCTACTACCCCAGCAACAATAGATATCGAAGGCCAGCAACAATGGACCCCTCCCTCAACAGTAGATCCCTCCCAGGATCAATTTACTCCCCCCCTCCAGTAACAATAGACCTCACCAGCAAAAATAGATCTCCTCCACCAGCAATAGATCCCCCCAGCAGCCAGCTACAACAGACCCTTCAGCACACCCCAGCACCTGCTGGAAAGAAGCCCTGCCTGCAGGTATCCGCTTAGTGTGCAGCTACATGTGAACAGCGGCGGCCTCTGCCAGCATGCAGTTACTTCGCACAGGTTGTGCGACCGCCGCTATTAATATTCACCTGTCATTCCGTCTACAAGACTTCTCGTGGAATCCCATGTATGCTGATAAATGGGGGGGGGGGGGTGGGAGGTGGACGGACGCTTCAGGATTAGTGATTTCTAAATAATGAGTGAGCAAAGAAAACAGATCAGCTGAAAACACCCATGTCGTTATTCTCTCGCCTGTTCACCATATGCTCTTATTTACAGAACGATCTATCGATCAACAAAAATGAACTGCTAAGATTTTATAGCCTTCAGAGGATTATAAACTCAAACAATGTCAAAGTTCATGTAGACCTCCGGTAACATTTTTTTTTAACCGTTTGCGACCAGCGCACGACTATATACGTCGGCAGCATGGCACGGACAGGTATACGTCCCCTTTAAAAGCGCGGGTCCCGCGGACTCGATCGCCACCGGGATACCCCGCCATCGTCTCACGGTAAGGAAGAACGGGGAGATGTGAACAAGCATCTACCCGCTATGCTTAGTAGGGCTGCCGACAGGGGGTAGAGGAAGTACACCTGTAAGGGGCCCGGAGGTCCCCAGGGGCCTGGATGGCACCCCCTTTTTTTATAGAAAAGGGGCCTTTTTTTATATTTATTTTTTTAATTGTTTTATATATATATATATATAATTCCCTTGGGCCCTTAGTAAACATAAAAACAAAAACATATATAAAAAAAATAGTAAAAAAAAGGGGGGAGAGTTGCCATCTGGGGGGCTGGGGACCCATGGGCCCTTTAATAAAAACAAAACAAAAAAAAGATATATAAAAATTAAAAAATGTTTTTACAATTTTTTTTTTTTTAAAAAGGCCGTTGCCATCTCGGGCCCTGGGGTCCTCCAGGCCCCTTACAAAAAAAGGGGGGTTTGCCACTGGGGACCTCAGGGCCTTTATACGTGTGCTGCCTGAACCCCCCTGATGGCGGCCCTGCGTACAGGTCTGCTGTGGTGACATGGTTGGACAGTAAACCTGGAGTTTTTCCAGGTTCATGATCTTTCTATTGTGAACTTTAGTCATGGTGCGTGCAACTAGCCACTCCCCTGGCACCACCACATCCTTGCAGGGCCCCAACATTACTATGACCCCTTGAAGTTTCTTGTGAGCCCCAATAGGGAGAGACTAGACTACCTGTTGGAGGGTGCCAGGAGTACTTTTTGCTTGAGCGGCATGCGTATGACTTCCACTTGTTGAGGCTGTTTCCTCGCTGTCCTTTGGTGAGCTTTGTAGGCCCGTATCACGTTAGCCTCCCCGGGCAGAGAGGAAGAGCGTTTCTCCGCCGTGAGAATTACAGGGCTCAGGTGAGTAAAACGGGGGGCTAGATGGTCGGTCACTAGAAGAAGTTTTTTATACCTTAATTACAACTCCTTTAAGTTGAAAAGTCTGATCCAGAATTTGGTGACCTTAGGACATAGTAAACATAGTTCCCATTTGGCCACAACGCCATTTTTGACAAGTTATCAGCTATATCTTGCTATTCCTCTAGGTCACACGTGTCAAACACAAGGCCCGCAGGCCGAATTTGGCCCCCCAGGCCATTTCATGTGGCCCTCGTACCTCTCCTGCAGCATTAAGGAAAGGGGGGTACACTGTGATGCAGTGGCGGTGCGTCCATAGATGGCGCAGGAGCGCCGCCCCCCCCTCGCTCCTGCACCGCCACTGAAAAACAATACATAGATTCATGCATTGCATGAATCTATGTATTGTCGCTGCTGCCGCCCACTATTCAGATGGCCGGCCCCCTGGCGAGCACCGGCCATCTGAATAACAGCAGCTGGTTGGCTGTGGAAGTGTCTATCAGAGCCAGTGGCTCTGATAGGCTTTCCGATTTCAGCCTGAGGGCTGTAATTGGCTTCCGAATAGTTAACCAGGGGTGTGCGTTCCTTGGTTAACACTGACACGCATCTCAGCCCATCAGGTTCACCGGATCTGGTTACCGGTAACCTGATTGGCTGAAGCGACCTAGAGGGTGGGACTACATTGAGGGATCGTGGAGGAGCATCCGAGGGGGCACTCTGACGGCATTTTAGGGGCAAACTGGCAGCAATTGATGGGCACAGTGGCGACAATGGCATGGCACAGTGGCTGCGTTTGGCATGGCACAGTGGCTGCGTTTGGCATGGCACAGTGGTGACAATTGATGGGCACAGTGGCGACAATGGCATGGCACAGTGGCTGCGTTTAGCATGGCACAGTGGCTGCTTTTGGCATGGCACAGTGGTGACAATTGATGGGCACAGTGGCGACAATGGCATGGCACAGTAGCTGCGTTTGGCATGGCACAGTGGCGACAATTAATGGGCACAGTGGCAACAATTACATGGCACAGTGGCAACAATTTTATGGCACAGTGGTGACAATTTTATGGCACAGTGGCGACAATTTTATGGCACAGTGGTGACAATTTTATGGCACAGTGGCGACAATTTTATGGCACAGTGGCTGCGTTCTATTGTTTATTGCTTGTATAGCGTAGAATCACCCGAAGGTATCGAAACGCTTCCAGACCTTAACAATTCACAACGAGACCGGGTGTTACAGGCATAAATTAACATAGTAACAATATCCAATATGTACCACGATTAAAATCACCTAATATAACAACAATATAGAACCAAAAAAACATGACTGGTGTACTACTAGTGTTTGCTAAATAACCAACCACCCACCTCTTAACCACCTACATTAAACACTCGACACCTTCTGGATTAAATGGCCAACAAAGGCCCCTTTATTAAATCCAAAAGGTAAATATAAAATTAACATTTAAACAACCATTTTAAAATATATATAACCGTATAAACTTTTTAACATTTACCAACATTCTTTTTGAATAAATTAACCCAAACAACAACCACTGTAGACACAACACTGTAGACACAACGGTTCCTGAGAGAAAGGGAAATAAAAAGTGCAAGGCAATGGGCTGTCCTCCAACAGAAAGTGTCCGGGCCTCTAGCCGTACGTCATAAGCTCAAGAGACCATAGCTTCCTCCTTCATTTACTCTTCAGCCCGATTGCCAGTAGCCCCCACCTAACCGGATAGGGAAGGTGCCCATCCCATGACAGGCCCCAACTCCTACCAACCATCTCAGGTATATCGATCTTATATCTCTATACCACCCCCACCCAATTCTCAGGAGCCCCAAAACCAATGCCACAGACGCATACGGTGACACCTCACACGTGTGCGGCCCGCCACAGCCCTAAGGCCCGTTGCAACCCGTCCTGGAGCCCCAGGACCCACAAGTCAATGCCCACAGGGGTCAAGTGCACCCCGTCACCCCTGAGGAAAAGGGGGAACTCCCTTTTTTGGCTCGCAATGGCGAACCACCAACCCCCCGTGATGGGCGACAAACTTAGAGACGGCCTTATTGGCCTTAATCCTGGCCCAATTAACCCTGTCTACAGGCCGAGCGCCTCTCCAGGCCAACCTCCCCACCATTTCGGACCAAACCACCAACGTGTCGAGGAATGCGCTCCTGAAGTGCATAAAGTCCCACTTGATGACCCGAATCAGATCTCGAGAAGCTCTAACGCACAGGTCATTGCCCCCGAAATGCAGCAATAGCACTTCCGGGGCCCTGTCCAGCCTAGTATAATGCTGAACTTCCGGCACCACCCTGGACCAAAGCATACCAGGGATGCCGATCCAACGGACAGTAGCCTACTCCCGCGAAAAACCCAACTGCCTGCCCTCACTCCTGACCAATGAACATAGGAGTGACCCAAGATCCAGACCAAGCATGAAAAGAACGGGGAACACCAGAACAGAGAATCAACACTGAACAGGCAAACCACCACCCAGCACACCACACCCCGACAAAGAATTGACCAACAAAATCACAAACACTGACGAACCGGAAAAGAAAGTAACGTTGACCTCCCACCCCCTCACAAAGCTGCGGACGCACATACAACCTGAACCGGCGGGGCTCCCAGCGACCGATCCGCTGCAGGACCTCATCTCACAAGCCCCACCGCGGGCCTTCTGTCGCTGCCCCGATCCAAAAAGAATGAGAGGAATACTCCGCTGAACAGAAACCACCTGCCACCAAACTACGTTTGAAAAACTTCCCCAAATTAATACCTGGTCAACGGAAGCCCATCCGCATGAACCAGGAACGGGCCCACCCCTGGTGGGCGCAAACCCAACCATTCGCAAACAACTTCCACCGGACAAACCCCGAGCCCCGGCACCTTACCCTGGATCACCTTGGTGCCCTTGCCCACTTGATCGTTTTGTGACCTGCGAATAAGCAACGTAACCGAGTCAGCGAGGACACGCACATCGGACACATGCAATCCACCCGGTACCTTTTTGACCAACCCTCAAAGCCCCGAAAAAAGCCAACACAAACGCCGCCCGAAACAAACGATCCTCAAAAGGTGAAGACCACACCACCTGCAAAACACCAACAAACGACTCCAACATGTGAAGAGAAACCGGCCTCCTAGAATGCGGACGCACGCGACCTTTCCGGTAACCCCGCAAAGCCTTGCAGACCAAAAATGACTTGGTCACATCCTCGACACCATTCAACTGAAACAGGAATGCCAAGCCCGACATCTTTGTGTTCAAGGAGGAAACTGACACCTCCTCCTCACAACACTTACCCAAAAAATACAACAGTACATGTAACCGGTCCTCAGCCGAGAACCCCACCCCAAGCTCACTCACCAAACTATGCCATTCCTGCCACACCCGTTCATATGATCTCCAGGTGGAGTCAGCTACTGACCTCCGGACCAACTCCATCACCGCCCCCACACGAGGCCCCACAAGCCACTGGGGCACGGAACCCCCACCCGATCCGCCTCCGGAGCCAGCTGCCGGAACCTGTCCCACCGCAAACGAGAGAGTGCATCAGCCACCTCATTGTTGACCCCGGGGACATGCACAGCACAAATAACGATATTCAAAGCCAAGCATTTTAAAACCAAAGCCCGTAGCAAATGAACCACTGGCATCGACAAAGCTGAAAATGAAGAAATAGCCTGAACCACACCCAAATTGTCGCAGTGAAAACGCATCAAATCATCTAGTGCAACACTAAGGCCAAACCCGACAGGTCCCGAACCACCCATTCCCAAAAATGAACTGAACATCTCAACATATGGGCACTAGATGGCGCAGCCCATGGGCAAAACACAGGTCCACAAAATACTGACCCTCCCAACAACATCCCAACAACCGCACACTGTCTGGATGCACCGGCAAGAGCCGAAAGGCCGACTCAATAGCGGTCTTGGCCAACCAGGCCCCCTGCCCAAACGTTGAACCCACCGCACCGCCTCAATAAAAGATGCATAGCACACTGTACACAATGCCGGATCAATGGCCTCGTTCACCAAGCCCCCTTTCGGGTACGATAGGTGGTGGATGAATCAAAACTGATTCGGCTCCCGTTTAGGAACCACCCCAGCGGTGACACCATCAAGTCTCCCGTGGGCGGGGCCTCAAATGGCCCCGCCATCCTGCCCAAACCCACCTCCTTCTGGAGCCTAACAGTCACCACCTCCGGGCGAGTCAACGCAGACTTAAGGTTAGCCGCCATGGAAGGTATAACACCCAAATGCTCGGAATCGGGAAACCATCCTTAACGCCCAACGACAACGCCGGCGCAGCTACCCTATTCGGGTACCTACTTAGGCACGGCACCATTTTGTCCACCCTCACCGACGTCCTCCCTTTTGCCAGCGTCACCAAACCTCTTTCCTCTCTTAAAACACTTCGACCAGGGATGGGCTCCCCCACAACCGGAGCACTCATGCCTGAAGCAACACGATCCTCCAAACTTACAGGAGCCCTCGTTGTACTGCCAACAGAAACCCCTGCGTTTTTTGGCCGGCAGCAAGGAAGCCCGAGCACCCCTGGCCCCCTCCCGAAAGGGCTGCGGCACAACCCTGGCCTGAGTCATTAGTCTCATCCACAGGGCGATATTTTTTTGGTTCCACCGTATCTCCGGACGAACAGTTTTTTTCTGTCGAAACTGCTCATCATAGCGCAGAATGTAACACAATAAACCCGTGCACTGGTCCAGCTGCTTTTTCCCAGTCACGCTAGCTAGAATGTAAAACGCATGCTCCCAATTCGCAAAGGTACGAGGAATCAGGCGATAACGCCGCTTCTCTTCCTCCTCCTTCTTGCTCTCGTCTGGCATCACTTTATCTAAATTAAACTTCGAGGGGGAGCAGCGAAATTATTTCCACATACTCCCCCTTCCAAATCCGCTCCTTCACCTCAACCCTCAAATGAGCCCCCAGAGGCGCATCATAACACAGATAAACCTCGCACCGAGCCGAGTCCGCCAACCTTACCCCGTCCGCCATTAAACCTGACACCATGTCCGTCACCGCCCCACCTGGAGTAGCCCCAGCAGGAGAAACACCCTCAGCGGGACCGTCTACCGGTGGCGCTGGCAGAGGTGGCAACACCCCGTGCCAACCGGGACGCGGACACCGTCCCCACACCCGCTAAACTGAACAGTCCCCACCCCCCCAACAGAACTGCCTAGGGCCTGAACCAACACACACAGTACTGGGATTAGCCAGCCCGACCCCGGGCGGAACCAATCACGCAGCCGAAGGAGGTACTGCGACAGCCGGAGCGGGCCCAACGGGCCCCCATCAACCAGGGGCCTGCAACCATTTAATAAGGATGACAGCAGCTTCTGCAGCAACAGCGCACCCGCATCAGGGACCCCCCCCCCACCGGCAGAGCCACCCCACCCAACTGAAGTACACCAGAAACAAAACAGCCTGTTTGTTACCACAACTGCAGATGACTCCCGAATGACTGGCCCCGCCCCCTCCTCCTTTTATGTGACCCTCCTCATGTGCCTAAGCCCCGCCCCCCGGCCGGACTTTTTACCAGCCATTTCCTCTTCCTGTGTGCGCTCCACACAGTGTTCCCCCAGTCATGTGGCCCCTGCGCCTGGGTTCCCCTTACTTCGGGGCTGTCTATACGATACAATATAAAACCATAAAAATCACATAAGACCAAAGGAGAGACAACACACAATTCCCCATAAAACAGATTCAGCAGTACTTCCCTCCAGAATGACCCTAACCTCAATCCTCCTATCATTCTGCCTCTGCCCACAGGCAGGTTTTAAGATCCCTCCTAAATGTGGGTAGGTGCGGACTGTCTAAGAATTAGGGGAAGTAAATTCCATTCTCTCGGGCCGGGTTCTATGGGCACAGTGGCTGTGTTTGATGGTCACAGTGGCGGCAATTGATTGGCACGGTAGCAGCAATTGATGGGCACAGTGGCAGCAATTGATGGGCACAGTGGCAGCAATTGATGGGCACAGTGAGGCTGCAATTGATGTTTTTATTTTTTTCGTTTGTTTGCGTCCCCCCAAAAATGTTGAGCACCAGCCGCCACTGCTGTGATGTAAGGGAGAGTGGGGAGACTCAACTTCTGACGGTGGGGGGGGCTCTTAACATCTAATGTAAGGGGAGGGGATGCGCTGGACATCTAACCTTACAGATACAACCGGCCCTTTTGAGGGCAATCATAATGCTGGTGCGGCCCACAATGAAATGGGTTTGACACCCCTGCTCTAGGTCGCAAGGGATTTCTACATTTAAAATACTTGACACCATTATTATAAGAATGTCAACCGTTTTAATCCATCTTTCATCATTATTGTCATCTTGTTTTTGCCAGAACTCCCCTGACCCCTCTTCAATAGGACAGTCATATGTATGTAGTGAGTGTTTGATCGGTTGTAGAAGGCCCGCTGTGTTCCCTTCCCAGCATCTGATCAAGGTTCAACTCATTAATTTGCCATTTAGGCTTTAATGTAAGTTGCCTATATCAGAATGACTTCTCCGAGGCATGGCACCTCCTTCAGCAAACCCAACAGAATGAACTTGGTCAACACATCAAAGAAGGGAGCAGTCATTAAACTGCAATCACTCTCTGATAGATCACAGCATACCACAGCTGTCATGGCGATGGAATCTCACATTTGCCCCAACTGCAAACACGAACAAAAGGCTTTATTCACCATTGAATATACTGTACGCTGTTACACCTTTAACCACTTCAATACCGGGTATTTTCACCCCCCTCCTGCCCAGGCCAATTTTCAGCTTTTGAATGACAATTGCGCGGACGTGGCTCCCAAACAAAATTGACATCCTTTTTTTTCCCACAAATAGAGCTTTCTTTTGGTGGTATTTGATCACCTCTGCGGTTTTTATTTTTTGCGCTATAAACAAGAAAAGACTGACAATTTTGAAAAAAAAAAACACAATATTTTTTACTTTTTGGTATAATTTGCTATAATATATATATATTTTTAATATTTTTTTCTCATTTTAGACCGATATGTATTCTTCTACATATTTTTGGTAAAAAAATATATATATATATCGCAATAAGCGTATATTGATGTTTGCGCAAAAGTTATAGCACCTACAAAATAGGGGATAGATTTATGAATTTTTTTTTACCTTTTTTTTTTTACTAGTAACGGCAGCGATCTGCGATTTTTGCTAGGACTGCGATATTGCGGCGGACAGTTTGGACACTTTTGACACTATTTTGGGACCATTGACATTTATATAGCGAACAGTGCTATAAATATGCACTGATTACTGTATAAATATGACTGGCAGGGAATACTCGGGGGCAAGGAAGGAGTTAAATGTTTTCCCTAGGAAGAAATTCTAACTGTGGGGGTAGAGGACTGACTGGTGGAGGTGACTGATCGGTATCCCTATGTACAAGGAACACACCATCGGTCTCCTTTTCCCTGACAGGATGGGGATCTGTGTGTTTACACACACAGATCCACATTTCTGCTCTGTAACCCGCAATCGCAGATGCCCAGCGGACATCACGGCCGCCAGGCACGCGCCCCCTCTAGTGGCGAAAAGCCGAAGACATCATATGGCAGCCGCCCAGGAAGGCAGAGCCACATTGTGACCATCTTTTGACTATATGCAAGATAGGAAGAGGTTAACATTCGTTGCATCCCAGCATGCATTCAAACACCAAATTTTTTTTTATGTTACCTGATCATCACCAGACAGATTTTGTAAAAAAATAAAATATACAAAAGACACACGGACATTTTTTTTCATATTTACAGTACTGTGCAAAAGTTTTTGGCAGGTGTGAGGAAATGCTGTAAAGTAAGAATGCTTTCAAAAATATATATTTTAATTATTTATTTTTATCAATTTACAAAATGCAAAGTGAGCGAAAAGAAAGATTGAAAATCAAATCAATATTTGCTGTCACTACCTATGTCATCAAACCAGCATTATTTTTTTTACAATACTTGCACACTTTGTACAGAGATTTTGTAGGATAGGTCAGGTGTATGATTAACCACTTAAGACCCGGACCAAAATGCTGCCAAACCTTGCCCCTTTTTGCGATTCAGCACTGCGTCGCTTTAACTGACAATTGCACGGTCGTGCGACGTGGCTCCCAAACAAAATTTGCGTCCTTTTCTTCCCACAAATAGAGCTTTCTTTTGGTGGTATTTGATCGCTTCTGCGATTTTTATTTTTTGCGCTATATACAAAAATAGAGCGACATTTTTGAAAAAAAATCAATATTTTTTACTTTTTGTTATAAGAAAAATCAAATAAACTAAATTTTAGTCAAACATTTAGGCCAAAATTTATTTAGCCTCTTTAGTAAAAAAAAATCGCAATAAAAAAAAATTAGCTACCTAGCGGGAACAGCGACACTAATACAGCGATCAGAAAAATTATCGCTTAGTGACGCTGGCAATACGGAGTGAAAGGGTTAACTAGGGCAGTGATCAAGGGGTTAAAACTAGCTACCCTGAACCTAACACTAACTGCCTGTCACACTGACACTAACTGCAGTGATCATACATATAATCACTGCATTCAGTGACACTGTGACAGGGGGGAGGGGGTTGGGGGGGGGCGATCAGGGGGGTTAAATGTTCCTATGTGTCTGTGTGTCAGTGTGCTGTTGTGTACACTTACTATGTGATGTGATCTCTCCTCAGCGGTGGTCGAAAAAACCGCAGAGGGAGCGATCACATCACTTCCTCCTTCCTGTGTTTACACAGGAGGAGGAAATGACACACAGGGGGAGCGCGCGGATTGGCTGAGAGCGATCCGGAGGGGGCAGACAAAAACCAACCGCCGCCCCCTCTGCATGGATCGCTCGGCCAGGTAACCGGACCGCCGCATGTACCGGGGGGGTCCGATCGGACCCCCGAACCCCCCAAGGCACTAACGTATATATAGACGTAGAAAGTCGTCTTTTATTTGTAAAAATGTAGGATGTACATCACAAAACCGCAGCAAAGAAAATGGGGAACAGCCAATGCGTTTTTACACTTAATAGTGCTTAATTATGGCTCAATGATTAAGCACTATTAAGTGTGAAACGCGTCGGCTGTTCCCCTTTTCTTTGCTGTGGTTTTGTGATGTACATCCTACATTTTTAGAAAAAAAAGACGACTTTATAAGTCTTTTGGAGTGCGGCTGTCCATCTCTTCCTGAATTTTTCAACATTGACTCTGTATATAGTTGTCTGTAGGCAATCCACCACCATGAAGATCTAAGGCCTCGTACACACGATCAGTCAAAACCGATGAAAATGGACTAAAGGTCAGTTTCATCGGTCCAAACCAATCGTGTAGGCCCCATCGGTCAGTTATACTTTGGTCAAAAAAAGAGAACTTGGGGCGTGGCCTAGGCATGGCAGTGTGAAGACGCTTCCTCACAGGGCTCCCGGCCGGCGGCTTCCTCGCAGCTATTACCGCACATTCTGGCATCCTTTCACGGCCTCGGGAGGACCCGGTCAGTCACCCGCCCGCTCAAAAAGACGGCATGAACCGCTATTTGCGCCTGCTCCAGCCGGCGGCCTCCTACTGCAGCCAAGATGGCGCCGGCCCGCCATGCAGCCCAGGACGTTGCAGAGGTTCCGAGGGACACAGACCACCCGCTGCAGATGGCAGATGAGCACTGTATGCCGCCCTTCTCACCACCCAGCAACCTCTCGCCATGTCTACCCAGATCCCTGGCAGCCTCTCCAGGCAGGGAAGACGCTCTGCTCAGCTCCTCGCTTGTGGCTTCACCCCCAGCCCCCACCCCATCCAGCGCACTGTGCTTCAGCCCAGGAGACAAGGAGGAGCAGAGACAGCCACCCGCACATCAGACTGCAGTGAGTACATCCACCTGCATACAGCTACCACAGGGTCTTCCTTTGCATGCCTCATCTGAACAAAGACTGTGGGCTTTCCTGCAGCAGCTGCCCACAAGAAACGATTTTGAGTCGCTTGTTCAGAGACTAGAAACAGAATTAAAGGGTGAGATCCAATCTGTCAGAAAAGATGTATCAGCACTAGATTCCCGGGTCACTGTGGTAGAGCAGGAACAGGTTACAGTGGCTCAGTCGGTACAAACCCTGCATACATCCCAATCCGAACTGACTGATCAAATCATACAGCTGCACTTACTTCAAGACGACTTGGAGAACCGCAGCTGCAGGCAAAACATCAGGCTGCGGGGAGTGCCCGAGAGTGTTCTACACTCAGAGCTGCGTTCCAAAGTGACTACCATCTTTAATTGGTACCTGGACAAACCGTCAGATTCTGAGATCATCATTGACAGAGTGTATAGAACCCTAGGCCAGCGA
Source organism: Rana kukunoris (assembly GCA_029574335.1). Lineage (NCBI taxonomy): Eukaryota > Metazoa > Chordata > Amphibia > Anura > Ranidae > Rana > Rana kukunoris. The sequence continues at coordinate 594,306,545 of CM056050.1, read as the reverse complement.
TCAGAGCCCTCTGACAGACCAAGAGACGTCCTCTGCTGTTTACACTCCTTTACCCTCAAGGAAGACATACTACAACGGGCATGGCAGGTGGGAGTCCTGGAACTTGATGGCGCAGCTGTCCACCTACTACAAGATGTCTCCAGGAAGACTCTCCTAATGCGACGATCGCTTAAACCTCTTCTGGATGGTTTGGGGGAGAAGGGTCTCACGTACAAGTGGGGACACCCATTTCACCCCATAGTCCGCAAGGGCCCGGACACATTTTCATTGCGTCACCCCTCGGAGCTTCCAAGCTTGTTTACTTTTGCCGATATGGATCCGTTTTCGTGTACCCAACTGGTTGCTGACGGTCATCTCTGGGGATCCGCCACGCCAAGCTCCCCCAGGTAGACCACAGAGGGGTCGCTACGGTCGCCGTGGATGTGGGAACCAGTCTCGAGCCCGACGGGCGGACGACCACCGTGCACACCTCCCGAACGCAGAGGCGGATGTCTGATAACGTACTACATACACAGTCGGCAGACTTTTATCATATAAGCGTTACTCTTTTCATGTTTCTTGTTTTTTTTTGGCTGTCTAGTTTTTTCCTGGTTCGTGGTTGCCCGAAGGCCTCTTACACGTGACGACCACCTGACCCAAATGCTGACAGGCCTGCCACTTTTCTCAGCGCTAGCGCAATGCTTACAGTGGTGCCCATTTCCCATCACCCCCACCTTGGTTTACACCGAAGATCCTGACAGAACACAGGTCCTTGGACTTTGCATGGGTGCACTTGCTCCCCGCCCCCCCCTTTTTTCCTTTTTTTTAAATTTGGGTGTTTTTATAGTTGGCTATGGCCGGGGGTGGGGGTGATGGGGAGGTGGCGGCGGCCTGTGGGAAGTTCTGTGGACTACCAATTTTTTTTCTTACTTGCCTCAGGGATCTGGTGCATTTGTTTTGTTATTTTTCATGAGGTTGCACGTTTTTATAAGTTTATGTTTAGCGATAGCTATATGTTTTCTTGCAGGGGTATTTAAATGTTTGAATTTTTCTGCATTCCCTTAACTATAACCATGCCTTTCACGTGCCTTGGGTACTACATTTTGTGTACGATCTTCTTAGTGCTGGTGCGATACCAGGGTACTGCCTTGGGGTAGGCGCTGATGTCCCATCGTGTCCAGTTCTGGGCGCTGTGCGGCTGGACCACCCCAGGACTGGAACGCGGGACCGATGATGTCCTTGGTTTTGACTCACAACTGGGCCAATATTTATTTTTTTGGGTGTTTCTATGGTTGGCCATGGCTGGGGGCAGGGGTGGTGGGGAGGTGGCGGCGGCCTGTGGGAGGTTCCGTGGACTACCATTTTTTTTTTACTTGCCTCAGGGATTTGGTGCAACTGTTTTGTTATTTTTCCTGAGGTCGCACATTTGTATAAGTTTATGTTTAGCGATAGATATATGTTTACTTGCAGGGGTATTTAAATGTTTGCATTTTTCTGCATTCCCTTAACTAACTATAACTAGGGTTGTCCCGATACCACTTTTTTAGGACCGAGTACAAGTACCGATACTTTTTTTCAAGTAGTCGCCGATACCGAATACCGATACCGATACTTTTTTTAAACGTGTCCCCAAATGCAGCCATGTCCCCCACATATTGCAGCCATGTATGTCCCCCACATATTGCAGCCATGTATGTCCCCCACATATGCAGCCATGTCATGTCCCCCACATATGCAGCCATGTCATGTCCCCCACATATGCAGCCATGTCATGTCACCCACATATTGCAGCCATGTATGTCCCGCACATATACAGCCATGTATGTCCCGCACATATACAGCCATGTCATGTTCCCCACATATTGCAGCCATGTCATGTCCCCCACATATTGCAGCCATGTCATGTCCCCCACACATATGCAGCCATGTCATGTTCCCCACATATTGCAGCCATGTATGTCCCCCACATATTGCAGCCATGTCATGTTCCCCACATATTGCAGCCATGTCATGTCCCCCACATATGCATCCATGTCCTGTGCCCCATATTGCAGCCATGTCATGTCCTCCACATATGCATCCATGTCCTGTGCCCCATATTGCAGCCATGTCATGTCCCCCATACCTCCACTGCCGCTGCTGCCGGGTTAATCCCTGTGCAACACAGCAGGCATTACAAGTTTTTCGTTGGTAAACTTGTAATACCAGCGGCGCCATGTATAGACATGCGATTCGACTGATCCGTCCAATCGCGAGCAAGGGGGGAGTGTCTATGCACGTATCCGTGTATAGACACTCCCCCCTTGCTCGCGATTGGACGGATCCGTCCAATCGCGTGTCTATACATGGCGCCGCGGGTATTACAAGTTTACCAACGAAAAACTTGTAATGCCTGCTGTGTTGCACGGGTATTAGCGGCGGTCGGCGAGTGACGGGCGGCGTGCGGCGAGCGGCAGGGGGGGGGAGTATTCTATTTAGGTATCAGGGGTATTTGCGGGAGTACAAGTACTCCCGCAAATACTCGGAATCGGTCCCGGTACCGATACTGGTATCGGTATCGGGACAACCCTAACTATAACCATAGCTTTCACGTGCTTTGGGTAATACATTTTTTGTACGATCTTCTTAGTTCTGGTGCGATGCCGTGGTACTGCCTTGGGGTAGGCTCAGATGGCCCGTCGTGTCCAGTTCGAGCGATGTCCTTGGCCTTGACTCACAACTGTGCCAATATTTTTCTTTTTTACATCGAACGGTGGGTCCATCTTTTCCATGTTTGACTTTACTGTTTTCTCCTCCTCTTTGGGCCAGATTCAGGAACACTTGCGCTGGAGTATTTCGATATGCGCCGCGTAACTGTGATGATGCGCCGTCGTTTCTATGTGCCTGTACCCACCAAACTAGATGCGCCCAATAACGGGTCATTTGCGACCGGCGGAACGTTCCGACGCCAGAGTATCGTCAGTGCTTAATTTCGCTGTGCGCATCAGTCGCGCCCATTGATTTCCCCTGCAAATATGCAAATGAGGGATTTTTCACAATTCACGAACGGATTAGCACCATACGCCGGCTACATGCGCCGCGCGTATCTCGTCCGTCCGGCGCAAAGTTATTTCTACAAAAGGCTGCTTTATCTTTACTCCAGATGGCCACAGGTCAGCAGGAGAGCAGCTACAGCAGCGTTACCGACGATAGGAGCTAGCTGAACAACCACACTTGCAAGGACAACACCTCTGTGTGCCAACATGCCAGGGGCAGTCGTGGTCCTATCACTAGTACTGGGTCCCCCGGAACGAAGGAGGCGGGCACGTGAGAGGATATACCGCACACGTATGAGCCTCTTTGGCATGGGGGATGAGGAGGTGTATCGCTTCTTCAGATTCAGCCCAGATGCAATACTTGAACTAACCACAACCCTGCAGGATGACATCACCAGCCCAACACACCGCTCACAAGCAGTGCAGCCACTGGTGAAGGTCCTGGCAACACTTCATTTCCTTGCAAGTGGATCATTCCAGCGTACAAGTGGAGTGGTGGCTGGGATGTCACAGTCCTCCATGAGCAGATGTGTGCACCAGGTTGTCCCTGCAATCCTCAGACGCATGTCCAACCAGTTCATCAGACCCACCACTGAGGAGCTGCGGCTGAAGGCAATGACAGATTTCTACAGCATTGCCAGATTCCCACGCACCATCGGGGCCATTGATTGCACACATGTGGCCCTACAGCCCCCCAGTGCCACAGAGCACATATACCGCAATCGGAAGCATTGGCATTCCATCAACGATGCCCAGCGCCTCATATGGCACGTCCGTGCCAAACACCCCGGGTCCAGCCATGACAGCTTCATATACCGTCAGAGTCCCATCCCAGCAGAATTCGAGCAGAACATGTATGGGGACAGCTGGCTGGTTGGTGAGTGACATGGGTGGCAGGCATGACTATCCCCTCCCGTGATGCACAACAGAAGTCGCACATGCATGACTAACATCCTCCTGTATTTTCCCTTACAGGTGACTCTGCATATGCACTGGGACCCCATCTAATGACTCCTTTCCGGAACCCCCAAACCAGAGGAGAGAGAAAATACAATGAAGCACACATCAAAACCCGTGCAGTGGTGGAGCAAACATTTGGGCTCCTGAAGTCCCGTTTCCGCTGCCTGGATAAGTCCGGGGGGACCCTATTGTATTCCCCTACCTTTGTGTGTCAGATCATCGGTGCATGTTGTATTCTGCACAACTTTGCTATGAGAAAAGGCCTGCAGATTGACATACGTGATGACCTGACCCCCGACCCACACAGTCCCCACCTGGCAGAGGAGACCCAGTCTGCTGATGGAAGAGCAGTCAGGAGGGTCCTCGCCGTAGGCATCTTTGGACACTAAACCAAAACATTAATCACACAGACAATGCACGCGTGTACACCACTGATGTCCCTAGATCACACACACCACATGCACATCGCATTGGATTAGCCCAAGTCCAGCATGTAGGAGTTGGGAGCAGCAACGCCAGCGTCAAGGCCCCAATGATGTCACTGTCCATTCATACACCTTTCACACGTCATTCATTCAGCCGTGGGGTTAACTTCACCACCACGGCCGAGGGTGACACCCCTTACTGTCAGGAGTGCCACCCTCTCACATTCACACACCATTCACATTGTCCCCTGCACTCCTGACTGTGTGCAGTACAAAATAAACAAAAATATCTCATAACCTGAGAACAAAAATAAACAAAAACTAATATCCTGAGTATAAACAAAAATATTCAAAAATAAACAAAAACTCATATCCTGAGTATAAACAAAAATATTCAAAAATAAACAAAAACTCATGTCCTGAGTATAAACAAAAATATATAACAACCAAAAAATCAAAAAACCCTCATCTGGGATGACGGGGGCTCCTCCTTGGGGGCACTCTCGGGCTCCTCAGCTGCCTGGAGGGAGTGGGTGGTGGTGGGGGTGGGGGGGCATCGGGAGGAGGCTGATCCCCGGGTGGGCCACTCCTGGGAGCTGTTGGCTGCATGCCCTCCAATGCCACAGCAATACGGCTCAGATACAGGTTTGTCTGGGCCTGCATCCTTAGCTGGCGGGTGATCTGATGCCGCTGGTCACGTTGCCGCTGCCTCCCCTCTTCCCGGATGGCAGCTGTGTTGTCTCGAACAGCTGCTGTCAGGTGCTGGATATCAGCCTGCACCTCCCACAGGCTGGTCACAACGCCCTGCACACGACTGGGCAGCTGTGACATGGAGCCCAGGCTGTCTGCGACCCTGTCTAAGTGGCCAGCCATCTCCCCCATTTGCTGGGTCTGTTTGGCGTGGTCCAACACTACCTGGTCCTGGACCAGATCAGACACCCCCCTGGTCTTCCGGGTCGCCTTCCTGGGGGCAGAAGAAGGTTGTCCCCGTGGGGATGGAGTCGCCCTTGAGGGGCTACCTAGGATGGGGGAGGGGATCACAGAGGGCCCTGCAGAGGAGGAGGACTCCTCCAACATTAAAATAAACTCCTGTTCAGGGACAGGCTCCTCCACAACCACCTCTGCTGAAGTGGTGTGCGTACTCTCCTCCTCCACCTCGGTGTCTCCAGCACCCAGGGCCTCGTCATCAGCATCCCGTTGGGAGGTTGGGGTGGACTGGCCGGTAAGCGATGATGGCCCAGCTCCGTCATCTGTGGATGACACAAAGCAGACACATGTTGGTGGTCCCACACACTTGGCACATGTACCCCCCCCCCACATGCAACACACCAAAAAGGGGGTAAAAATCACTTACCTGTCCTGGAGCCTTCCTCTACGGAGTCATAGCCAGGGACCCCCTCCAACTGCTCCCTGTCCAGGCAGCGGGCGACCACCTCCTCCTCCGCGGTCAGGGTGACAGGACATGGGGGACCACCACCTGTGCCCCTCTCATGGCTCCTAATGGTGGCCACCTTGCCCCTCACCTTGCGCCGCAGGTCGTTTATTTTTTTTTGAATATCGCCTGCAGTCCGGGTGGAGTACCCCAGCACATTGACCCTGGCAGCTATGGTGTCCAGGATGCCCTGCTTCCTCTCCCGGCTGGTCTTCCTGCTTTTTCTCCCGTGGAGGAAATCATTAAACGTCTCCATAGCCGAGATTATCACAGAGACCTCCTGGGCATTAAAGTTGAGGTTCCTCCTCTCTTTGGGGGTAGCGGGAGCAGCCATTACAGTGCAAAAGTATCTTCCCTGGGGTGGGGGGAAACGGATATACTTTTGCGCCGGAATGGCGTTTCCGCCTGCGCTTTTAAGCGCCCAACGGAAGGCATTGCGCTGACGTTTCCCGTGAAGTGGTGCCGACGGAAGTTGTGAGCATGCGCACAAGGGGGCGAGTGGAGCCGCACTCACTGCGCATGCTCCGTGGAGGATGCGCTGAACGTAAGCCTCTGCGCTGGGCTCCGCCCATCATTTACATGTGATCACACCCACTTCCACTTGCGTCGGGTTACGCCAGCGCATTATCGTTACTCTGGCGCAATTTTACGCGCAACTGCTATGTGAATAACAGTACTTGCGCCGAAAGGGTCTTCAGAGTAACGTAAATGAGAAGCGTTACTCCAGAGGAAAGATACTCTCATCTACCTGAATCTGGCCCTTTATGTATATTTATATGTATGGTTATATATCTATACATATACGTTGTATTTCTTTCTTTCTTTTTTTTTTCCTTATCGCTTGCCGGGCAACAATGATGCCTTACTTACTAGACCAAATCGGCTGCGGGGGCTCCAATGGTCGGGGTCCAGTTCTTAGCTGTGCCTTACTACTCCCCGCACTAGGCATACTCTGCCCTGGTGTCAGTAGCTCTTCTCCGCAGAGTCTATATTTTCTCTTAGATCTCTTTTTCTCTTCCTCTTCTACACTTTATTCATTTTTTTTGTAGTTGTCACCCTTCTCCTCTCCCCCACTCTACCCCGCCCCTTTTACAACCCGGGAGTTAATGCAAGTTGAAACCAAAATCGGATATCATGTCTGCTAAGATCCTCTCGTGGAACATAAAGGGGCTGAATTCCCCAAAGAAGCGCACAAGTTGTCTTGCCGAGCTATAAAGACAGAGGGCTCAGATTGCACTTCTCCAAGAGACTCACTTTAGAGCAGGGGTGCCCAACCTTTTGAAGAGCGAGGGCCACTTAAGCAACTTGGTAACCGTTTGAGGGCCACAATGAGCGGAGCGGGCAGATGACAGGCCACAGCTACTTTATTGGCCCTCCGAACCGCCCAGCTGGAAGAGGACTAATTCCCTTCTGTTTTTCGGATTGGAGGTAGGCGGGCGTAAACTGACATCTGTCGCTCTGTAGAGGTGAATTGAGGGTCCCATTTGGTCGGGCTGATCGTGTGAAAAGGTCCTAAGACTGCTTTCACACTGATGTGCTGTGGTTTACCCACACCGCAGCTACAGCGTAGTGCACCTGTGTCTATCCTGCGGGTTAGTTGAACTTTGCCATAGACTCCGCCTGTGGCATTAGCCGGCGCTGTAGAGGCACAGCCGATTTCTTCCTCCACCACCAGCTTCTTTCACAACACTGATGCTGCGGTATGGCGGGTCGGCAACCTGCGACCTGGGCTTGCCATCCCAAAATTCCAGAGCAGGAGGTCGCGGGCCACATCAGAGGGCTCCGCGGGCCATATGTGGCCCCTGGGCCACTGGTTGGCCACCCCTGCTTTAGAGCAGACAAGATACCCAAACTAACGAACAAACACTTTTCTACGATTTATCACAGCCCGTCTTTATCCTCTAAATCCAAAGGGACTAGTATACTTATTTCCAAATCCCTCCACTGGCACTTTTTTGATGAGTGCTGTGACCAGGAGGGCAGATTCCTGCTCATTAAGGGAAAGATATATTCCCAGACCTTCACCCTTGCAAACGTCTACCTCCCGAATTCTAACCCTCTCCCCACCCTTGAGGCTTTCCTGTCCACCCTCGACTCCTTTCTCGAGGGAACTCTGGTCTTGGGAGGGGATTTCAACTTGACGTTAGACCCTCACAAAGACTCCTCTTCAGGACTGTCCTCCCTCACAAGGGGAGCCAGATTACACTTACACTCACCTCAATTAGTGGATATCTGGAGAATAGTCCACCCACAAGAACGGGACTATATCTTCTGTTCCGCCGTTCATCATGGGTCCTACTCCATAATTGACCTCTTTTTCCTAAAGCACTCAGCTATTCCCATGGTTATGAAGGCAGATATAGGCCTCATAGCACTATCTGACCACGCTCCGATTTCTCTGGAATTGGCTATTTCGCAAGCATCTCCCCGATCGTCCACGTGGCGAGGCACTCCTCAAGGATTCTGAAATTGCTGCAGATGTCCATAGGGAACTTAAATCATATCTTTCTGTCAATACGGACTCGGTGGATAACCCCGCCACGGTATGGTCAGCTTACAAGTGCTTCATCAGAGGCATACTAATTAAACACGGGCACGGGGCCAAACAACGTTGCGTCAAAACCTTGAATGACCTCCTAGCACAACTTCACGTGCTGAATTGCCAACATAAGAACCGACCGGATGGGGCTACCGAAGCGGAATTGCTCCATCTTTGGGAAGCTATACGGGATCATTCAATGTATGAGGTGAAACATGTGCTGAAGGCTCGTCGCTCTTTTTATGAATATGGCGAGAAATGCGGTAGGCTATTGGCCAACGCCTTACGGGCCAAGCGCTCCCTAACGTATGTACCCGCTCTCCTCTCCTCGGGCACCAGAGTCCATTAATTTTCTGATCTAGCAGACACTTTCCGTACTTTCTACTCCAAATTGTATAACTTGGATCCGATCTCCGCACCTCAGTCATTGCCACAAACCACCCTAGATATTCAAAACTATCTACGAGAAACTGACCTCCCTACATTGACAACAGAGGAACAAGAAGACTAAACCCATTACCGCTGAGGAACTAGCAGCCGCAATAGCTGACACCCAGCTGGGTAAATCTCCCGGTCCGGACGGATTCACTCTCCCCTACAACAAAATGTACCAGGACACTTTGACACCTTCCTTTATTGCGGCCTTCAACGCTGCAATCGACAGACACACCCTCCCGGTGGACATGCTGCGCGCCTCAATATCAGTGATCCCTAAGACGGGAAAGGACCAATTATTATGTTCCAGTTACAGGCCCATTTCTCTTTTGAATTGTGACATTAAGCTATTTACTAAAATCCTTGCCTCTAGGATGAATACCTTGCTCCCACGCCTAATTGGAACAGATCAAGTCGGCTTTATTCAGTCCCGAGAGGCTAGGGACAACACTATACGGACACTGAACATTATAGATAAAGCAAAGCGCTCTGGTTTACCCCTGTTGCTCCTGTCTACGGATGCCGAGAAGGCTTTTGACAGGGTGGACTGGTCTTTTCTCCAGGAGATGCTTAAATTTATGGGTATGCCTAACCCCATCCTATCATGGATATCGGCCATCTATGATAATCTTTCAGCGACCGTTCGGGTGAATGGCTACGACTCCAACCCTTTCCATATCTCAAACAGCACCAGGCAGGGCTGCCCCCTCTCCCCACTGTTGTTCGTCCTTTCCCGGGAACCTTTCCTGCGACACATCAGAGGTAATCAGTCTATCAGAGATGTCCAGTCTGGCCAATGTCACCACAAGGTTGCGGTATACGCCGATGACCTCTTATTTTACATTACCGAGCCCCTCACCTCTTTACCAGAACTTTAAGTCACGGTGTTGACACCAATCCACGACTCTCTGTCATGTAAGCCGCCGTGTAGTACAGGGCTGGGTCTGGGAATCCAAGACCGCCCCTGGTCTTTGGTCGTGTTAAAAGTGCCCTGCCAAGGTGCGGGTGTTTGCCGCGCCATATGAATCTGATGAATGCGGAGCGTACGGTGTGGAAAAACGTCTGGGGAATCTTGACGAGCAATGCCTGCAACAAGTACAGGAGTCTGAGCATAGCATTCATTTTCAGTACATTGCAACGGCCGAACCAGGAGAGGGCCAAGGAATCCCATGTCCCAAGATCAGCCGCAAGATAGAAGGGGCTGGAAATTTAATGCAACGATATCTTGTAAGTTAGCAGAGATTTTCGTTCCCAAGTATTGGATTGAGCGGGTAGCCCATCTGAACGGGAAGAAAGGGCGGAGGTTAGAGATGGTAGTGTCAGACAAGGAAATACTAAGGGCCTCTGATTTCTTAAAATGTATCTTAAAATTAGACAGGGTGCCGTATCGCTTCAGCTCCTGCAACAAAGAAGGGTGTCACTGGAGGGGGAGGCGGCTGGGGCACCCCTTGCGGGACTTCCGTGGGCAGGGAATACTCCTGCTTCACATCTTACTACCCATCTATTGATTGGGCCTACTCTCATAGAGCTGAAAAGGTTCTTCTGCATAGCCTCGCTGAAGACTTTTCTATCCCTACTGATGCCAATCATCGGTCATCCGGATTTTGTACTTGGTCTTACTGATATGTCTTTTTTTGAACAAGCCCCGCAGGGTCTTTTGAGGGCTTCATCTTTCCTGCGTCCCACCAGTTGGCTCACCACAGAGAACTTGTCCTTAGGTCAGGCCCCACTTTTAATTGACCGCTGGAGGGTCAATCAACTATCTCACTTTCTCGGTTCACTGCCCAAGCCGGCCCATTTCCTCAGAAGGCTACACCCCTTCGAGGAACTCTGTATGGGGGTAGGCCTGATCCAGAGGTCCTTATCTACCTCCTACAGGTCCTTATTAGATCTCCATGCCACTGAAGATCCGCCATTCTTGGCTAAATGGGAAAGAGACTTATACGTTACCTTCACGGATTCCCAAAAAGACTGCATCCTTTTCTTTGCGCAGAAATCTTCGCTCTGCAGCAAATACCAAGAGACTTCGTACAAAATAGTGACATGATGGTACAGGACTCCTTCTGTCCTGGCTAAGATATTCCCCCTACAAACTGATTGATGTTGGTGTTGTGGCCTACATACAGGCACGCTACTGCACATATTCTGGGACTGCCCTGTTCTCCAAACTTTCTGGCAACCGGTCCTTAAGCACATACAGAAACTCACGGATGTCCCCCTTCAGGATAATCTGGCGGCAGTTCTCCTTAACCTCACCCCCCTATCGCGGAAAAGTTACCATAAATCACTCCTCAAACATCTCCTTAATGCTGCCCGAGCCAGCATCCCACCTCTCTGGAAGCAACAGTCAGCACCAACGGTGGCCCATTGGTTTGCAAGGGTGAGGGACATTGAGCAAATGGAAGATCTGACCTCTGCGTTGCGGGACAAATCTGAGGAACATAGGGCCAGATGGATTCATTGGAATCTCTTTCGCTTCTCTGACAAGTTCACCCAATACATGGCTGGACCCACCGTGTAGGATCCCTGTGCCAGTTCAGCATTTCCTATCTGAGCTCCCGGGTGGTAATTGCCTCTTCCCTCCTGTCGCCCCCCCCTTTTTTTTCTCTTCTTTTCCCCCTTTTCTCCCTCTCTCGCTTTCTCTCACTCTCTCGTTCTCGTTTTTCTTTCTTTTTCTCTCTCTCTTTCTCTTCTTCTCTCTTTCGTTTCATTTCTCTCAATACTAGAAACAAACTGTGATGAGCACAGATGTTGAGGATTGCCCTGTATTAGACTTCAGTGAGGAGTTGGACGCTGATTAAATGGTGTTCTTTTCTCACCTGTAACGGTTTTGTTTGGTCATTGTACTTCGTATGCTTATTGTAATGTATCGGTACTGTGAAGTTGCTTTCTATGATTGTATCTGTGCCTTATCCTTAAAGAAAAAAGAAAAAAAAGAAAAGAGAACTTGCTTTAAAATTTAACCGATGGACGCCTAACGCAATACCGCTACCGTACCTCCCGCCCTAGTGTGAAAGGGGCCTTACAGTATGCAAAGTTCATCTAAATCTACTAGTCGGTACAGCCGGTAAAAGAAGTATGGAACACGTCACTATTTTTATAGGTAAATATATTTCCAAAGGTGCTATTGACATGACATTTTCCCCACATGCCGGTAACAACCCAGGCAATCCAAATATACAAAGACACCAAAACAAATAAACTTCAGAAATGAAGTTATGTGCAATAAAATGGAATGACACAATGAAAAATTATTGAACACGCTAACTGAAATTGAATTATTACTTGGTAAAGGCGCCTCCTGTATGGAGAAACGAGTCGCCTGCGTTGCTTAGGTGTAATTTTGGCCCATTCTTCCTCACAGTCTTCAAATCTTGAAGGTTCCATGGGCCTCTTCTATGAACTCAGATCTTTAGTTCTTAACATAGATTTTCTATTGGATTCAAGACAGGTGGTTGGCTGGGCCATTCTAGCAGATTTTTTTTTTTTCTTTGAAACCAGTTGAGAGTTAACCACTTCAGCCCCGGAATAGTTTACCCCCTTCCTGACCAGAGCACTTTTTGAGATTTAGTGCTGCGTCAATTTAATTGCTTGCTGACCGCCACCCGGTTTACGTCGACAGAATGGCATGGGCAGGCAGATTGGCGTACAGGTATGTCCCTTTAAATCTGCAGCCCAGCCTCGCGAGTGCGGCCGCGGGTCCTGGGAAAATCGTTGTTCCTGGGAGACCCATGATTGCCGTCGGCAAGGGCAGAACAGGGGAATACCTTTGTAAAGAAAGCATTCCCCTCGTCTGCCTAGTGACACTGCCACTGATGACCGTTCCCCGTGATCAGGAATGGTCATCAGTGACGTGACGTGTGACGTGTCAAGTGAAGCCGCATCCATTAAACAGTGAGGCCGCGTACACACGATCGAACATGTCTGCTGAAACTGGTCCACCGACCAGTTTCAGCAGGAATATCTGATCGTGTGTACGACCTAGCGGACAGGTTTTTCCAGCGGACAAATTTCAAAGCATGCTTTGAAATTTGTCCGCTGGAAACATGTCCGTCGGACATGTCCGCTGGTTAGTTCGCATAACCAGCGGACATAAATCTCCCGCATGCGTCGAATGGATTCGACGCATGCGTGGAAGTATTTTACTTCCTGGATTGGTGACGTAGCGGCGTCAACGTCACCGCCGCGTCACCGCCTTATCCGTCCGAGGGGATTTTGGTCCGATGGTGTGTACACGCCATCAGACCAAATATTCGAGGAGACATGTTCGTTGGAAACGGTCCGTGGGACATGTTTCAGCGGACATGTCTCCTCGTCTGTACGCGGCCTAAGAATCACTTCCTAGGGAACACTTAACCTCTGCAGCGCCCAGTAGTGGTTAACCCCTTCACTGCCAGTGTCATTTTTTCAGTAATCAGTGCATTTTTTAACACTTGTAACACTTGTAAAAATGACAATGGTCCCAAAATGTTGTCAAAAGTGTCTATTTTTAGAGTTTATACGATATTTTATTGTGCCACTTTCAAAGGCCCTGATGAAACGAAAATCCATGAAACGCGTAGGCCCTACTATCTTTTATGCTTGGGAATTGCACACCCTGAACTTGAAACTCCTAAACTGTAACTTTGTTTTATTTCATGCTTTGATCTTTTGGTATAACTGCCTTATTTCAGAAAAATAAAAGTTGTTTATTTTTCTTTAATCTTAGTATTTCTATATTTATTTACTACTCAGAGGCACACACAAAGTCCCACCCCGTTCAACCTTCTTCTTGAAACATAGGTCCAGATTCAGGTAGATGGGCGCTTCTTTACTTTGGAGTAACGTTTCTCATTTACGTTACTCCGCCGACACTTTCGGCGCAAGTACTGTAATTCACATAGCACTTGCTCCTAAACTTGCGCCGGAGTAACGAAAATGCGCTGGCGTAACCCGACGCAAGTGGAAGTGGGTGTGATCATATGTAAATGATGGGCGGAGCCCAGCGCAGAGGCTTACGTTCAGCGCATCATCCACGGAGCATGCGCAGTAAGTGAGGCTTCACTCGCCCCCTTGTGCGCATGCTCACAACTTCCGTCGGCACCACTTCACGGGAAACGTCAGCGCAATGCGTTCCGTTGGGCGTTTAAATGCGCCCGTAGATGCGCCATTCCGGCACTAAAGTATATCCTGTTCCCCCTCCCCGCAGTGAAGTTACTTTTGTTCTGAGATGGCTGCTCCCGTTCCCCGCAAACACACAGGAGAAAGCTGAACTCTAAAGGCCAGGAGCTGTCAGCCGTCATCTCGGCTATGGAGACCTATGATGTCTTCCTCCATGGCTGTAAAAGTTGACAGACAAGCATGGACAGAGGTGTTGTCCTGCAAGTGGGGGTGCTCAGCTAGCTCTTATCGTCGGTAACGCTGCTGTAGCTGCTCTCCTGCAGACCTGTGGCCGTCTGGAGTAAAGATAAAGCAGCTATTTGTAGAAATAACTTTGCGCCGGACGGACGAGATACGCGCGGCGCATGTCCCTCATTTGCATATTTGCAGGGGAAATCAATAGGCGCGACTGATGCGCCAAGCGAAATTATGCGCTGACGAGACTCTGGCGTCGGAAAGTTAAGCCGATCGGCCCGTTTTCTGTCGCATCTAGTTTGGTGGGTACGGCCACATAGAAACGACGGCGCATATTCACAGTTACGCGGCGCATATCGAAATACTCCAGCGCAACTCTACCTGAATCTGGCCCATAGTTAGTTAATCCTATAGAAAATGTATGGAGGGAGCTGAAACCTTGAGTTGCCAAATGACAGCCAAGAAACCTTAAGGATTTGGAGAAGATTTGTAAAAAAGAGTGGACCAAAATCCCTCCTGAGCATAGGCGTGCGCACAGGGTGTGCCAGGTGTGCCCAGGCACACCCTAATCACCCTGTGCAGCACAGATTCCCCCTACTTCCTAGGTTCCCCCCCTTCTTCCCCTTGCAGTGCCTCCGGCTTCCCTACTCTCCTCTCCCTCTGGCTATTTTAGGATGAGTTTGGGAAGGGGTCGATAAATATGTAACTTACCGGTCCCTTCCCTTTCATCATGAGTGATCGGTAGTTTGTGTTTGGGGTGCACACCCTATTGCAATAGGCTGCGCACACCTATGCTCCTGAGATGTGTGCAACCTGGTCACCAACTACAAGAAACGTCTGACCTCTGTGCTCCCCATCAAGAGTTTCTCCACCAAGTACTAAGTCATGTTTTTCTTGGGGATCAAATACTTATTTTACTCACTGAACTGAAACTCAATTTATAACATTTGTATTGTGTGTTTTTTTTCTGGATTTTTGGGGCCAGATTCTCAGAGGCGACACGACGGTGTATCTCAGATACACCATCGTATCTCAATGGGTATCTATGCGTGTATTTCTTAGAATCACTTACGCATAGATACACTAAACATCCGACAGGTGTAAAAGAATTACACCGTCGGATCGTAGATGTAATGACAACGCCGGCCGCTAGGTGGCCATAACGTTGTTTTCTCATTTGCCTATGCAAATGAGCCTAATACGCGATTCCCGAACGTTTTTACGCCGCCCCAGCGTAGTTTACGTCGTTTCCGTAAGGTTTTTCCGGCGTAAAGATAAAGCTGGTCAAAGATGGCGCATCCTATGTTAAGTATGGATGCCGTGACCGCGGCAAATTTTAAACTTTTTACGTCGTTTGCGTAACTCGTCCATGAATGGGGATTTCCGTAGATTACGTACAAGTCGAAAACAGCGTCATAATTTGGAGCATGCGCACTGCGAATTTACTATGGCCGGCGCATGCGCAGCACGTTCGGCACGGGGGCGCGCTTAATTTAAATACAAGCCGCCCCCTTCGATTTACGCGGGGATACGCCGGGCCATTTACACTACGCCGCCGCAAGTTACAGAGCAAGTGCTTTGAGAATAAAGCACTTGCTCTAGTACGTTGCGGCGGCGTAGTGTAAATGGCTAATGCTACGCCGCCGGGGATTCTTTGAGAATCTGATCCTTGGTTAATATTCTGTCTCTATCATTTAATATACACCTATGATAAAAATTATAGACCCTTCATTTCTTTGGAAGTGGGCAAACTTATAAAATCTGCTGGGGATCAAATAATTATTTTCCCCATTGTATGTTATAAAGCTATACAAAAACATCAAATAAACAACCGTTTAAGGACCGAGCCTCTTTCTGAGATATGTTGTTTACAAGTTAAAATTATTATTTTTTTTTGCTAGAAAATAACTTTGAACGCCCAAACATTATATATTGTTTTTTTCTGACACCATAGAGAATACAATGGCGGTTGTACACAGCGGTCTTACAAGCGCACTTTTTTTTAGGAATAAATACACTTTTTTTAATAAAAAAATAAGACAACAGTTTAGTTAGCCCAATTTTTTTTTTTATATTGTGAAAGATAATGTTATGCCGAGTAAATTGATAGCCACCGTGTCACACTTTAAAATTGCGCCCACCGTGGAATAGCGACAAACTTTTACCCTTAAAAATCTGCATAGGCGACATTTAAAAATTCTACAGGTTACCAGTTTTAAGTTACAGAGGAGATCATACGCGTGAGCTTGGCGGGACGCTTTAGATTTTTATTTTTTACACTTTCCTTTAAAAAAAAAAAAATGTTTGGCTCACTTTTATTCTTATTACAAGGATCGTAAACATCCCTTGTAGTAGAAAAAAAAGCATGACAGGACCTCTTAAATATGAGATATGGGGTTAAAAAGACACTAAAATGCAACAAAGAAAATAAAAATGGAATTTAAAAAGAAAAAAAAAATTCTCCTTTGGGAGCTCTTTAAAAAAGAAAAAAAAGAGGAGCACCTCTCTAAGGCCGTGTACACACGATCGACCAAAACTGATCGTTAGTATGCAAAAGCATCGGTTAAAGGGCCACGCATGCTCAGAACTTCATTTTTTTCAGCACGTCGTTGTGTTTTACGTCACCGCGTTCTAACACGATCGTTTTTTTAACCAATGGTGTGTAGGCACATCAGACCATCAGTCAGCTTCATCGGTTAACCAATGAGAACGGTCCTTCGGACTGTTCTCATCGGATGGACTGATCGTGTGTGCACGGCCTTAGCGTAGTATTAAACCAGTTACATTTATTGCACAAGATTAAAAACACTTACAAGATCTAAAAAAAAAATTGGCCTGGGGTCCCCCCCAAAATCCATCCCAGACCCTTATCCGAGCATGCAGCCTGGAGGACATGATGGGGGGGGGGGGGGGAGGGGGAAGCGTACTATCCGGAACCATACCAGGCCACATGCCCTCAACATGAGGAGGGTGCTTTGGGGACAAGGGCCTCGTCCCAACAACCCTGGCAATTGGTTATCAGGCTCTGTGGGCTTTTACAAGGAAGCCCCCGGATCCCACCCCTCTATGTGAATGGGTATCGGGGACATTGTACTCCTACCCATTTACCAAAAAAAGTGTCAAAGTAAAAACCACAATCCAGGCCCTTTCGTCCAACATCAGTGCCTGACCTCATAAATGCGCTTCTGGAAGAATGGCCAAACATTCCCATAGACACACTCCTAAACCTTGTGGACGGCCTTTCCAGAAGAGTTGAAGCTGTTATAGCTGCAAAGGGTGCGCCGGCTCAAAACTGAATCTTACGGACTAAGACTGGGATGCCATCAAAGTTCATGTGCGTGTAAAGGCAGGTGTCCCAATACTTTTGGAAATATAGCGTATGTTTGAATATATTTTTTAAACCAGAGCTCAGTGTCACTTTAAGAGCCATAAAGAATATATTTGAATATTAAGTGTCCTTGTTAGTACCTTTTAAATGGGCAATGACTATGACAGGGGTAGATGACTGCAAACATTAGCCTGGTGTCTTTTCATATCTTCCATTATGATTTTAGAGTTTAATAAACTCTTCTATATAGTGTTATAAAATGACGTGTCCCTCTACACACATCTCTGTCTCCACCAGCAAATAATGAACCAATTATGTTCACATTTATGATATGTAATAAAGGGGCCTGCTGTCAGAATGGAATGGGTGTAGTAGCAATACGGCCCCGAACCCACCCTCAGTAAATGTTCCCCGGACTTGATAAACAGCTCTGTTTCTATATATAACATCTCGTTGGGTCGGGGAGATTGATATTCTGAGTTACCATGGAAAAGCGATTGATCCTTCTTTCCGCTCTCCTTGTGTTGGGGCAGCCGGGTCTGGCCAAGAAAGGCAGCCACAGCCACAGCCATAGCAGTAGCAGCAGCGAGGAAGACATCGGTGACTATTTTACTTATATTAACTCTACAGTTAAAGTAAACCTAAAGGCTTTCAAACTTAAAAAAATACACAGAGTAAAAGAATAGTTACATAGTTATATAGTTAGTTATATATACAGCAGTTACATGTATATATAGTTACATAGATATATTTAGTTAGTTATATATACAATAGTTACAGGTATATATAGTTACATTGTTATTTAATTTTTTTTTTTTAATTATTATTATTATACAGGATTTATATAGCGCCAACAGTTTGCGCAGCGCTTAACAAAATGAAGGCAGACATTACAGTTACATTACAATTTGGTACAAGAGGAATCAGAGGGCCCTGCTCATTAGAGCTTACAGTCTAAAGAGGGAGAACAAATAATAAACATATGTGTTTATAATTATAGAAATGATAATAACACACATCTTTAACCAATGACCATTTGTCAGCTTAAAGACCTGACAATTGCGCGGTCCTGCGATGTGGTTCCCAAACAAAATTGTCGTCCTTTTTTTCCCCACAAATAGAGCTTTTAAGGGTATTTGATCACCTCTGCGATTTTGTATTTTTTTGCGCTATAAACAAAAATAGAACGACAATTTTGAAAAAAAAAGAAATATTTTTCAATTTTTGCGATAATAAATATCCCCCAAAAATATATAACAAAAATTTTTTTCCTCAGTTTTCTTCTACATATTTTTGGTAAAAAAAAGACGCAATAAGCGTTTATTGATCAGTTTGCGCAAAAGTTATAGCGTTTTCAAAATAGGGGATAGTTTTATTGCATTTTTATTAAAAAAAATCTGCGATTTTTATTGTGACTGCGACATTATGGCGGACACATCGGACACTTTTGACACATTTATGGGACCATTGTTATTGATACAACGATCAGTGCTATAAAAATGCACTGATTACTGTGAAAATGACAATGGCAGTGAAGTGGTTAAACACTAGGTGGCGCTAAGGAGTTAAGTGTGCCCTAGTGAGTGATTCTTACTGTAGGGGGGGATGGGCTACACGTGACAAGACAGTCATCACCGCTTACGATTACAGGAAGTGGTGATCACTGTCATTGTCATTAGGCAGAGCGGGGTAATGCTTGTTTACATCAGCATTTCCCCATTCTAACTCACCGTGAGACGATCGCGTCCGCGGGACACACGGAAGGGGCTCACAGAGCTCGCGATGGGCGCGTCCACAATAACGCAATCTTAAAGGGGACGTACAAATACGTCTTTCTGCTTGTCCGAGCCATGCTGTCGACTTATATAGTTGGCAAGCAGTTAAAAAACACTATTCTTTCCAAATGAAGAGTCACGACACACATGGGTACAAAAGCAAAGATACCTTGCAGGGGAATAAGCCTTGTTCATAGATTTCCAAAAACAAGGCTTTCATCCAAGAAAGGTTAGCTCCAGTAGTCTGTCGACAGATAGTTAAAAGGGCCAACTATAGCAATCAATACAAAATCACAGTCAGCTAAACAGCCTGGTAATATACATATATTGTGAATAGTAAAGATAAAAGCGATATCCCAGAAAAGTACCTACTCACTCATATAAATCAGGGAGCGTCACAAAATAGGTTCCAAGCAGAAGTGAGATGAACAAACTTAGCGAAGGCTGGGGATAAATATGGACAGATGACCGGAATATAAGGTAGTATAAACCTAAAGTCCAAAATGTCTATGTCGTCTCAAGGTGCACAGACTCAAATGTACTGTAATGTAATTCCTTTAATTTTCATACCTGGGGGTGTGTATAGTATGCCTGTAAAGTGATGCATGTTTCCCGTGTTTAGAACAGTCCCTGCACAAAATGTAATTTCTAAAGGGGAAAAAGTCATTTAAAACTACTCGCGGCTGTAATGTATTGTCGGGTCCCGGGAATACAGATAAAAGTCATTGAAAAAAACGGCATGGGTTCCCCCCCCAGTCCATTACCCCGAGCCGAAATAAAAAAAAATTGTGTGGGGGTCCCCCCCAAATTCCTTACCAGGCCCTTCAGGTTTGGTAATCCATATTGTATAGAAGATTAAGGGGAACCCTGCGTCAAATAAAAAAAAAATGGCGTAGGGTTCCCCCTCAAAACCCTTCAGGTCTGGTATGGATTTTAAGGTGAACCCCCGCACCAAAATGAAAAAAAAAAAATATGACGCTGGGTTCCCCCCACGCTCATCAATTATATTTTTGCGATCCCTCGATAATTTGGAGGATTTTCAATATAATTTAGTTTTTTGTTTGCTTTTTCTATTATAGACAATCTGAAAGGGACTATGGCCCGGATTCACAAAGCGCTTACGCCGACGTATCTCCAGATACGCCGACGTAAGTACAAATGTGCACCGTCGTATCTATGCGCCGAGCCACAAAGCTAGATACGCCGAAATATAGGCTATAGCCGCCCGCGGTAACTTTCCTACGCCGGCGTACAGTGGGCACATATTTACGCTGGACGCATGTGGCGCTCCCATTGATTTTCGATGCAAATATGCAAATTAGGCAATTACGGCGATTCACGATTGTACTTGCGCCCGGCGCATAATATACGCGGTTTGCATAAGTCGTACTTCCGGACCAGGGAACGAATACCATCGAATTTTACATTGTTTACGTAGTACGTGAATAGGGCTGGGCGTAGGTCACATTCACGTCGTAGGCAGTGATTCGACGTATCTTAGGCAGTTGTTTCGACGTGATTGTGAGCATGCGCACTGGGATACGTCCACGGGACGGGGCATGCGCAGTTCGTTTTAAGTACTTGCCTAGCACTCGGCACATCATTTGCATGGGGTCACGCTTCATTACCATGTATCACACCCACTTCCACCTACTTCCACTTACGCTGCCTTACGCCTACAAATATACGCTACGCCAGCGCAGAGTTGGGAGCATTTGCTTTGTGAATTCCATGTTTCCCTCTCCGCGCTGCGCCGGCGTAGTGTAAAAGAGATACGCTACGGCGGCATATATATGCGCCGATGTATGTGAATCTGGGCCTACATGGTTTGGATTACAGTACTCTGTCTATGTACATTTGAGTCTGTGCACCTTGAGACGACATAGACATTTTGGACTTTAGGTTTATACTACCTTATATTCCGGTCATCTGTCCATATTTATTTCCAGTCTTTGCTAAATTTGTTCATCTCACTTCTGTCTGGAACTTTGTGACGCTCCCTGATTTATATGAGTGAGTAGGTACTTTTCTGGGATATCGCTATAGCTATCGATATCGTTTAGCTGACTGTGATTTTGTATTGATTGCTATAGTTGGCCCTTTTAACTATCTGTCGACAGACTACTGGTGCTAACCTTTCTTGGATGAAATCCTTGTTTTTGGAAATCTATGAACAAGGCTTATTCTCCTGCAAGGTATGTTGTTTGTTTTTGTACCCATGTGTGCTGTGACTCTTCGTTTGGACAGAATAGTGTTTTTTTAAAGACGTGTGTTGTTATCATTACTATAATTATCAACACATATGTTTTATTTCAGATAGTGAGACCCGTTCTATTTCTTGCCACCTTTGAACCTTGAATGTGTCCTGATGAAGCTTAACAGCGAAACGCGTTGATGCACAAGGGCTCACTATATATCATGTATATATCATGTATCATAATATATATGATTTTTAACTTGTTTTATTAAAGTGGATGAAAATTAACAGAATTCCAGATAAAAACCTGTCTAAATTAAAAGTCTGTTTCTCTCTTCTTGCTTTGAGTGACAGGTTATTTACATATCAATCGCGTGCGGACAAAACCCCTGTTTTTAACGCACATTGTTAGACAGGTTAATTGGTTGTTCTGCTAGCTGGTCGGTAAGTAGGCTTGGTTATTCCCTGGGCATTCCCCAGGTTCTTGTTGTTATCTGCTTTAGCCTTCCATTGCTACTTACTGTGATTGCCAGCCATAGATGGGGGCGGTGGATACGTTTTGTTTCACCTGTGGTGTTTATATTGGTCCAGCAGTGCACCAACACCTTTGCAGCCATTGTGCTATATGCTGGGTGCTTGGTGTGCTTCTGTACCTTTAACCACTTGCTTACTGGGCACATAAACCCCCTTCGTGCCCAGGCGAAATTTCAGCTTCCGGCACTGCGTCGCTTTAACTGACAATTGCGCGGTCGTGCGACGTGGCACCCAAACAAAATTGGCGTCCCTTTTTTCCCCACAAATAGAGCTTTCTTTTGGTGGTATTTGATCGCCCGTGCGGTTTTTATTTTTTGCGTTATAATGAAAAAAAGAGCGACAATTTAAAAATATATATATATTTTTTACTTGTTGCTATAATAAATATCCCATTTTTTTTTTTTTTTTTATATTTTTTTTTCTCAGTTAAGGCCGATACGTATTCTTCTACGTATTTTTGTAAAAAAAAAAAAAAAAAAATCACAATAAGTGACTGCTTTGCGCAAAAGTTATAGCACCTACAAAATAGGGGACATAATTATGATTTTTTTTTTTTATATTTTTTTTTTACTAGTAATGGCGGCGATCTGCGATTTTTATTGGGACTGCGATATTGCGACGGACACATCGGACACTTTTGACACATTTTTGGCGCCATTCACATTTATACAGCGACCAGTGCTATAAAAATGCACTAATTACTGTATAAATGTGACTGGCATTGAAGGGGTTAACACTAGGGGGTGAGGAAGGGGTTAAATGTATTGCCTGGGTGTGTTCTAACTGTATGGGGGGAGGGGGGTGACTGGGGGAGGTGACCGATGCTGTCTCCCTATGTACAAGAGAAACAGCATCTGTCACCTCACTGACAGGACGTGAAGCTCTGTGTTTACACTCAGAGCTCCACGTCCCTGCTGTCTCACCGACGATCGCGTGTACCTGACGGACATCGCGGCCGCCGGGTACACGCATCGGATCCTCGGTGATGCGTCGGGACTGTTTTTCCCCGCCGCGCGCCACCCTGTGGCGCGCGCGGGGAATTACAAGCAAATCACGTCCAAAGACGTCAACCCGGCGCCTCAGGTCTGCGCTGTTCACGTCTTTGGACGTGAAGCGGTATTGAAGTGGTTAAGGAGGGGTGGCTCCCCTTCAGTCCACCTGCCCCTATCTATCCATTAAAATGCATGTGCCTCCATTGTGAGGACACTCACTGTTAGTGTTAGGACCACAGAATTATGGGGTGCCTTGGCGCGGCTCTGTGGCTCATGCATGCGTTTGCAAATGCGTGCGGACAAAACCCCTGTTTTTAAGGCACATTGTTAGACATGTTAATTGGTTGTTCTGCTAGCTGGTCGGTAAGTAGGCTTGGTTATTCCCTGGGCATTCCCCAGGTTCTTGTTGTTATTTACATATCTAGCTTAGACATGTTTATCATATGTTATGTTATGTTTATCATAATATGAGGTGATCCAAAGTTCATTGTATATCACCAGGATGTGTTATGTGGGGGAGGGGTGGATTTCTCACGTTTTATACTGTGACTCACCTCATGGTATGATAAACATAACATAACATATGATAAACATGTCCAAGCTAGATATGTAAATAACCTGTCAATCAAAGCAAGAAGAGAGGAAAGGACTTTTTATTTAGACAGGTTTTTATCTGGAATTCTGTTATTTTCACTGAACAATAAAAGAGCTAATTTTGCCCAGAGCTGGATTAACTCTGTGTGGCAAGACTGGGCACAGATGATAGGAAATCGTATACTCTACATTGTGTCTTTAGTAAAAAAAAAATCACAATATAAAAAAAAAATTAGCTACCTAGCGGGAACAGCGACACTAATACAGCGAACAGAAAACCGATCGCTTAGTGACACTGGCAATAGGGGGTGAAAGGGTTAACTAGGGCGTTGATCAAGGGGTTAAACCTTGATCACCGCCCTGGACCTAACACCCTAACATCCAGCTACCCTGGACCTAACACTAACTGCCTGTCACACTAACTGTCACACTGACACTAAATGCAGTAATCAGTAAATATATGATCACTGCAATCAGTGACAGTGTGACAGGGGGCTGGGGCGGGCGATCGGAAGGGGTTAATGTGCCTATGTGTGTGGTGTCAGTGTAGCGTTGGTGCGACTTACTGTGACGTCTTCTCTCCTCTCGCCGGATTGAAAATACCACCGAGAGGAGAGCTGACATCACTTCCTCTGTCAGTGTTTACATTACATAGGCAGAGGAAGTGCAGGGCGGGGTGATGCCGGATTGGCTGGGAGCATCACGGATCGCTCCCGGTGGTAAGACGCCCGCCGCATGTAGCGGGGGGGGGGTCCCGATCGGACCCCCGACCCGCAAGAAGGCAGGGACGTACAAGTACGCCCATCTGCCTGTACGTGCCATTCTGTGGAGGTACATATACATGCGGCGGACGTTAAGTGGTTAGGCTCTTTTTTTATACTATGTATTTTTTTAAATAAACATTGTAATTTTTTTCTAATTTCTCATTTTTTTCTCATGATCATGAAGGTGGTTCTCCCAGTACGAGGCTCGGCCATTGCTCTCTGGCTGTGCTGACCCCTGCAATTTCCCCAAATGCAGGAAACTCGACTGCATAATTTGTGGTAGTGGAGGACTGCGTTCTCACTTTCCCCTGAAAAAAAAAAAAAAAGTCCGACCCAGGGTTACCCAGTTGGTACCCCTTCTTTTTGTGTTTCCTTAAATTACCTACGGATGTGAGTGCTTTTCTTTTTATTATTTTATTTTTAACCACTCCTTTGTTGCCATGGCGGTATGTTTTGGGTCATTGTCATGCTGGAAGACCCATCCACCACCCATCTTCAGTGTTCTGGCTCAAGGAAGGAGGTTCTCATCCAAGATTTTACAATACATGGACCCGCCCATTGGCCCCTCATTGCGGCAAAGTCGGCCTGTACCTTTAGCAGAGAAAGCGCCCCAAAACATCATGTTTCCACCTCCGTGCTTGACTAGTCAGCAGCATATTTCTTCTTCCAAAATATAGTTAGGGTGGAACCTCGGATTTGCAATACGAGCAATTTTTTTTTTTAAATCCTGACTTGGTATGTGAGTGTTGTCTTGCAAAATGAGGAGGATTCAAGAGAAGAAAAAAAATGATATTCTTATCTTAATAAATAGGTCCATAAAGACATAGATGAGCAAGTTTGGGGTGGAGGAACTTGACTGGCCTGCACAGAGTCCTGACCTCAACCCGACAACACCATTGGGGTGAATTAAGGCAGAGCCTGGGAGTCAGGCCTTCTCGTCCAACATCAGTGCCTGACTTTACAAATGCACTTCTGGAAGAATGGTCAAACATTCCCATAGACACACTCCTAAACCTTGTGGACATCCTTCCTAGAAGAATTTAAGCTGTTATAGCTGCAACGAGTGGGCCAACTCAATACTGATATACTATATCAGTGTGGTTTTATACATGTTTTGTTATTATCCATAAATACATTTATATTTTTGTAATTTTTGTTGTGTCGTGCCTAAAAAGTCCAAGCTTTTTTCTAAACTATTTCCAATCTCAATGGGACGTGCCACTTTGTACTTATTAATATACACACTATCACTCTGTATTGATACAGTAATTATAATTACTCAATATTGAACCCTACAGACTAAGACTAAGGCCTCGTACACACGATCAAATATGTCCGCTGGAAACGGTCTGCTGGACCGTTTCAGCAGACAGATTCGATCGTGTGTACAGCTGAGCCGACAGATTTGGCCACCCGACAGATTTCAAAGCATGCTTTAAAATCTATCGGGTGGGAATCCGTCCGCCCGACATGTCTGCTGGTTAGTACACTTACCAGCAGACATGTCGTCCCGCACCGCCGCCGAATGGATTCGGCGCATGCGCGGAAGTGTTTTACTTCCTGGTGCGGTGACGTGGCGGCGTCAACGTCACTGCCACGTCAACGACACGTCAGCGCGCCGTCTGCTGGCGGGGATTTTGGTTTGCTCGTGTGTACACCAGGGATGTATTCTGGCCTAGGCCAACAAGGCCCAGGCCTAGGGCGGCACTTTGTGGGGGGCGGCCCTCTGTCCTCTTTCCACGGCATCCCTCTCTCCTCCTCCCAGGGCGTCCCCTCTCTCCTCCTCCCAGGGCGTCCCTCTGTGCTCCTCCCAGGGCGTCCCTCTGTCCTTCTCTCTCCCAGGGCATCCCTCTGTCCTTCTCTCTCCCAGGGCGTCCCTCTGTCCTTCTCTCTCCCAGGGCGTCCCTCTGTCCTTCTCTCTCCCAGGGGGTCCCTCTGTCCTTCTCTCTCCCAGGGGGTCCCTCTGTCCTTCTCTCTCCTAGGGCGTCCCTCTGTCCTTCTCTCTCCTAGGGCGTCCCTCTGTCCTTCTCCCAGGGCGTCCCTCTGTGCTTCTCCCAGGGCGTCCCTCTGTCCTCTTCTCATGAATATGACAGGGATGTGGCTTTGACAGGAAGGGGTGGGTCATATTTAAATTAGAGGGTGCGCAAGTTTAGTCAGGCCTAGGGCAGCACAAAACCTAAATACACCTCTGGTGTACACGCGAGCAAACCAAAATCCCAGCAGACAGATTTGTTCAAATCTGTCGGACGGACAGATTTGAACAAATCTGTCTGCTCGTGTGTACGAGGCCTAAGACTGGGATGCCATTAAAGAGGAGTTCCACCCAAATTTTGAACTTCCTCTTGTTCCACTCCTTACCCCCTTACATGCCACATTTGGCATGTAATTTTTTTGGGGGGGGAGTGGGGGCTTCAGTAGGAGTGGGACTTCCTGTCCCACTTCCTGCTTCCGCCGAGGGGCTGGTTAGGCGATTAAGCCTTAATCGCCTACACCAGCCCCTCCCTGTAGGCGATCGCATGGGACACTGACAGGTCCCATGCGATCGTCTCTCCAATCAGCGGCGAGCCGCGCCGCGCGCGCATGCGCAGTGCGGCTCGCGCATGCGCAGTGGGTGCCCGGCCGTGAAGCCGAAGGCTGTCACGGCTGGGTGCCCACAGTCGAGATGGAGACGCCGGCTGGGGAGGGGGGGAGAGGAGCGGAGCCCCGGTCGGCGCGTCGCTGGAACGCAGGAGCAGGTAAGTGAGTGTTTATTAAAAGCCAGCAGCTACACTTTTTGTAGCTGCTGACTTTTAATAAACACAATTTTGGCTGGAACACCCCTTTAAAGTTCATGTGCTGTAAAGGCAGGTGTCCCAATACTTTTGGTATGTGAACCCAGCCTAATGCCGCATACACACAATCACTTTTTGTGATGAAAAAAAACGTAATTTTATCTGACGAAACAAAACAACGTTTTTCAAACTTCATTTTCAAAAACGACATTGCATACACACCATCGTTTTTCCACAATGCTCTTGCAAAGCGCGGTTACGTAAGACACTTTCGACGGCACTCTGTTCCATTGAAGCTCCCATCTCATAACTTGCTTCTAAGCATGCAAGGATTTAAAAACGTCGTTTTAAACGACATTTTGCCCACACACGGTCACTTTTTATGACACAAAAAACATCATTTTGAAAAACGACACAAAAAATTCAAGCATGTTGGAATTTTTTTTTGGTCGTTTTTTTGAAGACATAAAACGACGTTTTGCCCACACACGATCATTTTAAATGACGTTTTTTAAAACGGCGTTTTTTTTCCATCACAAAAAGTGATCGTGTGTACGCGGCATTACTGTCTCACCCTATTCAAAACTTCATGTTTTTATTGGAGTCGGGCATTACTTAGTACTCATGTCATGTGAAATCTTTAGCTAAATGTCTAAATAAGTTGTCTGATTAAAAAAAAAATAAAAAAAAATTGCATATGTGCAGAAGAATCTAGTAGATGAAAAACACTTGCTTTCTAGCAGATCCTGTTGAAATCATTGTTGCATTGAAAATACAATGAAATGATCTGCAGTGCTCTCTAGTGGACATATTCATAACTACAATCTGCATGTTTTCAAACAGAAAAAAATCACTACATGAGATTTAGGCTGCATTCACACCTAGGCGACACGATACACCGCGTACGCGGCTTATCTTGCCGCCTGTAGAAAAAAAAAGAAAGTTTTATCTTTCTTTAACATTGCGGTCTATGAGGAAACGCCAATGTCGCCTGAAAAAAAGGGTCCGGGACTTTTTTTCAGGCGACAGGCGTTGAGATGTGAACCATCTCCATAGACCGCAATGTTATTTCACATCTCGAGCGACAAGAGCGACGGGCGACCGGCGTTTTGTCGCTCAGATGTGAATGGAGCCTAAAGGGGTTGTAAAGGTTCATTTCTTTATTTTCTAAATTGGTTCCTTTAAGCTAGTGCATTGTTGGTTCACTAACCTTTTACTTAAATTTCCCTTCTAAATGTTTTATTTTCTTTGTTTTCTTTGTCTGAATTTCTCACTTCCTGTTTTTCCTCAGTAAGCTTGCCCCCATCATCCGAGCCATTCTGGCTGGGGGTTAGTCAGCCAGAATAGCTTACTGAGGCGGAACAGGAAGTGAGAAATTCAGACAAAGAAAAAAACATTTAGAAGGGAAATTAAAGGAAAAGGTAAGTGAACCAACAATGCACTAGGTCTCAATGTGTGCTGTGCGGTGTCAGTGTGCGCTGTGCTATGCTGTCAATGGCTGTGCAGTTGTGTGGATCTCAGTGCTGGATTGTACTCCCTTCCGCTGTGCTGCAGCTCCTATCCTCTCTGCCAGCCTGAATAAAAGGGGGGAGTGGGGACATGCAAGCGTGGAGGCGCACACACAGGCTCCTGATGAGATGAATGGGAGAGAGAGAAGATAAATGGGAGTTGCAGAGGAGACAGCAAGAGAATGGGGAAGAGACCCAGATCTAGTGCCATGTCCCTCTGGTCTGCCCCCAGTGCCCTGTCCCTCTGGTCTGCCCCCAGTGCCCTGTCCCCCTGGTCTGCCCCCAGTGCCATGTCCCTCTGATCTGCCCCCAGTGCCCTGTCCCTCTGGTCTGCCCCCAGTGCCCTGTCCCTCTGGTCTGCCCCCAGTGCCCTGTCCCTCTAGTCTGCCCCAGTGCCCTGTCCCTCTGGTATGCCCCCAGTGCCCTGTCCCATTTTGTTAAAGTTGTTGTTGGTAATATTTAATTTTGTAATTTGATTCTGCATAAAACATTGTCATTCCATGAGATAATCTACAAGGGCGTGTTTACAGGTGCAATTAGGGGCAGGGCAGTGTATGAATTAGGTGGGGCGACTGGTGGCGAGTAACTCTTGAGGCCTGGCTAGTAGCTCAGGACTTGAAATTTTGAGCACTGCAGTACCGCATGTGGGTAGAGGTGCGAAGGCGCTGGAGAGACTCGGATGCTTTTAAGAGACACTTGGAGAGGCTTGGAGTGTTTCCGATTGTCTCAGAGCGACTCCGGGTGTCACTGGCGCCCCCTCACCTCTGGCCAAATGCGGTACTGCACACCCCAAGAGGCTTGAATCCTGCTCGTCTTGTGAGACAACGCTCGCAAACCGAATTAGGATTTTAAATAAAATAATAGCTTGCATTGTGAAACGCTCGTAAACTGCATTTCTCGCAATTCAAGGTATTATTTCGTGGAGAAAGATTAGAACGCCTGTCAAGTTTTTATTGCTGTCTGTGCCCCCGTTAAGGATATTTCTGTTTATAGTTATCATTGAAAGTGAAAGGAAAGGAAAATCCCAAATTTTGGGTTGTCCCCAGAAAAGTAATAGATAGGGAAATCCTCAAATGGAGACACTAATTCAGGTAACCTGGGGTGGGGGGGGGGGGGGGGGTTCCCAAATAATTCCCTTAATTTACAGGGATTTCTTCTCTTTTTGTTTTGGCTTTGGAACAGGAAGTGAAGAAAATTCTTTGCAATGGGACACAGATGGCAACAAAAAAAATCTGACAGGGGTTAAAACTCTCCCTTGCTCTATCCAAAATTAAAAAAAAAATTAAAAAAAATTGCCTGTAGTTCTACTTTAAAAATACACGTTGGGCATAGAATTACAGGAACCTTTGAAGCACTAAAAAGGAGTATTTATGAAAACATTTGCTAAGCTGTTTGGCTATCAAAACTACATGTAAATCTGTTCTGTCTGAAACTGAATTTTTCTCTGCAATTTGAATAAGGAAAATATTGCATTATGACCACTAGGTGGCCCTGGCGATCATAGGGACTAAGTATGCTCCTCACTGCCATCTGGTGGCCATAATTTGGTATTTTTTCCATTCACGCATTCAAACTTCAGAGACTACTATTGTCTGAGAAAAATCGATTTTGCCTCATTTGCAGTAAAAAATGATTAGTTAAACCCACACGTGCTTTTTTTTACCACTACTATTTCTTTATACTTACTTTTAAAATTTACAAATGCAGCTATTTAGAAATTGGATGAAAGTTTTAGTGCTGGGAAAGACTTTTTGAAAGATAAAAAGTGCATTTTATATACATCTATACAGATCAGACAGGAATGAGGGACAAATGAGGAGGAAGGAGGGACAGAGGGACATTGCTCCAAATCAGGGATAGTCCCTCGAAATCAGGGACAGTTGGGAGCTATGTAATAATATCAGTTTTGGGCTATAAAGAATGAGATAGGCTGAATGATTCACATAAGCTTGTATTAGTAATTTTTTTTTTTCTGCTCAAACTTACAGTGATAAATAAGAAGGAGTGTAGCGTCGCTCCGTTTTACAGAAGGGACTGCGGATATCCAGGCATCAGCCATGCAGAGTGCAGCAAGAGGAAATGTTGCTTTGATTCCAGCATTCCCGAAGTGAACTGGTGCTTCTTCTCCAACACACAAGGTACAGTCCAGATTTGGGGGGACCTTAAAAAAAAAAGAAAAGAGGGGCCCCTCTAAAAACCCCCATTAAGAGATGTGCTGCATGTGGTAGTCATGGTGTGAGGATAGGGATGGACTGAGACACAGCAAGACTCTTTCTGTTTCCCAATACATTTTTAAGCAGGGCCACCATCAGGGGGGTACAGGCATTACACCTGTAAGGGGCCTGATGGTCTCTAGGGGTCTGGATGCCCCCCCCCCTATTTTTTCATTTTTTTTCGTTTGACGAAACTCGTGGCAGTAGCCCGCCCTCTCCCCCCGTTTTTATTTATGCATTTTTTTTCACCTGACCCCCCACGTTTAGCAAATCGCAGCAGGGGCCCACCCCCCCATTTATTTTTTCGTCTGACTTTAGCAACTCGCGGCAGGAGAGAGAGGATTGACTTGACTTAATTTTGTCCGTCAGCACCAACCCCACCCCCCCCCCCCCTCCGCTTATCATCTTGCGGCAGGAGAGAGGAGGACCCCCCCCCCCGGTTCTCTGCTCCAGGGGGCCCTGCCTAAAGCTGTGTAAGGGGCCTCAAAATTTGTGATGGCTGCCCTGCCTTTAAGCACACCTCTCAACTTTTTGAAATGAGAATGTGGGACAGCTACTAGCAAAAGTATGTAGGCATAGGACACACCCCCTGTCCCACCCCTTAACCACTTCCTTACTGGGCATGTATACCCCCTTCCTGACCAGGTGAAATTTTAGCTTCTGGCACTGCGTCGCTTTAACTGACAATTGCGCGGTCGTGCGACGTGGCTCCCAAACAAAATTGACGTCCTTTTTTCCCCACAAATAGAGCTTTCTTTTGGTGATATTTGGTCACCTCTGCGGTTTTTATTTTTTGCGCTATAAACAAAAAAGAACGATAATTTTGAAAAAAAAATACAATATTTTTTACTTGTTGAAAAAAACATATGAAGTGGAGGAGACAAAGGAATGATAGTTAATTATGTATTTGGCTGTACAAATTTTACAAGGTACAAACTTTGAAAGAAACTGGCTTAAAGAGTAACTTCATTTTTGTTAAGAAAAAAAAATTCTAAAGGAATAGCTGTTTGTCTGTATCCATGTTCTGAGTGAATCTGTATGGAAGTGATTTTATGAGTCACTTGCAGGCAAGGGCGGACTGACAACTCATGGGGCCCCCGGGCAATAGAAGATTATGGGGCCCCCAGGCTTACAAATGGCCACCAAGCCAGGTGGCAGTACAGAGACGGGGAAGCTAATATCTCGGGATTTTCACATCAAAGGCATGTAGGTTTTGGACATATCAGGGACAGGTGTAAAAAAAACACAGATTTTGACATACTGTCCCTGGTTTCACTGAGCCTGGCAACCCTGATGGGGCCCCCTAGAGGCATGGGGCCCTCGGGCAGTGCCCGAGTTTCTCAATGGTCAGTCCGCCCCTGCTTGCAGGGCTCTAATGAGAAAAGAGGCCGGGTCTGCATCCCTTTGGAATTGATTTCTCTTTGGGGGATATCTCAGCAAAAAATGACATTTTTGTTGCAAAGGATGCCCAAAATCTGATTTGTATCTTAGTACAGGCTTTAGGGAAGTCAGTGCCGCAGATCGGAGTTGTTTAGCGGGGGGGGGGGGGGGGCGCGGATCGGAGCTGTTGAGGGGGGGATGCCGTGGATCGCAGGACAGTCCCTCAAAATCTGAGACGGTTGGGAGGTATGCTTGACACCCAAAATGTAATTTCTGGGGGGGCCTGATGGCTGGAGATCACTGGGCAGGTACTGAAGACAGGAACTCTGTGTTGCCGGTACAGCAGGCGGAGGCGTAGCCGGAACGGAAGCCAGGGGGTCATCCACAACCGAGCAGAGCAGGTTCCGAGACGTGAGTTAGAGACTAAGTCAGGATCTGGGTACACAGTCGGGCAGCAAGGTACAGGAATATAAGGCATGAGCAGAGTCAACACAAGCCGGGGTCACAGGTAGGCATGCGGAGATCCAAGACAGGTACAGATAAAGCCGGGTCAAACACAAGGAATAGGAACAGGTCTGGTAACAGGAAACAAGCTGAAAGACCACTCAGCAAAGTGCGCATGTCATTGCCTGGTTTAAATAGGTGCACTGGCGCCACGTGCGTGCGCACTCGCTCCTATGCATGCACCAGTGCCTGCCCTCTCTTGTGCACTTCCTGGTATGCTCGTGCCTGTGCGCCAATGAGCGCTTGTTACCCGGGTCTCTCTTACACGCATACCTCCCAACTTTTTGAGATGGGAATGAGGGACACCTATCAGCAAAGTATGCAGGCATAAGACACACCCCTTGCCACACCCCCTTAAAGGAGAATTGTACAAAAAAATAAGATTGGTCAAACCCACAAGTGATTTTTTACCACTACCATTCCTTCATATTGGCTTTTGGAAATTACAAATGCAGCAGTTTAGAAATCAGATGAAAGGTTTAGCGCGGGGGAACACTTTTTTATAGATAAAAAGTGTATTTTATATACAACTATATAGATCAGACCAACATGAGGGACAAATGATGAGGAATGAGGGACAGAGGGACATTGCTCCAAATCAGGGACAGTCCCTCGAAATCAAGGACAGTTGGGAGGTATGTACACGGCTGGTGTTTTTTTTCTTTTGGTCTTTTTTGGGGGGGGGCAAAAACAATCTAGATCGGCCAGGAGGAGAATCAGTGTGAAAATAGCAAATATTCTTTCACTATTGTCACATAACTTTTTTGAAGCCTATTAGAGCCTCTTTTAATTACGTGCTTTAAAAAAAAACCTGATTGGAATCCATGTGTCCGACGCCCTGCATGTAGATCAGGGGGCGGATGCATGGATGGGGGGAGGCGCCCGCGTGCCCCCAGTGGACGGGCCGCCACTGCTGTAGCCTTGACCCTTTCCTTGCCGTGTTGTGGTCGGTTCATAAAACCTCTTCATATTTGGGGAAACTGTATAAAGAGGACATATATGTACCC
The DNA here is from genome assembly GCA_029574335.1 of Rana kukunoris. Taxonomy (NCBI): domain Eukaryota; kingdom Metazoa; phylum Chordata; class Amphibia; order Anura; family Ranidae; genus Rana; species Rana kukunoris. Next base: position 594,272,839 of record CM056050.1, on the reverse strand, counting down.
GAGCATTCATTAATTGCACTTGTTTTCTGATGTTTACTAGATAAAGCCCAGTGCAGCATGAACGTCAAAGAGCGGAAAGAATGCGGCTTTCCTGGAATTAGCGCTAAGGACTGTTATTCCCGGGGATGCTGTTTCGATTCGAGCATTCCCGAGGTGAAATGGTGCTTTCACCCGAAATTCAAAGGTATGGTGTTTATTGTTGGTTTTACAGAGGTTGACCTTAGTCTTAATAACCCGACATGAGTGTGTGCATAGGCGTGCGCACAGGGTGTGCCAGGTGTGCCTGGGCACACCCTAATCACCCTGTGCTGCACAGATTTCCCCTGCTGCTTGGCTGCAAAAAAAAGGGTTTGGGGGAATCTCTGTTCTCACCCCCGTTCTCTGTCCTAAATGTGAGACCTCAGGGGTTTGTGGGGCTTCTAAAATGTTTTAAAAAATAAATAAATGATTGTAAAAAAAAATATTGTACAAATTATTATTATTTTTGTAAAAAGGCAATAATTTTTTTTTTAATAAAAATAAACTACTATTACCTATTTCTGCCCTACTGACACCATCCACTGCCCTAATTGCATGTCCACTGCTCTACTGACACTGACCAATGCCATACACACACATATATATATATATATGAGGTACACGCCCTAATGCAATAGGCTGCGCACACCTATGAGTGTGTGATAGTGTTGGACCGATAGAAGTGGAAATTGGTTCCAGTGGATCTATTGTAAGGTAATTTTTCCTTGAAAGAAGTAGATCTGTGCCTGAAATGTAGCCTATGAGGACCTTGTTCTGTTCCTAGACTGCTACCTCTCTGGGGGTGACAGAGGAAGCGCATGCCAGGCTGAGGAGCAAAAGTTCATATCACTTGAAAGACTTTTTGAAACATTTTATGGTTAAGAACATCAGACACAGCCAATGGGGTTGATTTACTAAAACGGGACCACTTATGCCGCGTACACACGATCGGTTCGTCTTCATCAGTTTTCATCAGACGAAACGATCGTGTGTGGGCCCCATCGTTTTTTTTTCCCATCGGTGAAAAAATGTAGAACCTGTTTTAAAATTATATGATGTTTAAAAAAAAACGATAGAAAAAAAATGATCGTCTGTGGTGAAATCCATCGGCCAAAAATCCACGCATTCTCAGAATCAAGTTGACGCATGCTCGGAAGCATTGAAATTCATTTTTTTCAGCACGTCGTTGTGTTTTACGTCACCGGGTTCTGACGCGATCGTTTTTTTTTTTAACCGATGGTGTGTAGGTAAGACTGATGAAAGTCAGCTTCATCGGATATCTGATGAAAAAATCTGTTTCATAGTTTGTTATAAAATTTCGTAAACTGATGGGCTGCACTGATAGGCACTGATGAGCACTAATAGGTGATACTCAGAGGTGGTACAGATGGGTAGCACTGAAGGGCGTACTGAAGGACACTGATAGGTGGCGCTATTGGCAACACTAATGGGCACTGATAGGTGGCACTGATAGGTGGTACTGATGATGAGGCACTGATTGGCAGCCCTGATGGGCACTGATAGATGGCACTGGTGGGCACTGATAGGCAGCACTGATAATAACTGGTAGGTGGCACTGGTGGGCACTGCTTAGCAGCAGTGTGTGTTCATGTGTGGGACTGATGTCCCTCTGACAGAAGCTGGTAATCAGATTTTCTTTTCTCCTCACGCTGATAGCCAATTACATCTTTTGTTTACATTACTTGATCAGCTGTCATTGGCTGACAGCTGATTAACCACTTAACCCCCGGACCATATTGCTGCCCAATGACCAGAGCACTTTTTGCGATTCGGCACTGCGTCGCTTTAACTGACAATTGCGCGGTCGTGCGACGTGGCTCCCAAACAAAATTGGCGTCCTTTTTTTCCCACAAATAGAGCTTTCTTTTGGTGGTATTTGATCATCTCTGCAGTTTTTTATTTTTTGCGCTATAAACAAAAATAGAGCGACTATTTTGAAAAAAATGCAATATTTTTTTACTTTTTTCTGTAATAAATATCCCCCAAAAATATATAATTTTTTTTTCCTCAGTTTAGGCCGATACGTGTTCTTCTACATATTTTTTGTAAAACAAATCGCAATTAGCGCTTATTGATTGGTTTCCGCAAAAGTTATAGCGTTTACAAAATAGGGGGTAGTTTTATGGCATTTTTATTATTTATTTGTTTTTTACTAGTAATGGCAGCGATCAGCGATTTTTTTCAGTACTGCGACATTCTGACGGACACTTCGGACACTTTTGACACATTTTTGGGAGCATTGGCATTTTTTTAGCGATCAGTGCTATATTGGCAGTGAAGGGGTTAACACTAGGGGGCAGGGAAGGGGTTAAGTGTGTTCCTGGGTGTGTTTTAACTGTATGGGGGGGGTGGCCTCACTAGGGGAAATCACTGATCTTCTGTTCATACATTCATATGGCTTGCTTAGCTATTGTTAGACTTGCGAAGGCTTCACAAGTTTGTTGCACAATTACAGCAAATCCGCATTGCATGACTCCAGATCAACTTTATTTGCAAACATTCTGCAAGTCTGCTGCAAGTTCTGGTTCAGTTATGTTGTGCACTAGCCATCCCACCACAGGAGGCACTGTGACTGAATTTTCATGCTGTAGACCCTTGAAAGGGCACAATTCCTCCCAATGAGACCAACAATGACACTCAATAATGGCGGCCCAATTCCTCCCAATGAGACCAACAATTACACCCAATAATGGGGTACAATTCCTCCTAATGGGGCCCACTGACACTCAATAATGGGGCACAATTACAATTCATCCCAATGAGACCAACAATGGGGCCCAATGACACCCAATAATGGGGGACCATTCCTCCCAATGAGACCCACAATGGGGTCCAATAATAGGGCACTATTACTCATAATTAAACCAAGAATGGGGCCCAAAGATGGAGCACAATTTCTCCCAATGACACAAACAATTGGCCCCATTGACACAAATGATGGGGCACAATTCTTCCCAGTGACACCAAAAATGGGGCACAATCCCCCCTCCCCTCCACAATCCCCCCTCCTCCCCACTGACACCAATGATGGAGGCACTGAAACAAACAATAAGGCATTTTTTTCCTCCTCACTGTTGTCAGGACTTTTTCTACTCCCGATTATTATTATTATGATTATTATTATTAAACAGGATTTATATAGCGCCAACAGTTTGCGCAGCGCTTTACATCAGGGAAGACAGTACAGTCACAATACAAATCAATACAGGAGGGATCAGAGGGTCCTGCTTGTTAGAGCTTACATTCTAAAATCCGATAGTCACAGTCCGGCCCCCGTAATGTCAGAAGGACAGTAAACTGGCAACATATTGGAAAAGTGTCAACTAGAACTTGTGCTTCAAGTCATCTGCAAGTGTACAACTTGCCAGTGAAAATGTGCAGCAAGCAGGGGCGGACTGACCATTGAGGAACTCGGGCACTGCCCGAGGGCCCCATTCCACTAGGGGCCCCATCAGGGTTGCCAGGCTCAGTAAAACGCTGCCCCGCCTCTGCACTGCCTCCTGGCGTGGTGGCCATCTGTAAGCCCGGGGGCCCCATAATCTTCTATTGCCCGGGGGCCCCATGAGTTGTCAGTCCGCCCCTGGCAGCAAGTTAACAAGACCTATGATTCAGCAGTTATCCTTGCTATCTGGGCCATCGTTCAGGGGTTTGACTTTTGGGTTTGGTTTAATATAATCATGTCAGAACGCACCAAGGAACCTGTGTTAAAGGGTCACTATACCCTGAAATGACTGTTTACAGGGTATAGAGACATAAAAGTTAACTGATTCCTTTTCAAAATGATTAAAAATAGATAAAAATCAATCATATAATGTGCCTGCAGGTTAGTTTCACTTTTGAACTGGCTTCATGTTTCTGTGAAGTAGAAATAGACACACAGAACAAAAACAAACAAATCCAGGGCAGTGTTTTGTTTTTAAAATGAATCTGATTGGTTCTGGGAAGTTTTAGACACACAGTAATGACAGCTTAGACCACCGTGAGAAAGCTCCCAGCACTGTGGTTATAAGGAAACAGACAAGCAGGAAGTGTGGAGAACAAAGCAGGATTACAGCAACTTCAAAGCAAAAACGAACAATAAGGACATGAAACCAGGACTGCAGTGAGGTAAAGGAAGCTATTTATAAAAAAAATAATTCCTTTAGTGATCCTTTAAGGCTTGATGAAGACTAGCATCTCCTAAAGGCACTCAAGGCAGCCAATTAAAAGGAGAGGCTTTCCCACCGAAACGCATTGACTGTATCTGATGTTCTTAACCCTTAAATGTTTCAAAAAGTGAGATGACCTTTTTGTACCACACCCATCCAAGAACTTATGCCGCGTACACACGATCATTTTTCAGCATGAAAAAACGTAGGGCCAGTTTCAGGTAGAATTAGATTCCCGCAGAGTATCAGAGATACTCTACGCCGCCGTACTTTACCTGGCTCTACGAGGAATTCAGAGAGATTTTGGCCCGTAAGGTACGGCGGCGTAGTGTATTTCTCCCGGCGGAATCAAACTACGCGTTTAGGGGGTGTGAGGCATTTAAATTAGGCGCGTTCCCACGGCGATCGAACTGCGCATGCTCCGTTCAGAAATTTCCCGCCGTGCATTGCGCGAAATCACATCGTTACGTAATTTTTTTTTGTGGTAGCGTCGTTTACGGACATTCCTATTCCCGAACGACTTACGTAAAAAAAAAAAAAATAATTGAAAGTCGACGCGGGAACGACGGCCATACTTAACATGGGCCGCGTAACGTTAGACCAGCTAATAGCTGGTTTAACTTTACGTAGCAAAAAAATGATGTACGCGATTGCGAACGACGCTCGTAACTTAGTGGATCGCCGGAAAAAGCTTATTTGCATACCCCGACGCTGAAAACGACGCGAACTCCACCCAGCGGCCGCAAAAAGATTGCAGCGTAGATCTGAAAGCGTACGAAGACGTAAGCCTGTCAGATCGAAGCCCAACGACGCCGTATCATGGTTTGAGGATTCAAACTAGTGAAACGGCGCGCGTAATTTGAAAGTACTCCTGTCTAACACCAGTTAGACAGGACTTACGGCTCTCTGAATCTGGCCCATAGATTTTTAAAAAATTTATGTAAAATGATCGAGTGTGGGCTACACATCATTTTTCAGGTTCTGAAAAACGACAAAAAAAAAAATTTGAACATGCTGCATTTTTTAACATCGTTTTGAACAATGTCGTTTTTCGGGTTGTAAAAAATGATTGTGTGTGGGCTAAAATGACGTTTTAAACCCGCGCATGCTCAGAAGCAAGTTATAAGACGGGAGCGCTCGTTCTGATAAAACTACCGTTCGTATTGGAGTAAGCACATTCATCACGCTGTCACAGACAGAAAAGCGTGAATCGTCTTTTACTAACACGGAATCAGCTAAAGCAGCTCAAAGGCAAATAGAACTTCTCCTTTCTAGTGCCGTCGTACGTGTGGTACGTCACCGCGCTTAATGATGGAGTTGGAAAAACTTTGGGCCAGATTCTTTAAAGGAGATACGACGGCGTATCTCCAGATACGCCGTCGTATCTCTGTTTGTGAGGCCTCCTATCTATGCGACTGATTCTTAGAATCATTAATGCATAGATTTGCCGTAGATGCGACTGGCGTAAGTCACTTACACCGTCATATCTAAGTTGCAATTTTACGCTGGCCGCTAGGTGGCGTTTCCGTCGATTTCTGCGTCGAATATGCAAATAAACTAGATACGCGTATTTCCGAACGTATTTGCGCCCCGTCGTCGTAGTTTACGTCGTTTGCGTAAGTGTAAAGTTACCCCTGCTATATGGTGGGTTAACTTTGCGTAGGTCCGGCCTACGCACTGTTAAGTATGGACGTCGGGACAGCGTAGTTTTTTTCCATCGTTTGCGTAACTCGTTAACGAATAGGGCTTTGCGTAAGCTACGTTCATGTCGAAACCAATGTATTTGCGGCGTAATTTGGAGCTTGCGCACTGGGATGCGTCCACGGAGGGCGCATGCGCAGTTCAAAAAATTGTCGAAAACGTGGGGTCATGATTGATTTACATGAAACACGCCCACCTCATACACATTTGAATTACGCTGGCTTACGCCGGCCCATTTACACTACGCCGCCGCAAATTATGGAGCAAGTGTTTTGAGAATACAGCGCTTGCGTCTCTAAGTTGTGGCGGCGTAGTGTAAGTAGGATACGCTACGCCTGCCGAGATCTACGAGAATCTGGCCCTTTGTTTTTTGGACATGCTGAAAAACGATCGTGTATGCGCGGCATTAGTCTTATTAAAAAAGTTATGAAAAAACTCACAGAGCTCCCAACCTTTAATTTTTTATTTTTTAAGCACCTGGCCCTTTAGTGGGCAATTTGCCTGGGTTTTGGTCTTGTACTATAAATTAGGGTGACCAGACATCCCCGGTTTCCGGGGACAGTCCCCTGATTGAGGACACTGTCCCCAGACCAAGTCTGTCCCAGGTTTTGTCCCCAGATTGGATTTGACCAAGGGCTGGAGCAATTTCACAGACAGTCAGTGCAGAATTAAGAAAAAATAAATAAAAATCTGAATTGCACACCCCCGCTCTGCCGCTCCTAGTAGCTTGAGGGGGGGGGTGTATTTTTTTCCATTATCTGTGCCCCTTTCTGGGGCGAAGGGAGGGGATATTTCTTCAGTTTCGGTTGCATGCCCATTCAGCTCCGCTCGCATGTTCTTCTGCCTTGGCTCAAGTCCCGGCCAGCCGCCTGCCTGCTTAACTCCTTGCCTTCCATGGCAGCATGATCTTCCTCTGATTCCTACCCAGTAGTAGCCGGGGCCCGGAGAGCAAGACTTGAGAGGTAGGGTGACCACGTGTCCCGGATTGCCCGGGACAGTCCCGCAATTTGCAGGTCTGTCCCGGGCACCTTCATTCCAGGACAATACAGTGTCCCAGAATGAAACTGACACAGCCACCCCCCAAGCCAAACTAATGCCCCCAAAAATTGCCGCCACATCACCGATTTACTCCCTGACAGTACTTGTCTTGACTGGGAATGCCTGGAAGAGCACAATCCCGCCCCCCTGCGTGTGATTGAAGAAATCATAAATCCTGCCTCTTGTGTCCAATCACTGTGCTGTAATTCGTTACACCACAAACTGATTTTTGGAAAGGGGGGGTGTCCCTGAATGGTAGTTTGGAAATGTGGTCACCCTATTGAGAGGCTGTGATGCGGGTGGCAGCAGCGACGGGCAGAGAGTCGCTGATTTCCGCCATTACTAGTAAAAAGAAAATGTCCCCGGATTTTATTTAAAAAAATCTAGTCACCTTACTATAAATACAATGATGTCTTGGTTGTACCGTATGCAGGATGCAATGTGGGCCACAAACTGAGGAAGGACTGTGGATATCCCAATATCAGTTCCAAGGACTGCTACTCCAGGGGCTGCTGCTTTGATTCCAGCATTCCTGAGACCATCTGGTGCTTCTACGGGTACAAGTAATTCCACAACGGTAAAGTATTGGTATTAAAAATGTGTATTTTAAGTTAATTGGTTCCTGTATATAAATGTATCACCTGGTTGAATGAAGCTGAACTCTAGATAAATATTAAAACAAAAATGAATGCAGCTCTGTAATCATTAATACATGTAGCGCCTACCCAGATTTCCCAGGAGCCTGAAGGTGACTACCGGGGGTAGGAATGGCTGACATACATTCTCAGGGTGCATGTTTGTGGGCATGGTGGGTGATAAACAAGAAAGAAATTGGGCGCCAGTAATTTTTATGCTGTAAAAAATAGAGACGTTTATTTCTCAGAACAGAAAAATGTGGGAGAGAGGGGAATAGGGCACAGGACACCCTTAATAACGATCAGCAACAGGCAGATTGGCAGACTCCGCAGACAAAAATAGATGAGAAAAAGTAGACAGGGGTACAGTAATAGGAGCCTTTAAGCTCAACCAGCACATCTGTACTTTGTAGGATAGGCTTTCTCCTCTAGTGACTGAACTTTACTCACTGCTTCATCTGCGAACGCTGGCGATTAGCTCCTGCTGTGATTGGGCACAGCGGGAGCCAATGAACGCATCCAGCAGACCCGATGTCCACCGCGGCCCACTGATCATTCCCAAGGCAGACAGAACAGCGGTCTGCCAATGTAAACAAGGCATATTGCCGTTCTGTGACAGGAGAAGACAGATCTTGCTTTTCTGCTAAGCAGGAACACAGATCTCTTACAGTTAAAGCACCTACCTCACAGTTAGAAAGCACTCCCAGGGAACACATTTAACCCTTTGAATGCCCCTGATTTTAATCCCTTCCCTGCCAGTGTCATGAGCACAGTGACAGTGCATATTATTTAGCACTGATCAATGTATTGGTGTTACAGGTCTCCAAAAAAGTGTCAGTTGGGTGTCCAATTTGTCCACCGTAATGTCGCAATAAATTGCATACCTTGATTTACCAACAATGAATACATAGGGCCAGATTCTCAGAGGCGTTACGACGGAGTATCTCAGATACCCCGTCGTATCGCCTTTTTTTTGTCCTCGTATCTATGCGAGTGATGCTTAGCATCATTTTTGCATAGATACGCTTCTACATCCGACAAGTGTAATACCATTACACTTTCGGATCGTAGGTGTAATGACAACTCCGGCCACTAGGTGGCCTTCATGTTGTTTTTTCATTTGCATATGCAAATGAGGCTAGTACAGCGATTCCCGAACGCTTTTACGCCGCCCCGTCGTCGCGTACGTCGTTTACGGACTCGTAAGGTTACCCCAGCTTCTATGTGGAGTAACCTTACGAAGTTCCGTCGGATGCCGTCGGGTGCCGTCGGACGCCATGTTAAGTATGGCGTCGGGTCAGCGTCGGCTTTTTCCGTCGCTTACGTCGTTTTACTAACTCGTTCGCGAATAGGGACTTGCGTAAATGACGCTCACGTCGTTTTGACGTCGGTTTCAACGACGCTTCCCGACGTGAGCTGGAGCATGCGCACTGGGCTTTTTCCCAGCATGCGCAGTTCGTTCGACGCGGGGGCGCGCTTAATTTAAATACAAGCCTCCCCATTTCAATTGCGCGGGTTTAAGCTTGGCGATTTACGAGACGCCGGCGAAAACTACGGAGCAAGTGCTTTGAGAATAAAGCACTTGCTCTAGTACGCAGCGGCGGCGTAGTGTAAATGGCTTACGCTACGCCGCCGAAAATATATGAGAATCTGGCCCCATAGGCTAGAACATAGATTCCCATCTTGTCAGAGAAGGCACCAGCCAGAAAAGGAGGTGGCGAAACATGCAGAGATTAATAGTTTTTGTTTTCTGTGCGCCTTTAACCACCTGAGCCCCGGGCCATTGTCAAATGATGGCCTCACGGTGGCTCTGAAAATCCAACAGGACGTCATATGACATCCTGGATTCCTCCGGCCACTGGGGGGGTGCACGGTCGCGATGTCTGCCAGGTACCCACGATCGGCAATGACAGAGCAGGGACGTGGAGCTCTGTGTGTAAACACAGAGCTTCACGTCCTGTCAGGGAAGAGAGAAGACCGATCGGTGTCCCTTGTACATAGGGACACAGCATCGGTCACCTCCCCCAGTCACACCCCTCCCCCCACAGTTAGAACACAATACAGGTACACATTTAACCCCTTCCTCACCCCCTAGTGTTAACCCCTTCAATGCCAGTCACATTTATGCAGTAATTAGTGCATATTTATAGCACTGATCGCTGTATAAATTGGATTTCAAGCATTCTTATGGAACGAATTATGCTCGTAATCCAAGGTTCCACTGTATTAAGGCCCATAGGCACGATCTAACTTTTTGACAACACATGGACCTGTTTGATCAGACAATCCGACCGTGTGCACGCCCCATCGGACAAATATTTTGTGTTTTCCATCGAACAAATGTTCGCTGTAAAAACAGACAAACTTTCCGGCAACAAATGTCCTACATCGGCTTATCTGATCAAAACGAAAGGAGAACGACAATTCGCTGTCCAAAAACCTTGGTTATGGAACGCTCTACCCGCAGACATTCTGTTGGAGGAAAATCATTGAGCCTTCAGAAAAAACTTAAGGCACATCTTTTCTGAAGCGTGGTTGAACGATCACATTGGCTATAGCGCCTTGAGGTGATTTAGTTCGCATTTGTATCTCTATATAAGTTACTCACTCACACGCACTCATGTGTACACAAGTCCAAAGTACAAGCATACATGCTCAGAACCAATGCTAAAGATCAGACAACAATAGCAGAAGTTGCCCAAAGGGTGGCGGTAAAGAGCTGAAAAACCATGTGATTTGGTGAAAGTTGTCTGAAAAAGTCCTGCCGTGTGTATGCATACCAAGTTCATGGACAACGCCCTTCGAACAGAAAGCTACGGAAAAGTCAGATGGAAGTCCGATCGTGTGTATGAGGCTTTGTGTCACTGGTTTCCAAAAAGTGTCAAAAGTGTCCAATTTGTCTGCCGCATTAGAGCAGTGTGGCTACAATTGCCGCTGATTGCCGTCATTACTATAAAAAAAAAAATAAGGGGATAAAAATTCCATAAATCGACCTGTGACGGGTCTCGGATACCCTAGGTATCCTGTGTCTCCTGTCCTCCAAACGCACCTGCAGCCTGCAGATTTGCCATAACCAGCCCTTAGGCCTCGTACACACGATCAAATCTGTCCGCTGGAAACGGTCTGCTGGACCGTTTCAGCAGACAGATTTGATCGTGTGTACGGCCGAGCCGACGGATTTGGCCACCCGACAGATTTCAAAGCATGCTTTGAAATCTATCGGGTGGGAATCCATCCGCCCGACATGTCTGCTGGTTAGTACACTTACCAGCAGACATGTCGTCCCGCACCGCCGCCGAATGGATTCGGCGCATGCGCGGAAGTGTTTTACTTCCTGGTGCGGTGACGTGGCGGGGTCAACGTCACCGCCACGTCACCGACACGTCAGCGCGCCGTCTGCTGGCGGGGATTTTGGTTTGCTCGTGTGTACACGCGAGCAAACCAAAATCCCAGCAGACAGATTTGTTCAAATCTGTCGGACAGACAGATTTGAACAAATCTGTCTGCTCGTGTGTACGAGGCCTTAAAGGGGTTGTAAAGGTAAAAGTTTTTTTACCTTAATGCATCCTAGAGGGGGTAGGGGACAAGGAACAACCAATGGGAACGGAATACTTGTACATTGAGACTACAGATAAACATAATGAGATTATGGTAAGCAGGCAGCCTCTCAATACACATCCCCTGCGGAAAGATGTCTCCAGTCCAGACCATTGTCTATGCTATGTGCCACTTACCAACACAATTAGACACAGCAACAAGAGGGGGGATGGGGGAGAAGGGATGTAGCATTACATTTTCTCAGCGCCAGCTTGTCCCCAGGTCTCCAGTCTCTTCTGGGCCATAATCTGTGGGTAAGAGGCCAGCCCACAGTCCCTTCCAAAACACACAGTGACAGTGGGTTCTGTCACAGTCCCTATAGTTTGTAGACACTATGGGCCAGATTCAGGTAGATGGGCGAATCTTTAAGTTGGAGTAACGTTTCTCATTTACGTTACTCCGCCGAAACTTTAGGAGCAAGTACTGTTATTCACAAAGCACTTGCTCCTAAAGTTGTGGCGGCGTAGCGAAAATGAGCCGGCGGAATTCGAATTGGGCGGGTAGAGGGCGTGTATTAGTATAACTAGGCGCGATCCCGCGGCGAACGTACTGCGCATGCGTCGACTGTCAGTGCGCATGCTCCAAATTCTGTCAGTGAACGTCAATGACGTCAATCCCCATTCACGGACGTTTTACGCAAATGACTCAAATTTTTTTTTTCGACGCGATGACGCCGGCCATACTTAATGTTAAGTGACCAGATGGATACTCCACTAGGGGGCTGCTTTATCTCTTACGGAAACGTCGGAAAGTCACTGCGTCAGGCCCGAATACGATCGTGAATTGCCGATTCCCGCTGATTAACATATTCTCAGCGTTAATCAGCGGGAACGCCCCCGGCGCCATTTTTAAAATTGCAGTTCCGATACGACGGCGAAATACAATTACGCCGCTCGTATAGTAACTCCAACCCGGCGTTTCTTGTTTTCTGACTACAGAAAACAGAAACCCTGGCTCAAAGTGACAGTTAGGCTGGAGTATCACTGATACTCCAGCCTAACTCTACCTGAATCTGGCCCTATATCTTTTGTGCGAACCAGTCAAAAATATGTAACAGAATACATATTGGTCTAAAGTGAAGAAGAAATTTGATTTTATTATTATTATTATTATTATTATTATTATTGGATGTGTTTTATAGCAGAAAGTAAAACATGTTTTTTTTTTTCCCAAATTGTTTTTTTTTTTTTTTCGTTTATAGCTCAAAAAAAAAAAACGGCCGAGGCAATCAAATACCACCAAAAGAAAGCTCTATTTGTGTGAGAATTTTTTGGGTACAGCGTTGCACGACCACACAATTGTCAGTTAAATTAAAGCAGTGCCGTATTGCAAAAAATGGCCTGGTCATGGGGGGAAGGGAACATTGCGGGGCTGAAGTATTTAAAATTGTATAGTTTATATTTAAGAGATGTGGCACTGTGCAGCGTATACCCTCCATCTATTAAGCACCTCTACACATAATGATTGCATAATTTCAATTGTTTTTTTTTATTTTTTTTAATTTTCTATTTATTTTTACAGGTAATCACCATTATGACATTTCAGGGGATCGACATGTACATTTTCAGCGCTGGAGTTGATTTTTGTTAAAACTATATTTTCACATTACTCATAAAAATAAAAAAAATAAAAAATTATAAAGCCTTTTAGTACTATTTATTGTTATAATATGTCTTTCACAATCCATGGAAAAAGCATTCTTTGAAGAAGGGGGTTAAAATATAACTAAAGCGAAGCCTGAGAGTGATTGACACTACAGCAGGTTAAACAGTTAACCATTTGTTTAAACTTAAACATGCACCATTTGTGGCATATTTGGACCTTTAAAAAAAATACCTGTATAACTGACTCCCACAGCCAGACAGGAATGCAACAGGGATTACACTACATTAGCTTCTTTATAAAGGCAACGTTTTTAAAGTAAAAAAAAAAAATATTAAAGCGGAGTTCCACCCAAAAATGGAACTTCCGCTTAACCCACTCCTCACCCCCTTACATGCCACATTTGGCATGTAATTTTTTTTGGGGGGGGGGGGGATTGGGGGCTTCAGGAGGAGTGGGACTTCCTGTTCCACTTCCTCCTTCCGCCGAGGGGCTGGTAAGGCGATTAGCTTAATCGCCTTACTGCAGCCCCTCCCTGTAGGTGATCGCCTGGGACACATCAAGGTCCCAGACGATCGCCTGTCCAATGGGACGGCGCAGCACCGTTAGGCGCATGCGCAGTGGGTGCCCGGCCGTGAAGCTGGAAGCTGGAACCATTGAGCAGGTAAGTGTATATTTATTAAAAGCCAGCAGCTACACTTTTTGTAGCTGCTGACTTTAATAAACATAAAAAAGGCTGGAACACCCCTTTAAACAATAGCACTTGAAGAATTCTAGGGTCTTGTAGGGTCCCATACCAATGGTTTTGGCTCTTCCTCTTCTCAGTGTGCCACCATAGGAAGCCGTTTTCTATTTTGGCACACTTGTGGGCTCGATTCTGAGCTGCGGTAACTATGCCTATAGACACAGACAGAGTGGCTCTGCCCTGCTCTCCACTCTCCCATTACTGGATTTGATTGACAGCAGCATTAGCCATTTGCTCCCGCTGCCTATCTGTTCTGTGGGGAGGGAAAGAGCAGAGAGAGAAAGTCTGGATCTGCCAGGTGTTTGGACTGATGCCCGTCTCAGCCTTTTAGTGAGCCGATGAGAGGCTGAGGCAGCCGCTTCCTGCCCCCTCCACAGCTCAGCGCTCCAGTGAGCGTGGAGGAACGGAGAGGTGCTGATTGACAAGCAGCAGCTCTCTGCTCGGGAAGCTGAGAGAACCGAGCCATCGGCAATATTCGATGGCTTGGTTCTCAGTGTAGAGGCACTGGATGCTGCATCCACCTAGATAAGTATGAGTCTTAATTAAAGAAAAAAATAATTCCCTTTAAATCTTTAACCACTTGCCTACCGAGGAAGTCATATGACGTCCTCGAATTTGTGTGGTGATATCTGAATGATGGGGGCAGCTACAGGCATCGTTCAGATATCATTCTAATATTCTCTGCATGACAAGAACGATCATAGCAGAAGTTCCACTGATTGATTGTTCTTATAGGCAGCAAGAGGGTACGTCCCCCCTCCCGCCACCATCCGGTGCTTCTCCATGCTCTCCCGTGCCATCGGGGGCCCTGAGAACGAATCGACCGGTGCTGGCTCGTGACCATAGAGTTGACTGGTGACCATCTGGTCACCAGTCATCTCTATGACCGTCGGAGGCCTGGGGGCGACGTTGTGATGTCACGCCCAGGTACCCGGAAGTAAACAAAGCCGCATTCGCAGCTGTCGGCATGAGATCGGTGAATTTTTTTTCACAATCTCCTGCTTTCAAGCCTGGAGGAGAGATGTGCGGTCTTATTGACCCCACATCTCTCCATAAAGAGGACCTGTCACAGTGATTCCTATTACAAGGGATGTTTACATTCCTTGTAATAGGAATAAAAGTGATAAAATAAAAAATAAAAGTGTAAAAAAAAAAAAAATTAAGTAAAATAATACATTTTTTTTTTAAAAAGCCCCTGTCCCCGGTAGCTTGCGTTCAGAAGCGTACACGCATGTAAGTCCCGCCCACATATGTTAATGCCGTTCAAACTCCACATGTGAGGTATCGCCGCGTGCGTTAGAGCGTAAGCAACAATTCGCGCACTAGATCTCCTCTGTAACTCGAAAATAGTAACCTGTAAAAAAAATTAAAGCGTCGCCTATGCAGATTTTTAAGTACCGAAGTTTGGCGCCATTCCAAGAGTGTGTGCAATTTTAAAGCGTGACATGTTAGGTATCTATTTACTCGGCGTAACATCATCTTTCATATTATACAAATAAATTGGGCTAACTTTACTGTTTTGTTATTTTTTAATTCATGAAACCATTTTTTTCCCCCCAAAAAAGGCGTTTGAAAAATGATTGCGCAAATACTGTGCGAGAAAAAAAAGTTGCAATGACCGCCATTTTATTCCCTAGGGTGTCTGCTAAAAAAATATATAATGTTTGGGGGTTCCGATTAATTTTCTAGCAAAAATAAATAAATAGATTTTTACATGAAGGAGAGAAGTGCCAGAATAGGCTCGGTGGACAAGTGGTTAATGGCACCAGCATGTATCTAGAAAATGCAGGTGCATTCGTGGACACCAGACCGCATGGTACTGCAGTACTGTTTTATTCAGATCACTTGCATAATAAGCCTAATCTGATATGGCAGAGTCACTGGCCCTCAGACATGATTCACTGTATAATTTTATGGTGAATGAAAGCACCAGCGGCCAATAGCAACAACTTTTTTTTTGCCCCTTGATAGGGTGTCACTGAGATAACTAATAAGAGTAGGCTGGAAATAATTTAATGTGAATATGAATAGAATGATTTTAGATACACATTAATTGTAACAAACATTTGTTGCACCGATGCATCTAAACAGCTACAGCCGTTACACATATATACCATTTACAAGTAATTGGTATAATAATAATAAAATATTGTAGGGCCAATCCCTTAGAGGCCATTAGAAGATGACAGTCCCCAGAGGCTGCCCTGCTTTGCAAGCCTCCCAAGCAGGGCTTTTTTACTCAGACAATAGGTGCAGGAACACCCCTTTCCAAGTCACCCCTTTTCTCTGCCCCAACCCACCTCTCAGTACCGCCCCTTTTAGACAATATAAAACCAAGTATCATTTTGTGGTGTAATTTGTATGGAATTTGGTAATGATATCAAGAAAAACCTTAGTTAGACTTACCGGTAACGGTATTTCTACGAGTCTTTCAGGACAGCACTTGGAGAGAGCGCAGCTCCACCCACTTTCCCAGGAAACACTGCAGTCACTTTAAATTCCGCCCACTTCCACCATGACCTCAGTTGTTAACGAGTACCTCCGGACATGCTGGAATTAGATAAGCAAAACATAGCAACTATACACGTTAGTATTTATACATAGTATTTATACATCGTCCTTTAAAAAAAACAAAGGGAGGGTTATCGGTGCTGTCCTGAAAGACTCGTAGAAATACCGTTACCGGTAAGTCTAACTAAGGTTTTCTCACCTCGTCTTTCAGGACAGCACTTGGAGATGATAACCGAGTACTTACTCTAGGGTGGGACCACCGCTTGCAGGACCTTCCTGCCAAACGATTGCTCCGCTGCTGAGAGCAAATCCATTCTGTAGTGGCGAGTGAATGTGGAAAAACTCGTCCACGTGGCTGCCTTGCAGATATGTTCTGGTGAAGCCCCAGCTCGTTCCGCCCAGGATGTTGCCACTGCCCTTGTTGAATGAGCCACCACTCCAGTGGGAGGTTCCATATCCATAGCCTTGTAAGCTTCATGAATAGCCATACGAAGCCACCTGGCCAGGGTGCTCTTAGAGGCTCTATAGCCCTTCCGAGACCCTGAGAACAGCACAAAAAGAGAATTGTCCTTTCTAAATTCGCTAGAAATCTCCAGATAATGTACTAAACATCTTCTAACATCTAGGGTATGAAAATCCTTTTCTTTCGGACCCGATGGAACTGGACAGAATGTAGGTAGAACTATCTCCTGTGTTCTATGAAATGCTGATGCTACTTTTGGTAAAAAGCCTGGATCTGTCCTTAAAACAACCCTATCTGGAAAGATATTCAAAAACGGTTCAGTAATAGATAGTGCTTGGAGCTCACTGACTCTCCTAGCAGAAGTGATTGCTACTAGCAACACCAGTTTCAACGTCCAAAATTTAAGTGAGGCTTCTACTGGAGGTTCAAAGGGTCTTTTTGTCAGACCTCTCAGAACAACCGATAAATCCCATTTGGGAAAAAACTTAAAAGGTACCGGCCTAGCCCTGGCTAAAGCCCTAAAAAACCTAATTATATAAGGATCCAGAGATAACCTCTTCTCTAGAAAAACAGAAAGTGCAGCAACCTGAGATTTTAGGGTGCTGGCTGCCAGACCCTTGTCCATCCCATCCTGCAAAAATTCCAGGACTGAAAAATTATTTAAAGGAAGACTACCCTTGGACTCACACCAAGAATTAAAAACTTTCCAGGTTTTAAAGTAAATGGCCCTGGTGACTTGTTTTCTACTACTAAGTAAAGTGTTAACTAAACGCCTGGATAACCCTTTACCTCTTAGGATTTGTTCCTCAGTAGCCAACCCGCAAGCTTCAGGTGATGTGCGTCTGGATGAATAAGAGGACCCTGGAACAGTAGGTCCCTCCTGACTGGTAGTAGCCAGTGAGCCTCTATCGCTAGGTCCAACAGGCCCGAAAACCAGGGCCTCTTGGGCCAAAATGGGGCAACTAAGATTAGCGTTGTCCTCTCCTCCCGCAGTTTCTTGAGAACCAATGGTATCATCTGAACTGGGGGAAAGGCGTAACACAAACGGAAGGACCAACGCTGGACTAGCGCATCTAGTCCTTCCGCTTGGTCCAACCTGTTGAGGGAGAAAAACCGCGGGACCTTTGCATTGGCTTGAGATGCAAATAAGTCTATCTGGGGAGTTCCCCACCTGTCTACCAACTCCTGAAAGACTTCTTGGTTTAAACTCCATTCGGACTCCAGAACCCTCTTCCTGCTTAAAAAGTCCGCCAGATGGTTCAGGTTGCCCTTCAGGTGTACCGCAGTCAGGGACGCAACATTTTCCTCTGCCCAGTACAGGATTTGTAAAGCCAGGCCCAAAAGACACTTGCTTCTCGTGCCCCCTTGCTTTGAAATATATGCCACTGCTGTGGCATTGTCCGATAGGATTTGGACGTGTTGTCCTTGGACAGACTGGCTGAAGGCCCCTAGCCCCAGAAAAATGGCTCTTAGCTCCCTCCAGTTGGAGGACCTCCTGGAATCCTCCCTGGACCATGACCCCTGGGTCATCTGACCCTCGAGATGGGCGCCCCAACCCCAGGAACTTGCGTCCGTCGTAAGGATCCTTGTTGTGGGGAAGGACCACAACAGACCCAGACTCAGGTTTGCTCGAGTCCTCCACCACCACAACCTCCTTTTTACCTGAGATGGAATCCTGAACTGCTTTTCCAGCGACTCCCCGAAAGTCCAGTTTCATAGGATTGCCTGCTGAAGATCCCTTGCATGGAGGCGGGCCCACTGAACTGCTGGTATAGAAGCGGTGAGCAGACCCAGGGTGGACATTGCTGTCCTGACGGTCACTGGCAGGTTTGTCTGTACTGCTTTTACCGCCCCTTGTATCTTGATTATCTTTTCCTCTGGCAGGAAAATCTTTCCCTGGACCGAGTCTATGGAATAACCCAAAAAAACTATCACCTGAGATGGAACCAAGTTTGATTTTTTCAGATTTAGGACCCAGCCCAGATCCTCTAGATGGGTCTGAGTCCTCCTCAGGTCTCTGAATAACCGATCCTCTGATTTGGCAAACAGAAGGAGATCGTCCAGATATGGGACAAGAGACACCCCCTCCAGTCTGAGAGGTGCTATTGCCTCCGCCACGACCTTCGTGAAAACCCTGGGGGAGGAGGAGAGGCCGAAGGGAAGGGCTCTGAACTGAAAGTGCCTCACCCCCTTCTCTGTTCTTAACGCTAGGCGTAGATAGCGTTGTGATGAGGCTCTTATTGGGATATGCAGATATGCATCCCTCAGATCTATTGAGGCCAGAAAGCATCCTGCTGGAAGCAGCTTTCTTACCGAATAGATGGAGTCCATCCGGAATTTTTTGTACCGAATGGACCTGTTTAGAATTTTTAAGTTCAGGATTAATCTGAACCTTCCTGACGACTTCCTCACTAAAAACACGTGGGAGTAACACCCTAGACCTTCCTCTTGCTGTGGTACAGGAGTGATCACCTTTTGTTGAAGGAACTCCTCTATCAAGGACATCATTGCCAGAGCTTTTTCCCTGTCCCGGGACAACTCGGTTATGTAGAAACGAGACGGTGGATTCTCCGAAAATTCCAGTGCGTATCCCTCCGAGATAACTTTCAGGACAAACGCACTGGACGTTGCCTCTTTCCACTGAGGAAGAAACAACTGAAGACGTCCTCCCACCGCCGGGAGGATGTCATTGTGATTTTGCGGGTTGGCTGGGGGAACGAAATAGTACCCCAGGCTTCCCTCGTCCCCTTTGGGGCTGCCAGGACTTTCCCCCTCTTTGTGTCTGTTTCGAACTTTGGGGCTGTCCAAAAGAACGAAAATTCTTTTTGTTTTGTGGAACTACTTTCTTCACTGGCAAAGCTTTTTTCCTGTCCGCTGTCCTCTCTAGAACTGCCTCTAGACCAGAACCAAAAACCAGGTCACCCTCAAAAGGTAGGCCACACAGCTTAATCTTTGAAGCTGCATCCCCTGACCAAGTTTTAACCCATAAGGCTCTCCTGGCCGAATTAATTAGGGCCGAGGAACGAGCCGACATCCTTACCGACTCTGCTGATGCATCTGCAATGTAACTCACAGCGTTCCCCAGAACCGGAAGAGAGTCAAGTAGTTCTCTGCGAGAAGTCCCTGCCTCAATATGGGCTTTAAGCTTGTCCAGCCAATGCTCCAGGTTCCTGGCTACTACCGTAGACGCCATAGCAGGTTTGAGGTTGGCTAGTGTTGAATCCCAAGCTTTCTTCAAAAGCGTCTCAGCCCTTTTGTCCATGGTATCCTTCAAGGTACCCATGTCCTCAAAGGCCAAGTCTGTGTTCCGTGAGACTTTAGAAAAGGCTGCATCAAGTTTGGGTTTTTTATTCCAGACTTGTGCTTCGTCCTCCTCAAAAGGAAATCTCCTTTTTAAAGATTTAGAAAAGAAGGGGGCCCTCTCAGGTTCCCTCCATTCCCTTTTGATAGCATCAGACAACACTTTGTGTACTGGAAAGGTTCTGTGCTTAATCTCATCTAAGCCCTGGTACATCTTGTCGTGTAATGACAACTGGGTCTTATCCTCCTTAATATTAAGGGTAGCATGAATCTGTTTCAGGAGATCATCTACCTCCTCTAATGACAATTTGTAGCGAGATGAGGATGCATCTTTCTCCTCATCCTCCTCTGCCTCAGACCCTGACACCACACTCCTAGGCTCCTCGTCCTCAGACTCACTAACTACCCCCCCTTGGGTACTAGTGGAGGCTCTAGGGGCTGACTGAAAGATCGGACGCTTGTCTAGGTAGGAACGGAAAGATTGAAATGTTTCCTGTAGTTCCTTCCTGAAGGAGGAAATTATCTCCTTGGGCTGTTCAGAGGGTGTACTAACAGAGGCTTCCTCTGTAATTACTGCAGCAATGCAAGCTTTGCATAAGGGTTTAACCCATGAACCCCTGAGGGACGTTTTGCAAATAGCACACTTCTTCTTAGGTGGGGGCAATGCAACATTAAGTTTTTCTTTGCATTTCTGAAAAACACAATAAACAAACAACCCAATGCTTAACTTTTTGTGTATCAGACAACAACCCCATTGACACCAACAGCAGTGAACAAAACAGACAAAATCCCACCACCGCTGTGTAAAACATAAAAGCATTACTCCCAAAGACATAACTAGGGAAAGAAATGCTGCAGGCTCCCCTCCTCCTAGAGGGGCAACAGGAGGGACACATATAGATCCCAGGCAACGTGGAAACCGCCGTCTCCTACCTGGGCCGGGCTGGTGCTTGTGGCTCCTGCTCCCGCCACCACTGCTGATTCCTCTTCTGGCTCCATTCTCCTTCAGAGTGCAGCAGCCGTCCGATCGTATTTTAAAACTCCCGGCAAACTCGTCGCCACGAGGCCCGGAAATGCACCGCCAAGGCCGCCTCCCCTCCTGCGCTCCAGCAGCTGGAACCGGAAGCTGCCGCGCGCCGCCGAAAGCTCTTCCCCCCTGGAAATGACGTCGCCCGCCACCCGGAACGGAACCTCGTGAACCCGGAAGAGGCACCTGACCTCTTCCCTCAGCCCACGCTGTCCGCCTATGGGGGAAGAAAAAACCCTCAGCGGCCTCTGCCCTCGCCGGACTCGAAGAGGGGAAAGCACCGAAGAACCCCCCACCCGTCAGGGGGGGTTCTGGGTCTGCCTGTGAGTATTAAATAACCGCCGCCGGTATGCCCAAGCCACCTCCACCTGGAGAGAGTACAGCACACCCCTGGTTCCCTGCAGCGCTTCCACCATGGCCGGAGGAAACACAACAACTGAGGTCATGGTGGAAGTGGGCGGAATTTAAAGTGACTGCAGTGTTTCCTGGGAAAGTGGGTGGAGCTGCGCTCTCTCCAAGTGCTGTCCTGAAAGACGAGGTGAGAAAACAGTAAAATAGATCCCCTGCAGCCAGCAACAATACATCCCCCTAACAACAATGGACCACCCACAACAAAATTTCCCCCCAGCAACAACAGACTCCTGGCAGTATCAACAGATCTCCAAACAGCCAGCATTAATAGACTCTCTGGCTGCCATCAACCAACAGTAAATCTCTTTTAGCAACAACTGACCCCACACAGCAACAATAGGTCCCCCACCAGTAACAATAGACCTCCCCAGCAACAATAGACCCCCCCTGCAAAAATAGATCACCGGCAGTGAGCACCAATACCCTGCAGCACACCCCAGCACCCCTTGCCATTACATACAGTCAGCCCAGGAGGTGCCGGAACTGCGTTCCCCCACGTTCCCGTTGAAAAAAAGCCCTGCTCCCAACACCTTTGATACCCTTGGTTCTGACATAATTCAAAGAGAGAATTCAAATGCAAAAGACACCAAAGAAATAACAGAGATTGTAAATGTATATTTTACCGTATGCTCATGAGGGAAAGAAGAATGTAAAATGTGGGTATTCCTCAAAATTGCAACTTTAGTATAAAACAGAATTACAGAGATATGTAGTGAAATAGCAATAGCAGTGAACCTGGTGGTAAAAGGGGTACAAAGGGTTTGTAAAGGAATTTATTTTTATCCTAATAGCTTCCTTTACCCTAATGCAGTGCTGTTTTCATGTCCTCATTGTTCATTTTTGCTCTCAAGTTGCTGTAAGTATTCTCTGATCTCCACACTTCCTGGTTGTCTGTTTCCTGATGACCACAGTATTTGGAGCTTTCTCTCTGTGGTCACTAATCAAGGAGGTGTGATTACTGTGCAGGGCCGGCCTTAGGCCTTTAGGCGCCCTGTGCAAGAAAGATTTACAGCGCCCCATAGTAACCACACCCCTCCGTAACCACACCCCTTCAGTGTCCACCCCTTTCTCCAATACCGGCTCCATTTAAAGCCTTCCATTCCCAAAAAACAGATTACAAGCTATGATAAAAATACAACTTTTATTCACATAATAACGCCACCTATACTGTATATCACACGCTATAATAACGCCACATATAAAGTAAATCACATGGTATCATACCACTACCTGTAAATTTACTATCAAATATCAAACATAATTACAATAAAGTATTTTTTAACTTTTGTATTTACTGTTCCTTTAAGAAACGCCCTATTTAAATAATAAAATACAAAACAGACATTAAACAGTACACTGCACTTATAAAAAAATAATTTACTTACAGAAAAAAGTTTTTACATCCGCTGCCTGCTTCTGTGGATTCTTGCGCTCCTTTGTCTTCTCAGTGCGCATTGCATGTGAGCTCCTCATTCCTGCTCCTCATAGCAAGGCAAGGACAGCCGCCCACGCCGTCTTTCCAGCAGAATCCGCCTGTGGCCTGCCAGTACTTTGTCCAGTTTTAAAGATGGCCGCCGCACTGTCGCTGAGCCGTGGCAATCTTAATGAGTAACCCACAGACTGCCAGTAACAGTGATCTCCGACTCCTAACAAGGCAGGGACAGCCGCCCACACTGTCATTCCTGCAGAATCCGCCTGTGGCCTGGCCTGCCAGCGGGGGCATACCTAGAGCATTTGTCACCCGGGACGGATCCTATATCTACACCCCCCCCCCCACGGTGAAATTGAAAATCCCACTGTGCCCCCTGCATCTTTCAATATCTCTGTCACGACTGTGTACCCCTCTCTCCACAACTGCACCTCTGGACCCCGTTACATTATACAACACCCTGCATCACTTTACATTACACAGCCCCCCACAGCTCTAGACACCTATATGTTACACAGACACCCCCCTAACAGTTCTGGACCCCCTGCATGTCACGCAGACCTCCCTACAGTCTCCCCCTACAGTACAGACCCATCCCCCTATAGTACAAACCTCCCTTACAATACAGAACCCCCTCTACAATACAGATTCACCTCTACAGAGCAGACCCCCTCCTATTAAACAGAACCCCCCTCTCCTATAATACAGAACCCCCCTACAATACAGATCCACCCCTACAATACAGAACACCCCCCCACAATACAGACCCCCCACAATACAGACCCCCCACAATACAGACCCCCCACAATACAGACCCCCCTACAATGCAGAACCCCCTCCCACCTACAATATAGATCCACCCCTACAGTGCAGACCCCTCCAATACAGAACCACCTCCCCCCACAATACAGAACCCCCCTACAATACAGAACCCCCTACAATACAAAACCCCCCTACAATACAAAACCCCCCTACAATACAAAACCCCCCTACAATGCAGAACCCCCCTTCTATAATACAGATCCACCCCTACAGTGCAGACCCCTACAATACAGAAACCCCCCCTCCACACAATATAGAACCCCCCTCCCCCTACAGTACAGAACCCCCCCCCACACACAATACAGATCCCCCCTACAATACAGAACCCCCCCACAATACAGAACCCCCCCACAATACAGAACCCCCTCCCCCCTACAATATAGATCCACCCCTACAGTGAAGACCCCTCCAATACAGAACCCCCTCCCCCTACAATACAGAACCCCCTACAATACAAAACCCCCCTACAATACAGATACCCCCCACAATGTAGAACCCCCCCTTCTATAATACAGATTCACCCCTACAGTGCAGACCCCCTACAATACAGAACCCCCCCTCCACACAATATAGAACCCCCTCCCCCCTACAATACAGAACCCCCCACAATACAGACCCCCCCCAATACAGAACCCCCCTACAATACAAAACCCCCCCACAATGCAGAACCCCCTCCCCCCTACAATACAGATCCACCCGAACAGTGCAGACCCCCTACAACACAGAACCCCCTCCCCCCACAATACAGAACCCCCCCACAATACAGACCCCTTCAATACAGAGCCCCCACAATACAGAACCCCCCCCACAATGAAGAACCCCCCTCCTATAATACTGATCCACCCCTACATTGCAGCCCCCGTACAATACAGAACCCCCCCTCCACGCAATACAGAACCCCCTCCCCTCTACATTACAGAACCCCCCCACAATACAGAACACCCCCCCACAATGTAGAACCCCCTACAATACAGAACCCCCCCAATACAGACCCCCCCCACAATACCGAATCCCCCCTCCCCTCTACAACACAGACACCCCTCCCCCTTTCAGACCTGTAAACCAGGCAAGCTGGTCATCTGAGCCACGTGCTGCACACACACAGCACAGGACGGAAAAGGGGGAGGCGGGTGCACTGTGCTGGGCTGCCTGTGTCTGAGACAGACAGCCGAGACTCCTCAGACCCGCGGCGCTGCACACTGTGGGGGATTATTGCTGCCGGGTACCGGGTGTGCTGTAGGGTTGCCACCTTTTCTTCAAGCCAAACCCGAACATTTTTGCAATGCACGGCAATTTTTTTTGTAGTATAGTCACTATTAGGGCACTTTCACACGGACGTGTCCGTGTGTGGGCTCCACGTGCTCCGCTGAGCAGGCAGATGACAGGTCTGTCTCTTCACACTGTGTAGGGACTGACCTGTCAGAGCGCCGCTCTCCTCTATGAGGGAAAAAAAATCGGATGAAGATGGACCGTAGAGTCCATTGTCATCCAATCCACCAGATGGAAAAATAGGGTTTTCCTCGGTCACACTTTGGTGAATCGCAGCAGGTCGGATGTTAGCGGGCATGTCACCGCTGACATCCATGGCTCCATAGAGATGCAGAGCGTGCGTTCCGCCAAAAAAAATGACAAGTGGACCTGAACGGTCCGCCTGTGTGAAAGGGGCCCAAGATTGTAAAAGACATGGGGCAGACAGTAGCAACGCGGCGTGTTACATGCGCCATGGCGAACAGTAGGTGTGTCTAAATTGCATTAACAGTATGAGGGGCTTATAGTGGCACGATCAAATAAAAAAAAAGCATTTTTGCATCCATAAAATATTCTTAGATTTAAAAAAAAATTCACTGTAAATATATGAAGTTAACCTACTTTAAAAGTGGACAGTGTCAGTGAGCAGAAGTAGAGTAGTGGATGGCACCTGTATGCGAGTGAGACACAATTGAGAACCTGGACTGTCCAGGTATATCTTGGACAGGTGGCAACGTTAACTACTGCTCGCTTAACCTATTCTATTTAATCAAATATAATGAGGAAGCAATATAACACCTCCTCCCTGCCTGTCAAATGCCTTCTGAAGGGCAATCTAAATATGGATTGCTCTTCGGAGGGTACCACATGTGTAAATGAGCCCCAAGTCTGTTCAGCCGTTCCAGTATTTTCTGTCAATTCAGTAGATAACTGGGCACAGGAACAGGACTGCTGAGTAACCTCGTGGTCTGCAGCAATTCCAAAAAAAAAAAAAAAAAAAAATTCAGGGCCCTTTTACACTACTCTGCAGAAAAATCTGCAAGCAGCAAAATTTTTCAGTGTATTAGATGTGTTTCCTGCGTGTTTCTGGGTTGCCTGCACCTGTGAAAAATGGATACGTGACTCAAAAACCCACCAAAACTTTCAACGGAAAGCTGCATTTTTGGTGTGGCTTTTCAACACTGCACCAAAGATGCAGCATGTAGGACTTATCAAACCGCACTTCACCCACAGCGCAGTGGTGTGAAACATCCCATTGCAGAGTAAAAACGCAGGAAAAACACATTGGTGTGAAAGGGGCCTTAGGCTACTTTCACACTGGTGATTAGCACTGGTGCGAATTGTAACAGTTCCTGATGTGGCTCTCAGCGGCTAGGTTTGGCTCCTGGCCCCATTCACATTGACATTTTTGGGTGGAACTCCGCTTTAAGTGAGCCGGACATTCCCTCAAAGTTTCTATGGTAATAAAAGATGCATAAATTGTTCAGACACCTTAGAAGGACTAGTTAAAGCTTATCAGGGAGCTGCAGAGTAATCCTTATTGAGGTGGTTCAGACAAAATAAATCAGAGTCCCGAAATTTAAAAGGCAAATGTCAGTAGTATAGCAGAGGGAAGTGTTATATAATGGCCCACACACAGTCAGCCCCTGTGCACAGCAGTCTTGTCCATCCTGCCCCCCCCCCCCCCCCCAGTTCATATCCTCACAGGCAGCTCTCGGTTTTTTTAATCACCATGCACCCCCCCCCCCCCCTCTAATCTTCACTAGAGACAAGCAAGGCAGTGACTCCTCATTAACTCCTCACCTCCTTCAACTTCCTTGTCGAGTGATAACTCTGATCAGACTGTTACCTTAGGAGTGCTGCAGACTGGGGAAGGAACAGAACTGTTTAATCCTTATCTGGCAGCAGCAATAGTTATGTCGTGCTCTCCCGACCTTCTTCTTTAATCTGCCAGACATGTAATTGCCGGGAAACCGCAGCAGAAGTAACTTCACCTGTGCCCGAAAATCATCAAATAGTCCCAGTGGAGTAATCGTTGTACTGTGGCTCCCGGCAATTGCATGCTCGGCGGATTGATATACAAAAGGGGACCGGGACTATAGATTAATTGTCGGGTGCCGCTGTACAAGTTTTATTGCACTGCTGACCTATTTTAACTACTTGTGTTGCTTCCTCAGCCCCCAGCTGCTGCTCGATATGCACTAGCTACACTTCCCCTTCCCCAGCTTCTACAGTCCGATCTAAATTAATGATGTGTCAGGGTTCCAGGGAGACAGAAAACCGG
The DNA here is from genome assembly GCA_029574335.1 of Rana kukunoris. Lineage (NCBI taxonomy): Eukaryota > Metazoa > Chordata > Amphibia > Anura > Ranidae > Rana > Rana kukunoris. The sequence goes on along the minus strand of CM056050.1, from coordinate 594,245,839 downwards.
ACGCACAGTTCAAAACCAGGCATGCCACCCGGCGCCCGCTAACGGCGCAAAGTTATATTTAGTCGTGGGGGGGGGGGGCGCCGCCGAATCTGTGACCATCGGAATCTGTGCAGGTCGCCAGGCGCCCATGTTGCTATGGCGCCCTGTGCGACCGCACACCCCGCACACCCCAAAGGCCGGCCCTGTTACTGTGTGTCTAGTTTCTAGTTTCGTTTTCCAAACCATCACTGCCCTGTATTGGCTCTATGGCTCTGTATGCTCTGTAGAAACTACAGGTATATTATATGATTGATTTTTATCTATTTTTAATCATTTTTAACGTAATTTCGACGGCCTAAGGCAGCGTAAGTGCTGTGCAAATTAACTTTTTGCACAGCCGTCCGGTGCAAAAGTACATCCTGCTTGTTTCCCCCCCTGAAGCAAGGTACTTTTGCTGGGCGATGGTGGATGGCCAAATATGACCAATTCCTCCATGGTGCCCAAAGTGCCCAGACCAGCAAGGCACGGAAAAAAGAGGATTTTGGAGGAGATCACCCTTCAGGTTAATACCGTAGGGCATGAGACCAGAAAGCCTGAGGATATAGCCAAAAAAATTAATGACCTGAGGCGGAAGGTCAAAGACAAGCTGGTGCTTATAAGGAGGCACACCAGGGGCACAGGAGGCGGACCAGCCACATCTGTGCAATTGACAGATGAGGAGGAGGTCATCGCACAATGCCTGCAGCGGGAGCAGGTGGAGGGCATCGAGGGTTTCGACTCCGGTGACCAGGCCTTGAGTACAGTTAAATGTGTTTTATCTCCTATCCGGTGTGTAGCATGTGAGGGGGTGAAAGGGAACATGTGCCAAGTGTGTGGGTCCACCAACATGTGAATGTTTTGTGTCATCCACAGATGTGCTGGAGGGAGCTGGGCAGTCGTTGGCTGCTGGCCGACCCACGCCATCGCCAGAGGAGTGTGCCCACACCCAGGGGCAGACTGACAACTCATGGAGCCCCTGGGCAATAGAAGATTATGGGCCCCCCGGGCTTACAGATGGCCACCAAGCCAGGTGGCAGTACAGAGGCAGGGCAGCTAAAATTTCAGGATTTTCACATCAAAAGCATGTCGATTTTGGACATATCAGGGACAGATGTAAAAAAACAACACAGATTTTTACAGTGCCCGAGTTCCTCAATGGTCAGTCCGCCCCTGCCCACACCTCTCCTCTAGAGGAAGTAGTGGAGGAGCATGGGGACCTGGAGGAAGTGTTATATCTCGTGGAGGATCCCATCATCCCTGAGGGGCTTCCCATCAGGGGAAGCCCCTCACCCTCCTCCCCCATCAGGCGAAGCCCCTCACCCTCCTCCCTCATCAGGGAAAGCCCCTCAAGGGCCTCCCCCTACACATGGCCCAAAGCCTCTCCTGCCCCCAGGAAGGCAACCCGCAAAACCAGGGGTGTTCCTGAGGCCATACAGGAAACTCTGGCCAGGGATCAGGCCCGCCAGACCCGCCATATGAGTGCTGTGGCTGTGGAGATGCGACGTGTTGCAGACAGCCTGGCATCAACGTCCCAGATCCACGACAGCATCCAGGATGTGACCTGTAATTGTGCTGCTGTGGTCACCAGCCTTGGGGAGCTGCAGGCCACAACAGCAGGCCTTGCGGCAGAAGTGAAGAGCCTGGCAGTGGCCGACGAGGTGAAAACTGCTGCCATCCAGGCGGAGGGGAGGCAGACAAAATAGCTCCCTCAGCATCTCAATTGCAGATACTCCATTGGTTGATAAAATAGTTGGGATCTGTGATTAAAAGGGCCTTATTTCAGAGATTTATGTGCAACTTATATCTACATTTTTATTAGGATATCCTTCTCCATGTAAACAGAAATGGGAACAAGAGTTAGGTCATATTCCTGATGATGTCTGGGGCCAGGTTTTGCAAAGGATCCCTCTTGTTTCTCCTTCCCCTCATTTCAGCTAACGCAACTGTTTATTATCCATCAGGTATTTCGGACTCTAGTACTTTTTATTGCCTGGAGAATGATTCCCGTAAATGGATTTTAGAATCTTTTCCTATGATATCTGATTGGATCCAAGATTTGAGTTTTGCATATGAGAAGCAAATATGAGGTCCTCCACCTCTTATTACCTTTTTTGCCCTTGATACATATTTTGAAGAATACCGTAACTTGACTGTATATCATCCTATTATGTTAACAGGTGATTGAGTTTCACATAGGAAGTATGGAGCTTTTCTTGTTTGTAATGTTTAGTATTAAAATACTTACACAATTCTTCCAATTGTGGTTTAATTTATTTGAACCAGCCCGAAATGATTATGGCGGTTCTCCATATGAGTGAAGAAATTGCGGATACCCCGGGAAAAGTGCTTCCAAATGTCCCAATAGAGGATGCTGCTTTGATTGCAGTGTACCGGGGGTGAATTGGTGCTTCTATAGTAACTGTGAAAGTAAGTACTATCACCGAGAACATGAACAGCAGACATAACCTGAATATCCCACAGAGAATTATATCATATGCCATATTTGCCAATATTGCTTAAACACTCTGGAATGCTCCTTCATTTCCTCCAATAGAAAGCAGAGTTGGTTTTTAAAGAAAACTGTCACCAAGAGAAACTTAGGCCGCGTACACACGTACGAGAACCTCGTCGGGCTAAACTCATCGTTCCGCCCGACGAGGTTCTCGGGCGGCCGTCGAGTTCGTCGACCAGGCTGTCGAAAAAGGCATCGAGCCATTAGTCCTGATGGCCCATCGAGCAAATAGAGAACCTGCTCTCTATTTTGGCTCGAATTCCTCACTCGTCGTGGTGTGGAAAGTCCACAGAACAGAGGGGTGGAATCTCCATTATATATCAGTCACTTGCCCATCAGTCAAGCAAAATGCCATATATGACTGCCTGTGAGAATGACATTTCAATAAATTGGGATGTGTAGAGATGGCGGGCATCCTACTCTGGATCCTTTAAGGGCATTAGGAATATTTCACTAATTAAATCCAGTCTTAAGGTTATGACTATATGGTACCTTACCCCAGCTAGACTGGCCAAAATGTATCCAGCAATAGATCCTCAGTGTTTCCCAGGCTGCCAACTTACAGGCTCCATGGCTCACATCTGGTGGGAGTGCCCCAGAATAAGGACCTTCTGGAGCAAGATCTTCTCCCTGATCCAAAAAGCGATGGATCTCTATTTACCCAGAACCCCAGCCAAAGCCCTTCTCAATGCAAATCTACCCAAGACTTTGAAACACAACCGCAAACTAATACACTAAATTTTACTGGGAGCCAAGCTGACTATAGCCAAAGCCTGGAAACAACCCAGGGTCTCCATCACAGCTGCTAAACATACAATTTATTGGATCATGTCCCAAGAGAAACTAACTGGCATACTCCTAAATACCACAACACAGTTTGAAGCCACTTGAGAACCCTGGGCTCGTAACGTGGGCATCTTCCTCATACCAGGAGTTTAGCCATAAATATTATTGGCCCACTTTTGGCCTTCAAATCTTCTCCTGTTGTTAGGATCTTTCTGCTCTTTTCCCCCTCTCCTCCCTTCTATTCTTCTTCTTTCCTCCTCCTCTCTCCTCCCCCTATTTGGGCTTCCAAGGCAATCGGAGAGACCCTCTGTCATGAACAGCTTCGGCCACCAGATGGCGCTAGCGGCGCGTCAGCGCGATTGGGACACGCGCATTCGCGGCAGTGGCGCGCGCGCGATCACGGCATTGCGACGGCATCGCGCGAACGTCATTCTGGCGCCAAAAAAGGACATTTAAACTCGCTGTCAGCGTTTGCCTCTTGCTGTCCGGTCTACAGCAGTTCCTGAGACTATCTGTATCTAGCCTACCTGAATCTGTTCCTGACAACCCGGCCTGTTCCTGACTCCGCTTGCCTTCCGCCTGCCCTGACCTATTGCCTGCCTGACGATCCGCCTGCCTGACCCCCTTAGCCGCTGCTGCCAGTCTGTTGTCGACCCGGTCTGACTCCTACTCTGCCTTGCCTACTACACCTGCACCTGACCCGCTAGCCGGCCTTGGACTCTCCTGCTGGGACTTACCTCCACTGAACTACGGTACACCTCCCCGCTCTGGTGATTCCTGTGTCTCCAGTCGTCTTCACCTGCCGCCAGCAGCTACAGTCCACACTTGCTACTCTACGCAGCACTGAAGCCTTCTGAAGCCTTCCGGCCCAGCACCTGCGCTGCAACCAGCGCTCGTGCGACTCTGCACTCCCGCACCCCCTGTCCACTCTACCAGGGGTCCCGGGATCAGAGGAGTAAGGGCAGCCACTCCTTGCACGTCGGGCTCGTCCACCAGGTACGTGACAGTACCGGACAGCCATGACCGAGCCCGCGCAGGGAGTGGATCCTATGCAGGAACTTTGTCGCCACCTGGATGGACTGACCCAAGCAGTTCGTACCCTGCAAGAGGGCTACACGCGTTTGGAAAATCGCGTCCAGGCGTTATCTGCTCCCGCCTCCACCTCTGCTGCTTCCGGCACATCCACGTCTCCCTCTGTCATCATGCTGCCACCTGAACCAAAAGTTCCTACGCCAGAAAGGTTCTCCGGAGAACGTAGCAAATATCGGGCTTTCCGCAATGCTTGCGAACTTTACTTCGCCCTACAGCCACGGACTTTCTCCCTAGAAGCTACTAAAGTCGGTTTTGTCATCGCACTACTTTCGGGCGAACCGCAAGCCTGGGCCCATCGCCTGATGGAACAAAAGGACGTTGCACTTGATGACCTGACCACCTTCTTTCAGGCTATGTCCTTACTATATGAAGATCCTCATCAGACAGCCTCCGCGGAAGCTGCCCTGCACGCTCTACAGCAGGGTCGCCGACCAGCTGAGGACTACGTGTCCGAATTCCGCAGATGGAGTTCGGATACAAGGTGGAATGATGCGGCCCTCTGTTACCAGTTCCGCCTAGGTCTTTCCGAATCACTCAAGGACGAACTGGCCCGGGTAGGAGTCCCAGGAACATTGGAAGCGTTAATTAACCTGACCATTCAGATTGACCGACGCCTGAGGGAGCGCAGAACTGAAAGAGCCACGGCCCCATCTCGCCCTGTCTGGATGATGCCCCGGGTACCGACCGTTTCCAATCCAGCTCTACCAACTCCGACTGCCTCATCCGCCCCTGATACCTCTGAGCCGATGCAATTAGGCCTCCTCCGTCCTTCCCTCACCCCTGAGGAACGCCAACGCCGCAGGGCCAACAACTTGTGTCTGTATTGCGGGGAAGCTGGCCACTACGTGAGGACCTGTCCCGCAAAGCTCCGTAAGTGTCTGTCCACGTCATCTGTTCACTTACCTATTCTCCCAGGCAATTCCACTCACCTAGCTGTTCCCGTTTTCTTCCAGCTTCCAGAAAGGACTATCCAAGTCAGCGCCATTATTGATTCAGGAGCCTGCAGCTGCTTTTTGGATCAAGCCTTCGCCTCCAGACATCAGATCCCTCTTCGCCCTAGGGCTACCGGACTCTCTGTATACTTATCTGATGGCTCCACGTTAAGATCCGGACCGGTTACCCGAGAAACCCAGCCTTTAGCCACCACCATCGCTGGCAACCACCATGAACTACTGTGCCTGGATGTGATTGACTCCCCCCTGTTCCCTGTCATACTTGGCTTGCCGTGGCTACAGGTCCACAATCCACGGGTCAACTGGACCACGGGAGAGATCAGCTTCCAATCTCCTTATTGCCAACAGCACTGCCTGCAAGTAGTATCTCCGCCTCCGTCCTTACTCTGCATGGACTCTGATGCTGAAACCCGCCAATCTGTCCCTGAAATTTACCACGACTACCTGGATGTCTTCAGTAAGAAGGGAGCAGAGACCCTTCCACCTCATAGGTCCTACGACTGCCCCATTGAACTCCTCCCGGGGGCCGAAGTCCCTTTCGGTAGGATCTTCCCCTTAACGGGTCTTGAACTTGAGACTTTGAAGACCTACATTGAGGACAGTCTAAGAAAGAAGTTCATCCGCCCGTCCACATCACCAGCGGGAGCAGGGATCTTCTTTGTAGAAAAGAAAGACCACTCTCTTCGTCCCTGTGTGGATTACCGGGAACTCAACAAAATCACCATCAAAAATCGGTACCCGCTGCCCTTGGTACCTGAACTGTTCCAACGTCTGGGGGCCGCGGTCATCTTTACTAAATTAGATCTCCGCGGGGCCTACAACTTGGTCCGCATACGTGAAGGGGACGAGTGGAAGACCGCCTTCCGTACCCGTTTCGGACACTTCGAATATTTAGTTATGCCCTTCGGACTTTGTAACGCCCCAGCGACGTTCCAACACTTTGTGAATGACATCTTCAGAGACTTCCTCGACCTCTTTGTGATCGTTTACTTGGACGATATCTTAATTTTCTCCCCTTCCCTGGAGAAACATCGAGAACATGTCAAAAACGTGCTCGAGCGACTCCGAGCTCACGGACTTTATGCCAAGCCTGAGAAATGCGAGTTCGAACGCTCGAGCATACAATTCCTGGGGCTCATAATCTCAGTAAAGGGGGTGGAAATGGATCCCAAGAAGGTCTCCGCAATCCGTGATTGGCCAGCGCCTGTAGACAAGAAGGGCGTTCAGCGTTTCGTCGGCTTTGCGAATTTCTACAGGAAGTTCATCAGGGCCTTCTCCAGCATAATTTCTCCAATAACCGATCTAACTAAACAGACTACCCGGTTCCGCTGGACACCAGAAGCCCAGGCGGCCTTTGAAGCTCTGAAAGACTTGTTCACCTCTGCATCCGTCCTCAGGCATCCCGATGCAAACCTGCCCTACATCTTAGAAGTAGATGCTTCCGAAACGGCGGTCGGGGCAGTGCTATCTCAAAGACAGGGTCCCAAGGCTCTCTTACACCCTGTCGCCTTCTTTTCCCGTAAACTGTCAGCAGCTGAGAGAAATTATGATGTAGGGGAGCGAGAACTGTTGGCAATAAAGGCCGCTCTGGAGGAATGGCGGTACCTCCTGGAAGGCGCAGCGCACCCAATCTTGATTTACACAGACCACAAGAACCTGGAATACTTGAAGGCGGCCAAGAGACTTAAACCGCGCCAGGCCAGGTGGGCACTTTTTTTTACAAGGTTTTCCTTTCACATCACTTACAGACCAGGGTCCAAGAATACTAAGCCTGACGCTCTATCTCGCATGTATGGCAGCTCAGAGTTTCCCAACCCCCCGGATACCATCCTGCCATCAGGAAATTTCCTGTTACTACAAAGGGACCTATTGCCCCAAATCAGGCAAGCCTCTGCTGGGATTTCCCCTTCTTCAAGTCTGGAACTACAATCTAGGGACGGTTTACTTTGGCATCAGGACAAGATCTTCGTACCTGAAGATCTACGGGTCAGTGTCCTGAGTTCTTGCCATGACCACAAGCTGGCGGGCCATTTCGGGGTACACAAAACTTCAGAACTCCTGCAACGCTCCTTTTGGTGGCCCCAGCTCCTGAAGGATTGCAGGGACTATGTGGAATCTTGCACCACGTGCACTCGAAACAAGGGGAGCAAGCTCAGAGCCTGGGGACTCCTGAAACCGCTACCAGTACCAGAAAGACCATGGAGAATTATCTCCATGGATTTCATTGTGGAGCTTCCCCCGTCAGAGGGTTTCACCACTGTCTTTGTGGTAGTAGACAGACTCTCAAAGATGGCACACTTTATACCTTTGAAGGGTACACCCTCTGCCCCGGAGACGGCCAAAGCCTTTATCAAGGAAGTGGTTAGGCTTCACGGTGTTCCTGTGGACATCGTGTCTGATCGAGGGGTGCAATTCACCTCCAGGTTTTGGAAGGCACTTTGCAGCAGTCTCAAGATTGGTCTATCGTTCTCATCAGCGTACCATCCGCAATCAAACGGGCAGACAGAGAGAACGAATCAGACACTCGAACAGTATCTTCGATGCTTCTCCTCCTTCTCGCAGGAAGATTGGGTGTCCTTGCTACCCCTGGCGGAATTCGCATACAATAATTCCGTCCACTCTGCCACCAAACAATCGCCCTTCTATGCGAACTACCGCTTCCATCCCTTGTTCTTGTCCAATTCCGTCCCGGAGTGTTCGGTACCCGCCGTCCAGGAAACTCTGACCTTCTTTGACACAAATAATAAGATCCTGCAGGAGACAATGACTAAGACACAAGAGCGTAATAAAGAAATCTTTGACAAGAAAAGAAGAGGGGAGCTCAACCTGGAACCTGGAACTAAGGTTTATCTGTCTACCCTGAATTTAAAACTTGCATGCCCCTCGAAGAAACTAGGCCCTAGGTTTGTGGGCCCTTTTCCTGTCAAGAGGAAGATAAATGAGGTTGCCTACGAACTTGAGTTGCCAGAAACCTTCCGCATTCACCCGGTCTTCCATGTGGCCCTGCTTAAACCAGTCGTTTCTGATTCCTTTCCTGAGAGGAACACAGGTCCGCCGGAGCCGGTCCTAGTAGACGGCGAGGAGGAATTTGAGGTTGAATCCATCCTGGATTGCAGGAAAAGACGCAACCAAGTTCAATTCCTCGTCAAATGGAAAGGGTATGGACCCGAGGAGAATTCATGGGAACCGGAGGACAATATACACGCTGAAAGACTAATCCAGTCATTTAAAGACTCCCACCCGCTGGAAATAGCCCGGTTGGGCATCCGGAGGCTGCCCATTGGAGGGGGGCAATGTCATGAACAGCTTCGGCCACCAGATGGCGCTAGCGGCGCGTCAGCGCGATTGGGACACGCGCATTCGCGGCAGTGGCGCGCGCGCGATCACGGCATTGCGACGGGAGCGGGCGCGCGCATCCGCGGCAACGGTACGCGCGCATCGCGCGAACGTCATTCTGGCGCCAAAAAAGGACATTTAAACTCGCTGTCAGCGTTTGCCTCTTACTGTCCGGTCTACAGCAGTTCCTGAGACTATCTGTATCTAGCCTACCTGAATCTGTTCCTGACAACCCGGCCTGTTCCTGACTCCGCTTGCCTTCCGCCTGCCCTGACCTATTGCCTGCCTGACGATCCGCCTGCCTGACCCCCTTAGCCGCTGCTGCCAGTCTGTTGTCGACCCGGTCTGACTCCTACTCTGCCTTGCCTACTACACCTGCACCTGACCCGCTAGCCGGCCTTGGACTCTCCTGCTGGGACTTACCTCCACTGAACTACGGTACACCTCCCCGCTCTGGTGATTCCTGTGTCTCCAGTCGTCTTCACCTGCCGCCAGCAGCTACAGTCCACACTTGCTACTCTACGCAGCACTGAAGCCTTCTGAAGCCTTCCGGCCCAGCACCTGCGCTGCAACCGGCGCTCGTGCGACTCTGCACTCCCGCACCCCCTGTCCACTCTACCAGGGGTCCCGGGATCAGAGGAGTAAGGGCAGCCACTCCTTGCACGTCGGGCTCGTCCACCAGGTACGTGACACCCTCAGACTTTAGAGCCATTTGACTTATCTACCAGAGGGCAAACCCGTTGGTGCTATCCAACTAGGCTCCTGAAGTACTAAACTGTTTGTTAGATTCCAGGCTAGGTTATTGATCTTATGTAGTTACAGGAGCTTGGGGAGGATCCACCAGGCACAGTATGCTCCCGTTAGGGGTGCTGGAGGAGCCTTCCTGGGCCCCTAGAGTCTAAACTCTTCTGACCGGAGTTTATTACTGTGAAGGAGGGGCCGACACTGAAGCTAATATATCTGCCTCCATGTAAAAGTTACTGTTATATCATACATTTGGGTTATGTTTCTGGTCTCCAACAGATGTTGTTTTGTACAAGTAAAATAAAATACAGGAGAGTCAGGACACACTCTACGTTGCAGATAGAGAAAGGAGCTGTGTGTTAGTGGGCATCCTGACTCTCCTGTATTCCAGGGGAGGGGTCAAGCGCAACACTCCACACCAGGGAGAAAGCCTTGCATTACTGTGTGGAGTTACAGATGGAAGAACAGGAAGTGAGGATTTCTCAGAAGAAATAAGGACATTTAAAAGCAAAATGGAAGGATGAGGTAAGTGAAGGAGGACTGCACTAAGGTAAAGGAAGCTATTTAGGATTTTTTTTTACCTTTACAACCCATTTTAATAACAGTAGGAGGATCAGTGTCTAATCAATGGAATTAGTGTGAGGAATTCTGCTCCATCGCCAGTATCAGTGGGAGGAATAGTTCCCAGTCATTTTAATTAGTGGGAGGAATATTACCCCTTTGTCAGTATCAGTGGGAGGAATAATGCCCAGTCATTGGTATTAGTGGTAGGAATAGTGCCCGGTCACTGGTATTAGTGGAAGCAATAGTGCCCCATCATCAGTATCAGTGGGAGGAATAGTACACCAAGGGCCTGAGAAAGGCAAGCAAAGGGCAATATTTGGCCTGCAGGCCACAGTTTGGAGCCCACTGAATTAGGACAGGCAAGGAGAGGAGCAGTCTTTTTCAACCAGGGGTGCCTTCAGGTTTCTTACTATGCCCTTCCTATAGCATAATCTGATAATAAATCTGGCAAACCTATTTTGGACAACTCCTAAAGCAAAGCCTTTTTGCGCAACAAGCTCCTTTGTGTACATGCTTACACATTTTTGTGTACACACAGTTCAATAACAATTACTAAACTGACACCGGTTACATACAGTATTAACAGCTTTGTGTATGCTATTGGTGACAAATTGTGACATATTTAATCACATTGACATATTCAATGCATGTGAACTGGAACATGCAACGCCCAACCACAAGAGACATTGAGTGATGTGTTAAATGGAATTTAAAAGGGGTCATATTAATAGTTGGTTAAATAAAGACACCAGTCTATCCAGTTTACCTCTTAGGTAAATACCCTTCTTAAAGGGGAGTTCCAGCCAAATATAATGTTTATTAAAAGTCAGCAGCTACAAAAAGTGTAGCTGCTGGCTTTTAATAAACATTCACTTACCTTCTCCACGTTCCAGCGACGTGCTGGCCGGGGGCTCCGCTCCTCTCCCCCCTCCCCGGCTGGCGGCTTCATTCTCACTGTGGGCACCCAGCCGTGACAGCCTTTGGCTTCACGGCCGGACACCCACTGCGCATGCGCGCGCGGCCCACCGCTGATTGGACAGGCGATCGCATGGGACCTGTCATGTGTCCCATGCGATCGCCTACAGGGAGGGGCTGCTGTAGGCGATTAAGCTTAATCGCCTAACCAGCCCCTCGGCGGAAGCAGGAAGTGGGACAGGAAGTCCCACTCCTCCTGAAGCCCCCACCCCCCCCCAAAAAAATGACATGCCAAATGTGGCATGTAAGGGGGTGAGGAGTGGATTAAGCGGAAGTTAAATTTTTTGGGTGGAACTCCGCTTTAATGCATATGAAAAGTCTGCTGCCCTTGCTTGCTGCAGCTTGGCATTGCATGCTATTGCTGAGTCTATCATTTACTAGGACCACCAGATTCTTTTTTAATCCTTGATTCTGCCAGGGGTTTGTTCTGCTTTCACTCTCCTTCTTAGTAATTAAAAGATAAACATGTTGCTGCAAGTGGAGAGGTCAGATGGAGGCCTATGGAGGCCCCCCTCCCCTCACGCGCACTCGGCCGGCTTACCTTTTATTTTGCATAATGTACTCTGCTTAACTTGTTGTCCAGTAGATTGGTGGGTGGCGGTCCTTGCCCCTCCTTCAGCGAGTATTCATTTTATTGCCAGGGAAGTGTCGCCCATATACTTTAAGTTCCAGTTTCTGTGTTTTGTATGATGGGGTGACCTCCACTCTGTTTGCTACCCGGCCTTTGGGCCCTTGCGATGCTATGATGAGCACTGGGCCCTAATGTGTTTATATGCATCCTTGTCCTCAAGGTCTACCTTGTTTTTTTTCTTCTTTTATAATGTTATGCAAAAAAAACAAAAATGAATGGCTTATTGTTTGCTGTACGATGCTTCTGACAACATGTGTTGTGATGTACCGCCATGCCGTTCACAAATAAAGATTTTACAAAAAAAAAAGATAAACATGTCAAGTCCATGAAGATTCAAGTTTTTACATTCAGGTTTATTGCAATTGTTATTTAGGAAAGGCAAATCCACTTTGCACTGCAAGTGCATTTGCAGTGCAAAGTGGATTTTCCTTTAGTAAATAACCCCAATGTGTATTGTGAGTTCATCTCGAAAGAGGAAGAGTCTTGCCTTAACTTCAAGAGTAGGGGGAACGTGAATTGTAATGGTCCTAATAGGAACTATGGTCACCAGGCTATTCTTTGCTAAATTGTTTTTGACCTTCATTCTACTGACGTCTTTCTTAGATACAGATACAAAGCCATTCTGGAAAGGAGACTTAGTAGCAGGGCTACCATTGGAAATCATGGAGTCTTGTATATCCTACCTCACAGGGCTCCCCCAGTGTCTTCTCATGGATCCCCCCTGCTACCCCAGACTTTGTAACCTTTGCTTTACCCTTTGCATTTTGATCTGAACCCACTGCATCACCCACTACCCCAACACTCTGCACCCCCTGCACCCCAATACTCCAACACTCTGCACCCCAATACTCCAACACTTTGCACACCCTGCACCCCAATACTCCAACACTCTGTACCTCCTGCAGCCCCAATACACCAATATTCTACACCCTTTGCATCGCTTGGACTCTGCATCCCAATACTCCAACACTCAGCATCCCTCACTACCCCACATTCTGCACTCCCAGCTTATACTATCTGGACAACTCCCATATCTGGGATTTGTGGGGAAAGCCTCACCTTGAGGGAATTCAACTGCCAGTCCTCTTCTAAAGAGGTAATTTTTGTGCCAAGTTGAGAGAGAAGGGACCAGGGGATGGGAGGATAGAGGCCTCTGAGCCTTTTCCATACCTGTTCATAGGCTGAGGACCTCTGTGGTACTGATCTGCTCCCTTTGCTGTGGGAGATGGACCGCTCATAGAGAGAGTGTCGACAACAGCTCTCCCTGCAAGAGGCTATCCCACCTGTCACATGTACACACTTACAGCAGGCTGCATGTGAAACCTTCATTACCCATGGCCAGGGCCGCCATCAGGAATTTTGGGGCCCCTTACACAGCTTCAGGCATGGGCCCCCTGGAGCAGAGAACCGGGGGGGGGGGTGCTGCCGCATGAAATTGAGAAGCGGGGGGGGGGGCTGCTGCCGCGAATTGAGAAGCGGGGGGGGGGGGGGCCTTTACAAAAATAAGAAATAAAGAAAAATATATATAATAAAGGGGGGTAGCCATCCGGGGCCCTGGGGACCTCTGTGCCCTTTAATATAAAGAAAAAAAAGATATATATATATTTTTTTTTTTTTTTAAAAAGGGTGGTTGCCAACTGTGGCCCCGGGGACGTTATTTTTTTTTTATAAAAGGAAATTACAAAAAAAAGGGGGCTTTCCATTCGGGACCTCTGGGCCCTTTAATAAAAAGAAACCTCTGGGCCCTTTAAAAAAAAAAAAAAGGGGTTGCCTTCCAGGGCCCTGGGGACCAGTGGGCCCTTTAATAAAAAAAAATATATAAAAAAAATATATAAACAAAAATAAAAAATACAATTATAAAAAAAGGGGGTTTGACACATGGGGCCCTGGGGACCTCTGAGCCCTTTAATAAAAATACATCTATATATTAAAAAAAAGAAATAAAATAATATAAAAAAGTAAAAAAAAAATTATAAAAAAGGATAATATAAATATAAAAATAAAAGAAATAAAAAAATATATAAAAATTATATATTTTTTTATAAAAAAAGGGGGGTTGTCATCTGGGGCCCTGGGGATCTCCAGGTCCCTGTGGACCTCCGGACTCCTAAAAAAATAAAAGAAAAAAATTGGCCCTTTAATAAAAAATAAAAGAAAAATATATTAAAAAAATATATTTTTTTATAAAAAAATATATTTAAAAAAAAAAAGAGGGGGTTGCCATCTGGGGCCCTGGTGGCCTACGGGCCCCTAGATCCCTAAAAAAAATGGCCCTTTAATAAAAAAATAAAATAAAAATATATTAAAAAATCTATATATTTTTTAATAGAAAATAAATAAAAAAAAGGGGGGTTGCCATCCGGTGCCCTGGGGACCTCCGGGCCCCTGTAGACCTCCGGACCTCTAAAAAAATAAAAGAAAAAAATTGGCCCTTTAATAAAAAATAAAAGAAAAATATATTAAAAAATATATTTTTTTATAAAAAAATATATTTTTTTATAAAAAAAAATAAAGAAAAAAAAGGGCTTGCCATCTGGGGCCCTGGTGGCCTCCGGGCCCCTGGGGACCTCTAAAAAAATAAAAGAAAAAAAAATGGCCCTTTAATAAAAATAATAATAAAAAAATCTATTAAAAAAATTTTTTTTTTATAAAAAAATATATTTGTTTATAAAAAAAATAAAAAATTTTATAAAAAAAAGGGCTTGCCGTCTGGGGCCCTTGGTGGCCTCCGGGCCCCTGGGGATCTTCGGACCCCTAAAAAAAAAAAAAAAAAAAAAAATTTTTTTTTTTTTTTTTTTTTTTTTTTTTAGGGTGGTTCCCATCCGGGCCCCTGGGGACCCCCGGGCCCCTTACAGGTGTAATGCCTGTACCCCCCTGATGGCGGCCCTGCCCATGGCAACCATTTGTGTCTTCACACTGTATTAACTCTTGTACTGCTGTCTTCATACCCCAACGTACCTAAGTGACCACATGGTTTAGTTCCATTACATCCATGGAATAATTCAGACCAGCAAGGACAAGATTTTAAAATTCGCAGCATCCAGAACAAAGTGCACAGTTTTTTTCCTAATGTCCCTAATCACTAAACTCAGACTTTGTAGCTACCTCAGCATACCTGCACAGATAGGGTCCATTATGGCAGGGTCCATAGTGGCAGATTTCCAGAACTGGTATATTTGGGCAAATTAAAAGCCTTATGCCACGTACACACAATAGGATTTTCTATCAAAAAAAGTTGGATGTGAGCATTTTGTCGGATATTCCGACCGTGTGTAGAATGCTCTTTATCCATGGGTACTCCGGACTTGGCAGCAGACTGGATGGACACTCTGGCAACAGCAGCATATACCACACTTTGCGCCCCCTTCAGATGAGACTCCTGCCCCATTTTTATACAGCACAGGACTAGTGTGTCAGACCCAAGAAAGCCCACCAAGAAAGACCCGGGAAGCAAATTAAAGTAGAAGTCCTCCCTAAGGCCTCGTACACAGGACCGAGGAACTCGTCGGAAAAGACACATCGTTTTCCTCAACAAGTTCCTTGTTAGGCTTGTTGAGAAACTTGACAAGCTGTCTTTGCGTACACACTGTCAAGACAAAATCTCATTGTTCTCAAACGCGGTGACTTCAACACATACAACGGCCGGGGCTGCTTTTGCTAATCTCATGTTACTGCGGGTTAGGAAAACGTTTGGTAAGAGACATTTGCACTTTTCAGTCTGTTATAGTGTGACAAATTTGCTATTTCCATTACAAATACAACTTTTACCGAAGGTGCGCGGGTTTCTAAGCATAAACACCAATGTGTTTCTCGTGAAAAACCAGCCCCACGAGGAACACGATGACTCCCGTCAAGGAAAAAGAGAACTTGCTCTCTTTTTTCCTCGTCGAGTTCCTCGACAGTTTACTCGATGAAAAGAATACACACGACCGGGTTCCTCGGCAAAAAAGCTCTGCCACCAAGTTTCTTAATGGATTCTGTCATTGAAACCGGTCGTGTGTACGCGGCCTTACACTTAAATCTCTGCATCTACAGACATAAACAAGCTAATACTAACCTAACTAGCCCTGTAAAGAAGAAGGCTGGATTCACACCTATGCATTTTTAGGGCTTTTTGCGTTTTGCAGATTTGCACTACAGAACATGTTCCATAGGAAACCATGTTAAATGGACTGTAGAGCAAATATGCAAAATGCAAAAAGCACAAAAACTGTATAGGTGTGAACCCAGCCGAAATCAGTATACATACCTTTTCTGAAGACCATCCGACCCGATCCCATGCTGAGCTGCCAGCTGCGGTTTCGCCAGTGTTGCCAACTGTCCATATTTTTACCGACAGTTCGTAAAAACTGACACTTTTTTCCCCCGTTCGTAAATGTCTGTGGTTGCGAAAATGTGCCAGTAAAAATAGCCGGGATCGGCTTGGAACTGTGCATGGAGATTGGATGCAGGGGGTGATTGGAGGCAGGGGGTGATGATGTCTGCGGTGGAACCGCAAAGGGGGTTGGAGGCAGGGGGCAATAGAGGCAGAGGGAGATTAGAGGCAGGGGGAGATTTGAGGCAGGGGGTGTTAGTGGCAGGGGGTAATTGAAGGCAGGGGGTGTTGGTGGCACAGCAGAGGGGGATGGTGGCACTGCAGAGGGTGGGGGATGGAGACAGAGGTTGTTGGTGGCACCTCAGAGGGGGATGGAGGCAGGGGGAGATTGTGGCACTGCAGAGGGGGGTGAAGGCGGGGAGTGTTGGTGGCAGAGGGGGATGGAGACAGGGGGTGATGTTACTAAATCATTTGCCCTTATTATATCGAAAATAACAAAAATATGTTTTTTTACCTTAATATCTACCTTAAATCACATTGCTATTTGCCTAGTGTGCTTGTTTGTAGCCTAAATATTGAAATTTGCACCTAAAATAGTAATTTAGTAACTTATGTGAAATGCCAGTAAAAACGTGGCTGCGCCAGTAAATTTTGGGTGTTGTGCCAGTAAATTTTAATCTAGTAGGTTGGAAACAACAGGCTTCGCTATGGAGGTGGATGCAGAGGACAAGTCGGACAACTGAAGCCCCATAGTAAGTCTATGAATGACGTCACTCCGTTGTCAGCTGTGTCCTCTGAAGAGCTTCCGCCACTGGAGACAGGATCGGATCGGCTTGAAAAAAGGTATGTATACTAATTTCTTCTTTTCAGGTATAAATAGGTTAGAGTTAGATCATGGCTGTCTGTAGATGAATTGCTGTTTGTGTTAGGGTGGACTTACACTTTAACTCTTAACCTTCCCGTCTGGGGCAGAATTAAACTCAACCTGCTTACAAGTCTAAAAAGTCTCCATCCGTACGCTGAGGCCGCGTACACATCTCCGAGAACCTCGTCGGGCAAAACTCATCGTTCCGCCCGACGAGGTTCCCGATGAGCGGTCGGAAAAGCTTGTTGAGCCAAAGTCCTCATTGAACAACGAGGAAAAAGAGAGCGTGCTCTCTTTTTTGGCTCGTCAGAAGTGTACACACGATCGAGCTTCTCGCCAGAATATGTCTCCCAGCGAGCTTCTCGCTGGATTCTGCCGAGAAGCTCGGTCGTGTGTACTGGGCCTGAATGTTTGTTCCAGGCCAGAGGGGTGGATTTACTAAAGGCAAAAAGAATGTGCACTTTTCATATGTGTTTGCTCCAGAGATTTGCTGACTTTCATCATCTAATCATGTGCGTTCAAAAATGCTGTTTCCTTAATTTTCCTTGCATTTGATTGGGTATTCATTGAAAAGTGAGGTTTCATCTCATTTACTAAGGGCTGGAGAAACTGCACTTAATGAGTGCAAAGTCTATTTGCATTTAGTAAGTCCACCCAATAGGTCTTTAGGGTGACCATCCTGCAGCCTACACCTTTATGCAGCGTACACACGACCGTTTTTCATGACGAGAAAAATTCAATTTTTTTAATTGGTCATGAAAAACGGTCATGTGTATGCTCGACGAGAAAAATGGCTGTTAAAAATTTAGAACCTGCTCTATTTTTTCTCGTCGTTTTTCACGTCGTTTTTTTTCACGTCATGATAAACGGTCGTGTGTGGGCTTTAACTAGGGGGGAAAAAAGCGCATGCTCAGAAGCAAGTTATGAGATGGGAGCGCTTGTTCTGAAAAAACTAGCGTTTGTAATAGAGATAGCACATTCGTCGCGCTGTAACAGACCGAAAAGCGCAAATCGTCCCTCACCAAACTTTTACTAACACACGGTAACACAAAATCAGCCCAAAGGGTGGCGCCATTCGAATGGAACATCCCCTTTATACTGCCGTTGTACGTGTTGTACGTCACCACGCTTTGCTCAAGTATTTTTTTTCACAAACGTGTGTAGGCAAGGCAGGCTTGAGAGGAATCAGGTCGAGAAAAACTTTGTTTTTTTCCATGACATGAATAACGGTCGTGTGTCAACAATGGCAGCACTCATATTTCTAGATTTACAGGTCCATTTCGGAATGTCAAACAAATTGCATTATTTTCAACATCAGTAGTTTCAAAAGTATATGATCCTTCTCTACAGGTATTGATGAATGATTAAGGTGTACCTACATTACTCTATATATGTCTTTATTCAGGAATTATTTGCTGAAATAGTCCTCCATGCATTTCTGAAATAGCACGCAAATACACTGTACAATACACACTACAGAAACGCCTATCCATTCCGTGGTAGGATTTGTATCAACAAAGAGAAAAGCGCAGACCTTTGAAGGATAAATGCCTGGTTTGTTTATGAAATATTTTCTGCTTCGATAATGACCCTACGCATTGTCTGCAAACATTATATATATATCTATAACCGGGAAAGACAGTTACATAGAACTTCTATCATGGCACCCAAGCTGTGGCTCCTTCTGGTGACTGGAACACTTCTAGGACTTCTGAGGTTGGCCACTGGAAATGACAGTAACAGTAAGGAAGACCACTGTAAGTAATTTCAACTCTCAACTTAAGAAAATGTACAGAAATTAGGCTGAATAGAGTCTGAGGGCCATGTCACATGTAGGCAAAATGACCGACCCCGGTCCCATTGTTGCAGAACCTTGATTGCTTGCAATGAGGCATTAACGGAGTGAGATCTCACTTGGTTTGGTAAAGCAAAAACTTTTTTTATTTTTAGTCGTATAGCTCATACTGTGCCTCATTTGAGACCAAATTCACCTGTCCCTGGTGAAGCCTCATTTGTCTTTCTTTTTGGCCTGATGTGTATATCTCTATACAAAATTGACTATTTTATTACCAAAAGTGTTACGCTGCTCTAAACTTTTTATCCAACCCCTATATTACTGCATTGATAATTGTGATAAGTCAATAAAAAGGAAGTCAAAAAAGTACTTAGTTTAGCCCATTGGTCTCCAAACTGCTGCCCCTTGCTTGCCTTTATCTAGTCCTTGGGTCACTATAACTCCTACAAGGCAATATTCCTCCACTGACACCAATGATGGGACACTATTACTTTTACTGATGTCGATAATGGGCCCCTTTTCCTCT
Organism: Rana kukunoris; assembly: GCA_029574335.1. Classification (NCBI taxonomy): domain Eukaryota; kingdom Metazoa; phylum Chordata; class Amphibia; order Anura; family Ranidae; genus Rana; species Rana kukunoris. Next base: position 594,226,727 of record CM056050.1, on the reverse strand, counting down.
CACTATCACCAATGATGGTGCACTATTTCTCCCTCTAATACCAATGACGTGGTACTATTTATTCCATTAAATCCAATTACGGGGGCACTAATCCTCCCACTGATACCAATGATGAGCTCTTATTCCTCCTACTAAAACCAATGATGGGGCATTATTTAACTCACCAATATTAATGATGGGGCACTATTCCTCCCATTAATGCCAATGATGTGGCACTATTCCTCCCACTAATGCCAATGATGGGGCACTATTCCTCCCACTAATACAAATGATGGAGCACTATTCCTTATTGTACTGACCACAGGCGCTACCCAGCCTAAGACATTGTTTAATCCCACTGACACTGAGGCATTTTCTACTCCCTCTGACCACAGTCTGGCCCACCTAAAGTCTGAAGGATCATAAACTGCACCTTTGTTTAGAACGTTTGGAGACCCCTGGTTTAGCCAATCATTTTCTGCAGTTTGGTATTTGTAGTTTGTGTAACCAGGGTTGTTACCGTGTCCTTTCCCTACATACTGTGTGCTAAAACGTGTCCCTCTTTACCATTTCACAAATTTGGGAGTCATGTAGTTGGGGCATGGAATAGTTAAAACCTGTGCTTTTTTTCAAATTATTGATTTGATAATGGAACACTGACCCCATCAATAAATGTATTTAGAGGTATGAGACAGGGATGCCCCTGATCCCCTATTTTATTTGCTATTACAATTGAATTCCTAGCCCTGTGGTTTTGCCAGACTGAAGAATACCAGGGGATAGAGATGGGGGAGAGTATAGAACAGATTGGTCTCTATGCGGATGACATCATACTGTATATGCGGGACACACAGAATGCCCTGACGAAAGCTATGAGTATAATAGATACTTTTGGCCAATATTCAGGGCTGAAGATTACCTGGCAGAAATTGCATCAAGAACTAGGAAATGATAGACACCCCACTTAGAACAGTGGACTCCTTTAAATACTTAGGAATTCATATAACAAGGCGAGCTCGGGATACACTAGATGCGAATGTAAACCCACTGATGGAGTATATTAACACGCACATTTTTCACGGGAAAATCGCGGGTGCGTGTTATACACCAATCCCTGTGCTGTATTTGAGCCACTCCGCCGACATATACCGAGCGCAGTACTCTTGGGTACACTCGGCCACGCTTGGCTCCTCTCGCGGTCACGTCCTGTGCGTCCTGTACGTCTTTTACGCGAGAGGAGCCGAGCATGGCCGAGCGTGCCCGAGTGTACTGTGCTCGGTATATGTCGGCAGAGTGGTTCAAACACAACGCGGGACGTGGGGGTGGGCTGAAAAACACAGCGGGGAGGACACCAGGATGGCCGCAGAAGGACGCCGGACGGGACAAGGCCGCCGATGGACGCCGGGCTAGACACCGACGAGGGGCATCCAAACTGTAAGTATTTTTTTTTCCCAGGAATTTTCCTTCTAGGTTGGGGGCGCGCGCTAAACGCCAGGGGTGTGTTATATGAAGATAAATACGGTAAATTGAAAAATTGGAGTAACCTACCACTTTCGCTGGTGGGTAGAATAAATTGAATCAAAATGATTTTACTGCCAAAATGTTTATATATTTTTTCACACTCCCGCAGATAGTCCCTAAAAAGATCTTTAAAAGACTGAACTCTCAATTCACCTAGTTTATGTGGGCCAAAAGCAGATGCAAAGTAAAACTTGCAACATTACAGCGCCCAAAAATAAAAGCAGGATTGGCTCTGCTAGACATGTATCTGTACTATCTGGTGGAACAATTAAGACATCTGCGTAACTGGCTTACATCAGAACAAAGTCTGGGGGTGGAGAGGTATTTGTTAAGGATAATACACGCTGAGAATTTATTGATAGGACTGGAAGCAAGGGGTACGTAACTAACAAGAGTTAGGATCCCCATGCTCTCACAGTTTTTTTTTCTTTTTTTTAAAGTGTATTTTGTGCGTGAACTCGAGAGAGAGGAGCTGGACTGCAGGAGTTGGGAGTAGGCAGACCCTCCCCCCGGAGGCAATCACCATCCTTCTCCATGCCCCCGGTGGCAATGGCGGGTGAGAGGGGGGGGCCTCCCACTCACCCTGCCCTACCTGCTCCACTTGGGAGCCCGACTGGGGCCCAACGGGACCCCAATGGGGCAGAGGGACTCCCCCTATGAGGGAGTGAGGGGGTCTAGCCCACCCAGCACCGTAGGTCCTTCGCCTCTCTTTATTTTAGGAGACCTCATGGCCAAAGTGCGTGTGTGTTAAACCAATTTTGTGTGCGTGCAAGTGTGGTGTTTTTTTTGGGGGGGTGGGCATACTAAGCACAGGCGTACCTTGCATAGCACACCCACCGGGAGCCGGGCTGAGACCACCAAACTCAATTCACATGTAGCCAAGACCGGGATCCGAACCCTTGGCTGCAGAGGTGAACGGCTTGTCAGCGCAGTGCCAATCACGTTGAGCCACCACAGCTCCCACCTCTCACAGATTTGATCGGTATGGTGATAAGATTTATAGATTTTTACAGCTGAGACATGCGTTGGATGCTTAATTTGGTAGTAAAAACATTAATATATCAAAATACCCTTTAACCTGAATACTAAGAACTCAGCCACCAAGGGGATTGGTATCTAAACTATATACATATCTAATGCAGGCTAAAACACGGGATGCCCCGCTCCAGATTAAGAGGAAATAGCAAAAGATATGTACATACATGACAGATCAGACCTGGAAGGAAGCCTGTAAATCACATTTGGTAGTGCCCCCTGCAAGTAATAATTGATTGATACGGTTATATATAATACATGAAGCTTACCTTACACCGAGTAAACTAAGCCTGATACCGCATACACACGATCATTTTTCGGCATGAAAAAAACATTGTTTTTCAAAAACGTCATTTAAAATGATCGTGTGTGGGCTTCACATAATTTTTCAGATTCTGAAAAACGACAAAAAAAATTCGAACATGCTGCATTTTTTAACGTTGTTTTTCGTGGTGGAAAAAAATAATCGTGTGTACGCGGCATATTTTCTCGTTGTGATTCTCTGAGGGTTTTTCTGCCGAGAAACCCGAGAGTGTGTATACTTACCTGTCGCCGTGGAAACCTGTGCATGCTCGAAATGACTTTGACGCATGCGCAGTAGCTTCCTAGGCATAGGTAAGGTGCAGCAAGATGGCGGGGATGGCATCAAATGTGTCGTACGCGATGACGTCACCGCGTTCTTGCCTTTCAAAAGAACCGCGGTTCTTTTGAAAGGAGTGTGTACACTCAGGCGGCAAGAGATTCTTGCCAAGAATCTCATCAGAAAATACAAAGTTTTTTTCCTGAAGAGATTCTGGCCCATATGTACGAGGCTTGAGTAGGTAAGGAACAATGTAAAAGAGGGGCTTCCTTGATTATGGAACTTAAGAAAGGAGGAGGTAGTGGAGGTAGCAGCCAGGGGAAGGGGGTGACTTGACTTCTGTCTCTGTGGGGGGAAGGGGGAAGTTAGGGGGATTTTTCTCTACCTTTCACCCACTCCAATATCCACCCTGCTCAGTATTCTCCATGCTGAGATTTTGTGTAGTTATTCAGGGTGAAATGAAATGTATAATTAATTATTCTTTAAATGTATTTATAAATATGAAAGAAACAAATGAATTGAAAAAGATGAAATGCGACATGTTAATGTTTGTAAATGCAGATATGCAAAATAAAGAGTATTTTTTTTAAAAATAAGAGTATTGCATATGATAAGCAAATATATTTTCTATGCTTGTTTAAATTTGATCATAAATGAAAATGCTGTTTGTTTTTTTTTTTTATTTTGAAACCCTGTAACTGATATGTACAGTACTAGTAGTTTGTCCTTCTTTTTTTTTTTTATGGATCTGTGCTGTGATGGGATGATGTGCTTTTTAAATTTATTTATTATTAAGTTGTGCCTTTTTGTTATTTGTATATAATTTGTACAGAAAAATATATATATATATATATTTTTTCTAATAAATACAGTCTGATTAAGTACATAAGGACTGATCGATTTTCAAATATATATGTATAGTGTACCATAGTTTGTGGACTACACTGATTTATGGTATTTTTACCAAAGAAATTTAGCAGTATATATTTTTGCCTAAATTTATGAAGAAAGATTATTTATTTGCAAAATTTTAAAATTTTAAAACAAAAAAAATCCCCAAATTTACAGGCTGTTTTGGTTTATTTAACAAAAAAACAAACAAAACAGCAGTGATTAAATAAACCCAAAAGAACGATCACAATAAGAGGTTGACAGTGTCCAGTATTGAGGTGGTTAAAGATTTGTATATCATTATCAAATCCCCTTTTAAGTGTCTCTTCTTCAGGAAGAATGTGTTTAATTTTTGTAAATGCTCTGTTAACTGAGCTCCTCCACCTCTTATTACCTTTTTTGCCCTTGATACATATTTTGAAGAATACTGTAACTGTACTGTATATCATCCTAATATGTTAGCAGGTGATTACGTTTCACATAGGAAGTGTGGGGCTTTTCTTGTTTGGAATGTTTAGTATTAAAATAATTACATAATTCTTCTAATTGTGGTTTTATTTATTTTTACCAGCCCCGAATGATTGTGGCGGTAATCCATATGAGAGAAGAAACTGCGGATACCCTGGAATAAGTGCTTCCGAATGTGCCAAGAGAGGATGCTGCTTTGATTGCAGTGTACGGGGGGTGAATTGGTGCTTCTATAGTAACTCTGAAAGTAAGTACTACCATAGAGAACATGAACAGCAGTTATAACCTGAATCTGTTACATAGAATAATAATCATAAGCCATATTTGCTATTATAATGCTCCTTCATTTCCTTCCATAGAAAGCAGAGTTGGTTTTTAAAGAAAACTGTCATGAGAGAAACTAAGGCTGCATTCACACCTAGGCGACCTGATCGCGGCGTTTTGTCCTGCGAATTGCGGCGACAAATTGCGGCGTTTTGTTCCCGCGATTTGCGGCGACAAAACGCTGCGATTTAACCCCCATTTAACCCCCAGGTCCACATCTCCTATGCCGAACGCCGAAAGCCGCCTGAAAAAAGGGTCCGGGACTTGTTTTGAGCTTTAGGCGTATGACGTTTCGGCGTTCGGCGTGGAGATGTGAACCATCTCCATAGAGGGGAATGTTACATTTCCCCTTTAGCGTCTTAGGGCTGCATTGGCGTCCTGCTTCAGGCGACAAAACACCTAAGTGTGAATGCAGCCTTAGGTCTCGTACACACGGGCAAGAGTCTCGTCAGGAAAAAAACATTGTTTATTCAGTTGAGATTCTTGGCAAGAATCTCTTGCCACCCGAGTGTACAGACAGACCTTTCAAAAGAACCGCGGTTCTCTTGAAAGGCAAGAACGCGGTGACGTCATTGCATATGATAAGCATGCGCTCGTCACATTTGATGCCGTCGCTGCCATCTTTCTTCACCCTACCTATGCTGTGGAAGCTACCTCCCATGCGTCAAAGTCATTTTGAGCATGTGCCGGTTTGTGACAGGGTTTGTGACAGGTAAGTATACACACTCTTGGGTTTCTCGTCAGGAATGGATCTCTATTTTTCTCGTCAAGATTCTGGCCAGATTTTCAGATGAGAAACCTCAAAGCCTAGTACACACGCAAAGGTTTAGGCGGCGTACACACGACCGAGGTTCTCGCTGAAAACCAGCGAGAACCTCGCTGGAATGTGCATTCCAGCGAGAACCTCGGCCGTGTGTACGGTCTCGGCGAGCTTCCCGTCGGGAAGCCCGTCGAGCAGAAATAGAGAGCACGCTCTCTATTTCCTCGACGGCTCGCCTGGATGAATGGCTGGTTGCCATTCCCGATGGGCGGGTCGCCGATTTCGATGGCCGGCAGAGAGCCTCGACGGGCGGAACGATGTGTTCTGCCCGTCGAGGATCTCTGCCGTGTGTACGCGGCCTTACTCGACAAGAAAGCTCTGCAAGCAGTTTTCTTGCTGGTTCTTGCCGAGAAAACCGAACGTGTGTACGAGGCTTGAGAGTAGGGATCTTCGCACTTTTTAAACAAAGGACCAGTTTATAGACCTTCAGGGGCAGATTCACAAAACAATTACGCCTGTCTAACTGGGGTTAGACAGGAGTAATTTCAAATTTCGCGCGGCGTATCACTAGTTTGAATTCTCAAACCATGATACGCCAGCTTCGGGCTTCGATCCGAGAGGCTTACGTCTTCGTAAGCCTTCGGATCTACGCTGCCATCTATTTGCGGCCGCTGGGAGGAGTTCGCGTCGTTTTGATGCGTCGGGATATGCAAATGTGTTTTTACGGGGATTCACGAACATACGAGCGGGCGTCGCAATCGTTTTCGTCTATTTTTTTATACGTAATGTTAGAGCAGCTTTTTGCTGCTCTAACTTTACGTAGCCCATGTTAAGTATGGCCGTCGTTCCCGCTTCGAATTTATTAAAAAAATTTTTTTGTTTACGTAACTCGTCGGGACGTGGATCGCCCATAAAGTACGCTACATAAACAACGAATGACGTCACGACGTGATTTCGCGCAATGCACGGCGGGAAATTTGCGAACGGAGCATGCGCAGATCGATCGCCGCGGGAACGCGCCTAATTTAAATGTTTCACGCCCCCTACTGGCGCAGATGGATTGCGACGGGAGAAATACACTACGCCGCCGTCGTTTACCGTAGAAAATCTACCTGAATTCCACGTAGAGCAAGGTAAAAAACGGCGGCGTAGTGTATTTCTGATACGCTACGGTAATCCATTTCTCTGTGAATCTGCCCCTCAGTCTTTAAGGAAGCCGGACTGTGGCCAGTGAGATTAGAAAATGCCTCAAGCTTAGTGGCCAGTGAATGAATATTGAAGCCATCAGATCAGTGAATTAGCTTTTCAGCTTATTTTAGGGTAGTTCCCTGCTTTTTTTTATGTGGAAACCCCCATATCATCATCAAGATTTCATCAAAAATGCTTTTTTGTTTCTTGTCTCAGATAAAGCTCAATGTGCTTTGAAACCAGCCGACAGAACCGACTGCGGATATCCAGGAATTAGTGCGGGCGAGTGCTTTTCCAAAGGATGTTGCTTTAACTCAACTATACCCGGGGTTAAATGGTGCTTCTTCCCGAAACAATTCAGTAAGTTATTGCATCACATAGCCGATACAAATTCTTTAGACTGAGAGCCTATTTACTTCTTTGTGGTGCATATTAATGCTCCTTATGTCACATGTTAACATGTGCTGCGTTAAGGCAACCCATCCCGTAAAGAGGTATAGATTTACCTGTGTGATGGTATTTAGGCTTAATCTTCCCTTTTACAGGTGCATACATACCCAGATCTGACAGTTGTGGGCTTCATTGTTTTTTTTACCTCTATAGATGAAAGGCTATCTCTCCTGGTCACGTTTGCACATTACAGCCTCATAGATCTTTATGGGCCTTGTCTACCTCCAGCTCCCAGCCAGGAGAAGGTCTCATTGATGCCTAGGAGGTTGTAATGTGAAGGCACGGCCAGGAGAGGGAGCCATTTTATTTTTTTTCCTTTTTTTTTTTTTTTGCTCTCCACTTTAGATTCAACCATAGCAAGAGACCCACTCATGGTTTCGTTCAGTAGTTCTGACTCTACTTTGGTTTCACATCATGTGTGGATTTCGTATTTTTTTATTTTTTTATTATTATACGCTTATAATAAGAGGGAGCCATTTAATAGTTAATGTAAACAAACAATGGAGCCAGTATCCTTCAAATCTCCGTAACTATACATCTGTGAAGGGAGGGATATTGTAAATGTCAGGGCAAAGGCACAAAAAGAGTAAGCTCAACTTGTCTTAATGCGCACTTAGGGCCAGATTCACGTAGTCCAGAGCATCTTTGCTCTGGAGTAACGCTTCTCATTTGCGTTGCGCTGCCGAAATTTTAGGAGCAAGTGCTGTCATTCACGAAGCACTTGGTCCTAAAGTTGCGGCAGCGCATCACAAATGAGCTGGCGGAATTCAAATGTAGCGGGTACGGGGCGTGTAGTATGCTAACTACGCGCGATCCCGCCGCCAACGTACTGCGCATGCGTCGAGTGTCAAAACATCCCCGTGCGCATGCTCCAAAATCTGTGAATGAACGTCAATGACGTCACATTCCCATTCATGACCGTTTTACGCAAGCGACGTTTTTTTTTTTTTCCCGACGCAATGACGACGCCTATACCTAACATAGGATACTCCAACCCCATGTAGGTATATCTATGCGCCGCGTATCCCGTCCGGAAACGTCGTATCGTCATTGCGTCGCGCCGGATTTCGATCGTGAATTGCCGATTTCCGCTCATTAACATATTTTTTGAGCGTAAATCGGCGGGAACGCCCCCGGCGCCATTTTTAAGTTGAAGTAACGATGCGATGGCGAAACTCAGTTACGCTGCTCGCATCGGAACTTCAACCCGGCGTTTCTTGTTTTCTGGTTACAGAAAACAAAAACGCCGGCTCAAAGCCACAGTTAGGCTGGCGGATCACTCGATCCGCCAGCGTAACCTTTCCTGAATCTGGCCCTAATTCTTTAAGTCACACATATGAAGTGACATTTCCTAATAGTTCCTCATAAGTGTCAAAAACTTTTATGTGCAGCCTGTAAAATTATTCATTTCTATTTTAAAAATAGTATTTTTAATCCTTCTTTATAGATAAGGCTCAGTGCTCCGTGAGTCCAGCTGACAGAATAGAGTGCGGATATCCAGGAATTAGTTCTGAAGAATGCCGTTCCAGAGATTGCTGCTTTGACCCATCTATTCCCGGGGTCAAATGGTGCTTCCACACCAACGACTACAGTAAGGGTTATTCCTATACTATAACTTCCATTAATAATATTGTAATACACTTTTTTTTAAAGTGCCAACATTATCCACAATGCTTTACGACAGTGGTTCTCAACCATGTCCTCAAGTACCCCCAACAGGCCATGTTTGCAGTTTTCCTTTATCTTGCACATGCGCTTTAAGTCAATGGCTTGGTATTTTGGACAGCTATTTTATCTAAGAGAAATTCCCAAAACATGGCCTGTTGGGGGCACTTGAGGACAGGGTTGAGGACCACTGCTTTAAAATAACAAACAGTATTAGTACCTGAATTCGACTTGGTATTAGCCTCTATATATGTAACTGTTTGCCTGGGCTTCAGCCTTCAAGAATGAGTGCACTTATGCTTTTGACTCTCCCCTGACCTAAAGGATCCTACCCTACTTACCATCAGGACTGTCTAAATAGCATTATGGGCCCCTACAATGATGACAGTGCAGGTAAACAGACATCAAGTAGGTAGGAGGCAGACTGCCTCCCCTGTGTATCTATCACTCTCAGTGCCATCATGGGGCCCCCAATTTCGGGGGAACGTGGGCTCAAGAACCAGCTGCTTTGGGGAAAATGCAGCCCCCCCCCATGCAACTGGGGCCCCTGGGCAGTGTCCAGGTGTGCCCTCTCATTAAGACAGCCCTGCTTACCATGACCCACTCATCTGAGTGAGGGTGGGATTGTTTAAGTCAGGTCAAAGGGGCAAAAAGTGCACTCTGTCTGAAAGTAAACTTACCCTTTAGGTCATGTTAGAAAAATAAGTTCCTCATAAGCCCTGAAAACGTTTATGTGCAGCCTGTAAAAATTTTTTATTGCTATTTCAAAAATAATATTTTCAATTTTTATTTATAGATAAGGTTCAGTGCTCAGTAAGTCCCTCCGACCGAACAGACTGTGGATATTCAGGCATTAGCTCCGAAGAATGCCGTTCTAGAGGATGCTGCTTTAACCCATCTATTCCCGGGGTTAAATGGTGCTTTTTCTCCAACAGCTACAGTAAGTGTTATTCCTACAGTACACTTACATTCTAAAAGGGAAGAAAAAGTGATACAAAGAGGCAATAACTGTGGGAAGATACTTAACTCCACCACATTGACTCACATCTTTACAATATACCATTTTATCATGTTTCACCATTAGCTACATAGGGAAGCCACTGTATTTCACTCAGTAAGGCCTTGCACTTTGTGATTTTAGGCTCGGCCCCTATGTAGGCAGAAGCATCGCGATGTATGAAAATCACACAAATCAGTCCAATTTTGGATCTGCTTCGGGCAGCCATAGGGTTGATTAATATGCCTTCATAGGAGCTTGTGGTGTTAAGAGCTGTTTGGTCTTTGGTAGGCACCACCACCGCAAATGTATTGAACTGGTTGTTGAAGACCAGTGCATATTGATACACAAAAGGTGCACTGGAAATTAGGAGAAAGTCCATGGTTACTAACTCAGAGGCTCAGAGGTGGAGATGGTCATGTAGGTTGGTTCCCTTCCTTGAGGAAGCCTTGTGGATGGTACAGCTTTAACACTCATGGCTCGCTTTGTGTACCCAGTGTGACAAATGGGGACAAAAGAACCAGTGACTCAGCCTAATCTACCCCAAAGTGGCCACCCATGGTTTGGAGTACTTGACAGATTTCTAGGATATGCATTATGCTTCCACCCTGCTGGGCCTTGGAGATGCAGTGGTGAGGTACAGTATATAAGTCTTTTAAGGTAGCGTGCCTGAGCAGTGAGATGGAGGTTGTCCCTAAGTTAACAAGTTGTACTAACACTCTTCCACTGTGAACCTTAGATAGTGTTTGACACACCAACCATTCCCCAGGATACCATAACAGTGGTCTCTTGTAACTTCCTATAAGCCCCCACTGGGATGTACCAGATCACCTCTAGTGAGGGTGTCAACATTAACTTTTGCTTTGGGGTTGTGCAAATTGCCCCTACTTCCCTACTTGCGCCAGCTGTCTCTTGGTTGCTATGCGTTGAGCCTCGTAAGCTGAACGTACTCTGAGCCATACTGCTCACATGCCATAAGCACAGGTCAAGATTATTTCAACGTGCTCTTCCACCTGGTTCTCAATTTAGATCCGTAGCCAGGTAATGCCTTCGCCAGTATGGGTAGATTATTGGCCGCTCGGAGATACAGCCAACAGGGGTCCAGCTGTTCCAGGGCTCCAAACCTTTGTACATAGTCATATTCCATGACAGTGACCTCTGACCCCATGTCAATCAAACATGGGACCTCTTGTCTGTACACTAGTGTGGTGACCACTGGGCTTAGAGCAACCACCCATTTAGCCTTGTTGTGACTTGGAGTAGTCTGTTCCGGGGGTTGTCCCTCTGCCCTGGGAGTCAGTAGTATAATGACAGCCTGGATGGGTTTCTGAATCAGAATACCCACAGTTCTTGGATAGGTGTCCATAACGACCACACCCCCAGCAATTTTGTTCCTCAACAGGATCCCTACACAATGGATTCTTCTCAGAGGTGCCTACCTCCTGCTTAAAGACAGCCACAGCATTGTGGAAGACCATAGAGAAACCAGGTTACTCCTGTCTTCCTCACCAGCTGCAGAGTGAGAGTGGGATCATTCAAAGGTCAAAGAGGCAAAAAGAATAGGTGCAATTTGTCTAAAAGTTACACATTTGGAGAAAGATTTCTTATAGTTCTTCATAAGCTTCAAACGTTTATGTGTATCCTGTTAAGCATTAATAATTGCCATTTCAAAATTAATATTTTCAATTATCCTTCATAGATAAGGCTCAGTGCTCGGTGAATCCGACTGACAGAACAGACTGTGGATATCCAGGAATTAGTTCCAAGGAATGCCTTTCCAGAGGATGCTGCTTCAACTCATCTATTCCCAGGGTCAAATGGTGCTTCAACAAAAAGATCTGCAGTACGGGTTATTCCTATGCTATAGTTTCCATTAATATTATTTCAATACACAGGGCCAGATTCTCAAAGAGATACGACGGTGTATCTCCATTTGCACGAATATGCAAATGAGCACAATACGCTGATTCCCAAACGAAGTTGACGTCGATGTAGTTTGTGTACGCGTAAGGTTACCCCTGCTAGAAGGTAGGATAACCTTGCGTAGGTCCAGCGTAAGCCATGTTAAGTACGGACGTCGGGACAGCGTCGTGTTTTTCCGTTGTTTACGTCGTTTGTGTAACTCGTCGCGAATAGGCCTTTACATTAATTACGTTGCCGTCGTAATCGCTGTATTTGCGGCATACTATGGAGCATGCGCAGTGGCCTACGTTTAAGGCTGGCGCATGCGCAGTTCGTTTGGCACGGTGGCGCGCTTAATTTAAATACAGCACGCCCCCCTCCTTCCCTATTTGAATTGCGCGCCCTTACGCCGTCCCCTTTACGCTACGCCAATGCAAATTACGGAGCAAGTGCTTTGAGAATACAGCACTTGCCCGTAAAAACTGCGTAGGCGTAGCATAAATGGGATACGCCGCAAATACGCACATTTTTGAGAATCTGGCCCACTTTTTTTATAGTGCCTACGGTTTCAACAGGTCTTTACAATAAACACAGTGTAAGTACCTGAATTCGACTTGATATTAGCCTCTCACAATCCCCTACGTAGCAGAACTCAAAGACTAGACCAAGACTGGGAGAGAAAGACACAACCCAAAAGAGGCAGTCATAGAGTGATCTTGTGCTATATGAATGAAGGTCAGATTGCTTAGGTCAAAGGGCCAAAAAGTGCACTCTTTCCATGTAGGTAAAGTCGGCAACCAGCTGAGGATCAATAAAATGCTCCAAACAGAGCCAAAATTTATTTATTTTTTGGCCTATCAAGGCTGTTCTCCTAGGTCATAGTTGAGCTATGAGTAAGGCCTTCATAGGCTGAAACACGTTAGTTATTGGCTCTGTTTGGGACATGTGTACTCCTTGGACAAAATAAAGAGACATCAGCCCGGATTCATAAAGCACTTACGCCGACGTATCTCCAGATACTCCGCGTAAGTACAAATATGTGCCGTCGTATCTGTTTTCCGAACCCACAAACTTAGATACGTCTAAAAAGAGACTTCATCCCACCGACGTAACTTGCCTACGCCGGCGTAGAGTGGGCGCATATTTACGCTGGACGCATGTGGCTTTCCCATTGATTTTCGATTCAAATATGCAAATAAGGGAGATACGCCGATTCACAAACGTACTTGCGCCCGGCGCATGACTTAAGCGGTTTACGTAAGTTTTACGTTTGGCGTAAAGTTATTCCCAATAGATGAGGCGCAACCCATGCAAAGGTATGGACCAGGGAACACATGCCTACGTATTTTACGTTGGACGTCTGTGAATATGGGCCGACGTGGGTCTGGCTGGGCGTAGCTTACGTTCACGGCGTACACAGTGATCCGGTGTATCTTAGGCAGTTGTTCCAACATGGTTGTGCACATGCGCATGGGTATACGTCCATGTCCCGACACATGCGCAGTACAGTCTTGTCTGGTGCCCGGCACATCATTTGCATGGGGTCATGCTTCATTAACATGGATCACGCCCACTTCAAGCCCACTTCCACTTACGCCGGCTTACCCCTTTAGAAATTACGTTACGCCGGCGCAACGTTGGGAGCATTTGCTTTGTGAATTCCATGCTTGCCTCTCTGCGCTGCGTCGGCGTAGCGTAAAATAAATACGCTACGGTGGCATATATATGCTCCGATGTATGTCTTATTCATCCCCACCCGGTTACCGACCTTACCAACATGGAAGGACTCTTGTGTTGTGGGATGGAGACCGCAAGTGAGGCACAGTTAGTGGAAACAGAGAGCTCTTGCTGGCCCGGATTGCATGACTGGGTTGTAGTGTCATTATCTTGCATGTGTGTTTAAAACGTGCACTCTGTCTGAAAGACAATTCTCCTTTAAAGTGGTAGGAAACTGCATCCAAATAAAAAAGAAATCAGGCCCCCGGGCAGTTTAAGTCATAATGTGGTAGTATGCATCGCATACTAGTACATTAGGAAAGACTTACCTGAAAACAAAGCCCTCCAGCAGTGAACTGTCACCACTGAAGGCACTTCCATCTTCACTCGGTCTTCCTTTCGTGTTCGTGGGATTTAGCTATCTAATTAGTCGAGTCGGTAGAGTTGCCACCTCATCCCTTTAAACCCGAACACATGTGAATTACACAGGTTCTGAGGCTATTTTAATTCAGATAAAGCACCTAGTGAGTTTACTTACCACCTTAATCAGCCACAGAACCTGAGTAATTAATTTTAATGTTTTGGGTTAAAGGGATGAGGTGGCAACTCTACGAGATGGCGATGACATCACTCCGGGAGTCGCTGTTTACAGCATGGTTTTGAAGGATGGCACGGGTATGCTTTACCTTCAGAGCGCATACAGGGCGGTCTTTAAGGCAGGGCAAAAGGGGTAGCTGCCCTGGGCCCTGCCATTGTTGTGGGGCCCAAAGTAGTTGTCTCATACTTGTCATCTATCCCAGTTTAAATTCCCTTGTCCCTTGAAGTTTTAGTCCTGTGCTGTGTCCTGATATCTCAGTGTGACAGGCTGCTACTAATTCTGCCCAGCTGTGCCCTATTGTTGTGTACAGATGACTCACCTGCAGACCCTGTGTTTACCTATAAATAAACGTCATTCATATGTAAATAATGTGAGCATTCATATGTATATCATGCTCTTCTTCAGTGAAGAAATGATGTGCTGTAACCTCTAGCAACCAATCAGTGAGCAGTATTACTGTACAGTAACCTCTAGCAACCTATCTACAAGAAGGAACAGCAACTAATTAGTGAGCCGTAATGCGTGCTGTAACCTCTAGCAACCAGTCAAGAAGTGGTAATGATATGCTGTAACCTCTGGCAACCAAATGCAATCACTGCCTGATCTGTTACAGTAATTTGATTTTAAGTCTAGCTGATATTTATTGTTTGTCTCAGAGCAGGTGGAGAGCAAAATTGGCAAGAAAAAAAATTCCCAGGGTCCAATTAATATTAAAGACGGCCCTGAGCGCATACGCCGGTGACGTCACCGGCTGCACCTAGGGTAAATATCTCCTAAATGGTGACATATTTAGAGTACCTATAAGTAAGCCTTATTATAGGCTAACCTATAGGTACAAATCGTACATGAGAGTTTACTCCCACTTTAAGTCGCTTAGTAAAAAAATTAGTTCCTCATAGCGCCAAAAACTTTTATGTGAAGCTTGTAAACAATTATAAATTGCTATTTTAAAAATAATGTTTTCAATTATACTTCATAGGTAACGCCCAGTGCTCGGTGACTCCGGCTGACAGAATAGACTGTGGATATCCAGGAATTAGTTCCAAAGAATGCCAATCCAGAGGATGCTGCTTTGACCCATCAATTCCCGGGGTCAAATGGTGCTTCTTCCCCAACGACTACAGTAAGGGGTATTCCTATACTTACAACCTAAAATGGAAGGCCAAGTGATACAAAGAGATAACCATGTGAGGCTTCCCTGAAGAGGTGAGTTCAGAGATCATTTAAAGATGGAGCAGTAGATAGAAACTGGGGTAGGGAGTTTCAGAGGAAGAGAAAGTCCTGAGCATAAAAGTAGGTAATAAGGGAGTTAGAGAGCAGCGGTGAAAGGCTTTTTGGTTGTGCCTGCACATTACAGCTCCACCTTTATGGGGCTAATCTACTTACATCTCCAACCAAGGAGATGGTCCCATAGACACCCAAGGGCCTGTAATGTGCATGTGCAGCCAGGAGAGGGAGTCTTTTACAAAACTCTGGAGTCTGTGTGTGAGAAGTTTAGTCCAACTGTAGGCAAGTGCAGTCTAACTTTTCCACTGCAGGTGGATCTCATCTGCATTGGTTTTGCAGCTGGAGAGGAAGTCAACAGGAACATGTTTCCCCTATAGTTTCCTGGGATCACAGGGCCATGAATAGACTCTGCTAGATTCAAATGGACACCATAGTCACATGGGCTATCTGGTTGGCAGCTGCCACCCCATGTGACTCTGGCATCCATTTTGGATCTAGCAGAGTCTATTCCTAGCCCTGGCTCCCAGGCTTGGCATGCTTTTTGAAAGTGGGTAGCATAGGGAAAGGTATACCAACTTTTTGGAACAGAACTAGCAGTGGGTAGAGGTTCCTGGCGAGAATATAATGCGTAGGGTTTATATTTTTTGTGGACATCTTTCCAATTGGGCGTGAGGGAGCCAGGTTGCATTATGCCCTCTTTACTGGAGCTGTCAGTTCAGCTGAGATCTGCTCTCTTCACATTGTTTGAACCTGTGAGTGTACTCAGTTGGGCAGTCTTAGAGCATCACACCCTTCCTGAAGGACCGTGTCTTCCTCTTCGCTACTCTTCGGCTGAAGATATGGTCTGTTCCTACTTGTCCTGACACATGACTTCATAGCATTTTGAGAAAGTAACACACGTGTACACACGATCATTTTTTGTGATGAAAAAAAACCGACGTTTTCTGTGAAGTAAAAAACGACGTTTTTGAAACGTCACTTTTCAAAGACGATGTTGCATACACACCATCGTTTTTTCACAAAAAGCGAGGTTACGTTCACCACTCTTTTCCATTGAAGCTCGCTTCATAACTAGCTTCTGGGCATGCGCGGGTTGAAAAACGTCTTTTTAAACGACGTTTTTGCTACACACGGTGACTTTTTGTGAAACAAAAAACGACGTTTTGAAAAACGACACAAAAAATTCAAGCATGTTGGAATTTTTTTTTTGGTCGTTTTTTTGAAGACAAAAAACAACGTTTTGCCCACACACGATCAATTTAAATGACGTTTTAAAAAACAACGTTTTTTTTTCATTGCAAAAAACGACCGTGTGTACGCGGCATTAGTATAAACTCCACCACCTTGACACACATATTTACAATTTACCACGTCATCATGTTCCACCATTATCTGCACAGGGAAGCCACTATATTTCACTCAGTAAGGCCTTTCACTTTGTGGCTCTGGAATTAGTCTTGAGGCAGGCCTTGTACCGCCGGGGACTCCAATATGGAGACCCAGCCACTAAGTGGGAACTAGGCATGAGCCAAACACCCCCCCGTTCGGTTCGCACGAGAACCTGCGAACAGACCAAAAGTTTGTGTGAACTTTAGAACCCCATTGAAATCTATGGGACTCCAACGTTTGAAATTAAAAGTGCTAATTTTCAAGGCTAATATGCAAGTTTCTAAAAGTTCCTAAAAGTGTTTAGGGATCCGGATCCTGCCCCAGGGGATATGTATCAATGGAAAAAAAAGTTTTAAAAACTGCATTTTTTTCGGGAGCAGTGATTTCAAATGACCTTTTATCCTTCAGAAATGACACTTTGTGCAGGGACAGTTCTAAGCACAGGAAACAAGCACTGCTTTACAGACATACTTTACACCCCCCCTAGGTACGAAATTTAAAGGAATATTTCACTTTTTATAGTTTCATTTTAAGTATTATTAAAATCACTGCTCCTGAAGAAACGTCAGTTTTTTTAAAACTTTTTTGCATTGACACATGTCCCCTGGGGCAGGACCCGGATCCCCACACACTTTTTGTGACAATAAATTGCATATAAGCCTTTAAAATTAGCACTTTAGATTTCAAAAGTTTGAGTGCCATAGACTTTAACAGGGTTCTAAAGTTCACACAAACTTGCCGCGAACACCCCAAATAGTTTGCTGTTCGGCGAACAGGCAATGTTCGAGTCGAACATGAGTTCGACTCGAACTGGAAGCTCATCCCTAGTGGGAACCATGAAGTATCACCCTACTAAATGGGAAGTGACACAAATACAGGGGAAACCATTTAATATATATTAATCCCCTACATCAGTGATTCTCAACCTTTATAGTGCCGTGACCCCTTGATAAAATTTCCCAAGTTGTGGAGACCCCTAAGGCCTCGTACACACAATGGAATTTTTCCGCTGGAAATGGTCCGACGGACCATTTCAGCTGAAAAATCCGCTCGTCTGTAGGGGCAAACGGACGGATTCGGACTGTTTTCTCCAGCGGAAAATTTACAAAGCATGCTTTGAAACTTTTCCGCCGGACACATGTCTGTCGGATATGTCCGCTGGTCAGTACACTCACCAGCGGACATATCCACCCGTGCAAGCGTTGTATGGATGCGACGCATGCGTGGAAGTTGTTTACTTCCTGGTGCGGTGACGTGGTGGCGTCAATGTCATCTGCCACGTCACCGCGCTGTCTGCCGGCGGGGATTTTGATCCGATGGTGTGTACACGCCATCGGACCAAAATAGCCCGGCGTACATATCCGATGCAAACGGTCCGAGGACCGTTTGCATCGGATATGTCCGTCCGTGTGTACGAGGCCTTACAGTAAAATTATTTTTGTAGCATGGGTTGTCAGCACCCAAGGCAAGACAAGTAATCTGTGCCCCTAACCCACAGACATTTAGCACTCCCTGAGTCCTTTCCACTCGTACAGTATTAAAACCCCTTATGGCACATTTTAGGATGTTCCACTGTTTATCTTTGTTCTCCTTTCTTTCCCTTTTATCTCTCTCTATCCTAATTTCTTTTTTTTTTCCATTCCTCTTTCTCGTTATCTTTCTTGTTCTTTCTCTCATTCTTTCTCTACCCTTTTCTTTGTTCGTCCCCCTCTTTTCCTCTCCCTTCCATGTATTCTATTTTTTTATTCCTTTACTTACTCCTTGGTGGGGGGAGTTTGGATAAGTGGCAGTGCTGGTAAAGAGATGGGATGAGTGGCAGTGCTGGCGGGGTGGTGGGATCAGTGGCAGTGCTGGTGAGGGGTGGGATCAGTGGCAGTGTTGGCGGGAAGTTGGGATGAGTGGCAGTGCTGGCAGAGAGTTGGGATGAGTGGCAGTGCTAGTGGGGGGAATGGGATGAGTGGCAGTGCTGGTGGGGGTTGGATCAGTGGCAATGCTGGCAGGCACATGGGATGAGTGGCAGTGCTGGCAGGGAGTTGGAATCAGTGGCAGTGCTGATGGGGAGTTGGGATCAGTGGTAGTGCTGATGGGGAGTTGGGATCAATGGCAGTGCTGATGGGGAGTTGAGATCAGTGGCAGTCCTGGAGGGGAATTGGGATCAGTGGCAGTGCTGGCCGGGAGTTGGGATCAGTGGCAGTGCTTGTGGGGGGAATGGAATGAGTGGCAGTGCTGGTGGGGGGAATGGGATCATTGACAGTGCTATTGGGGAGTTGGGATCAGTGTCAATCCTGGGGGGGTTCTGATCAGCCAACTTGGGTTCTCTTTATCAAGGTCATTTTCTGATGAAAACTGTGGCAGGGACTTTCAATAGCAACTCTAATCAGAGGTAGTGTTACTCAATGTGTCTCTGGTTTCACTGTCTCGAAGCAGTGACACCTATGCCAAAATTAGGAGATAGGGTCTCTTCCCACTTCACAGTCCTCACCAGTCAGCTGACATCTAGTCTCTGCCCCCTAGGCATGAACTAAATGGCCGGCTTTGAGGAGGCTGGGCTGCCACAGGCTCCAGGGACAGCCCTGCTGGGTGACTGCAAAAAGACTGGGAGAGCGTTGCGGACTTCAGGAACAGCCCAGGATTTGGTGACCCCTGGAAAATTGTGATTCGACCCCCAGGTTGAGAACCACTCATAGTTCCTCATCAGTGCCAACATGTGCAGCCTGTAAAAATGATTAATTGCTATTTTTCAAATAATATTTTAAAAATTTTCTTCATAGATAAGGCTCAGTGTTCGGTGAGACCGGCTGACAGAATAGAGTGCGGATATGCAGGAATCAGTTCTGAGGAATGCCGTTCCAGAGGATGCTGCATTGACTCATCTATTCCCGGGGTCAAATGGTGCTTCCGCTCCAACGACTACAGTAAGGGTTTATCCTATGCTATAATTTTCAATAATATTATTATAATACACTATTTTTATAATGCCAACAGTTTCTGCAGCTCTTTAGAATAACAAACAGTGTAAGTACATGAAATCGACTTAGTATTAGCTTCTTACAATCCCCAAAGAGCCAGTCATATATGCTAAAGTGGTCATGTGCTAACAAGGAACATGCTGATAAGAGGAGTGATAAGAGGATAATCTCATCAGTCTGCCACTTTTCCTTCTACTGCCCAGCCAGTCAGTGGGGAGGGGGCTACTGAAATGCAACAGGGACCAATCAGGTTCTTTGTCCTGCTAGATAGAGCTGTGCATGGGGCAGAGCTGTGTAGATCTTGGGACTAAATGGACAGAAATACAAACCCTTTATCAAGTAAAATAGCTTATTAACTGGCTGGGCTTCAGACTTCAAGAAACCTCCATTGTTTGTTTACATTCAACAGTAAACGACTCCCTTTCTTGGTTGAGCTGGCACAATTCAGAACTACATCTATGGAGCTTGTTTACGTCCATCTCCCAGCCAGGAGATGGTTCCATAAAAGACCAAGAGCATGTAATGTGCAGGTGCAGTCAGAAGAGGGAGCCTGTCATTGCTGAATGTAAACTAACTCTGGTGTCCATGTTCACTGGATCTAATCTGAATGAGGGCGGGATTGTTTAGGTCCGGTCAAGGGGGCATTATTTAAGTTGTGTGGTTAGAAAAATAAATTCCTCATAAGCTCCAAAAACTTTAATGTGCAGCCTGTAAACATTATTTATTGCTATTTTAAAAATAATATTTTACGTTTTTCTTCATAGATAAGGCTCAATGCTCGGTGAGTCCATCTGACAGAATAGACTGCGGATATCCAGGAATTAGTTCTGAAGAATGTCGTTCCAGAGGATGCTGTTTTGACCCATCTATTCCCGGGGTCAAATGGTGCTTCTTCTCCAAAAACTACAGTAAGGATTATTTCTATGCTTACAAGCTTAAAGGGAATAAGCTTAAAAGTCTGTCCACAAAAATAGCTACCTAGCGGGAACAGTGACACTAATACAGCGATCAGAAAAATGATCGCTTAGTGACGCTGGCAATAGGGAGTGAAAGGGTTAACTAGGGCAGTGATCAGGGGGTTAAAACTTTATATGGGGGGGTACGGGGCTACCCTGAACCTAACACTAACTAACTTTCACACTGCCTGTCACACTGACACTAAATGCAGTGATTAGATCACTGAATTCAGTGACACTGTGACAGGGGGGTGGGGGGGGGGGGGGTGATCACAAGGGGTTAATGTGCCTATGTGTGTGTGTGTCAGTGTTGTGTTGGTGCACACTTACTGTGGATGTCTTCTCTCATCAGCAGCGGTGGAAAACAATGCTGCGATGAGAGATGACATAATTTCCTCCTCCTGTGTAAACACAGGAGGAGGAACTGACACGAAGGGGGAGCGCTCCCATTGGCTGGGAGCGATCGCGGGGGGGGGGACGAAAAAACGGACATCCACCCGCCCGTCGGCGATCGCTCCCAGAGCCAGGGGGACCGCCGCACGCCGCAGAGGGGGTCCCAATCGGACCCCCGAACCGCACAAAGGCGAGGCCGTATATATACGCCCTTGTGCCTGTACGAGCCATGTTGTGGACGTACATAGGCGTGCGGCGGTCCTTAAGTGATTAAAATGATCGTGTCTGGACTACAGATAATTTTTTCAGGTTCTGAAAAACGACAAAAATTTTTTTTGAGTATACTGCATTTTTTTAACGTCGTTTTAAACTATGTTGTTTTTTGGGATGTAAAAAAATTATCGTGTGTGGGCTAAAACGACGTTTTAAATCCGCGCATGATCAGAAGCAAGTTATGAGATGGGAGTGCTCATTCTGGTAAAACTACCGTTCATAATGAAGTAAGCACATTCATCACGCTGTAACAGACAGAAAAGCGCGAATCTTCTTTTACTAACAAGGAATCAGGTAAAGCAGCCCAAAGGCGAATGGAACTTCCCCTTTAGAGTGCCGTCGTACGTGTTGTACGTGACTGCACTTTGTTCATCATTTTTTTTTAAACAATGGTGTGTGGGCAACGTTGTTTTTAATGATGAAGTTGGAAAAACTTTGTTTTTTGGACATACTGAAAAATGATCGTGTGTACGCGGCATCATAGTATTTATATACTCACCCAGCCACCATCTGGGCACTGACCAGGCCTGCATAATATTCAGCTGTAAACATTATTAATTGCTATTTCAAAAAAATATTTTTAATTCTTTATAGCTAAGGCTCAGTGTTCGGTGAGTCCGGCTGACAGAAAAGAATGCGGATATCCAGGAATTAGTTCCAAAGAATGTCTTTCCAGAGGATGCTGCTTTGACTCATCTATTCCCGGGGTCAAATGGTGCTTCCACAAAAAGATCTGCAGTAAGGCTTTTTCCTATGCTATAATTTACATTATTATTATTATTATTATTATTATTATTATTATACACGACTTGTATAGTGCCAACAGTTTCTGCAGCTCTCTACAATACAAACAGGGTAAGTACCTGATTTCGACTTGATATTAGTCTCTCACAGTCCCTTATGTAGCAGAGCTCAGACTGGCAGAGAAAGAAGCAACCCAAAGAGCCAGTCATATATACTACAGAGATCATGTTCTATATGAGTGAGGGTGGGATTGTTTAGCTCAGGTCAACGGGCAAAAAAGTGCACTCTGTCCGAAAGCGCAATTCCTCTTTAACCACTACTTGATCACCGGGCCTATTTTGGCACTTTTCTCCTTCATGTAAAAATCAAAATGTTTTTGCTAGAAAATTATTCAGAACCCCCAAACATTATGGGCCAGATTCACGAACACTTGCGCTGGAGTATTTGGATATGCGCCGCGTAACTGTGATGATGCGCCGTCGTTTCTATGTGCCCGTACCCACCAAACTAGATGCGCCCAATAACGGGTCATTTGCGACCGGCGGAACGTTCCGACGCCAGAGTATCGTCAGCGCTTATTTTCGCTGGGCGCATCAGTCGCGCCCATTGATTTCCCCTGCAAATATGCAAATGAGGGAGATTTCCCAATTCGCGAACGGATTAGCACCATACGCTGGCTACATGCGCCGCGCGTATCTGGTCCGTCCGGCGCAAAGTTATTTCTACAAAAGGCTGCTTTATCTTTACTCCAGACAGCCACAGGTCAGCAGGAGAGCAGCTACAGCAGCGTTACCGACGATAGGAGCTTGCTGAACAACAACACTTGCAAGGACAACACCTCTGTGTGCCAACATGCCAGGGGCAATTGTGGTCCTAGAACTACTGATGGGTCCCCTGGAACCAAGAAGGCGGCCACGTGAGAGGATATACCGCACTCGTATGAACCTCTTTGGCATGGGGGATGAGGAGGTGTATCGCCTCTTCAGATTCAGCCCTGATGCAATACTTGAACTAACCACAACCCTGCAGGATGACATCACCAGCAAGACACACCGCTCACAAGCAGTGCAGCCACTGGTGAAGGTACTGGCAACACTCCATTTCCTTGCAAGTGGATCATTCCAGCGTACAAGTGGAGTGGTGGCTGGGATGTCACAGTCCTCCATGAGCAGATGTGTGCACCAGGTTGTCCCTGCAATCCTCAGACGCATGTCCAACCAGTTCATCAGACCCACCACTGAGGAGCTGCGGCAGAAGGCAATGACAGATTTCTACAACATTGCCAGATTCCCTCGCACTGTGGGGGCCATTGATTGCACACATGTGGCCCTACAGCCCCCCAGTGCCACAGAGCACATATACCGCAATCGGAAGCATTGGCATTCCATCAACGTACAGGTGATAGCCGATGCCCAACGCCTCATATGGCACGTCCGTGCCAAACACCCCGGGTCCAGCCATGACAGTTTCATATACAATCAGAGCCCCATCCCAGCAGAATTTAACCAGAACATGTATGGGGACAGCTGGCTGGTTGGTGAGTGACATGGGAGTCAGGCATGACTATCCCCTCCCGTGATGCACAACAGAAATCGCACATGCATGACTAACATTCTCCTGTCTTTTACCTTACAGGTGACTCTGCATATGCACTGGGACCCCATCTAATGACTCCTTTTCGGAACCCCCAAACCAGAGGAGAGAGAAAATACAATGAAGCACACATCAAAACCCGTGCAGTGGTGGAGCAAACATTCGGGCTCCTGAAGTCCCGTTTCCGATGCCTGGATAAGTCTGGGGGGACCCTATTATATTCCCCTACCTTTGTGTGTCAGATCATCGGTGCATGTTGCATACTACATAACTTTGCTATGAAAAAAGGCCTGCATATTGACATACGTGATGACCTGACCCCCGACCCACACAGTCCCCACCTGGCAGAGGACACCCAGTCTGCTGATGGAAGAGCAGTCAGGAGGGTCCTCGCCGAAGGCATCTTTGGACACTAAACCAAAACATTAATCACACAGACAGTGCACGCGTGTACACCACTGATGTCCCTAGATCACACACACCACATGCACATCGCATTGGATTAGCCCAAGTCCAGCATGTAGGAGTTGGGAGCAGTAACGCCGCGTCAAGGCCCCAATGATGTCACTGTCCATTCACACACCTTTCACACGTCGGTCATACAGCCGTGGGGTTAACTTCACCACCACGGCCGAGGGTGACACCCCTTACTTTCAGGAGTGCCACCCCCTCACATTCACACACCATTCACACTGTCCCCTGCACTCCTGACCGTGTGCAGTACAAAAAGAAATTAAAAATATCATATCCTGAGAAATAAAATAAACAAAATCTCATAACCTGAGAAAAAGAAAAAAAAAACTCATGACCTGAGTATGTCCAAACAAAAAATATAAAACAATAAAAAAAAAAAAAGGCCTCATCGGGGATGCCGGGGGCTTCTTCTGGGGGCCCCTCTTTGGCTCCTCAGCTGCCTGGATGGAGTGGGTGGGGGTGGGGGGGCATCTGGAGGTGGCTGATCCCCAGGTGGGCCACTCCTGACAGGTGTGGCCTGCATGCCCTCCAAGGCCATGGCTATCCGGCCAAGGTAGCAGTTGGTCTGGGCCTGCATCCGGAGCTGACGGGTGACCTGATAATGCTGGGCCCGCCGACTCAGCCTCCCCTGGTCCCGGATGGCAGCACTGTTGCCCTGGATGGCAGCAGTGTTGGCCTGGACGGCTGCAGTAAGGTGCCGAATATCCCCCTGCACCTCCCCCAAAGTGGTGACCACTGCAGCGCAGTTGCAGCTTACATCCTGCACTGCGTTGCTGAGGTTGGCAACGGAGCCCAGGCTGTCAGCCACTTTCTCCAAGTGCCCAGCTATGGCCCCCATCTGTTCCGTCTGCCTGGCGTGATCCCTCGCCAACTGGGCCTGGACACTATCAGACACCCCCCTGGTCTTCTGGGTCGCCTTCCTGGGGCCAGAAGATGGTTGTCCTCGGGGGGAAGGAGTCGCCCTTGAGGGGCTTCCAAGGATGGGGGAGGGGACAACAGACGGCCCAGGAGAAGGGGAGGAGACCTCCAAAACTAAGGTAAAGTCCTGCTCTGCCACAGCAGGATCCTCTACAACCACCTCGGCAGGTGTGGTGTGGCCACTCTCCTCCTCCACAACCTCTTCACCACCCAGTGGCTCGGGCACACGATGGCGTGGGGGGGATGGGGTGGAATGCACGCTGACCGATGATGGCCCAGCTCCGTCATCTGTGGATGACACAAAGCAGACACATGTTGGTGGTCCCACACACTTGGCACATGTACCCTCCCCCCCCCAAATGCAAAACAACAAATAGGGGATTATAAAACACTTACCTGTCCTTGAGCCTTCCTCCATGGAGTCATAGCCAGGGACCCCCTCCACCTGCTCCCTCTCCAGGCAGCGAGCAACCACCTCCTCCTCTGCGGTTAGGGTGACAGGACATGGGGGACCACCACCTGTGCCCCTCTCATACCTCCTGATGGAGGCCACCTTGTCCCTCACCTTGCGCCGCAGATCATTAATTTTTTTTTGTATGTCCCCAGCAGTCCGGGTGGAGTAGCCCAAGGCATTGACCCTGGCAGCAATGGACTCCAGGATGCCCTGCTTCCTCTCCCGGCTGGTCTTCCGGCTTTTTTTGCCATGGAGAAAAGCATTATTCGTCTCCATTGCCGAAATGATGAGCGAGACCTCCTGGGCATTAAAATTGAGGTTCCTCCTCTCTCTGGGGGTAGCGGGAGCAGCCATCACCAAACAAAAGTATCTTCCCTGGGGTGGGGGGAAGCGGAAATACTTTTGCGCCGGAATGGCGTTTCCGCCAGCGCTTTTAAGCGCCCAGCGGAACGCATTGCGCTGACGTTTCCCAGGAAGTGGTGCCGACGGAAGTTGTGAGCATGCGCACAAGGGGGCGAGTGGAGCCGCACTCACTGCGCATGCTCCGTGGATGATGCGCTGAACGTAAGCCTCTGCGCTGGGCTCCGCCCATCATTTACATATGATCACACCCACTTCCACTTGCGTCGGGTTACGCCAGCGCATTATCGTTACTCTGGCGCAAGTTTACGCGCAACTGCTATGTGAATTACAGGACTTGCGCTGAAAGGGTCTTCAGAGTAACGTAAATGAGAAGCGTTACTCCAGAGGAAAGATACTCTACCTGAATCTGGCCCTATATATTTTTTTTTAGCAGACACCCTAGGGAATAAAATGGCGGTGCATTTTTCTTGCACAGTATTTGCGCAATAATTTTTCAAATGCCTTTTTTTATAGGGAAAAAACTGTTTCATGAATTAAAAAATAACAAAACAGTAAAGTTATTCCAATTTTTTTGTAGAAGTGAAAGACGATGTTACGCCGAGTAAATAGATACACACTTTAAAATTGCGCACACTCATGGAATGGCGCCAAACTTCGGTACTTAAAAATCTCCATAGGCGACGGTTTACATTTTGTTACAGGTTACTTTTTTTGAGTTACAGAGGAGGTCTAGTGCTAGAATTGTTGCACACGCTCTAATACACGCGATGATAACTCGCATGTGGGGTTTGAACGGTGTTTACATATGTGGGTGGGACTTGCATTTGTTTTCGCTTCTGCACGCAAGCTACCGGGACAGGGGCGTTTAAAAATTTTTTTTTTCTTACTTCATTTTTTAATTTTTACACTTTTTTACATTTTTTGATCACTTTTATTCCTATTACAAGGAATGTAGCATCCCTTGTAATAGGAATCACTGTGAAAGGTCCTCTTTATGGAGAGATGACCCCACATCTCTCGTCCAGGCTTACAAGCGTATAATCGGTGAAATCTGTGAAAAAAAAATCACAGATCACATGCCGACAGCTGCGATTGCGGCTTTGTTTACTTCCGGGTCGTCGCACCCGGGCCTCCGACAGTCATAGAGATGACTGGTGACCATCTGGTCACCAGTCATCTCTATGCTTCCCAGCAGCGCCGGCCGATTCGCTCTCCGGGTCCCAGATGGCACGGGAAAGCCCGGAGAACCACGGGATGGGGGGACGTCCCCTCCCGCTGCCTATAAGAACGATCAAGTGGTGGAACTGCCGCTTTTATCATTCTTATCGTGCACAGGATTGCTGGCTGAAGACGGCGATATCTGAATGATGCCTTTAGCTGCAGGCATCATTCAGATATCACCGCACAAAGCCGAGGACGTCCATGGACATCCTTGGTGATTAAGTGGTTAAATCATTTGGTTAAAAAATGAGGAGTTCTTCATCAGCGCTGAAAACTATTATGTGCAGCCTGTAAGCATTATTGTTGTAGCGCCCTGCTCCCAAATGACTGGGCGCTATGCTAAATTGAGTGGGTGTCTGAGCCGATAATGTGGCTCAGACTGTATGATTTATTCTAAATTAGCCTCTGTCCTGGCAGTGGCTGTGCCTGATAGTATTTTCCCACTGTTGCCTGTAGGTGGCGATACCCCCATAGGCCAGTGTTGGTACAAGGGCAAGCCATAGGTCATTGAGTATCTTTCCTCGGGAACAGCCCAGTGGTAGTGGTGCCCCGCTGTGCATGCTGGGAGGGGATACTAAAGAGGCAGACACCATATTTTGGAGTTCTTTGCCTCGTGGCCCTCCTGGCACGAGGTATGTGTTGTGTGATTTCTAGCCCTGGGACCACGTTGGCCCGAGGCTGCATCTCTACTAATAGGCCCAGTTATGCTGGCTGGGGCCTACAAATCAAGAGGGATCCTAAGCTGTCCATCTAAGTGAAGAAAGCTACACTTGATGAAGAAAACCGTGGGAGGACCTGCCCTGGAGGAGACCAAGCAGAAGGCTTATGTCTCGGGATAGGCCTGGCGACCTTATTAAGGAGGGATCCACAACTCAAGTTGTCCTACAGTTCGCTGGGTCGGCTTTAAGGCTCTTTAACTGTATGGCTGGAAGCTCAGGTATTACATCCTGTGGCAGAGGATTCTGGACTGTTCCCAATCAGTCTGTGGCAGAGACTGTTATCGAACTGGTTTGTGCATCATTCCAGCTTCTAGGCCAGGTGAGAGGGGTCTATCCAGGTGAGCAATACCCACTCAAAAGTGGAGTAGTGAATGACTTTGGCGATTAGGTTTTTTCCCCCAGTGATCTGTACTGTGTACCTGAACCTTCCCTCACCCTCACTTCCATCCCCTAGACAACGAATTTTGAGGTAACGTGCAGGCCCAAGACGAACCAGCAGGGGTAGTGCTACATTGTTATTTCAAAAATGATATTTTTTATTACTCTTCATAGGTAACGCCCAGTGCTCGGTGAAGCCGGCTGACAGAACAGACTGTGGATATCCAGGAATTAGTTCCAAAGAATGCAGTTCGAGAGGATGCTGCTTTGACCCATCAATTCCCGGGGTCAAATGGTGCTTCTTCCCCAACGACTACAGTAAGGGTTATTTCTATGCTTACAAGCTTAAAGGGAAGGGCAAGTGATACAAAGAGATAATAACTGTGGGGGGGGGGGGGGTCCAGTTGATAGGGAAAATAAAATTCAGCTCTGAGGCAGGATAGGCTGCACTAATAAGGTGAGTTTTCAGAGATCATCTAAAGATGGAGTAGGAGAAAGCTGGAGAGAGATGGGTAGGGAGTTTCAAAGAACGAGAGATGACTTGAATAAATCTTGAACATAGGAATAAGCGATGAGGGAGCTAGAGAGCAGTGGTGGAAGGCTCTGTGGGCCTCATGTACTTCCATCTCCTAGTAGGGCCTGTAATATGTAGGCACAGCCAGGAGAGGAAAACATTCACCACTCAATGTAAAAAAACTCTGCAGGCTGTGTGTGAGCAGGTCAGACTACCTGTAGCCCCACGAGCCTTGCCCCCTAGGGGCATGGCCATCTTTAATGGACCCTGGGCAAAAAATGTCTTTGGTCCTCCCCCCATGCAATTTTGCTTTCCATCTGCTCTGAGACATACAAAAAATATCAACTAAACTTAAAATCAGTTTACTGTATCAGATCAGGCGGTGATTGCGATTGGTTGCCAGAGGTTACAGCATATCATTACCACTTACTGACTGGTTTCTAGAGGTTACAGCACACATTACGGCTCATTAATTGGTTGCTAGAGGTTACAGCACATCATCTCCTCACTGCAGAGGGGGATGATATACAGATGAATGCCGCCTTCATTTACATATGAATGCTGCCTGCCTCAGCTATTTACATATGAAAGATGCCACAATTTTCATATGAATCACGGTTATTTACATTTAAACACAGGGTCTGAGGGTGAGTCATCTGTACACAACAATAGGAAAGAGCTGGGCAGCATTAGTAGCAGCACTTCACACTGAGATATCAGGACATAGCAAAGGATTAAAACTTCAAATGACAAGGGAATTTAAACTGGGATAGTTGGCACTTGGGCCCCACAACAATAACAGGGCCCAGGGCAGCTTCCCCTTTTGCCCTGCCTTAAAGACAGCCCTGCCTAGGGGCTGCTCGAGAGTATTATGATAATTGCTTCATACACTTTAATAAATTCAGGGTGTCTTATCCAATGTCAGCCCTAAGGCCACAATGTGCTTATGCCCCGTGCACATGATCGGAAATTCCGACTGCAAAAGTCTGATGTGAGCTTTTGAATAAAAATTCCGACCGCGTGTAGGCTCCATCGTACTTTTGCTGTCGGAATTTCCGCCAACAAAAGATTGAGAGCAGGTTCTCTGAATTTTCCTATTGGAAAATCTGATCGACTGTACAAATTTCGACACGCAAAATTTTGACTCAGGCTCGGAAGCATTGAAATTCATTTTCTCGGCTCGTCGTAGTGTTGTACGTCACCACGTTCTTGACAGACGAAAGTTCAGAGAACTTTTGTGTAACCGTGTGTAAGCTTGAGCAAAATTCCATCTGAAAAACCATCCAAGGTTTTTCCGACGAAAAATCTGATTGTGTGTACACGGCACAACAGCATCAGACCCTTCCCCAATAGGGTTGCCACCTGTCTGAGATTCACCCAGACAGTTCAGGTTTTGAATCATGCGTCCGGGTTTCAGTTCACCTGAAACCTGGACACAATATTCAACCAGGAATGTAGCTCAAAACAGTGCCTGATAAGAGGGTGAGGGGGCACTGTGTACGCCACATTGCCTTTTGTCCCAGGTCTTTTACAATCCTATAGAGTATAAAAAAAAGGTTTCCTCTAAAGCGTTCGGGTTTGACTTGGAGAAAAAGTGGCATCCCTATTTCCTAAAGACCATATCTACTTCAGCTGGAGACATGGCCTGTCCCGACACATGCATTTGTAGCATTTGAAGAAAGTAACTCTTAGGCCTCGTACACACGATCGGACATATCCGATGAAAACGGTCCGCGGACCATTTCCATCGGATATGTCCGATCTGGAGTTTGATCCGATGGCGTGTACACACCATCGGATCAAATTCCCCGCCGGCGGACGGCGCGGTGACGTGTCGGTGACGCGGCGGTGACGTTGACGCCGCCACGTCACCGCTACGTCACGCACCAGGAAGTAAAACACTTCCGCGCATGCGCCGAATCCATTCGGCGGCGGCGCAGCGGCGGTGCGGGACGACATGTCTGCTGGTAAGTGTACTAACCAGCAGACATGTCGGGCGGACAGATTCCCACCGGATAGATTTCAAAGCATGCTTTGAAATCTGTCGGGTGGACAAATCTGTCCGCTAGCCCATACACACGAGCGGAGATGTCTGCTGAAACGGTCCATCGGACCGTTTTCAGCGGACATATCCCCTCGTGTGTACGAGGCCTAAGGGGTAGATTCAGGTAGGAGATAAGCCGGCTTATCTCCAGATAAGCCGTCTTATCTCTGCGTTTTAAGCGCCTAATCTATGTCACTGATTCATAAAATCAGTTAAGCATAGATTTTCCTTAGATCAGACATGCATAAATCTATTACGCTGTCTAATCTTAATTTCATATTTTAGGCTGGCCGCTAGATGGCATTCCCATCTAAAATATGTAAATGAGCCTATACGCCGATTCCCGAACGTACGCCCGGCCGGTGCTATTCAATTACGTTGTTTGCGTTAGCGTAGTACCATCGTAATGTTATGCCTGCTATATAAGGGGCAGGCAATGTTAAGTATGTACGGCGTGCCGACGCTTTTTTCCCGTCGTTTACGTAAAACGTTTGCGAATAGGGTTTTGCGTAAGTGCCATTCACGTCGTTTACACACCGAATTGACGTCGAGATTTGGAGCATGCGCACTGGGAACCAATCACGGCCGGCGCATGCGCAGTTCGTTCGGCGCAGGGACGCACTTCATTTAAATGATACACGCCCCCTACCCGCCGAATTTGAATTTGGCCGGCTCTTTTACGCTACGCCGCCTCAACTTTACAGGCAAGTGCTTTGAGAATAAATTACTTGCCTGAAAAAGTTGCGGCGGCCTAGTTTAAAAGGCAGACGCTAGGCATGCCTATAGATAGGCATTTCTACGTGAATCTACCCCTTAGTATATATTTAACTCCACCAGCTTGATTCACATCTTTACAACTTACCATTCTATCATGTTCCACCATTAGCTGCACAGGAAAGACATGCTATTTCACTCAGCAAGGCCTTGCACTTTGTGACTCTAGACTCCGTCATGAGACAGGCCTAGTACCACAGTGGGCTCCAACATGGGAGACCAATTCACTAAATGGGGCACATAAAGTATCACCTGTTCCCTCACTACCAAGGCCTCTGTTGCCTGTCACCATTACAGCTCCCACTGTTAGCCGGCTGCTCCTCCTTGTGTCCTTCCCACGCACTAAGTTACACATAACCTCAAGGATGAAAAAGGTTACAGTTTGTCAGAATGTTTATACTGAAATAATAAAAAAGTATTGTATTTATGAAAATATGCAAATATTTGTTTTAGGAGATTTACAATTTTCCACCAATACCAACAAGAAATTCAAGTTTGTTTTTCGATGCTATTTTGAAGACAAGTGACACAAATGATATTGCTTAAAAATATATATTTATTAACTAAAAAATACACTGCAATTAACATCATGTAAATTTGGTGATAAAACAAATGGATATACATCTACATATCAAAGATAAATGGTTAAAAAGATAATTTACATTTCTATACAAGCTCTATTACAAACTATCACATTTCAATTCTAGAATGATACTTGTATATTTAAAACTTGGTAACTCTTGAATGGCTTCCGTGACTCCACGGAATAGTAACCAATTATGTTTACCTTAAAGCGGAGTTCCACCCAAAAATGGAACTTCCGCTTAATCCACTCCACACCCCCTTACATGCCACATTTGGCATGTAATTTTTTTGGGGGGGAGTGGGGGCTTCAGGAGGAGTGGGACTTCCTGTCCCACTTCCTGCTTCTGCCGAGGGGCTGGTTTGGCAATTAAGCTTAATCGCCTACAGAAGCCCCTCCCTCTAGGCGATCTCATGGGACACATGACAGGTCCCATGCGATCGCCTGTCCAATCAGCAGTGCGGCTCGCGCATGCGCAGTGGGTGCCCGGCCGTGAAGCCGAAGGCTGTCACGGCTGGGTGCCCACAGTTAGAATGAAGACGCCGGCCGGGGAGGGGGGGAGAAGAGCGGAGCCCCGGTCAGCGCGTCGCTGAAACGTGGAGAAGGTAAGTGAATGTTTATTAAAAGCCAGCAGCTACACTTTTTGTAGCTGCTGACTTTTAATAAACATTATATTTTGCTGGAACACCCCTTTAAAGTGGAAGTAAACCCTTCTATCATTTTCAGCCAAGGAAGCTGCCATCTTGGCCTATGTTTAATCTTCAACTGCTGTGGTGCTGCACATGTGATCAGTTATGACACCAGCCATTGGATGGTTTGACAGTTTGGTTGAGAGCATAACCAATGTGAGAGTTGGCAATCCCGGCATGCCGGAAATTTAACTGCTTTTTGAAACTGTTAAATCGATGGGTTTACTTCCGCTTTAACTGCGGTGTGATCTCTTTTAAAAAAACAGACCTTCTTCTTACACTCTTAAATGTGCACAGACAAAATGTCATATTATGCACATAGCTTGACAATACAATCAAGATTTCTGTTAAATTTAGAGTGAATTTATTTTAAACATATCATGACAAAACCATTGTACAAATGTTGGCTTTTAGCTTTTTAAAGACAAACAAAACTGTATATGTCTCTTAATTTTTGGAATATAATTATTTCATACTGCAGTTAAAAATAACACCATTACAATTTGCTCTGCCAAATATTTAAATGGTTTTAGCAATGTGTATGCAAAAACAATTCAATTACCAAAAAGGTATACATTAAAAAGATTAATACTTTACCAGGTCTTTTAAGAGTTCTGTCTGTTTGAGAAGTTTCCAGTGAGGTGATGATGATGATGAGTCCCACAGGACTCCTTCTAACCCCTACATGTTTGCGTTTGAAGATCTCCTCTTTCAGTCCAAGAGATAGCGAAAGATCAAGAGATCTTTTTCCTTCAGTCTGGCATCTCTTCCAGTTCTTAGCTTTTTGTGATACATAATAACTACCATCGCTATCTTTCATGATTTTCTCTTCCCAGAAAAAGGTCACAGACAACTTTTTCTTTAACAAAACTCTCTTTACTGAATATGAATAAAGTATATTTAAGGTAGCACATCAGTACATCTACTTCACAATAGACAAGTGCACACTGAAATATTTTGTTTCGGAATTTTGTTTTCGTCCGAAAAATAAATGTATTTAGTTACTCCCAAAATCGGTTTTATTTATTTTCGTTTAGTTAAAACATGCATTTCTCCAAAGACCCAAAGTAAGGTCGAATCTGTCAATTGAAGGCTAACGGTGTCTGTCGAATGTTCTAAGAAGATTCGACTAAACTGTAGAACGCCGCAATCATACATTTCCGGTCGAATGCTCGGTCCACAAGCTATAGTAGAATTCTGATGTTGTATGACTAGTAATAATTATATTTATTACTGTAGGTGCCGTCATGTCTGTCTTGTAACTGGCCATAGTTGGGTTGATTGAGGGCAAGGCAATGTGTAATTGTATTTTGAAATGTCTGCTAGATAATTAGCCCCAGTGTGAATAGGGGGGTGGAGATGGCATTGTCCTGTGATTGGCTGTAACCAGGGCTTTTTTTCTGGGGGAACTTGGTGGAACTCAGTTCCACCACCTTTGGCTCAGACCCTTTGGTGCCCGCTCACCACAATCACTTGTGAACACAGAAGTCTTGTTTCTGTGTTTACAAGTGACTGCTTTGTAACCCCCTGAACTCTGCACACTGTATGTAATGCAATTCTGGTATTTAATGCCCCTTTAAGACCCTTCTACTGTTTGTGAAATCTGAACGGGTCGTGGTTGAGTTCCTGCACCTATTTTTTGAGAAAAAAAGCTCTGGCTGTAACATCTTGTACTGTATAAAAGAGCTGGAAAGATACCAATAAAGGGTTGTTAGATTTTGAAACCAGAGAGAACGTAGCTGTGTCTCGTTTTTACTCTGGGGAATGGAATGGATCGTGTCTGCCGGATTGTGGAGTGTCGCAAGCTGTCGTGGGTGGATGGAAGTTCGTAAATGGTGTTGACCGTTACATTGGTGTCAGCAGTGGGATAATTCCATCGCCAGAAGAACAGCTACAAGGGCACAAGACAATGCAGACACCAGTCTCCATGGAGGAGGAATTCCAAAGAAGGTTACAAGAGATGCGGATACAGCACAGAGGACCAGTATCAGAGGAGGTCCTGCTGGGATGGTCGGATGTGATTTGTTGCCAACTCTGGAAGGAAGCGCTAGCTCTTGAGCAGCAACACCAGGGAAAGGTCCTCCCCTCCTTCTATGAAAGGTACTGGCCGCAGTATGACATACGAATGCCGTTGTTGGGGGAACAACCGAAGCAGGAGTGGATAGCGGAGTTAAGCAGGCTGATCCGGGCAAAGATGCAGCTGGACGAGAGCTACAGAGCCCTCCGGTGGTATGTAGCCCAAGAGTGCCCGTGGTCAGTGGATGACAGTCCCACAGAAGGCTATGACTATGATGGCCTGGGATTGTTGTATTGGAGGATGTCCAGTGATCCAGACTTCGGGGATGATCGGGAGTGGCGCTTGGAGGACATAATAGAGCACAGAGAGGGAAAATTGAATATACCGGAAAGGCACTGGTTACAGGAAGATTTGGAATTTCTGGCCATTCGAGAATGGGAGCTGGAGATCGCCTACATACAGCTGCTAGACTCGGCTCAGCAGCAGGGTAGGGCTCCCGTTGCCTGCGACTATGAGGAAAGGTCAGATGACAACTGTGAAATCCTGGCTGATGAATCAGCAGTGGAAAATATGGAGATTGCCATCCCTAAAGCCGAAGCGGATGGTGTGGAGTTCCAGGGAGCCGGGGCGGTTGGCCCCTCTCTCCAGCAACAAGCTGAGGTTGTAAAGCTTTTACTCCCAGCTGAAGCACTGGTCACCGGACAGAGGGTTCAAGACCTCTGCCCCACCCTTGTGGCATTTCCAGAGGCTCAGGGTGAGAAGGTGGCGATCACTCCCCAGCCACAGATTACAGAATGTCTGGACTGTTCAGAGGATGTTATGGATTATGCATACCCAGCGAAAGAGCTGGCAACAGAGCAGAGTGCCCCAGGTCTCTGCTCCCAACTAGCAGGAGAGGGAGTCCCTGTGGTAGTGGATGGGACTGTAGTCTCCACTGACACAACCCCAGAAGATGGTACAGGACTGGGACAGGAGGATGTCGGCTTTGCTTTGCAAGCACCGGGGGGTTTTCCCCTGGCACCAGTGGATGGGACTGCAGTCTCCACTGGTATACCCCAGGAAGGGGGGGCAGTTGGCCCAGACCCCCAACAGCATGATGGACTGAGCCCAGCCACCCTGCCTTCTCTCCAGTGGCTGAAAGGACTCCAGGGAGAAGGGCCAGTCCAGGCCCCTCCCCAGCGGCAGGCGTGTTCTCTGAGAGAGGCAGAGGTTGGCGGGGTGAGTAATGCTCAGTTTGGAGCCATTTATTTGGGGTACAGTATGGATGCCAGCATTGGAGGACTGGAACTACTGACTGACTTCGGAGTCAACCCGTTTGGGGTTCCCTCCTGTGTCAGTCTCCCACCGAAAGGGGAGAGATGTAACAGAATGACGCGGGACAGACTGAGATTCTCCTATGTCTAGGGTCACCTTATGTCCACTAGGGCCATAGGGTGACAAAGAATCATAATTCATGTATTACAGAAGATGGGACATTAATAATAATTCATATGGCAGGACTGGCATATTGCAAGGGATCCATATTGACACCTGTTACACAGGAGAGGTACACAAGCTTATTCAATGCTTAGCTCCGGCTATTGAAATGTTAAGTGACCCGGCTTGTGAAAGACTCTGTCATTGTGTGAAGCTGTCTGTTCACAGTTTACACTATTGTGTTATTCTAAAGGTTAATTGAAGTCTATTGATGATAGCGGTGCCGTCATGTCTGTCTTGTAACTGGCCATAGTTGGGTGGATTGAGGGCAAGGCAATGTGTAATTGTATTTTGAAATGTCTGCTAGATAATTAGCCCCAGTGTGAATAGGGGGGTGGAGATGGCATTGTCCTGTGATTGGCTGTAACATCTTGTACTGTATAAAAGAGCTGGAAAGATACCAATAAAGGGTTGTTAGATTTTGAAACCAGAGAGAACGTAGCTGTGTCTCGTTTTTACTCTGGGGAATGGAATGGATCGTGTCTGCCGGATTGTGGAGTGTCGCAAGCTGTCGTGGGTGGATGGAAGTTCGTAAACGGTGTTGACCGTTACAATTACCTTATTTATTGGCATATAACACGCGCCGGCATATAACACGCACACCAAATTAAGAGGGAAGTTTCAGGGAAAAATAAATAAATATAGAACTTTGAAGCAAAACAAGGGTAGCTCAAAACTTTTTTTTTTTTATTAACGTTTATACCACTTATAAGGTAAATATTTAAATAACATAATTTGAAAGTAAAAGCAACTGTTTTAACAAAGAAAGTGGGCAAATCCTTCTGGGGCTGAAGTGGTTAATGCCTGATATCAGGGAGGGCAAAGAGACACAAACTCTGCAGGGAGGGGTGGCCTGTCAGACAGTGTGTGTTGTGTGCCTCTTAGCTCCCCCTCCCCCCTGTCAGGCAGTGTAATTTATTGTCCCCCACAACCCCAGTGTCCCGGGACTCCCAGGTCCCCTGGGCTTTCTCTGGTGGTGTCTGCTCGGTTGAGATTGCACCCCCCCCCCAAGACTCTATGCAGCAAGTACCATTGGATTTTTAATGATATCGGGTGAAAAAGTGCGTGTTATATGCTGATAAATACTGTAATTATTCCTTGTCAGCCAACATTAGAATTCTTCTATAGCATATGGGCGGAGCATTTGACCATAAATATCCTCTCGTGGCAATCGTATGATTTTAGCTGTTTCGCCGAACCTTTATGTCTCTATAATGCCAAATCTTTTCGAAGAATCTTGGACTAATATCGTTAGGTTAGGCACATTCGATAGACACAGATCACTATCGACACCGTCATGTCGAATCATCTATCTATATCAAACTGTTTTTGCAACTAAAAGAAAATAAAGCATTTTTTATGTCAGTTCTTTCGGATTTCGGATCCTGCGCATTCGTTATCGTTTGTTAAAACAAATGTAAAAAATTCCAGAAATTTGGATGAAAATGCATTCTGATGAAAATTAATGCACATGTCTACTTCACATGCATGTCTGCATAACACATAATACGCCTGAAGGGCTGTGCATATTTTTGGCTGTGCGTGTGGCTGTACTGTTGCATAGTGGTGCTGCTGTTTTGTGGTGATGTTCCTACCAGAAAAGTTAGAAGGTTAGGAAAGTCCATTGCTGAGGCTGCTCTAGGTAATGGGTCCCGTTGGAGTGGCATACAGACAGTGAAACAGATTACATAGTACACTGTCCTCTCTGCCGTCTCCCCTGTATGTTCCCCTGCCCTACTAAATGGGAAGTTACAAACATACAGGGGAAGCCGTGTCACAAAACATATCAACCCCCTACATGCACCAGCCAAGACTTAAAGGTAAACTTACAAAAATGCAACATAAAGGGACACTAAACTCAGGTTTTTTTTGTTTTTAAAATAACAAACATGTTATACTTACCTCCACTCTGCAGTTCGTTTTGCACAGAGTGGCCCGGAAAGCTGTCTTCTGGGGTCCCTCTGCGGCTGTCTGGGCTCCTCCTCGCAAAAGCTTTCCATCTTCATGCGAGGGCGCTCGCACGGTGGAAAGCTTTTGCGAGCGCGCTCCCGTGATACATCGGCGGCCATAGCCGCTGACTGTATGACTCGCCCCCCCCCGGTGCGCCGCGTCATCCAGATTGATTGAAAGCAGCGCTGCTATCAATCCGCCCAGCCTAGCCAATCAACGGCCAGGCTGGGAATCAAAGAGGATGACGCGAACGCGCCTGGGAGTTTCGAACGGTAAGGTAAGTAAAACGGGGATTCGGGGGGGGGGGGGGGGGGGGGCGGTGCTGTGAGATGCTGTGAGATGTTTTTTTACCTTAATGCAAAGGATGCATTAAGGTAAAAAAACTTTTACCTTTACAACCCCTTTAACAGCAAAAACATTCTACAATATAAGCACCTCCTTACATGCGCTCTCATGGATCTCTTTTTTTTTTTTTTATTCTGTATCTTTATTTATTTTATTGTTTTAAAAAGCAAGAAAGCAATACAGGCAACACAAGAAAGGAAATAAGCATAATCCAGTAAAGCAATATATGTATCGATATTCCAATACCTCTCTCTCTCTTCAACTCTATTTAATACTCATAGATTACCACAAGAGAAATTTTAATATTTTATACAACTTTAAATCCGTACCCCAGGGAGAGATGTAAAAACCAAAATACCATTACTACCTTAAACCAAGTTACATATTTCCCTTGGTATTTCATCTCCATCCTGGTTAACTATCTATTCTTTATCTTAACCTAATTCCCTCTTTCTTGCCGTCCCACTTCCTTCCCTCTTTTTTTATCCCCTCACTCCCTCCCCCTTTTCCCCTCCTCAAGACCCCCATCTCCACCTCTTCTCCTCTTTCGGCCATATCACCCCATATGCCGGATGAGAAGTAGAGAGGCAACAAAAAAATAAAAAAATTCAAGACTGCCCAACATAACAACCCTCCCCCCTCCGCTATCCCCCCTGGTGCGCGATATCATCCTTCTCTTCCTTTACTCTTCCCTATTATCTTCCCTTATTTCTACCTCCCTTCCTCTCCCTTTCCTCCCCTTGCCCTTTCCCTTCCTTCTTCCCCCTTTAATCTTTTATTCTTGCTCCCCTAGTAACTTTTTACCTTCCTCTGATTGTACAAATGAATCCCAGGGTTCCCATATTATTTTAATTTGCTCTTCCTTCTCTATCGTCCCAGGCAGGAGTTTCTCCATTATCCCTATTTTCCTGACTTTTTTAAGCCACATAGATATTGGAGGTGCTACATGGTCTTTACATTTCATTGCTCTCATGGATCTCATCTGAGTGAGGGTGGGATAGTTTAGGTCTGGACAAAGAGGCTTAAAGTGTATTTATTCTTTAAGTCACACATTTGGAGGAAAATTTCTCATAGATCCTCATCGGCGCCAACAACATGTGCAGCCTGTAAAAAATAATTAATTTCTATTTCAAAAATAATATTTTTCAATTTTTCTTCATAGATAAGGCTCAGTGCTCGGTGAAACCAGCTGACAGAATAGAGTGCGGATATGCAGGAATTAGTTCTGATCAATGCCGTTCCAGAGGATGCTGCTTTGACTCATCTATTCCCGGGGTCAAATGGTGCTTCCGCTCTAACGACTACAGTAAGGGCTTTTCCTATGCTATAATTTCCATTAATATTATTATAATACGCTACTTTTATAGTGCCAACAGTTTCTGCATTTCTCTACAATAAAAACAGTGTAAGTGCATGAAATCGGCTTGGTATTAGCGTCTTACAATCCCCTATGTAGCAGCGCTCAGAATGGGAGAGAAAGAAGCAACTTAAAGAGCAACCTAAAGAGCCAGTCACATACGCCTTTACATTCAACAGTGAAAGGCTCCCTTTCTTGGTTGCGCCTGCACAATTCAGCACTGCCTCTATGCCTCTATATCCATCTCCCAGCCATGAGATGGTTCCAAAGAAGCCCAAGAGCTTGTAATGTGCAGGTGCGGCCAGAAGAGGGAGCCTGTCGTTGCTGAATGTAAACCAACTCTGGTGTCCATGTTTTTTGGATCTTATCTTAGTAAAGGTGGGATTGTTTAGGTCCGGTCAAGGGGGAAAAAATTGCACTTTATCTAAAGGGGACTTACTTTTTAAGTTGTGTGGTTCGAAAAACGAGGTCCTCATAAGCCCCAAACAACTTTAATGTGCAGCCTGTAAACAATATTTATTAATATTTCGAGAATCATATCTTACATTTTTCTTCATAGATAAGGTTCAGTGCTCGGTGAGTCCAGCTGACAGAACCGACTGCGGATATCCAGGAATTAGTTCTGAAGAATGCCGTTCCAGAGGATGCTGCTTTGACAAATCTATTCCCGGGGTCAAATGGTGCTTTTTCTCCAAAACCTACAGTAAGAGTTATTCCTATACAGTACTTACACTCTAAATAGAAGAGCGAGTAATACAGTTAATGTTGAAAATAAAATTCAGCTCTGAAACAGGATAGGCTTCTCTAAAGAGGTAAGTTTTTATAGACCACCTAAAGATGTAGTAGGAGAGATAGGGGTAGGAAGTTCCAGTAGAACACAGAGGCCTTGAAGAGGTCCTGAGCATAGGAGTTGGTGATGAAAGAACTGGACAGCAACAGTGAAAGGTTTCCTGGTCACGCCTGCACATTAATGCTCCACCTCAATGGGGCTCATCTACTTCTATCTGCCGGAAAGGATTCCAAGTGCCTATAATGTGCAGATGCAGCAAAGGTAGAAAGCCATTTGCCACGTAAACTTTCAGTCTTCATGACACAATGCACTTACAGCAACAAACCCTTCCCAAAGGACTGTCTTCCTCTTCACTACTTCAGCTGGTGACATGGTCTGTTCCTACCTGTCTGTGCTGTGCACATGACTTTGTAGCATTTTGAGAATGTAAAATCTTGTACACACGACCGGTTTTCCCGTTGGGAAAACTGGCATTAGAGCTTTTGGCCGGGAAAACAGACCATGTGTATGCTCATGCTCCATCGCAGTTTTCCCATCAGGAAAACTGCCGGTAAAAAAAAGAGAACCAGCTCGGTCTTTTTCCCTACAGTTTTCCTATGTGAAAAACTACGATGGAGCATAAACACCACCGGGTTTCCCAACCAAATCTCCATCGCAGTTTTCCTGTCAGGAAAACTTCTTGTGTATAGGAGGAAAAACTTACGAGCAGGTTCTCGGTTTTCCCCTCGGGATTCCCGGATGACATTTTACCGCCGGGAATCCCATACGTGTGTATGAGGCTTAACACTTAGTAAATACTTACAGTGGCTGTAAAGGTTTTAATATTTTTTTTTAAAATAACAAACATGTCATACTTCCCTCTGCTGTGAAGCTCGTTTTGCACAGAGTGCCCCCGAACGGCGTTTTCTGTGGTCCCACGGCGGCTGTCCCGGCTCCTCCCCGCTTCTGATAACCCCATCTGGGAAGCGCTCTCCCAGGGGTGTTACCTTGCAGGCGCACCCCCGAGTCCTGTATTCCGCGTCCATAGCTGCCGAGTACAGGACTCGGCCCGGCGCTCTACCCGTGCTACCGTCTGGGCACTATGCCCTAGGGATTGACCAGGCCTGCATAAATATTCAGCTGCTGCATACACTTTCCCAGACCACTATCTTCCAGAACATTTCCAGACAAACAGGGGGAAGCAGTCAACCGCTGTGACACAGAGAACAGACCAAAATAATCACATCCACCCTGATTACAGTGAGCCAGAACTAAATTGACCTAACCTATAAGCATCTCGAAGGTGCTATACACTTATTCTTTAAGTCACACATTTGTTTGGAGGAAAATTTGCCCATAGTTCTTCATAAAAGCCTGTAAACATTATTAATTGCTATTTCATAAATAATATTTTCAATTATTCTTTATAGATGAGGCTCAGTGCTCAGTTAGTCCCGCTGACAGAAAAGAATGTGGATATCCAGGAATTAGTTCTAAAGAATGTCTTTCCAGAGGATGCTGCTTTGACCCATCTATTCCCGGGGTCAAATGGTGCTTCCACAAAAAGATCTACAGTAAGGCTTTTTCCTATGCTATAATTTACATTATTATTATAATACGCTACTTTTATAGTGCCAACAGTTTCTGCAGCTCTCTACAATAAAAACAGTGTAAGTTCCTGAATCGGAATTGATATTAGCCTCTCACAGACAGTCCCTTATGTAACAGAGCTCAGCTTGGCAGAAAAAAAGCAACCCAAAGAGCCAGTCATATATGCTACAGAAATCATGTGCTGTTTGAGTGAGGGTGGGATTGTTTAGGTCGGGTCAACGGGCCAAAAAGTGCACTCTGTCTGAAAGTGCAATTCCTCTTTAAAGTGGTTGTAAACCCTCTCTGGCTACTTTTACCGACAGGTAAGCCTGGATTAAGGCCTACCTGTAGGTGTTTTCAATATCTCCTAAACCTACACGGTTTAGGAGATACTGGCCAAAAAGAACAAGCACGCCATTGACAACAGCGCAGGTGCACTGAGCGTGCCGGGTCTTGACTGTGATCTGCCAGGAATCTGCCGGTCCCACGTGTATGCATGGGAGTGACATCATCGCTGCTTCAGTCAGTCACAGCACCGGAGCGGCGATATCCGGAAGGCACTCAGAGGAGACATGGCAGCGGCCGAGGAGGGGAACGAGGAGCGCTTCGGGGGCTTCGATCTCAGGTAAGTCATTCATAATGAGCTAGTATGCAATGCCTTTCTCTTGCAGGTTTTTTTTTTTTAAGGAACATCTTTCGAGGGTTTACTTCCTCTTTAAGTCATTTAGTTAAAAAAAATAGTTCTTCATAAGAGCTGAAAATTATTATCATAGCTCCCAACTGTCCCTGATTTTGAGGGACTGTCCATGATTTGGAACAAAATCCCTCCACCCCTATTTCCTCCTTATTTGTCCCTCATTTTGGTCTGATCTACACCGTGTTCCAAATTATTATGCCAATAAAAATGTTCTCATTTACCTAAATAATTGATGTAAACAACAGTCAGCATTTCCCAAAATAAAAAACTTACAATGCACTGTTCCAAATTATTATGCACAGTAAGTTTCAAAACACTTTATAGGTTGTAAAGAACTGAAAATTGTCATTTGTTTTTGCAGCATATTTACTGAAATCAAAAGCTATTTCAATCAAACTTTGAACAACATTTTAACTTTTTTAAACATTTTAACAGGTCACGTTACATTTTAACATAGGACCCCTAAGGGCCCTTTCACACGAGCGGACGAACGGTCTGATTTTCATAAGTCCATTTACAGACTCACAATGCTTCCCTATGGGATCGCATCCGCTAATGTCCGTAAACATCCGCCTCCATCAAGATCCGGTTTTTCGGATGGAAGGATCGGATGAATACGGACACGTATTCATCCGATTCCCCATAGGGGAGAGCGGAGGAAAGACAGGGCGGTCCCTGCACATTGTGCGGGGACCGCCTTGTCAGCTGACAGCTCAGCGGGGATTTTACAGAGGAATCCCCGCTGAGCAAACGGGCTAACGGAGCGGATCAATACGGATCAGCTCCGTGAGAAAGAGCCCTTATGTGATAGCAGCTTCACAAGTCTTGTATCCATTGAACTTGTGAGTTTTTGGACAGTTCCTATTTTTTTTTGGATGTAAACTGCCTCCCACCTTCATAGATCTTTTGCTTGAGGATGCTTCAAAGGTTCTCAATAGGATTGAGGTCAGGGGAGGATGGAGGCTAGACATGTGCACACTGAAATATTTCATTTTTGGAATTTAGTTTTCGTCCGAAAAATACATTTATTTAGTTACTCCCAAAATTTGTTTTTATTTATTTTG
This sequence comes from Rana kukunoris, assembly GCA_029574335.1. Classification (NCBI taxonomy): domain Eukaryota; kingdom Metazoa; phylum Chordata; class Amphibia; order Anura; family Ranidae; genus Rana; species Rana kukunoris. The sequence goes on along the minus strand of CM056050.1, from coordinate 594,182,713 downwards.
TTTAGTTAAAAAATGCATTCATTGGAAAATCCGAATTATTTAAGGTTGAATCTGTCATTGAATGCTTATGGTGTCTGTCGGATGTTCTAAGAAGATTCGACAAGCAGCTGTACGACGCCGCGATCCATTACATTTGTGGTCAAATGTTTTGCCTACAAGCTATAGAAGAATTCTAATGTTGTATGACATTAGTAATAATTATATTTATAAATTATTATTACTGGTCGACCAGCATTCAAATTCTTCTATAGCCTATGGGCCGAGCATTTGACCGGAAATGTACGATTGTGGCGTCGTACAGTTTAGCTGCTTGTCAAATCTTCTTAGAATTTTTGACAGACACCATAAGCCTGCAATTACAGATTTGACATTTGTATGTTTGTATGTTTTTCGCTGCTTTGTCAAAATCTTCATCGTTCATGTTAAATGGTCTACACCAGGGGTGCCCAACCTTTTGAAGAGCGAGGGCCACTTAAGCAACTTGGTAACCAGTCGAGGGCCACAATGAGGGGAGCTGGCGGATGACAGGTCACGGCTACTCTATAGGCCCTCCAATCTGCCCGGATGAAAGGGGACGAAATCCCTTCTGTTTTTCGGATTGGAGGCAGTAAACCAGCATCTGTCGCTCTATAGAGGTGAATTGAGGGTCTCATTTAGTCAGGCTGATCGTGTGAAAAGGGCCTAAGACTGCTTTCACACTGATGTTCTGTGGTTTACTCACATCACGGGTGCAGCGTAGTGCACCTGTGTCTATAATGCAGGTTAGCTGAACTTTGCCATAGACCCCACCTGTGCAAAAGCTGGTGCTGTAGAGGAAGCTTCGGCTTATGGGGCTCTGCTCTGCAGCTGCTTTTTTCTTCTACCACCAGCTTCATTCACAACACTGATGCTGTGGTGTGGCGGGTCGGCAACCTGCAATCTTGGCTTGCCAATCCACCATTCCAGAGCAGGAGGTCGCGGGCCACATCAGAGGGCTCCGCGGGCCACATGTGGCCCCCGGGCCACTGGTTGGCCACCCCTGGTCTACACCAACACTGTCTCTGTAATGTTGAATTTTTTCTCTCTATAATGTTGAATCTTTCCTCTCTATGTAGACTAATCTTGGACTAATAGAGTTAAGGTTAGGCACATTCGACCACAGGTTTGATAGACACAGATTGCTATTGTCAGTGTCATGTCGAATCTCCTATCTATGTCGAACTGTTGTAGCAATAAAAAAACGAAATAAAGCATTTTTTATTAATAGTAAAAGAAAAAAATTGCGCTTGTTGGAATTACAAGAAAGAAGCAGCGATCAGAAAGATGTTATACCACATCAAACAATATGCAAAAAGAAAAAAGATTGCGCTAAAAATTAAATAAAAGTCCGTGAGACAATATATTCAGATAAATATTGGTTGGATAAAGTCCGTGAGACAGTATATTCAGATAAATGTTAATCACAAAATAACAGTCCACCAAAAGAAAATTCGTAGATAATCTCCACCAGGTGCAAAACGGTTTCACACTAAAACGGTGCCAGAAAGGTAAGAAGCTCCACCACAATGATATATGTACTCTTACCAGATAAAAATGATCCCTGGTTAGAGGAGATCATATAGAGCGTGGTAAGAGACTGGGATCGAGGATAGCCGGGATGATCAGTGTCCTTGTTTAGATGAGTAGCACTCCCAAAACATCGATCCGAGGGTATGTAAAAAATAAAGGGCTCACATAGTGTAAAATCCTTATTTATTCCATAAAAAGCAAAAAAGAGATGCACTGTTATTTTGTGATTAACATTTATCTGAATATACTGTCTCACGGACTTTATCCAACCAATATTTATCTGAATATATTGTCTCACGGACTTTTATTTAATTTTTAGCGCGATCTTTTTTCTTTTTGCAAAGCATTTTTTATGTCAGATCTTTCGGAATCTTAGATTCTGTGCGTTCGTTTTCATTTGTTAAAAAGATAACGAAAATACCAGAAATTCGGATGAAAATGCATTCAGACGAAAAGAAATGTACATGTCTAATGGAGGCCACACCATGACTTTCTCTCCTTTTTATCCCCATAGCAGCCATTGATGCAGAGGTATTCTTTGCAGCATGAGATGGTGCATTGTCATGCATGAAGATGATTTTATTACAGAAAGCATAGTTCTTCCTTCAGTACCAGGGAAGGAAGTGGTCAGTCAGGAACTCCACATACTTTTACAGAGGTCATCTTTACACCTTCGTGGACCCTAAAGGGGCCGACCAGCTCTCTTCCCATGATTAGGGTCCAAAACACGACTTCACCACAGATTTGCTGACGTTGCAGCCTTGTTGGAACAGGGTGACTGTCCACCAACCATCCACTACTCCATCCATCTGGACCATCCATGGTTGCACGGAAAATTAGCCTTCATGTATTTTTCTGCCCAATGCAACTGTTTCTGCTTGTGAGCATTGGTTAGTGGAGGCCGAAAGGAAGGTTTATGCACAGTTGCAAGACTCTGGAGGACTCTACACCTTGATGTCCGTGGGACTCCAGAGGCACCAGCAGCTTCAAATAACTGTTTGCTGCTATGTGATAGTGTTTTAGCAGCTGCTCTCTTGATCCTATGCATGGATCTGACAGAAATCTTCCTCAATGTGCCTTTATCTGCACGAAACCCGTCTGTGCTTTGAATCAGCCACAAATCTCTTAATAGTGTGATAATCACGCTTAAGTTTTCATGAAATATCTAATGTTTTCATACAGTGCCTGCTGCCGAGAATGTGTTTTTAGCACGACAGCATCGCGCTGATTCTCAGTGACAGGGTGCCGACATCTCACACTCGCTGGAATAGTAAAAGCACATTCCAGCGAGCATGTCATAGAAGCGACGGGGATCCGACGTGGATTCCAGCCAATTCTACACGTGGGCGGCGTTTGTTATGAATCCTAAGGGGGAACTCCCCGCCGGATTTTAAATAAAAATCCGGCATGGGTTCCCCCCTCAGGAGCTTACCTGCCCTTGGGTCTGTTATGGGTTGTAAGGAGACCCCCCTACGCCCCAGAGCACCCTGTCCCCATGTTGATTACGCATTTACCAGTTAAAGTAGCACAGTGCTGAATAGTAAAAAAATTGCCTGGTCGTGAAGGAAGTAAAATCTTCCGGAGTTCAAGTGTTTAACAAAACTGTGCTTACCAAGTATGAATAAAGTATACTTGAGGTAGCATATCAGTACATCTACTTCACATGCATGGATGCAAAAAACATAATACACCCTACTGGCTGTGCATATTTTTGGCTATGCTGTTGCATAGTGGTGCTACTAGTTTGTGGCGCTATTCATACAGGAAAAGTTAGGAAGCATAAAGTTAGGTAATAGGTCCCATTGGAAAAGCATGTGGACAGCAAAACAGATTATTTAGTATACTGGTCCTCTCTGCACAGCTCCCACGCTGGGTGGCCCCCCTACTAAACGGGAAATTACATACATACATGGGAAACTTTGTCACAAAAACCTTTAAGTCTTGATACATGCACTAATCAAGACTTGAAAGGTACACTTTCAAAGATGCAACTTAGCAGTAAAAACATTCTACCAAGTAGGCACCTACAGTACATTTGTGCACTCTCAAGGACCTCATTTGAGTGAGGGTGGGATAGTTTAGGGGGCAAAAAGAATAATTGCACTGTATCTAAAATGCATTTATTTTTCAAGTCCAACATGGAGGAAAATGTCCTTAAAGTTCCTCATAAGCGCCAAAAATGTTTTTTTTGCAGCCTGTTAAGATTATTTATTTATTCTTTCAAATCTTCTTATTAGAGTTTTTAATAAACGTATATATCACCCATGCAGGAATAACCTTGTACAAACTGCCAAAACGATGGCCATCAACAACAAAAGATAGAATACAAAACAACTTAAAGTGTGTGTGTGGATGGCCCACTCCAATTCTTAAATGTAGTTTAAACAGAAAAAAAAAACAGTAGGCCAGCCGGCCTTGCTCACCCTCCTACAACATTAAAGCGGAGGTCCACACAAAAATGGAACCTCCGCTGTCCAGATTCCTCCCCCCTCCGGTGTCACATTTGGCACCTTTCAGGGGGGAGAGGGGTGCAGATACCTGTCTAAGACAGGTATTTACACCCACTTTCAGGCATATCTGCGGGCGTCTACACCACATCCGGCCTCCTGGTCTTCTGGGAGACATACGGGTCCCGGAAGACAGTAGGGACCAGTGGCATTGCACAGTTTGAGTCGCGCATGTGCAGTAGGGAACTGGGAAGTGAAGCCACAAGGCTTCACTTCCTGATTCCCTTATCGAAAATGGCAGTGGCAGCACCCAAGAGCCGAGCAATAACTCAGCTTCGGGTGCTGACATCACAGGTGCGCTGGACAGGTAAGTGTCCTTATTTTAAAAGTCAGCAGCTGCAGTATTTGTAGCTGCTGACTTTAAAATATATATATATATATTGGCGGAACTCTGCTTTAAGACTGCTGAGCTAAACAAGAAAACAGTAATTAACCCTTAATAAGAAAAATCAGACACAAATGCTGTAGAGTCAACTTTAAGCCAATTACCCCAGACTTTATTGAACTTCTTTGGGCAACCTCTATTATAGTAGGTGTAATCATAGAGAGGAATGGCATAATTGACCAGTTTCATCCAGGTTGAAACTGTTGGAGGAGTAGGTTTTTTCCAGGCCAGAGTTATTGCCTTCCTTGGTTCCGTCCTGCCACTGTAGGGGCCAACTCTTCAACCATGCCCTGTAAGCAGACACACAAGGAGGGAGAAAGGGTTCTGGCTAGAGACCCTTTGTTTGACATGAACCACTGTCTCCCAGTGTTCTGCAAAGACTGGGCAGGACCAAAAAATGTGAATGAAGTCCCCTCTAGAGTGAAAACATCACCAGCAATCAAGTGGGGTGTTTTGAACCAATTTATGCACGGTGTATGGTATATAGCAGGGGTGGCCAACCAGTGGCCCGGGGGCCACATGTGGCCCGCGGAGCCCTCTGATGTGGCCCGCGACCTCCTGCTCTGGAATGGTGGGTTGGCAAGCCCAGATCGCAGGTTGCGACCCACCATACCACAGCATCAGTGTTGTGAATAAAGGTGGTGGACGGTGGTAGAGCAAGAAAGCTGCTGTGGAGCAGAGCCCCATAAACCGATGCTTCCTCTACAGTGTCGGCTTTTGCCACAGGTGGAGTCTATGGCAAAGTTCAGCTAACCCACAGGATAGACACAGGTGCACTACGCTGTACCCTCGATGTGGGTAAACCGCAGCACATCAGTGTGAAAGCAATTTTAGGCCCTTTCCACACGATCAGCCCAACCAAATGGGACCATCAATTAACCTCTATAGAGTGACAGATGTCTGTCTAGGCCTGCCTACCTCCAATTCAAAAAACAGAAGGTAATTTTTCCCCTTTTATCTGGGTGGATCGGAGGGCCTATAGAGTAGCCGTGACCTATCATCCGCCCGCTCCGCTCATTGTGGCCCTTGACTGGTTACCAAGTTTCTTAAGTGGCCCTCGATCTTCAAAAGGTTGGGCACCCCTGGTGTATAGTAAACTTAGTGCACTACTTTAAATTGAATAAGACAGTCCCTAAGTGAGACAAGTTGCTTAAATGAGAAATCCCATATATACGACCAACCATCCCTGTCAACATCCGGAATGTCTACTAGCCATTTATTCCAAAGAGCCAACAACTCCCTGAGTGTAACTAAGCACAGGTGACTGTAGAGGACCACTGTAAACATTATTAATTGCTATATCTTCATAGATACAGCTCAGTGCTCCGTGAGTCCGGGTGACAGAAAAGAGTGCGGATATCCAGGAATTAGTTCCGAAGAATGCCAATCCAGAGGATGCTGCTTTGACCCATCTATTCCCGGGGTCAAATGGTGCTTCCACAAAAAGAACTACAGTAAGGGTTTTTCCTATGATATCATTTCTATTAATATTATTATAATACACAAATTTTTAGTGACAACAATTTCCACAGCTCTTTACGATAAAAAACAAAACACTGTAAGTACCTGAATTCGACTTGGTATTAGCCTTTATAATGTTCTATGTAGCAAAACTCTGGGACTGGGAAAGAAAGAAGCAACCCAATAAGCCAGTCATATATGCTAAATTGATCATGTGCTAACAAGGGGCATGCTAATAGGAGCGTGCAGAGTGAAAGAAAGATAGTCTCATCAGTCGTCTGCTTCTCCATTTACTGTCTAGTCACTGGGAGTACAGCAAAAGAGAAAAATCTGGTATTTTGTCTTGCTAGATACAGCTGTGCTTGCGGCAGAGCTGTAAAAATATTGGGACTGGATGAAAATAAATACCGACCCGTTGTCAAGTAAAACAGCTCACATGAAAATATTTCATCTATACGTTTAAAGGAACACTAAAGTCAAATTTTTTATTTTTTTTAAATAACAAACATGTTATACTTACCTCTAGTGTTGCTCACGAATATTCGCATTGCGAATATTCGTTACAAATATTGCATATTCGAGTATTCGCGAATAACTCGAATATCGCGGTGAATATTCGATATTGCGAATATTCGTATTTTTTCAAATTTATTTTTAAAATAGATCACATTCTAGTGATCTCCATCGACGTCTAAAAGCATTGCTGGTATGATTAGAGACCCTGGGCCGAGTAGCTGAGGCGATCCTTTTATGTTGCCGAATATTCGCAATGCGAATATTCATATTACGAATATTCGCGAATGCGTTCTCTGCCCTTCTGTGTTTTGTGTATAAAAAAAATAAAAAAATTAGCTTTAGTTTAGTCATATAAGTTTGTGTAAGTGTTTAGTGCCTATTAGTTTAGTAATCCAGGAAATGATCTCCGTTTTCGCGTGTTGACGAGAATTTCGCAATCAATTTCGCATTCGCATTTTTTTTTTGATAAAATATCACGAATATTCGATATGTGTATAAAAAATAAATAAAAAATAAATAAAAAATTAGCTCTAGTTTAGTCATATAAGTTTGTGTAAGTAGAGTTAGTGTTTAGTGCATATTAGTTTAGTAATCCAGGAAATGATCTCCGTTTTCGCGTGTTGACGAGAATTTCGCATTCGCACTAGCGAAATTTCGAAAAAAAAATTTTTATAAAATATCACGAATATTCGATATTAACGAATATTCGCGAATATTCTTCTATATATTCGCGAAATATCGCGAAATCGAATATGGCGTATTCCGCTCATCACTACTTACCTCCACTGTGCAGCTCTTTTTGCACAGAGTGTCCTCTAACCCTGTCTTCTGGGGTCCCTCGGCGGCTGTCTCAGGTCCTGCTCGCAAAAGCATTCCACCTTAATGCGAGCAAGCTCGCATGGTGAAAAGTTTTTGCGAGTGCGCTCCCGTGATACAGCGGCAGCCATAGCTGCCGACTTTATCACTCGGCCCCGCCCCCGGTGCGCAGTGTCATCGCTGTGATTGACAGCAGCGCCAGCCAATGGCTGCGCTGCTATCAATCCGCCCAGCCTAGCCAATCAACAGCCAGGCTGGGAACCGAAGAGGATGACGTGGTCAGGTAAGTAAAACGGGGGCTCGGGGGGTGGGGGGCGGTACCAGCGGATGTTATTTCACCTTAATGCTTAGGATGCATTAAGGTGAAAAAACATTTACCTTTACAACCCCTTTAATAGTTTGCCTGGGCTTCAGCCTTCACGTAAGTGCTCTTATTCTTTCACAAATTCTTTCGCTTACAAACATTCACAGTACAGAGCAAGTAAAAAGCATCGCTGCCCGACAGCAGCATGCATGATGACGTCATAAATTGGCTCTGCCCTATATGTTTCGTGGCAACATACGTCTTCAGGGGACAGGAAGCAATACCTGACGTCTCTCAATATATATATATATATATATATATATATATATATATACACACAAGGTGGTGCACCATGGAAATGGACAGTAAAAAAAACCAATTCAAATGCTGAACCGAAAAGTGATCATGTCATATTAAACTAAACTAAAACTAAGCTAAAATTGACAAATTAAAACTTTTAAAATGAATACTATCTTCAAAGAATTATTTCTTAATTAAAATGTGTTTAAATTATATAAATCCAAACTATACCCACTTAATCTATGGTTTTATATATATGCTCATATACTGCCCATATCAATACACCACCACATGATCATATTCCTAAACATAGTACCAAAATTAAAAATGACGAGATTGAAAAATATGATGAGATAAAAATCAAAGCAGATAACTAATAAAAAATGTAAATATCATAATAGAGAAGATTGTCAACTATTTTTTATGAAACAGTTAAGATCCCACGTTGCATTCAAACTCTGTGGAGTGAGGGATATCAACTGGGAGATCTTCCTAATAATATTACTACCCCTCCAATGGAATGCATTTCCATAACTTTCATTCAGAAGGGGTCCCTATTATGACACTGTAAAAATGCCTAGAGCGACTATGTCCCTTCAAACCTTTCTGGAAATTCCCAAGGTGTTCTCCAACTCTTACCTGCAGTGCCCGTGAGGTCCTGTTCACATACTGCAGTCCACATGGGCACTCCAGGAGCTATATTAACCTCGGTATAAAAGGTAATAAAGATTTTAACTTATTATGAAATATTAATTTTATAAATCCTCTGGGTAATCTGCAAAGTAAAACTTCCAGTCCGTGTACTGTTAGATCCTACTGAATTACATACCTTGTCACTCATTGCTACACCCATTTTTTTTTAATAAAACGTGCCCCCAAACCATGCATAATTGTGTTATATTACAAACGCCAATAGTTCTAAAAAAAAGGATTTTTGTTTCTGTGAAATCAATCCATCTCTTCTCAAATTATGTTGTACTGCCTGATATCCTTTAGTGTGGAAATGTAGAGCGATGCCACATCAGCAGCAACCAATAGACTTTCAACTTTCAATCGTTTAAAGATGCTGATGTTCCATATAGATAATGGTTAAAGGTTGAAGATAATGATAAATGTATTTCTCTATTCTAGAAGTCACAGAATTAACACCACTTACAGTTGGGCGCCTGAGTGGTCGCTCAGAATTTTTGGGATGTAATGCATAATGGTATTTTAAAAGTCTATTTGAAAGTTCAATTCTCCTTTAAAGCTGATGGTTCACCAAAAAAAAATATTAAAAGCCAGCAGCAACAAATACTGCAGCTGCTGACTTTTAATATTAGGACACTTACCTGTCCTGGAGTCCAGCGGCGTCCGCAGCAGAGGATGAGCGATCGCTCGTCACCCTGCTGCTCCCCCCTCCATCCACGGCGAGGGAACCAGGAAGTGAAGCGCTCCGGCTTCACTGCCCGGTTCCCTACGGCGCATGCGCGAGTTGCGCTGCGCCCGCGATTGGCTCCCGCTGTGTGCTGGGAGCCGAGAGTTCCCAGCATACAACGGGAAAAGCCCGTTTTTTGCCCGAGACTGCGGGCCGGAAGTGGGTGCGGATACCTGTCTTTAGACAGGTATCGGCACCCCCCTCCCCCCTGAAAGGTGTCAAATGTGACACCGGAGGGGGGGAGGGTTCCGATCAGCGGATCTTCACTTTAGGGTGGAGATCCGCTTTAAGTCATATAGTTAGGAAAATGAGTTGCTTATAAGTGCCAAAAATGTTTACGCACAGCCTGTAAGCATTATTAATTGCTATTTCCAAAATAATATTTTCAATTATGTTTCATAGTTAATGCCCAGTGCTCGGTGAGTCCAGCTGACAGAACAGACTGCGGATATCCAGGAATTTGTTCCAAAAATTGCAATTCCAGAGGATGCTGCTTTGACAAATCTATTCCTGGCGTCAAATGGTGCTTCTTCCCCAACAGCTACAGTAAGGGTTATTTTTCTTCTTACAATCTTAAAGGAAGGGGCAAGTAATACAAAGAGATAATGACTGTGGGGGGGGGGGATCGGTTGAAGGAAAACTGATGAGTGGCCCTGCACATAGCAGTGTCCACTGCCCTCTCCACACACACACACAAAGTAGCGGCCTCACTCCCCCCCCCCCTCCATAGAATCTGACCTGTGCAGGCATTAGACCGAGAGACGGCACAGTTTTGGACATAGGGCGGGAATAGGAGCTGGCTGAGTGACTTTCATATTAACCAGCTTATGATTGGTTGCTTAGGACCTAGCAACCAATCACCTGAATCACCTGCGGGTTAACTAGAAAAGGTAATTTGGCAAGCTCCTCCCCTCATCCCTCCTTCCTGAGCTGTGCTGCCCCTCGCTCTCTACTGTTCACTGATGACAACGGCGGAGGAGGCTGGAAGGGAGAGAGAGAGAGAGACCAAATGAGCAGTGGAGGAGGCTGAGGGCAGAGAGAGGACTGGCAGTTAGCAAGGGTTGGTGGCACAGACATGTTCCTGGACTACTTGTCACTAGGGATGAGATCTTCGCGTTCGATGCGAACACATGTTCGCATCGAACATTGCCGGTTCGATCGTTCGTTGAAAACGAACAAAACGGGTCGTTCGCGACAAATTTGAATGACGCGCAACGGCCCATAAATCACTGCGGCGTTGGGCAAGCATGCGGGGTCATGGTGCATGCTTGGCCAATCACAGCGCCCAAAAAACAAAGAGACCTAATTGGCCAAAGCCTGGGTGCTTTGACCAATTAGGGCTCAGGGCTTTAGCACACGCCCCACACTATAAAAGGCCGCCTCCCGAACGGCCTCGTGTAGTGTGTTCCGGCTTGCTTTCAGAGAGAGAAGTCAGACAGACAGTGAGTTAGAGAGAGATAGATAGATAGAGACACAGTGTATTTTCTACCAGATAGATAGATAGATAGAGTAGGAAGGCTAGTAGTCAGTATAGTTGATTTTACAGTGTGTAGAGAATATATATACATCCTTAGGAGTTATACATATATTTATACACTGTATAGCTTAGCTAGATCTGCTATTCGTTTTTGTCAGGCAGGAGATTGTGCTGTACTATGCGTTTGCTGTGTTTTTGGCCATAAATACAGTCGATCATACTGCACGTTGCACGTTTGCTGTGTTGTTTTGCCCATAAACACAGTCAATCATACTGCACGTTGCATGTTAGCTGTGTTTTTTGCCCATAAACACAGTCGATCATACTGCACGTTGCACGTTTGCTGTGTTGTTTTGCCCATAAACACAGTCCATCATACTGCACGTTGCACGTTTGCAGTGTTTTTGATCATAAACACAGTCGATCATACTGCACGTTGCACATTTGCTGTGTTGTTTTGCCCATAAAGACAGGCGATCATACTGCACGTTGCACGTTTGCAGTGTTTTTGGCCATAAACACAGTCGATCATACTGCACGTTGCACGTTTGCTGTGTTTTTTTGCCCATAAACACAGTCGACCATACTGTATGTTGCACGTTTGCTGTGTTTTTTTGCCCATAAACACAGTCGATCATACTGCACGTTGCACGTTTTCTGTGTTTTGTTGCCCATAAACACAGTCGATCATACTGCACGTTGCACGTTTGCTGTGTTTTTTTGCCCATAAACAAAGTCGATCATACTGCACGTTACACGTTTGCTATGTTTTTTGCCCATAAACACAGTCGATCATACTGCACGTTGCACGTTTGCTGGGTTTTTTGCCCATAAACACAGTCGATCATACTGCACGTTTTCTGTGTTTTTGCTCATAAACTCAGTCGATCTTACTATAAGTTTGCTGTGTTTTTGTCCATAAACTCATTCGATCGTACTGCACGTTTGCTGTGTTTTTGCCCATAAACTCAGTCGATCTTACTATAAGTTTGCTGTGTTTTTGCCAATAAACTCAGTCGATCTTACTATACGTTTGCTGTTTATGTCTGATTTTGTCCTGTGCAGGCTATTAAAATGTCTGGAAGGACAACAAAGAAAAGCAGAGCGTCACAAGGGCAAGCAGGCTCTGCATCTAGAGGCAACGCTGGTGGTGGACGCGGTGCATCCTCTTCAGCACGTGGCCGCTCGTCCTTATTTTCGGGAGCTGGCCATGTTGAGCCTCAACATGCAGACAAAATAGTATATTGGATGACCAAGCCATCCTCATCCTTCTCATCCTCTCTCACACAGACTGATCTTAGTTGGTCTGGCAAAGCAGCTGCCAAGGCTTCCTCTTCCCTCTGTACCATGGCATCACACAATCCTTCCCTAGTCCCACCGTGTCCTCCTGAGGAGTCCCCCAAACTGTTTCAACACAGTTTTGGGTACATGCTGCTGAATGAAGATGCACAGCGTTTTGAAGGCTCCGATGATGGAACACTGATAGAGGAAGGCATTGATGTGAGTCCAGGGATAGGGGGTGGCCGAGAGGGACAGCAATCTGGCAGTGATGTTCCCCCAGCTGGAGCATACTGCCAGGTTTTTGACAGTGATGAGGAGGGAGGGGATGATGAGGTCACTGACTCTACCTGGGTGCCTGATAGGAGAGAGGAGGAGGTGGAGGAGGAAGAAGAGGAGGAGGACGAGGCACAGGCACATCTCCAAAGAGGCAGGATGCCCTCCAGGGGTCAGCTTAAGGGCACACCAACTGCATTACAGTGCACATCTACGGCGCTTGTGCATGGCGCTGCTGTGTCTGACCGGTACAGCAAAAGTTCTTTAGTGTGGGCCTTTTTTGAAACATGTCCATCAGATCGTACCTTTGCTAATTGCAATATATGTCGCAAGCGTATCTCGCGTGGCCAAAACATCAACCGCCTGGGTACCACATGCTTGTCCAGACATATGTCGACCTGCCATGCAGCTCGTTGGGAAGCACACCAGAAAGACCCACACCAAAGACAAAAGCGTACCCCCCCTTGCCCTTCTGGGACCTCCAACCCCACTAGACCCCCAGTCCTCCCTGAAGCCTGCAGTGAAGGTGTAGAAATAGGTGTGTCACAAGCTAGTAGTAGTAGTACATGCGGGCAATCTACTGATAGTACCAGGCAAATTTCCCTGCCCCAGCTGCTGCAGCGCCGAAAGAAGTACAATCCCAGCCATCCACATGCCCAGCAGTTGAATGCTAGCTTAGCTAAATTGCTAGCACTTCAACTGCTACCTTTTCAGTTGGTAGATTCTGCCCCCTTCCTTGAGTTTGTGCAATGTGCAGTACCTCAGTGGCAAGTACTAAAACGCCACTTTTTCTCACGGAAGGCGATTCCGTCTCTCTACCGGCATGTGGAAGGCAATGTCCATGCCTCGCTGGACAGGGCGGTCAGTGGTAAGGTGCATCTTACCGCTGACTCATGGTCCAGCAGGCATGGACAGGGACGTTACCTGTCTTTTAAGGCGCATTGGGTGACTCTGCTGGCAGCTGGGAAGGACGCAGGGCAAGGTCCAATAGTTTTGGAGGTTGTTCCGCCACCACGCCTCCAAAGCACTAATACTGTTTGTGACACACCTCTCTCCTCTACCCCCTCCTGCTCTTCTTCCTCTGTGGCCTCTTCCTGTGGTGATGTTTTCTCAGAACCAGCCGTGCTCCGTAGGCGTTTGAGGGGCTACGCAGGAATGCAGGCCAATAGATGCCATGCAGTGCTAGAGCTGGTGTGCTTGGGAGACAGGAGCCACACTGGGGAAGAGGTTTTGTCAGCTCTGCAGGGTCAGGCTCAGAGGTGGTTGACGCCACGCCAGCTAAAGCCTGGAATGGTAGTCAGCGATAATGGCACCAACCTCCTCTCTGCCCTGCGACAGGGAAAACTCACCCACCTGCCCTGTCCCGAATTTGGTGGTGCAGCGGTTCTTGGGCAGGTACCTGGGCTTACAGGATGTCCTGAAGCAGGCCAGGAAAGTCTGTGTGCATTTCCAGAGGTCATATAATGCCACTGCTTGGCTGACTGACCTCCAAAGGGAATAAAACCTGCCCAAGAACTGCCTAATCTGTGACATGCCCACCACATGGAACTCTACGTTGGCCATGCTGCAGCGGCTGCACACGCAGCAGCGGGCCATCAATGAGTACCTGTGCCAATATGGAAGCAGAAATGGGTCAGGGGAGCTAGTTTTTTTTTACAGTGCATGCATCAGTGAGATTGTCCCTCTTATTCACATGTTGGAGCACACGCTACGTGGAATAATGGACAGGGCCCTCGAGGCAGAACAGAGGGAGGAAGAGGAGAACTTCCTTACCTCTCAAGGCCCCCTTTACCCAGACAGTGGGCCTGCTTGCCCACCTAGCACACAGGAAGAGGAGGAGGAGGAGGAGGAGGAGGAGGAGGATGATTGTATCAGCAGCATGGAGGTGGAGCCTAGCACTCAGCATCAGCAGCAGCAGTCTTCAAGGGATCATTTACAGTCCCAAGGAACACGTGGACATTTACGTGGCTGGGATGAGGTGCCTGTGGATCCTGTCGTCCTCAGTGACCCAGAGGACTGTGCCCCGAATGCCTCTGCAAACCTACGCTGCATGGCCTCCCTGATCCTGCAAAGCCTACGTAAGGATCCTTGTGTACGTGCTATCAAGAAGAGGGATCATTACTGGCTGGCAACTCTCCTTGATCCACGTTACAAGAGTAAGGTTGCGGACCTTATGTTGTCATCGCAGAGGGAGCAGAAGATGAAACTTCTGCGGGAGGCCTTGCAGAAGGGTCTGTGCAATGCGTTCCCAGAACCGGGGGGATTACCAAAACCTGACTCTGGACAACATCTTGCTGAGGCTTCGTGAGTCACAGAAGGAGCGGTGGAGAAGGTGGCCGTCTGACCGATGCCTTCAGACAGTTTTTTAGTCCGCAGCCCCAAGGTCTGACCGGTTCCAGCAACCATCGCCAGCGTCTGGTTTACATGGTCCAGGAATACCTAGGGGCAAGATCCGACTTGGACACCTTCCCCACCGAAAATCCTCTTGCTTACTGGGTCTTGAGGATGGATCACTGGCCAGAGCTTGCACAGTACGCAATTGAGCTACTGGCTTGCCCTGCATCCAGTGTTTTTTCAGAACACGCATTCAGTGCTGCTGGAGGCTTTGTTACCGATCACAGGGTGCGCCTCTCCACCGACTCTGTTGATCGACTGACCTTCATCAAAATGAATCAGGCTTTGGATCAACACCAGCTACCAAGCACCTGATGCTGATGTTACTGAATAATATTTTTTTGTTGAAATCTCGGATCCCTTTTAGACTGCGTATGCTGAGTGACTGTCCTCTTATGCTGCTGATGGAATATCCTTTTCCTCCTCACTTTTCTTGCTGATAGCTAGTAAGAAATGTTGTGTTTCTGGGCTCTGCCACCAGTGCCTAAGGCACAATTTTTCAGCCCCTGTTTAACAGGGGCGCCTAATAACAATTTTTGATGCAATACTTTGCACGTGGCTCTTTGTTGTGCTCCAATTGGAGTTATTAGGGGGGGTTGCAGTGTTGTGTTGTGCCCAAGGCCCAATTTTTCAGCCCCTGTTTAACAGGGGCGCCTAATAACAATTTTTGATGCAATACTTTGCACGTGGCTCTTTGTTGTGCTCCAATTGGAGTTATTGGGAGGGGTTGCAGTGTTGTGTTGTGCCCAAGGCAAACATTTTCAGCCCCTGTTTAACAGGGGCGCCTAATAACAATTTTTGATGCAATACTTTGCACCTGGCTCTTTGTTGTGCTCCCATTGGAGTTATTGGGAGGGGTTGCAGTGTTGTGTTGTGCCCAAGGCCCAATTTTTCTGCCCCTGTTTAACAGGGGCGCCTAATAACAATTTTTGATGCAATACTTTGCACGTGGCTCCTTGTTGCGCTCCAATTACAGTGGGCTAGATTCTCATAGAATTTCGCTTGCGTATCATAAGCCATTTACACTATGCCGCCGCATCGTACTAGAGCAAGTGCCGTATTCTCTAACTATTTGCTCCGTAGTTTGCGTTGGCGTAGCGAAAATGGCCCAGCGTAATCCCGCGTAATTCAAATGAGGCGGCTTGTATTTAAATTAAGCGCGCCCCCGCGTCGAAAGAACTGCGCATGCGCCGGCCGGGGAAAAAGCCCAGTGCGCATGCTCCAGGTCACGTCGGAAAGCGTAGTTGAAACCGACGTCAAAACGACGTGATCGTCACTACGCAATGCCCCTATTCGCGAACGAGTTAGTAAAACGACGTAAGCGATGGAAAAAGCCGACGCTGACCCGACGCCATACTTAACATGGCATCCGACGGCATCCGACGGCATCCGACGGTACTTCGTAAGGTTACTCCACATAGAAGCTGGCGTAACCTTACGTGGACGAAAACGACGTACGCGACGACGGGGCGGCGTAAAAGCGATCGGGAATCGGCGTACTAGCCTCATTTGCATATGCAAATGAGAAAACAACGTGAAGGCCACCTAGTGGCCGGAGTTGTCATTACAACTACGATCCGCAAGTGTAATGGTTTTACACTTGTCGGATGTTGAAGCGTATCTATGCAAAAGTGATGCTAAGCATCAGGCGCATAGATACGAGGCAAAAAAAACGGCAATACGACGGGGTATCTGAGATACTCCATCGTATCACCGCTGAGAATCTGGCCCAGTATGTTTGAGGAGTGCCCTTTTTTCTAAAAAATTTTCTTTCACAAAACAATAATGGCCCCCCACCACCGCTAAAATATTCGACATATTGTTGCCACACAGCACGTGCGCAAGCAGTATTAAATTACTTTTTTTTATAGTCCTCTCATGTTGTGCAGGGACATTTCTAAACACGTGCCACTACTATAGACACCCAGCAGGTGTGATATTTAAAGGAATTTTAGATTTTTTTTTTCATTTTAAGCATCATTAAAATGGCTGCTCCGGAAAAAAGGCCGTTTTAAAAAAAATAATTTCCATTGATACATGTTCCCTGGGGCAAGACCCGGGTTCTGAACGACGTTTTCCAACATTAAATTGAATATTGGTCTTTAAAATGATCGTTTTTAAATTCGAACGTTCGAGTCCCATAGACTTCAATGGGGGTTCTAAATGTTTGTGCAAACCCGCGGTCTGTTCGAACGTTCTGGTGCGAACCGAACGCGAGTATGTTCGGCTCATCCCTACTTTTCACCTACCAGCAGTTGAAAGGTAGCCCGCGATCGACGGGTTGCCGACCCTTGATCTACAGCAATATGTTAAGCCATTCCTTCAGCCTAGATCTGGTAATGAGTCAACCCATTTCCACTGTCGCCCCTCACGCCTGCTGCTGCCCTTTTCATTAGACAGCAGCCAGTAAAGCCAACTTCAGATTTCTAGCTTTCTATATTCTAGAACACTCCAAAGACATGCTGGTAGGTTAATTGGATCCTGTCCAAATTAGCCCAGTATATAAGTATATATGTGTGTCCCAAGCGTGTCGAGATCCTACGGGATAAATGACCGCACCAGCCAGGAAGACACTAGCTGCAAATAGTGCCTAGAGGCGATTCAGTTCGCATGTGTAGTGCTATACAAGTCACTCATTCATTCATTCATTCAGAACACTGACTTTACTTAGCTCTCTATCTCCTCCTGGCTGCCCAATACTTCAAACTCTAAATTCTCAATTACCATTTTGAGCCGGGTTGTCTTTGCCTGGCTGCACTAAGGTAAGGTGACCAGATTTTTAAAATGAAATCCGGGGACATTTTTTTTTTACTAGTAATGGCAGCAATCAGCGAATCTCTGCCCATCGCCGCAGCCGCCTGCCTCACAGCCTGTCAAGTCTTACTCTCCGGTCCTCGGCTACTACTGGGTGGGGTGCGGAGGAAGATCACTCAGCCAGGGAAGGCAAGGAGATAAGCAGGCAGGCAGCAGGCCAGGACTTGGCAGAAGGCAGCTCCGACCAGCACATGATCATCAGAAAGGGGCACATGTAATGGAAAAAATACACCCCCCTAAGCTAGTAGGAGCGGCAGTACGGGGGGGGGGGTGTAATTCCGATTTTTTTTTTTATTCTGCACTGTCTTTGAAATTGCCCCAGCCCCTGTTCAAATACAATCTGGGGACAAAACTGTGGACAAACTTGGTCTGGGGACAGTGTCCCCAATCCGGGGACTGTCCCCTGAAACCGGGGATGTCTGGTCACCCTACACTAAGGAGCCTTCTTATTTGCCAGGCCTTACAAAAGGGCTACCGAGAATTGTCAACCTTTTTGAACCATCTACACCTTTCTGCACGCCAAAGTTTAAAGGGCCCCAACACTGATGGCAGGAACTCAACACAAGTTTGTTCAAGTCACTACATTCTTCTGAGAGCACTAGTGGTTGGGTTGCTGATCTTGAGCTTGAGATTTCAAGCCCTAAGCTTAGCCTCTTGGTCAGAGAGCCCCTACATGATTTAGCCGGTCTCAGCCTTCTTTTAGAATTATTCTTGGTCACTTCAGTGGTATACGTTGAGTTTGGCCCTAAGGAGGTACCTCTGTCTATTGCATTGTATTTGGTTTGTAATGCTTACATGCCTTGATACTGAAGTACCAATCTGTGTTTTTATATTACAGGACTAGGGTAGCTCAGAGGTCACCACTTAAAACTCCTACATGACCTTCTAAAACTCTACCCCCTTAACCCCAATAAAACTCTTAACACAAGGTGGAGTTAAATGGCTGTCAGGCCTTTTATGAAACAAAATAACAATAAATAACAAAAATGTTACAACAAAGTATACATGCCCCCAGCCGCAAAACACAACCTCAGGGACATTAACACTTGCCCACAGACCATACAGGTCTACCACTACTTGGGGCCTATTACTGGACCACGTCTAACCAGAGGACACCA
This sequence comes from Rana kukunoris, assembly GCA_029574335.1. Lineage (NCBI taxonomy): Eukaryota > Metazoa > Chordata > Amphibia > Anura > Ranidae > Rana > Rana kukunoris. The sequence continues at coordinate 594,164,102 of CM056050.1, read as the reverse complement.
TACCAACAGATTGTTCCCCACTTAACCCACCAGCGGATTTTTAACCCCATCCAAGGGGTCCCAACCACCACCAAATTACCTACATACCTCCTGCCTACATACCCCATACCAGGGAAGGAGGAAGGGACGTTCATTTGATGGCTTTCCAAACCCTGACTGTCAGAGGCGTCCCTAGGGGGGTGCGGGGGGTGCGGTCCGCCCCGGGTGACACCCGCTAGAGGGGTGACACCACCCCGATTTAAAAATGTGGGGAGGGGGGGCGGCAGAGCTGCAGGGTGCTGTGTAATGTAAAAGGGGTGCAGTGATGCAGGGTGTTGTGTAATGTAAAGGGGTGCAGAGGGCTGTGTAGTGTAAAAGGGTCCAGAGGTGCAGGGGGCTATGTGATGTAAAGGGGTGCAGAGGTGCAGGCGGCTGTGTAATGTAAAAGGGGTGCAGTGATGCAGGGTGCTGTGCAATGTAAAAGTGTCCAGAGATGCAGGGTGCTATGAGATGTAAAGGGGTCCAGTGATGCATGGTGCTGTGTAATGTAAAGGGGTCCAGTGATGCAGGGTGCTGTGTAATGTAAAAGGGGTGCAGTGATGCAGGGTGTTGTGTAATGTAAAGGGGTGCAGAGGGCTGTGTAGTGTAAAAGGGTCCAGAGGTGCAGGGGGCTATGTGATGTAAAGGGGTGCAGAGGTGCAGGCGGCTGTGTAATGTAAAAGGGGTGCAGTGATGCAGGGTGCTGTGCAATGTAAAAGGGTCCAGAGATGCAGGGTGCTATGAGATGTAAAGGGGTCCAGTGATGCATGGTGCTGTGTAATGTAAAGGGGTCCAGTGATGCAGGGTGCTGTGTAATGTAAAAGGGGTGCAGTGATGCAGGGTGCTGTGTAATGTAAAGGGGTGCAGAGGGCTGTGTAGTGTAAAAGAGTCCAGAGGTGCACGGGGCTATATGATGTAAAGGGGTGCAGAGGTGCAGGCGGCTGTGTAATGTAAAAGGGGTGCAGTGATGCAGGGTGCTGTGCAATGTAAAAGGGTCCAGAGATGCAGGGTGCTATGAGATGTAAAGGGGTCCAGTGATGCAGGGTGCTGTGTAATGTAAAGGGGTGCAAAGGGCTGTGTAGTATAAAAGGGTCCAGAGGTGCAGGGGGCTATGTGATGTAAAGGGGTGCAGGCGGCTGTGTAATGTAAAAAGGGTTCAGTGATGCAGGGTGCTGTGCAATGTAAAAGGGTCCAGAGATGCAGGGTGCTATGAGATGTAAAGGGGTCCAGTGATGCAGGGTGCTGTGTAATGTAAAGGGGTCCAGTGATGCAGGGTGCTGTGTAATGTAAAGGGGTGCAGAGGGCTCAGGGCCGGATTAACAGAGGGGCTGATGGAGCTCCAGGCCCCTTTCTCAAGATAGACCCATTTGCCCCCAAAAAAAAAAAAAGTTTGATTTCGGGGGTTGTAGCTCGACGACCAGAGGTCACAGAAACCCCACATTTGGGGGGTAGGCAGTTGAACACCTACCCCACAACGGGTCAAAATATGGGATGGCTATCATTTATGGTTTTGGAGATACCGGCCTGCTTGCACAGCCTGTCAGAAGCTACATACAGAGCGGCCGTTATAAATACAAGCTGACACATTGCAGCAGACTGAGAAAAAAATCATCATTTGTTTTTTTTGCTAGAAAATTACTCTATGGTGGTCTTTGTAACTTTTTATGTTGCACGGCATAGAGCTGTGCGATTCTGGCTAAAATGACAACTGCAATTTTTTTGCTTAGAAGATAGATGACGATTCTCTCACGATTCGTATGGCATAACATCATCTTCCACATTAAAATAAAAAATAAAAAATGGGCTAACTTTACTGTTTTGTTTTTATGGTTTTTATTATTCATTGAAGTGGGCAAATGCAGCGTGACATAAAATATTGCAGCAATTGCCATTTTTGTCTCTGCTAAAATATATATAATGTTTGGCGGTTCCAAGTAATTTTCTAGCAAAAAATATTGCTTTTTAACAAGTGTTGGACTTTAAGTGGTTACATTTCTTGCATTTACACACAGAAGTTTGATCTAAAAAGGAAGTTGGTTACAATGTTTCATGTTGTTTACAAACTTGGCAGACTGCCCGGATATTTTCTTTACACACAGAAGTTTATCCCTTTGATATAAGAAGAAAGCGTTAGTTACAATGTTTCCTGATAAGAACTTGGCAGACTGCCCAGATATTTTCTTTTGACAGCTGAAAGTCTCTCCACTTGTTATATGAAAGAATCAGCAAACTCTGCATTGGAGATGTCAGAGGGGTTGAATCAAGATCACGATTTTTTAATGATTAATTGTGCAGCTCTAGCACGGTACTGTATTTGCGCAGCAATTTTTCAAACATGTTTTTTTTTTTTTGGAAATAAACTGTTCATTCATTAAAAAAAAACACTAAAGTTAGCACAATTTTTTTTGGTATCCTAAACGATGCTTTAAAATTTTTTTTAGGTTATATGTTTAGAGTTACAGAGAAGGTCTAGTGCTAGAATTATTGCTCTCGCTCTAACGATCGTGACGTATGTAACCTGTGTGTATCTGGCTCTGATACTAGCCAGTGCCTACCCAACCACTGACTGGTATCTCTCCCCAGCCTGTCCACACACACCCTCTCATCTGCTGACCTGTGGATGGGGGAATCACTCCTGTAGTGTTGTTGTGTTCTGCCAGTGAGTACAATGATCAGTGTTGCTATCTATAGCTGGCAGCACTGATTGTTTTGGGAAAAACAGGCTGGTTGTACTCAAGTCGATTAATAGATTGACTTGTGTAAAACCAGCTAGCCCATACATAGATCGACTATGGCTGGTCTCTGCATAATTGGTGTAATTTCAATTCATGTATGTACCGCTTAACCACTACGCAGTCCCTAAACATCCTTCCACTCCTGTACATAGTCTGTCATACTCTCCACACTCCTCTCCTATACACAGTGCCCACTGTCATACCCTCCACACTCCTCTCCTATACACAGTGCCCACTGTCATACCCTCCACACTCCTCTCCTATACAGAACACCCACTGTCATACCCCCCCTCCCCCCACACTCCTCTCCTGTACATAGTGCCTGCTGTCATACACTTCTCTCCTGTACATACCGCCCACTGTCATACCCTCCACACTCCTCTCCTGTACATACTGCCCACTGTCATACCCTCCACACTCCTCTCCTGTACATAGTGCCCACTGTTAGACCCTCCACATTCCTCTCCTGTACATACTGTTCACTGTCATACCCTCCACACTCCTCTCCTATACATAGTGCCCACTATCATACCCTCCACACTCCTCTCCTGTACATACTGCCCACTGTCATACCCTCCACACTCCTCTCCTATACATAGTTCCCACTATCATACCATCCACACTCCTCTCCTGTACATACTGCCTACTGTCATACCCTCCACACTCCTCTCCTGTACATAGTGCCTGCTGTCATACACTTCTCTCCTGTACATACTGCCCACTGTTGTACCCTCCACACTCCTCTCCTGTACATTGTGCCTTTTGACGTACCCTTTGCACCCTTCTCCTGTACATAGTGCCCAATGTTAGACCCTCCACATTCCTCTCCCTCATCTGCACATACTTCCCACTTATATTCCATCCGTACTCCTCCCCTATGTCGCTTACCTGCAAAAACAGTTCTTTAAAATGATACTGAATACCCTCAATGTTACCAGCTCTAGAATGGACACACTTTTGTTAGTTCAACTAAAGAAAATCTCAGTCCTCATATTTATTCTGTTCCATTATTAGAACTTATTTAATTTTGTGATTACTACTGTGATGTATAGAGGAACATCGGGGATCTCAGCTACTCTAAATATAGCACTTGTGAAAAAAATGTGACCCTGAAAATATTTTTTAAATGTTGGCAACTATGCACTTATGCACTGCCCAAGGGCCATTGGCTCAGTAGGGGGCCCCATGAGAGGTTTCTGGGATCCTGTGATATTAAATCGGTAGTAAACGTTCCTGAAATTACTACTTTTTAGAGGCCCTGGGGTAGGTTATGCCACAATGTACAAGTATGCACAGCATATTAGCACATTAGGGTACACTTAAATTTTCAGACTGGGCCCTCCATTGCTGCGCTGTGATTCCCACGCATTTATTTATTTATCAGCACCAGGCCCATGATGTTCTTAATCTGGCCCTGAGAGGGCTGTGTAGTGTAAAAGGGTCCAGAGGTGCAGGGGGCTATGTGATGTAAAGGGGTGCAGAGGTGCAGGCGGCTGTGTAATGTAAAAGGGGTGCAGGGTGTTGTGTAATGTAAAGGGGCCCAGAGGTGCAGGTTGCTGTGTAATGTAAAAGGGTCCAGAGGTGAAGGGGGCTGTGAGATGTAAAGGGGTCCAGTGATGCAGGGTGCTGTGTAATTTTAAAGGGGTCCAGTGATGCAGGGTACTGTGTAATTTTAAAGGGGTCCAGTGATGCAGGGGGCTGTGTAATGTTAATAGGTCCAGAGGTGCAGGGTGCTGTGTAATGTAAAGGGGCCCAGTGATGCAGGGTGCTGTGCAATGTAAAGTGGTCCAGAGGTGCAGTTGTGGAGAGGGGTACACAGTAGTAACAAAAAGATATTGAAGGATGCAGAGGTATGCAGGGGGCACAGTGGGGTGTTTTTACATTTTAACGTGGGGGGGGGGGGTGCCAGATATTGGATCCGCCCCGGGTGCCAAATGCTCTAGGTACGCCCCTGCTGACTGTTCCACCCCTTCCTGCAGTCTACTCTCCTCTGCTCCCCCCCATCACCCAATTTCCTCATCAAATCACGTAAATAAACCTCACACCTCTCCCTTTGAACACAATAACTCTGTGGTGTCTCGTTCCCCTTCCACCCTGTCATGCCAGCCCTACACTTAATTTGTTCCTCTTAGCTCCCGGCCCCCCTATCCTTGTCTACCAATAAAGCCTGCTTAGTTCTTTAAACAGACAGTGTGTGCAGTCCAAACCAAAAACCAAAAACTCGCAATGCTTATTCATAGCTTAGCAATGCTATGAATAAGCACTAAAGTTTGGTGTGAAACGCGTCTGCTTTTTACCCCGTCTGCTGTGGCATGCTTTTTGTGTGTTTTTTGATTTTACAATCAAAGCAATTTATTTTTGGAGTGCGGCTGTCCAGAAAGTTTTTCCTTCATTTTGCATCATTCCATTGCTGTGGCTGCTCTAGGTAAGGGGTCCCGTTGGAAGGACATGCGGATGCCAAAACATTTTATATAGTACACTGTTCCTCTCTGCACAGCTCGCACACCAGACAGCCCTGAACAAAGTTGGTTTCCCTGTATATATGCCCTACTAAATGGGAAGTGTAGTGGTACCCTATAGGGGCTGCTAGTAAATTGTGGTTTGTCTCTCACCCTGTACAGCCAGGCACACAAATTCCCAGACACCCAACATTCAAAAAATAGTCTGTGTACTTGTTTTTGTTATTTTTATTAAGGGGATTTACCTTGGATGGGGATAGGGTACTTATGTTATGCCCAGTTGATTGCAGATAAGAAATTAGGGACTGAAACTATATACATGCCGGTATATACACACTTTTCCTCCTCTACCACCATCACAAACTTGCTTGTAGAACTACAACTGCCAGGACCAGCTAGCACTGAATTGCAGACCTGACACTGGCTTAGCCAGGCCCAATGAAAAAATGCCCTTTTGCAGGCAGGGACCGCGGGCCACTATGGTGTAGCAAAAATAGTAGTCCCAGTGCTAGCTGTCCATCCTGGCTACTGATCTCAGGCTGAAGCTACCACTTTCCACTGCCAGTACCACCACAGTGCTTACTGGCTCTGCGTCCATCCCAGACTGCTTGCTCTCAGTTCTCTCATGCATGCCTCCCAGTCCTCCTGACTGTGTGTCACTCACCAGCCCTCTTGGCTGCACCTTATTGGTCCTCCTGGAGACTTGCCTGGCAGTATTCTCTGGCTGTCCTCTACTTTCTCTTGTCCAGGACACCTTCGTTGGTTGTAGGAAGATCCTGTCCTCACCCGAGCCCAGGCCTAAGGTCACCCCTCTCAAAGTGGGGAGCTCACTCAAAGGCCAAAGACAGCCTAACACACCATCTCCAACTTCCACCGAACATGACTGCCCAGGTGGGCTGACCCTGAGTATTTGAGGATACCTACCCCCTGCCAATTCAAGTTGGGGATTGATCAGGGCCCTCAGAATACTCCAGGCAGCTTCACCTCACCTTTTCTCCTATCTTTCCAGAAGGTTCTAGCTCCTTCTGGAATTAAGTGGAAGGTCTCTGTGATGCTGCCCTTGAGTCATCCAGCTCTCCCTGGCTTTCTGCCAACCCAGGAAACAAAAACAAGCAGGGCTGGCTGCCAGCCAAGCCTGCATAAATTTGCCTACACTGACAAAACCTACTTACAGCCCTAGCACACTAGAGGGTGCTACAGAAGTGACACACATACAGGGAAAACATAGTATCCCCTTATATGCACCAGCCAAATCTTAAAGCTACACTTGAGTGAGGGTGGGATCCTTTAGCTCAGGGCAAAGAGACAAAAATAATAGGCGTACTTTGCCTTAAAGCACACTAATGCCGCATACACACGATCAAAATTTCCGACAAGAAAAGTTCGATGTGAGCTTTTGGTCAGAAATTCCGACTGTGTATAGGCCCCAACAGCATAAATTTGAGAGCTGTTCTCAAATTTTCAGATGGGAAAAGTTCTTGTTGGAAATTCCAATTATCTGTATGCAATTCCGACGCATAAAAAAACACGCATGCTCAGAATCATTTTGACGCATATTTGGAATCATTGAACTTAATTTTTCTTGGCTCGTCGTAGTGTTGTACGTCACTGCATTCTTGGTGGTCGAAATTTTGTGTGGCCGTGTGTATGCAACACAAGTTTGAGCCAAAATTCTGATGGAAAAAAATCCACGGTTTTCTTGTCGGAATTTCCGACCGTGGTACGCAACATTACTCTTTAAGTCACACATTTGAAGGAAAATGTCCTCATGGTACCATTGCCAAAACCTTTTATGTGCAGCCTGTAAACATTATTAATTTCTATTTAAAATATAATATTTTCAATTATTCTCTATAGATACGGCTCAGTGCTCGGTTAGTCCGGCTGACAGAAAAGAATGCGGATATCCAGGAATTAGTACCAAAGAATGCCAATCCAGAGGATGCTGCTTTGACTCATCTATTCCCGGGGTCAAATGGTGCTTCTACAAAAAGACCTACGGTAAGAGTTTTTTCATATGCTATCATTTTAACAAGTGTAAGTACAGTACCTGAATTCGACTTGGTATTAGCTTGTTACAATCCCTTTTATAGTGAAGCTCAGACTGGGAGAGAAAGAAGCATATGGGCTGTCAGTTACAAAGCTGCAGGGCTTGTAAAAAAACTACAAGTACGCTCACCAGCACCCTCACAGTTTATTCAGAACTACAATCCATCATCTGCGGTGTATGATGGTAGTTGAATGAATGATGTGGGTATGTGGGCAGAGTCTCTGTTTTTGATTTGTGACTGCGGATGCAGGGAGAGGATCCCCCACCCGTGGTCACAAGGAGGTGGGAATAGGGGGGTGCAGGAGCTGGAACATTTTATATGTTCTTCCCTAAATACAGGTGGAGCTTTTTCTAAAAGGGGAACTTATTCTTTAAGCAGGGCTTTTTTTCTCAGAGAATAGGTACAAGAGCTCACCCTCGTAAGGATTATGCAACATATACACAGTGGTAAAGAGCATGTAATGTGCAGTCCAGCATACAGAGTGCTGGGCTCAGGAATATGTACCATAATTGCCATTGTATAGCATGCAGCATTCAGATATATTTACTGTAAGGCCTCGTACACACGAGGGGATATGTTCGCTGAAAACGGTCCGATGGACCGTTTCAGCAGACATCTCCGATCGTGTGTATGGGCTAGCGGACAGATTTGTCCACCCGACAGATTTCAAAGCATGCTTTGAAATCTATCCGGTGGGAATCTGTCCGCCCGACATGTCTGCTGGTTAGTACACTTACCAGCAGACATGTCGTCCCGCTCCGCCGCCGCACCGCCGCCGAATGGATTTGGCGCATGCGCGGAAGTGTTTTACTTCCTGGTGCGGTGACCTGGCGGCGTCAACGTCACCGCCACGTCACCACCACGTCACCGCCACGTCCGCTGGCGGGGAATTTGATCCGATGGTGTGTACACGCCATCGGACCAAACTCCAGATCGGACATATCCGATGGAAATGGTCCGCGGACCGTTTTCATCGGATATGTCCGATCGTGTGTACGAGGCCTAAAGGGTATGTAATATATAGGGCAACATACAGAGTAAAGCAGTTATGGGCATGTAATGTACAAGATATATTACAAAATCCTCACTTCATTTGGTTAGAAAGACGAGTTTCTCAGGAGCGCCAAAAGTTTTTACGTGCAGCCTGTAAACATTATTAATTGCTATTAAAAAAAAATATTTTCATTTATTCTTCATAGATAAGGCTCAGTGCTCGGTGACTCCGGTTGACAGAAAAGACTGCGGATATTCAGGAATTAGTTCCAAAGAATGCCAATCCAGAGGATGCTGCTTTGACCCATCTATTCCCGGGGTCAAATGGTGCTTCTTCCCCAAATGCTACAGTAAGGGTTATTTTTATGTTTGCAATCTAAGAGCCCATTTACACAGGGGCAACACGACTTCCAGCACGACTTTGGAAGGCAACTTGGACACGACTTGAGTATGAATCATCAGGCAACTTCAAGTCGCCTCCAGGACAGGATGCTTTCCAGTGGCCAATCAAACAACAATCAGTTCTGTGGGAGGGAGGGGGAGGGAGGGGCTTGCCTGAGAAATGTATGTTATCTTCCTATATTGTTGCTTTAGTTAAGACAGTGATCCGAATTCTGAGGCGACTTCCATTGAAATCAATGGGTACAAGTTGCCTACAAGTCGGATTGAAGTAGTACAGGAACCTTTTCTGTTGTCGAAGCGACTTCAGTAGTGTGCATTATGACGGCTCCATTCACTTCTATTGATTTTCTCAACCACGCGACTTGGGACGACTTGGGGCAACAAGTCGGATCCCAGGTCGCCCCTGTGTGAACCGGCTCTAAAAGGAAGGGGCTAATTATACAAAGAGATAACAACTTTGGGCCAGATTCAGGTAGAGTTAGGCTGGAGTATCAGTGATACTCCAGCCTAACTCTCACTTTGAGCCGGCGTTTCTGTTTTCAGTAAGCAGAAAACAAGAAACGCCGGGTTGGAGTTCCTATACGAGCGGCGTAATTATATTTCGCCGTTGTATCGGAACTGCAATTTTAAAAATGGCGCTCGGGGCGTTCCCGCTGATTAACGCCGAGAATATGTTAATAAGCGAGAATCGGCAATTCACGACCGTATTCGGGCCCGACGCAGTGACTTTCCGACGTTTCCATAAGAGATACGCGGCGTAAAGAAAAACCAGCCCCCTAGAGGATTATCCTATGTTAAGTATGGCCGTCGTCATCGCGTCGAATTTAAAAATGTTTGCGTCGTTTGCGTAAAACGTCCGTGAATGGGGATTGACGTCATTGACGTTCACTGACAGAATTTGGAGCATGCGCACTGACAGTCGACACATGCGCAGTACGTTCGCTGCGGGATCGCGCCTAGTTTAAATAATACACGCCCCCTACCCGCTCAATTTGAATTCCGCTAGCTCATTTTCGCTATGCCGCCGCAACTTTAGGAGCAAGTGCTTTGTGAATACAGTACTTGCTCCTAAAGTTTCGGCGGAGTAACGTAAATGAGAAACGTTACTCCAAAATAAAGATTCGCCCATCTACCTGAATCTGGCCCTATGAGGGCATAAGTTGAAGGAATAAATACAATTCAGCGGAGGCAGTATAGACTACCATAAAGAGGTGAGTTTATCAAAGATCACTTGGAGTAGGGAGTTTCAGAGGAAGGGAGAGGTCTTGAAAAAGTCCTGAGAATGGGTGTAGGTAATAAGGGAACTAGAGAGCAGTGGTGAAAGGCTCCCTGGTCACACCATTACAAACCCATTTCTATGAGGCTACTTCTTTCTTCCAGCATGGAGATGGTGCAAAAGAAGTCCAAGAGTCTGTAATGTACAGGCACAGGGAGGAGAGGGAGCATTTCAAAACTCAATGCTTGTAAACAAACTCTGGAGTCTGTGTATGAGCAAGCCAGGCCAGCTATGGCCCTCTGAACCTCGCCTCCTAGGGGCCGCTTGAGAGTATTACGATAGCTGCTTCATACTCTTCAGTAAATTTGGGGTACCACATACACTTTCAACCCTAATGTCACAATGAATTACAGCATCACCCCCTTTCTGAAGGATCGTGTCTTCCTCTTCACTTCTTCAGCTGGTGACATGGTCTGTTCCTACCTCTGGTTCCTCCTGGTACTCTCCAGTAGGGATGAGCCGAACACCCCCCGCGTTCGGTTCGCACTAGAACCGTCTAACGGACCGATCGTTCACGCGAACATTTAAAAACCCATTGAAGTCTATGGGACTCGAATGTTTGAATTCAAAAGTGATCATTTTAAAGCCTAATATGCAAGTCATTGTCGTAAAACGTCTTTGAGAACCCGGGTCTTGCCCCAGGGAACATGTATCAATGGAAAAAAGTTTAAAAAACGGTTGTTTTTTCAGGAGCAGGACTGAAAACTTTTTTCCATTGATACATGTTTCCTCGGGCAAGACCCGGGTTCTCAAAGACGTTTTCACAGGCAAACTATAGACACCCAGCAGGTAAAATATTTAAAGGAATTTTACTTTTCTTTTTTATGCTTAAATAAAAAAAATATGAAAAATTCCTTTAAATATTGTACCTGCTGGGTGTCTATACGCAGGGCCGGCCTTTGGGGTGTGCGAGCTGTGCGGCCGCACAGGGCGCCATGGGCAATAGGGGCGCCAATGTGGCCATCACAGCTCACAGAATGTGAATTGCCACTTGCCATCCCGTTACGCCCGCTCTACTGAGCCGGCAAATTGCCACCAGTGTTGGCAACCGTCCGTGAATCAGGGTGTCCGTGAAAGTCCGTAAGCTCGGCCGGGCGGCGCATGCGCAGTAACGTAATGGCGCCCCTTTCACCTCTCCACAGGTCAGAGCTGCCCTGATGGTGGACAGAGGAGGAGACCACTGTAAGGGGGTGAGGAGGACACTATTGTATCCGCAGCCTCTGTCTTGATGTTGGGGCATTTTGGTGGGCGTGATTTTTTTTGGGGGGGGGGGGCAGCATTTCATTCTTTGTACCAGGCGGCAAAATGTCTTAGGGGCGAGGGGCGAAGATGGGGAGGGGGGGAGCGCCACAGGATTAGCTCGCACAGGGCGCCTGAACACCTAAGGCCGGCCCTGTCTATACGTGTGATAACGTCTTTAAATAGCACAATCACCTGCCTGCCAGTAAATTAGGAAGAACTGATCTAGCTAAGCTATACAGTGTATAAATACAAGTGCAGTAACACCGAGTACGTTTAGGTGTAAACTAAACAGCACACAGGCAATACAACACGTTAGAACACTGCAGCTAGCACAATCTCCTGCCTGACAAATAGTAATAGCTGATCTAGCTAAGCTATACAGTGTAAAAATATATGTACTCCTAGGGATGTACAGTATATATATCCTCTACACCAGGGGTGTCAAACTGGCGGCCCTCCAGCTGTTCCGAAACTACAAGTCCCATCATGCCTCTGCCTGTGGGAGTCATGCTTGTAACTGTTAGCCTTGCAATGCCTCATGGGACTTGTAGTTTTGCAACAGCTGGAGGGCCGCCTGTTTGACACCCCTGCTCTACACAATGTAAATTAAGCTAAACTGACTAGCCTGCCTGCTCTATCTAGCTATATAAAAAGACTATCTCTCTGTCTCTCTGACTGATCTCTGTTTAGCGCTGGAACAAACTACACGAGGCCGCCCAGCAGGCGGCCTTATATAGTGTGGGGCGTGTGCTAAAGCCCTGAGCCATAATTGGCCAAAGCCACCCTGGCTTTGGCCAATTATGGCTCTCCGTTTTTTGCGCGCTGTGATTGGCCAAGCATGCAGGGTCATAGTGCATGTTTGGCCAATCATCAGCGTGCAATGCCGCAGTGAATTATGGGCCGTTGCGCGTCACTCGAATTTGGCGCAAACGCCCCGTTTTGTTCGAAATTCATCGAACGTACGAACAGACAATGTTCGAGTCGAACATACGTTCGATTTGAATGCAGAGCTCATCCCTACTCTCCAGTGAGCTTCTCCAGACCCAAAAAACTCTAGGGCTAGGCGTTGCACATCTGACCCTCAGCTATAGGGCTTCAGCTGGGATCTCAATGTCTTCTACATGGCACCTGCAGTAATCCTGCCTCAAAGGTCTCCTCCAGCAGGACTGGACCCAGGAACTCTCCAGGCATTGGCTACGTCTCCACAAATAATGAAGCTGTTCTTACATTTTATCTCCCTCTGTAATTTTAGAATCCTTTGAAATACAGGGGGAAGCAATCATACCAGCAGTCTGGGAAACACTGAGCAGGCTAGAACAATTAATCCTTGCTCCACTGATTATAGAGGAGCTAAACTAAATGTATTTAGCAACCTACTGTAACTGGGAGGGCGCTACATACAGAAGATAGGTATCCTGCAATGGATAGGGAGCAGGAAAGGAAATTATGGTAAGTATTTGGAACAATTTTTCGTTTTCCTGTTGTCCACATGACAGCATTCACAAGATATGTAAGCTGCCATGGATAGACACCAGGAAAGGAAAATGACGGTATGAATTTGATAATATTTTCCATTCATAGAGATAACAGTCCATATTCCCATCGCACACTTTCCTGGAGTGAGCTCTCAAAAGTACCAGGTGCTGCACCAACCACCAGATGGATACCGAAGCATGCACAACACAATAGACATGTGCAGACTGGAATATTTCGTTTCGTTTTTTCGTTTTGAAAATAAATTTATTTAGTTACTCCCAAAAATCGTTTTGATTTATTTAGTTTTTCGTTGGGGAATAGCTTTTGTCCGAAAATCCAATAATACTTGGTTTCTGTCGAATGGGCAAAAAAAAAAAAAAAAATTCGACGGAGCGTCGAATCTTTTTGGTTGCTGGTGAATGATCAAAGAATATTCGACGGAACGTCGAATCTTTACGTCTCATAAATCGAAATCTATTCTCTGAAATGTCGAATCTATTATTTCTATAGTGTCAAATCTTTTCTCTATGATGTCAAATCTTTTCCTTATAATGTCGAATCTCTCTATATCGAATTTTTACCACAACGAAAACGAAAATAAAGCATTTTTTATGTCGGATCTTTCGGTTTTCGTTTCTTGCACTTTCGTTATCGTATGTTAATACGATAACGAAAAAAACTGATTTTCGGACGAAAATGCATTCTAACGAAAACGAATGCACATGTCTACAACACAATGTAAATATTCACCAGCACACCAGAGATCTTCATATAAGTACAGTGGAACCTCGGATTACAAGCATAATCCGTTCCAGGAGAATGCTCGTAATTCAATGTACTCACATATCAAAGCGAGTTCCACCACTGAAGTCAATAGAAAATAAAATAATTAATTACACAATGACTTCAATGGCATGCAATACTGCATGCAGCCAGAGATGGGGGGGGGGCACTGGAGAGCCTCAGAAATAGCTGGAAAGGCCCAAGGACACCTTGGCTGACCTCGACAAACTTCAGAAAGACTTGGTTCCCAAGTTTTTCCGAGGTCAGCCGACGAGCTGTCTTTGAGCCTTTCCAATCGGCACTGTTTCGGGTCAGCTTAGCTCCGGCGCCCCCCCACCTCAGGCCAAACATGGTACTGCACACTGCTTTGACCTGAGTCCTACTCGTTTTGCTAGACAACATTTGCAAATCGAGTCAGGATTTTTTTTAAATACAGTGCTCATATTGAAAAATGCTCGTTAATCGCATTATTAGCAATCTGAGGTTCCACTGTACAAACCTTTTTTTTTTTTATTAAAGAAAGATCACCTGACAGTTAGAGAAGTGCAACGTTTAAGAGCTGTGTTATCTTGTGATATGTGCATGCAGTTGTGCAAAGTATTTAAATACACATCCACCAATCAGGAACAAGTAAACTAGAATCGCTGTCCCACCACCTAACATCATAGGACATCCTGAGTCCCACCAAAATAGTCAAAAAACATGAACAAATGTCACATAGCAATAATAACACAATAAGATCAATAGGCAATTGCTGCTGGTGTGGATATATACATGTACCTGCTGTAGCATTAATGTGAGACCATGGCTATGTGTTAGTTTTTGCAGCAATTATATCCTCTTCTGGACTGCCCCACACACATATACTGTGGCAAGACGGCCCTTCAGCGCAAAATCACGTACCCGTGAATCATTTTTTTTTTTCTGGGTCCGCCAGGGACCTGCTCCATCTGTTATTGGACACAGCGGGAATTAATCAGTGGGTCCTGCAGACCCGATGTCCACCGGGACCCATCAATCTATCCTGAGGCAGGCAAATCGCCGTTCTGTCAGAGGGGAAGATGGATGTCTTGTGTTTCTGCTAAGCATGAATGCGGATCCCTGTCTTCCCACAGTCAAAGCACACCTCCATACTGTTAGCAAGCACTCCCTAGGAACACATTTAACTTTTTGACCACTTCTGATGTTAGCCCTTTCCTTGCCAGTGTCATTAGTACAGTGACAGTGCATTTTTTTAGCACTGATCACTGTACTGGTGTCAGTGGTCTCCAAAAAGTGTCACTTAGTGTCAGATTTGTCCGCCGCAATGTTGCAGTCCCACTAAAAATCGCCGCCATTACTAGTAAAAAAAAAAATGCCATAAATTTATCCCATAGTTTGTAGACACTATGGCCCGGATTCACAAAGCACTTACGCCGACGTATCTCCAGATTCGCCGCGTAAGTACAAATATGCGCTGTCGTATCTGTGCGCCGAACCCACAAGCTTAGATACGCCTAAAAACAGACTTCATCCCACCGACGTAACTTGCCTACGCCGGCGTAGATACGCTGGGCGCATATTTACGCTGGACGCATGTGGCGCTCCCATTGATTTTCTATTCAAAAATGCAAATGAGGGAGATACGCCGATTCACGAACGTACTTGCGCCAAGCGCATGATTTACACGGTTTGCGTAAGTTTTACTTTCGACGTAAAGTTATTCCCCATAGATGAGGCGCAACCCATGCAAAGGTATGGACCAAGGTACACAAGCCTATGTCTGTGAATCCGGGCCTATAACTTTTGCACAAACCAATCAATATACGCTTAAATTGATAAAGAAATTCGATTTTTTACATGTTTTATAGCAGAAAGCAAAAAATATTGTTTTTTTTCCCCCAAAGTTGTTGCTCTTTTTTGTTTTTGCAAAAAATAAAAACCACAGAGGTGGTCAAATACCACCAAAATAAAGCTCTATTTGTGGGAAAAAAACAGACATCAATTTTATTTGGGTACAGATGTGCCATTGTCAGTTAACCGCTTAACGACCGCCGCATGTAGATATATGTCCACAGAATGGCACGTACAGGCAGATGGACGTACTGGCACGTCCCTACCTTCCCGCGGGTCGGGGGTCCGATCGAGACCCCCCTGCTACTGTATATGCGGTGGTCGGTAAGCCTCTGGGAGCGATCCGGAATGAGAGGGCGGCTGTTCATTTTTGTCTGCCCCCTCATGATCACTCCCAGCGAATCCGCTTCCCCCCCTCTGCCTGTGTAATTTAAACACAGGCAGAGAAAGTGATGTCACCTCTCCTCTCGGCGGTATTTTCGTTCCGGCGAGAGGAGAGAAGACATCACAAGTGAGTTGCACAACACTACACTGACACCAGTACACATAGGCACACTTAACCCCTTCAGATCACCCCCCCCCCCAGCCCCCTATCACAGTGTCACTGATTGCAGTGATCATATATTTACTAATCACTGCATTTAGTGTCAGTGTGACAGGCAGTTAGTGTTAGGTCCAGGGTAGCCCCCTACCCCCTTAATAAAGGTTTAACCCCTTGATCACCACCCTAGTTAACCCTTTAACCCCCGTTTGCCAGTGTCACTAAGTGATCGGTTTTCTGATTGCTGTATTAGTGTCACTGTTGCCGCTAGGTAGCTACTTTTTTTTTTTATATTGCAATTTTTTTTTTACTAAAGACAGGTGGCTGAATACATTTTGGCCTAAATGTTTGACTAAAATTTAGTTTATTCGATTTTTCTTATAACAAAAATTTGAAAATATCATATTTTTTTCAAAATTTTCGGCCTTTTTCCGTTTATATCGCAAAAAATAAAAATTGCAGAGACAATAAAATACCATCAAAAGAAAGCTCTATTTGTGGGAAGAAAAGGACGCGAATTTTGTTTGGGAGCTACGTCGCACGACCGTGCAATTGTCTGTTAAAGCGACGCAGTGCCGAATTTTAAAAACACCTTTGGGCATTTAGCAGCATATTGGTCCGCGGCTTAAGTGGGAAAGTAATGCATTGCTGTATTGCAAAACATGGCCTGTCCAAGAAGAGGGGTATATCCTTCCGGGGCTAAAGTGGTTAAACTTTTTTACATTTTATAAAATGTATCTGCCAGAGGCGCCCGATCAGGGAAGTGCACCAAGCTCCTGCAAGCATTGCTGGTCACCTGGCCACCAGTCTAATCCGCAAATCAGGACTGGGCTCCTGGCCGCCCATGCACCATGCAGCCGGCCGTATCCCAGGGATGCCAGTCGGTGGGAGACGCCAATGCCATGGAGGCCAATGATGTCAGCGAACTCTGCCATGATTGATTTAAAAAATGTATAAAAACTTTAATATTGCTGCGAAAACAAACACATAGCTGTGTTATTGCTATGTAAATTTTTTTTGTGTTTTTTGCCTATAATTGTGGGGAATATGACATCATATGATGTCATATTACATTGTGAGATCATCAAGATGTTGACTGGAGATCAGCTTAACTCACTGGTTCTAAGTAATGCTCAATTGACAGCTGTGTTTCAATGAAAGAAAAAAATGTTTTGGCTATACATACTTTACTAACCCTGTAATAGTAACTTGAAAATCAGCTGCTCACCTCTACTTCTTTGACTTTATTGCAGAACGCCAACTTGACGAAGCTTGAAAGCCCATGAAGTTTGTTTGTATCTGGAATTAGTGATCTTCCTGACTAATTTGTTAATATGTATGCAGTATGGATTCTTTTTTATTTTTGAATTTTGTATTATCTCTGTACTTACTCAAACAATACTTTAGTAGATACATTTATATTTTGCACATTGTAATCAGTGTTGTCTTATTATGTTGCTATAGTCAGACTTCTGTTGGCTTAGTAAGAACTCTTAATTTTGTTGATTTATAGTTGATTACCGTTATAGAGTTCCACCCTTAAAATCACTTTTTTCATTACATCCAGCATACTGGCGTCAGTGCCAGTATGCTGTTTTTTGGTTTTTTTTAATGCTCGTACTTACTGTTTCTCCCAAATTTAATTTCCTGGCGCACCGCGGAGTGTCGCCGCTATAAGGCGTCACGCCTTCCGGAAACAGCCGATTAGCATTCGGCTTTTACTCGGCGCCTGCGCACAGCCCCAGGAGCTGACTGCGCAGGCGCCGTATATAGCGCGTCACGCCCTCCGAAAAAACCCGAACTAGGACCGGCTATTTTCGGCGCCTGCGCAGTCAGCTCCTGGGTCTATGCGCAGGCGCCGAATGCTAATCGGCTGTTTCCGGAAGGCGTGACGCCTTATAGCGGCGACACTCCGCGGTGTGCCTGGAAATTAATGTTGTGATATACAGTAAGTACGAGCATTAAAAAAAAAAAAAAAACAGCATACTGGCCAGTATGCTGGATGTAATGAAAAAAAAGTGTTTTTAAGGGTGGAACTCCGCTTTAATGTAGATGTCAAATCCAAAATAAATTACATTTGGTTTCCAAAAGCACTATGTATCATAAATGATTGCTTTTTTTTTTAAATAAATAGTATTTTCACCAATTTTTCATTATTTTTGTGCCTCGGCATTGCTGACCTCTTGCAGCCTCTTCCTGTCTTTACACACTTCATTGAAAGCTGCATGGCATTTCTCAGGGCTAGTTTCTATATGGTGACAACAGTGCAGTTCTGCAAACCTACCACATTGAATTTTACTGACACAACACCCATAATTTACTGGCACAGCTAAGTTTTTACTGGCAATTCCAAAAGTTACAAAATTACAGTTTTAAGTACAAATTCCAGTATTTATGCTACAAATAAGTAGAATATGCAATTAGCAATGTTATTTAAGGTAGATATTAAGGAAAATAGTAGACATGTGCGTTCCCGTTCGTAACAAATGTATTTTTGTACAAATTTGTTAGTATTCGTACATTCGGATCAATTCGAACATCCGAAAAGCTGAAAGAACCAAAATACGAAAATTACGAATAAGCAAAATTGGACAATCTTACTAAAATACGAAACACCGGGGGCATGTCCAAGATGGCGACGGGAGCAGACGTGTAACTGCTGAGCTCCCGGTCCGGACTAACATCCTGCTTTGATCCTGGTGTGGAATCGCTCTAAATCTATCTCCATCCTACAAGCCTTACCCTCTGGAGCTCCCGGGGTATGCGGGGAACCAGATCCGGCCGAGGGAGACGGAACAAGCCTGCACAGCCCCACCCGCTACAACTCGGGCCTACTACCTCCCCTTCAGCCTGCCGCATGGAGGCCCAGAAGGAACCACTGCCGGACGGCGCGATCCTTACAGGCTCCCCAGCTTTCGATGCTCTGATGCTGGCCATTGCAAACTGTCAGTCTGCGCTGACAGTGAAGATTGACCACGTCCAGGTCGAGGCGGCGTTGATTCGGCGGGACATGGAGGGGTTCCGCGAACGAGTGTCGGAGGTGGAGCGCAGAGTCGCCGGAGTGGAAGACGTGCAGCGGGACCACCATGCTGACCTGGTGTCCCTGAAATCCAGGGTGAAGGTGCTGGAGGCCAGGGCGGAGGACGCCGAAAATAGGAACCGCCGCAACAACTTGCGGGTCCTGGGACTCCCGGAGGGTGCAGAAGGCGCCGACCCCGTCGCCTTCATGGAGCGGCTGCTCCCTTCTCTGCTGCCTGACGCGCGCTTCTCCCCCCCATTTCTCCATTGAACGGGCGCACCGTATGCCGGGCCCGTCTACAGGGAGATCTGAAGTTTGAGAACACTAGGTTTCTTATCTTCCCGGACTACTCCGTTGAGACGCAGCGACAATGTAAGTCCTTTGATCATGCCCGTGCCTTGCTCCGGGAACGGGGGATAAAATACAGCATGATGTTTCCTGCCAAGTTGAGGGTGCAGAATGGCGAACGCATCCAGTTCTTCACCTCCCCCCGTGATGTGGTGGCCTGGGCAGAAACGCTGTTGCGCTGACTCTGTCAAGATGCCTGTTTGCACTCCTCTGTGAGTATTTTACGTGGTGGGCCCTGGTGCTTCTCTGGGTGAGGGGGGTGATGTGGACATGCCGGGGTTGGGATCTGGAGCTTGGGGGGATGGGGGGTGGGGGACCCTTGCTCTCTGTCCTGGACTGATCTCCTGTTCTTCTTCCCCATCGTGTCCCCTATGGCTGCTGTGGGGTGCAGATCTCTTGGACCCCCCTTCCCCCCCCCTGTGCCTTTACCCCTGTTGGCCACTCAGTCTGTCCCCCCCTGTGTGAGGACCCTCTTACATTTTTTTGCGGGGGGGCCCCCTCTAAGTCACCGTTGCTGAGCCCCTGCCATGGAGCGGACTTGAACCTACCCACCGAACTGTTTGAAACGTTCTCCCTAAAGTTTAGTGCCCCCGGGGCTCCGGGTGGTCCACACACTGTTATCTGCTCCGGAAGTCATGAAGGAACTCTTTTTGTTTTGGGTTTTTCTTTTATTTCCCTTGACTATTTGATCCAAAAGGGGCGGACTGCCTTCTGTTCACTGCCCTTAGAACTGGCCTGAAGGCTGCTTTTTTCTTTTTTGGAATGAAGACTCTCCTCCGGGTTTTGGGGAGGGGGGTGGGGTGGGCGGGGGGTTGGGTTTGTTGGGCTGCCCTGTTGGCTCCCGTGTTTTGGTTTTATGTTGTATGACAGTAATTTCCTCATTGTATGTAGATGTACTGGCCTGGGGCCGTGGTGCTCCCCTCAGCCCGACATTGGCTGCTGGGGCTGTCCCACGTCTCCTGACCCTTGTTGATCCTTGCCACACCCCCCACACTGACCCACATGGCTACCCTTGACATCCTCTCCTGGAACACACGGGGGCTAAATTCCCCGATCAAACGCTCCTTGGTGTTTCAATTTATTAAGAAGTACCACCCCCATGTCTGTGTGTTACAGGAGACGCACCTGATAGGGAGTAGGACTCTCAGCCTGAAGAAGCCGTGGGTGGGGCACCACTACCATTCCACCTACTCGAGCTACGCTAGGGGTGTCAGTGTCCTTGTCCTTAAATCACTCCCCTTTAAGCTACTTGACTTGGTTCTCGACCCAGATGGCAGGTTTGTGATAGTATATGCGTTGATCCATAGTTTACCATGGGTGTTGGTGGGCTTGTACCTGCCACCACCTGCCTCCCTAGGGGTCCTGACTCTGCTTGCAACTAAATTAGCACAGTTCCCCTCTGATAATGTAGTACTCTTGGGTGACTTTAACCTTGTCCCGGACTCTGACATGGACTGACACGTATGGCCTCACTGACGTATGGCGGTGGAGACACCCGACCACCAAGGCCTTTACCTGCCACTCCGCTACTCATAAATCCTTTTCTCGAATAGACCTGGCCTATGTTGGGGCCCCGGTCCTGCCTAGGGTCCGGGATGTCCTCATCCTCCCTAGGGGGATTTCAGACCATGCACCACTTCTCCTATCTCTGACCATGTCGACTGACCCAATCAATCAATCATTGACGCGGTGCGGCGGGAGCGCCGGGCGGACTTGGTTAAGGCTGAGGGGGACGCGACTAGACAGGAGGCCCTCTTTGTTCGGACTCGGGACCCTCACCACTATGAACAGCTACAGCTATTGACGCGACAGACGCTTTTGTTACGGACGGCCCTGACGGAGAAGAGAATGCTTCACCAGTCGCAGCGCATCTTCGAACAGGGGGAGAGGACTGGTAGACTCCTGGCCTGGCTGTCTAGGGAACAGTCGGGGGTCACCACCATTGCCCAAATTGTGGGTCATGATGGGGCCCCCCACTCTACTCCCGGGGAGATTAATGCATGCTTCGCCGCATACTACCGGAGACTCTATAGCTCCAGAGTGGCGTATGACCAGTCTGCCTTGGTTGAATACCTGGATGCTGTGGATGTCCCTGTCCTCACCTCCTCTTCGGCGGGGAAACTGGATGCCCCGATCAAATTGGAGGAGATTCAGCGGGCATTGAAGATGATGCAGGGGGGGAAGACGCCGGGCCCGGATGGGTTCCCGGTGGAATTCTATAAGAATTATGCAGAGGATCTTGCCCCTAGACTGTTGTCCCTCTTCTCTCAGGCGTCGGACTCCGGTGCTCTCCCCGATTCCATGAGCGACGCAGTAATAGTGGTCATCCCCAAGCCCGGTAAGGACCCTGCCCTTTGTTCTTCTTATCGACCCATCTCACTTCTCAATGTCGACGCTAAGATCTTTGCGAAGGTACTGGCCAACCGCCTGAACTCGGTCATCACGGCCTCGGTCCATCCGGACCAGACGGGCTTCATGCCGGGCAGAGGTACAGATATCAATTTGCGTCGCTTGCACACGCACTTGGCGATTGCGGGGCCGGGGGCGCCGGGTGTGGTGGCCTCACTCGACGCTGAGAAGGCCTTTGACTCGGTCGAGTGGGGCTATCTCTGGACGGTCCTCTCTCGCTTTGGCCTCGGCCCCCGTTTCCTCTCTTGGATTCGCATGCTTTATGACCACCCCAGGGCCCGCGTTCGCACTAACGGCACCCTGTCGGACTCCTTCTCCCTGGGGAGGGGGACTAGGCAGGGTTGCCCGTTGTCCCCGGGGCTGTTTGCCCTTGCGCTCGAACCCCTGGCTGCCCACTTGCGGGGAGACGCCGAGGTTAGGGGAGTCCGGGTGGGTCCCCTGGAGGAAAAACTGTCCTTATATGCAGACGACTCCTTATTGTATTTTGCGGATGCCTCCGCCTCCCTGCGTAGGGCCCTTGCCCACTTTGATAATTTCAGTCAGTTCTCGGGGATCCGAATCAATTGGGACAAATCGATACACTTCCCGCTCCACCTGTCGGTGCCCCGGGTGGACTCGCATACGCCTCTTCGCTGGGTGGAGGAGTTTACCTATCTGGGGGTCCGGGTGGGTTTGGAGCGGGGGAGCTACCTTACTAAGAATGTCCTCCCGGTGTTGGAGCAGCTGACTAAGAAATGCGCGACATGGCGAAACCTCCCCCTTACACCGGTCGGGCGTGGGAACCTAATTAAAATGATCTACCTACCCAAGCTCCTATATTTTTTTAGACAAACCCCGGTCCCTATCCCCCGGTCGTTTTTTAGACAACTGGATGGTGTAATCACAACCTTTGTCTGGGCTGGGCGTCCGCCCCGGGTGGCGCGGCGGATTCTCTATCTTCCATTGTCGAGCGGGGGGCTGGCACTTCCGAACTTTTTGATATATTACTGGGCGGCGGTACTGGTCACGGTGCGATGGTGGTTCTCCCAACCCAGACAAAACCCGGCCGTCGCGTTGGAGGCGGCAGTATTGGGCTCATACGCGGCGCTTTCCAATCTGGCTTTTAGGGGCCCCAAGGCCCACCCGTCAGTCACTGTACCCATGAAGACTGTCCTATCAGTGTGGCGCTCCTCCAGGGCCAAGATGGTTAAGCCCGGATCGGTTTCCCCCCACACTCCCTTATGCCCCAATCCCCTTCTTCCCCACCTTTCCAAGATCCCGGATCCGGCGTTGTGGGCAAAAAAAGGCATCCTTACCCTCCGGCATGTGATGCCGAACGGTGGGATTGTGACGTTCCAGGAGTTGAGACAGACTTACCACCTTCCCCTCTCCTTCCAATTTAGATACTGGCAGCTCAGACATGCCCTTGCCTCGCAATTCCCAAGCCCGGTGACCCTCGAGCCCAACTCTGTTGAGCGCTTGCTGATTTCAAGTGTGATGGGGAGCCCTCTCTCTTCGCTTTACCTCCGACTCACAGTGGTTCATGACGTGGACACGACCGGGGCCCTGAGTAAGTGGAACGCGGACATCCCTGACCTTGACGAGGAGGTGTGGGAGGATTGTGTCTCCTCCTATATCTCATCTATGATAGCCTCCTGAGACCGTTTTATCCAGCTGAAATTCTTGCATAGAGCATATTACACACCGCAGAGGTTGGCGGGGATTTATCCCTCTAGGAGCCCGCTCTGTACCCGGTGTCTGCTTGACACTGGGACGTTCTTTCACATGGTATGGACCTGTTCAAAGCTGAGCACGTTTTGGAAGGAGGTGGCTGACACCCTGTCTACTTTGTGTGGAGTGGACTTGGTTATGGATCCTCGCATATTCCTGCTTAGTTATCTGGGTGAAATTGAGGGAGACAGATATGTCAAGCTGTGCATCACGTTTGCTCTATTTTACGCCAGAAGGGAGATACTCCTCCGCTGGAGGGGCCAGGAGCTCCCTACGGGTGCCTCGTGGCGAGCGGCGATTGATAAGGTTCTACCGCTCTATAGGATCACATACGAGAGCAGGAACTGTCCGGCCAAGTTCGACAAGATATGGTCCAGCTGGGTTGATGCCTCGGGCTAGCTGCCCCCCCCCCCGGTCTTAGGGTTCTGCTGGTTGGGGTTCTGCTCACTCGTCCGTATGACTTTATGGCCTTTACATCACACTTCCTTTGATTCCTGTGACCACTCTATAACTGCATTATGTGACTGAATGTGCATGTTTCCTTCCAACTGTCATTGTTTTCTGTTACTTGTTGGTATGTCAATAAAATAAAAAACTTTTACTGTCAAAAAAATAAAAATACGAAACACCGAAAATTACATCTATAACGAATGATTTGCATTCCGTATTTTAAATCCTTTGTCTGTTCGTATTTTCATTTGTGTGTTTTGTAAATCCGTTTTTTTGTCTGTTTGTAAATTTGTGTACTTGTATCGTTCTTTCGAATGGGCACTGGGCAGTGTAGTTAGTGAGAGTTATCTTACTTAATATCTTAGCCAATCAGCTTATCTCTTTTGAGTCACATTGTACAGTGTAAAGCCTCGTACACACGAATCGGACTTCAAACAAACGTTTCCGTGGATTTTTGTCCAAAGGGAGTTGGCCATACTTTTGAAACTGAAAAAGTATGTCCGATGGAGCGTACACACGGTTGTTTTGTTTTTTTAAATGCTCATTTTGAAGTTTGTCGGCAAAAAGTCCGACCGTGTGTACAGGGCTTAAAAGAAAGTTCATCTTAATATGGATTAGCCGTGTGTTGCGATGTATTTCCGAAAGTACAAAATTACGAATCCATTAAACGGAAATTATTATCTAACAAAATTATGAATTTTGAATCAACGGAAATAAATTAGACAGAATTCCCAATCATTCAGTATAAACATAAATCAAGCTGTTACGAAAATACGAACGGGTCCGAATAGGAAAACTTGCGTCTTACTTAGTAAGTAGCTAAGGGACAGGACTCAGGAGGTCAATACCATGGAATGGGCGATGCACTCATGAAATTGACTCTCACAGTGATACTGACAGCAGTGTACAGCAGCACAGATGATGCTGACACCTCACCGACATGACCCGTCCCCTCCTGAGTCACAGTGACAGTCTCTCTCCATGCCAAGTGGTCCCTTCAGTCCCTTCCAGTCCAAACAGCACTGACAATCCCACTCCTGACTTGCCCTACTCCCATCCTGCAGACCCACACAAGAGGCTCTGGCCGCTCCACTCGGCTCCCTTGGTTACATGACACACTCAGACACCGCCTCCACCAGACCCCACCCCCGAACACTCTGTAGCAGGCACTTGGATGGTCTCAGCCATCTCCGGACCCGAGCTGCATATGCACAGTTCCGAGCCGAGCGTCACAGCTATATCTTTTACTGGCAACCTTTTCCTATTACTGGCATTTACTGGCAGCAGAAAAGTGCCCATTTTTTACTGGCTGCCAGTAAAAACACTGACGGTTGGCAACACTGCAACAGTGGACCATGCCTGAGTAGTGTTAAATGGTGACTTGTAGACTCCAGCAAAAGCCCATCTGTAGCACCTGCAAGTTGTTCCCACACTAAGTTGTATTGTAAAATGTTCAGTGATGGCTGGTCTGAGACCCTAAAAACCATCACTGCATTGTTCAGGTTTGACCCTAAAGACATCCCCTGGGCCATAGTAAGAATCATGTGCCTAAACATTTACAAGAGGTCTCTTTTATTTTCATTGATCCCAGGCCTAGTCTATAGGGGGTCCCACTCAGGGCAGCAATCAGAAATGTTGGGGCCCCTTACACCGCTTTATGCCTGGGCCACCGGGGCCTGACCGCCAACATTCCCCAGGGCCCGCCCACTGGCGGTCCCACCGAATTCCCCCACTGGCCATCCCATCGAATCCTTTGGTTCACCCACTTTTATTTTAACACTTTTATCCCAATTTATCCACATACCCACCCTAAATTATCCACATCCCTCTCCAGGAGAGGGAAGGATGAATCAGGGCGGGGATGGGGATACATTGTGGACAGGGATAGATGATTCTGGGTAAAGAAAATTACCACTGGTTGCCACTGATAGTAGACCCACAGCTACAATAACTGCCACTAGGCTAGCTTTCCATCCAAGCAGTCGCCCTACCGCTTAGTAAACATGCACAGAATGGTCGCCATTTAGACAACACTTGCATTTTTTTCAATGAATACAAAACATTCTCTGATTGGACGAGATGGAGATCATGAAGTCATGGCCCGCCTGTCTACTGTAGAAGTGGTGCCTACTACACTGATCTCCAGTTTCCAAGGGGATCAGCCAGGTGTGGCACATACATACTACCATTGGTCAAGCTGAAGCAATAAAACTATGCAAAAGCACCCATAGATAATCCTCAGCTTTAAATCACCTACTCTTACCTCACCAGAGTGACAAGGACCAAACCACCAAAATTGGGAAGTCCTGACTAACAGACACACAACACAGGAGCAAAACTGGGTACAGATTTCTTGTCCCCTTATAACAGGAAGTGCCCTAGTAAAGACCTTCATGGCAGGATCACCAGAAATGATTTAAATAAAGCTTCAGATTTTGAAAGAATTGAAAATAATTCTTAAACCTAAGTAATCGTATATTAGGATCTATATGTCAACATGAAAGAGGGACAACTGAAAAAAAAGAGAGAGCATTTTTTTTTTTGGTCACAATCATAGATATTTAAGATTTATAAGAAAGATGAGATTTTAAGTGCAAAATGGCTTTTCACACTTCAGCCGGATATTCTTGACCTGAATAGCAGCCAGAACTCATATGATGTTGGCAACGATGCAGATGATGAAAAGACTCCAGTCGGAACATCACTCTTTGTATCTAGACTCTGGGTAATGGCGTCTGCCGTGCCACTCTGCAGCCCACTGGAATCTGATTGCAGGTGTCTCAGGATGACCTGGAACACCATCCGGACCGCTGCACTGAAAAAACGATGCTGTCCACAGAGATCCCTCCGGGAGTAGCTGTCCGGCTCCCCCCTGGCTTTTTCGGTGTTAACATTCCTTTTTTGTTTTTTTGTGATTCATGAGGAATCACAGTTGGCCAGAATTAGGAGACAAAAGAGAGTACAAATCAACCCCCGATACAACATGATTTGTACTCTCTTTTGTCTCCTAATTCTGGCCAAAAAATGAAAAAAAATAAAATAAAAAATTATTTGATTAAAGACTACTACAATCAATTTTTATTTTATTTTTGTTTATTTTTTGTTTTAAAGTGTATTTTGTGCGTGTACTCGAGAGAGGAGCCGGACTGCAGGAGTTGGGAGTAGGCAGACCTCCCCCAGAGGCAATCTGCCATCTTTCTCCATGCCCCCGGGTGGCAATGGCGGGTTCGGGGGATGTGAGGGGTCCTCCCACATAGCCCGCCCTACCTGCTCCGCTTTGAAGCCCAACGGGGCAGAGAGACTCCCTATAAGGGAGGGAGAGGATCTAGCACGCTCAGCCAGCCCTGTTAGTCCTTCGCCTCTCTTTTTTTTGAGACCGCGTGGCCAAAGTGCGTGCATGTTAACCCAATTTCGAGTGCGTGTAAGTGTGGTGTTTTTTTGTGGGAGGGGGGTGGGCGTACTAAGCGCAGGCTTACCTCGCATAGCACACCCACCGGGAGCCGGGCTGAGACCACCAAACTCAATTCACATGCAGCCGAGCCCAAGATCCGAACCCTTGGCTGCAGAGGTGAATGGCTTGTCAGCGCAGTGCCAATCGCGTTGAGCCACCGCAGCTCCCTAATCAAATATTTTTTATGAATTTTTTCTCAATATATCAAAAGACTCAAAAACACACAAAACATTCACATTCAATAACCCCACCTAACATGAACACAAAAACAGAAAAAAGAACTTACATCACATCAGGCCCATTAACCATCCTTCTCCTGGTTTAAATAATTTTTTAGAACATTTTTATACAAATATAAACCTTATATACTTTTGCTAAAGCAAATTTACAAATCATTCAAAAAAACACAACACATTAAAAAAAATACACATAATTACAAGAATACACATAATTACAAGAATGGATCTATCCTATAGCACATACTCCTCTTAAATTTTTCAGGGCCATCTATAAAAATGGAGAATGGGCCCCCATCTCCCTCCCCCTCCAAATCACCCATCCACCCAGAAGAGAAAATATATATATATATATATATATATATATATATTTTTTATTTTTTTTCCGCCATATAAGACGCTCCGGAATACAAGATGCACCCAATTTTAAAGGAGGAAAATCTAGAAAAAACAGATTCTAAACCAAATACTGTAGTAAAATATTTTATGTCCACCATTGCCCCCACTCATCACTGTAATGTCCACCATTGCCCCCCACTCGTCATCACCATCACACCACCCCCACATTAGTAATTGCTAGTAACATTGCCCCCACATTAGTAATAGCCAGTAACATTGCCTCCACATTAGTAATAGCCAGTAACATTGCCCCCACATTAGTAATAGCCAGTAACATTGCCCCCACATTAGAAATAGCCAGTAACATTGCCCCCACATAGTAAAAATAGCCAGTACCTAGTTTAGCATTGCCCCTGCCACCTAATAGCCAGTCTAACAAACCTCCAATTCACTGTTGTTGCAGATGCATTGCAGAAAAAATTGCGGCACGCGCTCTGGTAGGAATAGAAGATCCATGAGCAGAGGGGTGATGACGTCAGCGTGCACCGCTGCCGGGTGTACCAAGATGGCCGACCGCTCCGGAGTTAGGCCAAAGCCGCGGCCTTTCCTAAGGCCCCAGCGGTGGTGCACTCCGCGGATCACATTCTGTTCGGATCACGGAACGGTCAGGCAAAAATGTGTATTCGTCGTATAAGACGTACCAACTTCCCCTCCCCCCCCCAGTTTTGGGGAAGAAAAAGTGCGTCTTATACAGCGAAAAAATACGGTATATATTATTTTAACCAATTTTATAAAAGTTTTAACCTTGCACTTGCACTGCTTTACTGGAGGGTTTACACTGGAAGAGCCAAGTCGGAAGCTAGATCTGAGCACCAGAGGGAGACCGAGAGAGTTTAGAAGAGCAAAGTTCATGTATGCACACTGCAGGAAATCTGGTGGCTCATCCAGAGGGTTGTGTGCTGCAACTTCTTACAGCTGGAGAATTCCAGAATGACAATCTGGTTTAACCACTTACCTACTGGGCACTTTCACCCCTATCCTGCCCAGGCCAATTTTCAGCTTTCAGAGTGTCACATTTTGAATGACAATTGCACGGTCATGCAACACTGTACCGAAATTAAATTTTTATCATTTATTTTACACAAATAGAGCTTTCTTTTGCTGGTATTTAATCACCTTCATTTTTGCTAAACAAACAAAAAAAGACTGTTAATTTTGAAAAAAAATATCTGAGTATGTCATAACATTTTGCAAACAGATCATTTTTCTCTTTTACTGATGTGCGTTGATGAGGCTGCACTGATGGGCACTGGTGGGTACTGATAAAAAGGGGTGCAACAGATCAAAAACCTCACAAATCAAATTGATCTTCGGATCAGAGTAACGGATCGGATCATTTTTCGGATCAGCAAAAAAAGACTAATCTTGTTACACCCACCGGAGATTTCACAGTTATTTTCAACACAAAACGGAGCTTATGTGCTTAATTAGAGTATATGTAAATCTGACGGACTGTTTACATGTTAAAAAATATAAATATATAGAGTGCAGCGCAAACCATGTAAAATATAGAATATAATAAGAATATAATAAGAAAATTGGTAAAGTCCAAACAATTCGTGACAAAAGGAGAAAAACTTCTGTAGAAAATTCAGTGAGATGAATGATTGAATGAAGATCTTCACCACGTGAGAGAAAGCTAGGGTAGCAGGTATTGAAACTTATCCCTCCACCAGTGTAGATGGCTACTCTCACCTTAGGTTAAGACCACTGGGTTAGCAGATGGTCATTAGTGCATTAGGAAAACAGGATGTGAAGTAGGTCTCCTATTGATGGTCTCAGCATGGATACCGGAGCAAGGGGACATGGAAGAAAAAACAACCATCTAAGAGCTTCCGCTTGATCACTGCTTTAATCAAATAGGCATTTGACAGGCTACTCACATTTCTTCAGATGTAAACAGGCATGTACATATATGTAACACAGCTCACGGATTTCTCCAGAAATGACACCGAGCGACGTGTAGGCTCCAAAAACCCCTGGACGCGTTGCGTGAAAACACTTCCTCAGCAACTCCACTCCACCCTGCTGAGGAAGCGTTTTCACGCAACGCGTCCAGGGTTTTTTGGAGCCTACACGTCGCTCGGTGTCATTCCTGGTGAACTCCGTGAGCTGTGTTTGTGTGAAGGTCCTTTTTGTGCTTAGCTAGCATTCCCTAGATACATTAACTGTTTGGTTTCTGCATCTTTACTATGGATTAATTTGTAGTGATACATATTTTCACTTTATTTATTTATTTACTTATTTATATTTTTTATGCTATATTTATCACGTTGATCATACATATTTTTGCGCTGATTGCACCCTCTATTTGCATTATTCTGTTTACATGTTAAATTTTAAAAGCAGCAGCAAACTTTACATGCTTGCTAATGCGACAGAACACCTCTGATTTTGACATTTAGTTAAATATTAATATCAGAGGTGTTCTGTCACATTAGTAAGCATGCAAGGTCAGCAGGTATGCTGCAGCTTTTAAAATTGAACATGTAAACAGTCCGTCAGATTTACATATACTGTATTTAAGCACATAAGCTCCGTTTTGTCTGCGGACCAGTTTCAGCGGACATGTCTCCTCGTGTGTACGCGCCCTAAGTCACAAGCAAGTTGCATCAAGTTCACATGCACGTCACAATGCACTGTAATTGGAAGCATAACAAATTAATCTGAATCTTCCAAAATAACTTCAGAAAATACCAATCTATTCAGAACAACGAATATACAAAACAAATCTGAATATACAAAACAAATTCCAAAAACGTACCATTCTAACATAACAAATATGACAAAACCCAAATGATTGATTTAACAAATAAATCCAAAAAGAAACAAAACTATTTTTTTCATCGTGCAAATCTCTATCACACAATCAGTCTAGAGTCCCTTATCATCTCCTCAAATAACTTACATACTATTGATGTTTGGCTAACCTGGTCTGTAATTTCCAGGTATACATCTTGATTCTTTTTCGTAAAATGGTACCATATTTGTTTTACACCAATCATTTGGTTTCTAAATATTAAGGTGTTCAAAAAGACTCATAAATTTATGGAAATTATTAATCTGGATCTAGTGATTTGTTTATGGTGATTTTCTCTAGTCTCTTTTGTATCTGGTCAACCACAGAGGTACCTTCGGTGAAACATCAGTCATATTACTGTTAAGACTACCAAACCCTTCTTTTTCATCTGTAAAGACCGAAGATAAATAATTGTTCAATACATCTGATTTAAGCTGTGATTTGTGACCAGCTTGTCATGTTCAATCATTATGGGGCCCATCTGTTCTTTCATTTGGGGAATTTTGCTTGCTTTAGTAATGTGTTTCCCATATTATATTTTAGCCACCCTGATAATTCCCTTGCATTTTTTGTTGCAATCCATGAAAATCTGGAATGCAAAAGTGTCCCTTCTACTTTGTACGTTTTTAAAGGCCTGTTTTTTCTCACAGATTTGTTTCTGTTATGTAATGTTACCCACGTGGGGGCTGCTAATAAACTCTCTACCAACCACAATGATTACCTCGACTCTGCAAATCCTCTCTTAACTCTGACACCCTGGGTTCCATCATCTCACCAATTGTAGTAGTAAATAGAGACTCACACAGTATCAAATATGTTTACTGTACAGTATGAATAAAACACAAAATACATATAGCTCGACTTTGTCAGTTAGTAAGAAAACACTCCTAAGCGCATAGCTATTATATCTGTACTTATCCAAAGAAACAATATAATGGTGCAAAGTTACCTTGGTTGTAAATGAACACAAATGATAACCCAATCACAAAAACCTACGTAAACATGTTAACAGGATGGTAGATAACTGACATTATATCTCATGTGTCAGATTTTTCCCTTTTGCTTTTCCAACTCACAGGCCAGTAAATCCTGTACACTACAAATAAACACTATGCAAACTATTACATTCAAATAGGATGGCTCCCTTTAGCAGTCCAATGCAATTAAGGCAGATGAGGAAATGGGTGATAAAAGTTAAAGGTAAAAAGGGTATTCCATGAAATCCAGATATCTTCAGCTAGCCTCTTTATGTTGTAAGTAAAATAATCCTGAATGACAGAGTGTAACAAATTTGACAGAACTTTGGTTTATCCTTGCTGTATTATGACTTCCTCCTTCTATAATCCTAAAGGGGTTATCTAATATGACTGCTGAAATCAATCATTTAAACTGGGCATAGGTGTTTGCTTTCAGTGTTCGTTATAACCTAGGATTTAAAGGGTCACTAAAGGAACATTTTTTTTTTAGCTAAATAGCTTCCTTTACCTTACTGCAGTGCTGTTTTCATGTCCTCATTGTTCGTTTTTGCTTTGATGTTGCTGCAGTTCTTCTCTGATCTCCACACTTCCTGGTTGTCTGTTTCGTTATAACCACAGTGCTGGGAGCTTTCTCACTGTGGTCACTAATCAAGGAGGTGTGATTACTGTGTGTAAACTGAAACTGGGTTGGTGCTGAGGGGTTTTAGACAAACCGTCACTGCCCTCTATTGGCTCTCTGGCTCTGTACATCAGAGAGACAGGAAATAACAGCAAAAACGAAACTAGAACTGTAGGTTGATTATATGATTTATTTTTATCAATTTTTAATAATTTTTAAAAGGAATCAGTTAACTTTTATGTCTCTATACCCTGTAAACAGTCATTTCAGCCCAATTTATTTTCCTTTAGTGACTCTTAAACTTCTGTGGGTCTACAAGTACCACCAACTAAACTGTGTGAATGATGTCTAAAAGCAGTATCCTTACTATAACATGGGCTGTGCCCGCTTACCACACTGGAACTGAGATGATGTTGGCAACGATACAGATGATGAGCAGACTCCAGTCAGAACTCTCTCTTTGTATCTTGACTCTGGGTAATGGCGTCTGCTGTGCCACTATAATCTGATTGAAGGTGTCTCTAGATGACCTGGAACACCCTCCGGTCCGCTGCACTGAAAAACCGATGCTGTCTGCAGAGATCCCTCTGGGAGTAGCTGTCCGGCTCCCCCTGTGTAGGCCGCAAGCCATCAGCAACTCCCTGTCACACAGACCTCCTGCTGGCAGAGTCAAAATGGCATCCAAAGAGACTGATATAGGCCGCACCAGCCCCTTTTATATCCTTTCCCAGCAGTCGATTCTGTTTACTCAGCATTCTGTTCTTTGTATTTCCAGTCAGTCCTGCTGACATAGTCACTTCAGAATTCTAAACTACACATCCCATTATGCTTTGCTTTAAATCCTCACACAGGAAAAGGAAATTAACACATACAGCCAGATTCACATACATCGGCGCATATTTATGCCGCCGTATCGTATCTTTTTTACACTATGCTGGTGCAGCGCGGAGAGGCATGCACTGTATTCAGCAAGCCATTGCTCACCAAGATGAGCCAGCGTAACGTATTTTCGAAGGCGCAGGACATTGTAAGTGTAAGTGGGCGTGACCCCATGCAAATTATGGTCTGAGCATGTCGCAGTGGTTTACGTCCGGCGTATCTTAGATGGCGCATGCGCCATGACGTGGACGTATGTCCCGCACCCCTCTGCGCATGCTTACAACTACGCCCGGCATAACCCCTGAGATACGCCGGCCCACTGCCTACGCCCAGAGCATAAATACGCCCATATATGCACCCGTTGAGTACAAAAGTACACCAGCAGCTTTTATACCATTGGTGTAGGTACTTTTGCGATCTCAGTGATGTCTGCTCCAGTGACTGAGAGGGAGAGGAGGAAAAATTATTTTTCTAAAGAGGAGAGGGCGATCGTGATCTCTGCCATCTCGAGATACAACGTGTACCTACATGGCGCACAGAGTCGAATGACCAGCAAGGTCAGGAAAGATGAGATCCTCCAGGAGGTCACCATGGAGGTCAATGCCCTTGGCCATTAGAGGAGGTCCGCCAAGGACATTGCTAAAAAAATGAATGACCTGCGGCGTGATGTCTGGGAGAAGCTGGGCAAGATGAAGAGGCACGCCAGGGGTACGGGAGGCGGACCAGCCAGTGATATTAAGCTCACTGCCGATGAGGAGGTGATCGCCGGATGTCTGCAGAGGGAGCAAGTGGAGGGCCTGGAGGGCTATGACTCCATTGACCAGGCCTTGAGGACAGGTAAGTGTGTTTTATCCTCCATTCGGTGTGTAGCATGTGAGGGGGTGCAAGGGGACATATGACAAGTGTGTGGGTCCACCAACATGTGAATGCTTTGTGTCATCCAGAGATGTGCTGGAGGGAGCGGGCCCGTCGTCAGCTGCTGGACGACCCATGACATCCCCGGAGGAGAGTGCCCACACCTCTCCTCTAGAGAAAGTTGAGGAGGAGCATGGGGACCTTCACGATTGTGTCTACCTCGAGGAGGAAACCATCTTATCTGGACCCTCCCAAACCTCCATCCCCATCAGGGGAAGCCCCTCAGGGTCCATCCCCATCAGGGGAAGCCCCTGGGTCCATCCCCATCAGGGGAAGCCCCTCCCAGTCTTCCCCCTCCAGGGGGAGTCCCTCCCAGTCTACCCCCTCCAGGGCCATCCCCTCCTGGTCTACCCCCTCCAGGGCCACCCCGTCAGGACACCCCCAAGTCTCTCCTGCCCCCAGGAAGGCTTTACGGAAGACCAGGGGTGTACCCGGAGCCCTCCAGGAAGAGCTGGTGAGGGAGCAAGCCCAGCAGACACGCCATATGGGTGCTCTAGCCGGTGACCTGCGGCGTGTGGCAGATAGCCTGGCCTCCTCGGCCCAGAACCAGGCTGCATGCACATTGGCCGTGCAGCGGTGCCTTACGCAGCAGGCTGAGCAGAGCAGCTCCATCTGTGACAGCCTGCAGGATGTGAGTGGGAACTGCGCTGCTGTGGTGACCTGCATTGGGGAGCTGCAGACCACAACATCAGGCCTCATGACGGAGTTGAGGAGCCTGGCAGTGGCTGTACAGGCCAACACTGCTGCCATCGAGGCGGAGGGACGGCAGACGAGGCGTCACCAGCGGCACACCACCACCCGCCAGCTGCGAATGCAGGCGCAGACGAATGCGGTCCTCACCCGCATTGCCCATGCATTAGAGGGCAGGCAGCCCGCATCTGGCAGGAGTGACAGAGGAGGGAATGATCATCCTCCTGATGCCCCACCCCCCCACGACAGGGCAAATGAGTGGTCTTTTTTGTTGTTGTGTTCAGATTATGAGCTATTTTTTTTTTTTTGGAGAGATGTGCACAGAGGTACAGTGCGGAAAATAAGTATTTGAACACCCTGCTATTTTGCAAGTTCTCCCACTTGGAAATCATGGAGGGGTCTGAAATTATTATCGTAGGTGCATGTCCACTGTGAGAGACATAATCAAAAAAAAAAATTCCAGAAATCACAATGTATGATTTTTATGATCCTTGGTTATCCTGGCTGTGTGCTTCGGGTCATTGTCATGTTGGAAGACCCAGCCTCGACCCATCTTCAAAGCTCTAACTGAGGGAAGGAGGTTGTTGCCCAAAATCTCGCAATACATGGCCCGGTCATCCTCTCCTTAATACAGTGCAGTCGCCCTGTCCCATGTGCAGAAAAACACCCCCAAAGCATGATGCTACCACCCCCATGCTTCACAGTAGGGATGGTGTTCTTGGGATGGTACTCATCATTCTTCTTCCTCCAAACACGGTTAGTGGAATTATGACCAAAAAGTTCTATTTTGGTCTCATCTGACCACATGACTTTCTCCCATGACTCCTCTGGATCATCCAAATGGTCATTGGCAAACTTAAGACGGGCCTTGACATGTGCTGGTTTAAGCAGGGGAACCTTCCGTGCCATGCATGATTTCAAACCATGACGTCTTAGTGTATTACCAACAGTAACCTTGGAAACGGTGGTCCCAGCTTTTTTCAGGTCATTGACCAGCTCCTCCCGTGTAGTCCTGGGCTGATTTCTCTCTTTTCTTAGGATCATTGAGACCCCACGAGGTGAGATTTTGCATGGAGCCCCAGTCCGAGGGAGATTGACAGTCATGTTTAGCTTCTTCCATTTTCTAACAGTGGACCTTTTTTCACCAAGCTGCTTGGCAATTTCCCCGTAGCCCTTTCCAGCCTTGTGGAGGTGTACAATTTTGTCTCTAGTGTCTTTGGACAGCTCTTTGGTCTTGGCCATGTTAGTAGTTGGATTCTTACTGATTGTATGGGGTGGACAGGTGTCTTTATGCAGCTAATGACCTCAAACAGGTGCATCTAATTTAGGATAATAAATGGAGTGGAGGTGGACATTTTAAAGGCAGACTAACAGGTCTTTGAGGGTCAGAATTCTAGCTGATAGACAGGTGTTCAAATACTTCTTTGCAGCTGTATCATACAAATAAATAGTTAAAAATTCATAAATTGTGATTTCTGGAATTTTTTTTTTTGATTATGTCTCTCACAGTGGACATGCACCTATGATGACAATTTCAGACCCCTCCATGATTTCCAAGTGGGAGAACTTGCAAAATAGCAGGGTGTTCAAATACTTATTTTCCGCACTGTATGTGCTGTCCTCCAGTAAGGGCATGCCATGTCGGCCAATGGCATGTTCCTTTTTTTTGGTTTGTAGTATCTGTACACGGTTAGGAGTGTAGGCTACTGTGTGACTGGTGTGTGAATGTGGGTGACATTTCTGCCAGTAAGGGGTGTCACCTTGGGTCGTCGGGGAGAGGTTATCCCCACGACCGTGTCAATGTGGTATGAATGGACAGCAATATCATTGGTGCCTTGGCGTGGCGTTGCTGCTCCCAAGTCCTGCATGGTGGACTTGGGCTAATCCAATGTGAGGTGGATATGGTGTGTGTGAGCACAGGACCCCAGATGGCATGCCCCCTTTTTTTTGTAAAAAAAAAAAAAAATGTGGGATATTGTTTAATTTCTTTTTTTATTCTTTTTAGTTCCTTTTTTTATATATGTATTTTTCTTTAGTTCGTCTTTCTCAATTCCCGGCAGCACCCCCCAGGCCCATGCCTGAAGCTGTGTAAGGGGCCACATAATTCCTGATGGCGGCCCTGCCTGGCATGTTGGCATACAGATGTGTTATCCTGCAAGTGTGGTTGCTCAGCTCGTCCGTAACGGTGCTGCTGTAGCTGCTCTCCAGCTGACCTGTGCACATCTGGTGCTGAGTTACACCAGCTTTATGGGGAATAATTTTAGGTCGGGCGTTGAACTTACGTGCACCGCACGTAGCCTGCGCCGGGCGCACATACGTTCGTGAACCGCCGTATTTCCCTCATTTGCATGTTTGCATAGAAAATCAATGGGCGTGCCAGATGCATCCAGCGTAAATATGCGCCCACGATACGCCAGCGTAGACAAGTTACATCGGTCGGATGAAGCCTATTTTCAGGCGCATCTTGTTCTGTGGGTACGGCGCATAGATACGACGACGCATATTTACACTTACGCAGCGTATCTCGATATACGTTGGCATAAGTGCTTTGTGAATCTGAGCCATAGAGTCCAGCAAACGCTACAGGGACTGAGCCATCCCCACATTAATCCCACAGGAATTGTCTCTAAATTATAAGTATAATAGCCGACCCTGGCAATATTTTTTTATGCTTGTTACCCAGTGAAATACAATGAATAATGCACTTGTTTATTTCATCTTTAAAACACTCTCAATGGCCTTGTGTGCTCTTTGTTTCAAATATTTTGTCTTATTAAGTGTTGTTCAGTAAGTATCTCAACTTATTGAAGTTAGCTTTTTTGAAATGTAGAGTTTTTGTCATACCAATTTGCTTCTTTTTTCATGCAACTTATTGTGACGGGAGTCACTTTTGCTTGTGGAGCCCAGCTTACCTTAGAGAGGTTGGGAAACTCCTTGTCCAACTCCCCGACCCCTCTTATATTTAAGAAACCCTGTATCTATTAGAGGCACAG
The DNA here is from genome assembly GCA_029574335.1 of Rana kukunoris. NCBI lineage: Eukaryota > Metazoa > Chordata > Amphibia > Anura > Ranidae > Rana > Rana kukunoris. The sequence goes on along the minus strand of CM056050.1, from coordinate 594,126,398 downwards.
GGTAATCGAGAACCACAGTTGAGTCTGTCCTAACCAGACTAACCATACAACCTCACCGGACTCAGCATTTGGTTTTACCCCTGTTACCCAGTGTTCTAAATGCGTGGTTTATGTTGAAAGAATTAAGGGGTTCTTTCACTTGGGACATTATTATTTCTGAACACTATCCCTCAAGAAATATGAGAAGATAAATAATTGCACCTTTCAGACTGCTAGAATACTGTAGGAATGTCTCATAGACCATTGCTAGATAATTTGAGGTAAGGTGCGGGTTTCTATGTGTTTGTTGTTAAGTTGCTGCATCCCATTGTTCTATTGGTTCTGTCTGCCTTGGGAGGAAAGTATTATGGGATGTATATGTCTATGTGGATTGGATTGCATGTTAATGAAACCATTGTCTGCTATTAGTTGCAAGAGGGGAGGAATTTGTGTGTCTGGTGTTACTGAATGCAGTTTTACCCCTCCCCGTGTCATTATGCAAAGAAGGGGGATTGCCTCCTGAGTGTATCTCCCTGTACATGTGTTTCAATAAACAGTCTTGTGCTTTTTCACCCTACACTGATGTCTCAGCAACACTGGCGGCACTGATAGGCGGCACTGATAGGTGGCACTGATAGGTGGCACTGATGGGCACTGATAGGCAGCACTAATGAGGAGCTACTGACAGGCATTACTGAGTGGCACTGATTGGCACTTTGATGGGGCACTGACAGGAATTACTGATGGGGCACTGATTGGCACTTTTTTTGGGCACTGATTGGCACTGTTGTGGGCATTGATCGGCACTGACAGGCATTTATAGAGTTGGACAGACTGGCAGGTGATGGGCACTGATTGGCAGCTGATGGGCACCTTTTTATGGGGGTTGTGGTTAATTGACCTTCCATCTAATGTTTTTAGCGTTCCAGGTCCATTGACACTTGGTAGGGACAGTAGTATGAAGTCAATGATCTTTTTCAGCTACCTGTAAGGATTGCATTTTAGCCAGCACTCACCACCAGTGTAAGTGTAATTTTCCTTATGACCCATGATGGTCTAATCTTAGCAGGGGTTCCCTGACACTGTGATAAAATATGGTTGAGAAAAGCATCAATCCCTTCTTAAAATTTCTGTTCAGTTGTTGCCATGTGCCTCATACAGTAGTCAGCTGTCTCATGGCTCGCATCTGCCTCAGTGCTGTGGCTTCCTTCTCTTTCCATTTGCAAGTGGTGCCTGTTAATTGCAGTGTCACACATACACAGCCAGGAAGAGGAGAGAGTAAGAATGACCTCTGTGAACCAGCACTGGTGGGTTGATACCCAAGGAACCTTTGTTTGGTCAGGCATAGAAATTATTTCACAAGCTTTGACCCTAAAAATATATCAGGGACAGGTCAATTTACGTACACACCTTGTCTTTACCATACAGCCCCATAGGCTTTTTTACACGGAAACTCCATTATCTCAGGAAGGCTCTCCCTAGAAGTGCCACTGAGAAAACTCTTGTCACTATAAACATAATATAGCCTTAGGAACTGTATATGACTAAATTGCTGCTTCTGTGCTGATTCGTACATCCCCAATTCCCAAAAAGTTGGGACGCTGTGTAAATTCCACATAGAGTTTGGGAGAGGAATGTTGTCCCATTATTGCCTGATATTGGATTCTAACTGTTTAACAGTCCTGTGTCTTCTTTGTCAAATTTTTCATTTCAAATACACCAAATATTTTCAATTAGTGACAGGTCTGGACTGTAGGCAGCTTGGTAAAGCAACTGGACTCTTCTACTATGAAGCCGATGTGTTTTAGCATTGTCCTGTTGAAATATGCAAGGCCTTTCCTATAATAAATGTTATTTGGATAGAAGCATATGCTGCTCTAAATGCTGGATATATCTTTCAGCATTGATGGTGCCTTTTCCGATGTGCAAGCTGCCCATTCCATACCTACTAATGCACTTTCATAACATCTAAAATTCAGGTTTTTGAACAAACCGGAAGATTCTTCTTTTTTTTTTCAGGGAAATGCAGTGCCCATGGTTGGCAAAAAAATGTCAAATTTGGACCAAAGAACTGTTTTCCACTTTGCAATAGACCATTTTAAATGAGCTTTGGACAAGAGAAGACTTTACATGATAGAGCTTTTTGAAGTGGCACGGCGAACTGTGTTCACAGACAGTGATTTTTTGAAGTATTCCTGAGCCGATGTAGTGATGTCCATCACAGAATCATGCCTGTTTTAATGCAGTGCTGTCTGAGAGCCCGACGATCATGGGCATCCAGTATTGTGTTTTGGCCTTGACCTTTGTGCACAGAGATTTCTCCAGATTCTCAAAAACGTTTGATGATATTATGTTGTGTAGATGTTGATATATTTAAATCTTTGCAATGTTATATTGAGGAATATTATTTGACAATCTTTAGATGTAGCTTTTCACAGATTGGTAAAAATTCTCTCATCCTAATATAGCCAGGTGCTAGCTAACTCTACCTGTGTCATTGTGTGACATTCTGCAACATCAGTTGCAGTGAGCCTGTTTCCCTCTAGTGCTCCGCCTGCACACTGTATCGTCTCCTGAATGCAGAGCAAGCAAGCAGAGACCATAGCTGAGAGCAAGGGATCATGGGATATATGGTCCGAGGAGCCAGGATTTGCATTGGAGACAGACTGCTGCAAAATACAATCCCAGCCAGCTGGGAGAGAGAGAGGAGAATGCTGTGGGAGGACATAAATATCCTGGTCTGGGTAGGAGTCTTTCCTTTGAGACTAAGGTCTTCACCTGAAAGCAGGGACCCTGCAGCTTTGGGGGATGCGAGCAGGTACAGTGGCCTAGACGGCATTGAAAGTCTCCAATAAGTGAGTGAGCAGATCCACTATTGCCAGCACCCTGTTGGTCGAGTGACTGTCAGTGGGCAATTTTTTTGTCACCAGTACAGAACCAGCTGAATTCTAGACATGTGCACACTGAAATATTTTGTTTCAGAATTTTGTTTTCGTACAAAAAATACATTTATCTAGTAACTCCCGAAATTCGTTTTTATTTATTTTGTTTCGTTAAAAAATTAATTGGGACGACTATAAACATCCCTAGGCCCATTTGACCGCTTTCCATACGGAGAAGTCTGATTGGGACGACTATAAACATCCCTAGGCTCATTTGACCGCTTTCCATACGGAGAAGTCTTATTGGGACGACTATAAACATCCCTAGGCTCATTTGACCGCTTTCCATACGGTCAAAATTTGTGGTAAGGAGACATCTTACTCACTGGGTGGTTCTCTTGGTGGAAGAAGATTTTGATTTTTCACAGACATGGACTTTTTTCGGATCACTTCTGATTTTTCATTCCACTTCTGATTTTTCATTCCACTTATCACATTAGCCATGTCATTTTTATGAACTCATATTTCTTCACTTGTTAATATTTTTCAACACTACACGATTAGCGCTGTACCTATAATTTTTGTATTTCTGTTTGTTACTTTGGTTTAGGTAATTGGTACTGGCAGCTTTTTATTTGATCATTTCATTATTTATTTAACTCATTTTTCACGTTAGCGCAGTGTTTTTCTCCCTTAGGGGGGATATATACTAAATCTGTCATTGAAGGCTTATGGTGTCCGTCGAAAAGTTCTAAAAAGATTCGACGGAGCAGCTAAACTGTACGACGCCGCAATCGTACATTTCCAGTCGAATGTTCCGCCTACAAGCTATAGAAGAATTCTAATGTATGTATGTATGACACTAGTAATAATTATATTTATAAATTATTATTACTAGTCAACCAACATTCAAATTCTTCTATAGCCTGAGGGCTGAGCATTTGACCGGATATGTACGATTGCGGTGTCATACAGTTTAGCTGCTTGTCGAATCTTCTTAGAACTTTCGACAGTTACCATAAGCCTTCAATGACAGATTCAACATTTATATGTTTTTTGCTGCTTTGTCGAATCTTCATTGTTCATGTCGAATTGTCTACCCCAACACTGTCTCTATAATGTTGAATCTTTTCTCTCTATATAGAATACTCTTGGACTAATAGAGTTAGGCGGCGTACACACGACCGAGTTTCTCGGCAGAATCCAGCGAGAAGCTCGCTGGGAGACATATTCTGCCGAGAAACTCGGTCGTGTGTACACTTTCGCGGAACATCCCGTCGGGAAGCTCGTCGAGCCAAAAAGAGAGCATGCTCTCTATTTCCTCGTTGTTCTTTGGGGAAATTTGGCTCGACGACCTTTTCGACCGCTCATCGGGAACCTCGTCGGGCGGAACGATGAGTTTAGCCCAACAAGGTTCTCGGACGTGTGTACGCGGCCTTAAGGTTAGGCACATTCGACCGCAGATTTGATAGACACAGTTTGCTATTGTCAGCGTTATGTCGAATCTTCTATCTAGATCGAACTGTTGTAACAACAAAAACGAAAATAAAGCATTTTTTTATGTCGAATCTTTCAGATTTCGGATTCTGCGCGTACATTTTAGTTTGTTTAAACGATAACGAAAATATCCTGAAATTCAGACGAAAATGCATTCGGACAAAAACTAATGCACATGTCTGCTGAATTCCAGCATTGCTAGGTGCATGGCCAGGCATCCTTGACGCAGACCGGAAGTGACCGGAAGAGACGTAAGAAGGCGCTGGAAACGCTGCGATTTTACTATTTTGCCTTTTTTTACGTTTCTCAATGTAAGAGTCCTCCTTTTAGTGTTTATTAAAGCGGTTTTACAATCATTTACAAATTACTAGACTATTGGAGGCCTCTCCTTCTCTCCTTCTACACACATGTGCCCCATATTGTGGAGCGGACTGTGATAGGTTAGTGGAATAAGCTGGCCATCTGCAGGACAGCGGTTATTTACAGCTAGAGCCATCACGGAGTTGGAGAGTTTAGAAGAGAGGACTTGGAGAAAACATAGTTCGAGGCTGGATTATACTTATGGTTTACCTATGCGAATTGCTACGTATATTAAGGTGAGAGTTCTGGGAGACCACTGTGTGGATCACTCATTTCATTCAACTTTTGATTGTGGATACTCCAAAAGGGACTTGTGCATGAGAGTCATTTTATCTGGATCACTTGTCTGTCCATTATAGCTAGTATAGCTATTGCAGAGACATGGGCCCGGATCCACGTACCGCGGCGTATCTTTATGCGGGCGTAGCGTATGTTATTTACGCTACGCCGCCGCAACTTAGAGAGGCAAGTGCCGTATTCATAAAGCACTTGCGTCCTAAGTTACGGTGGTGTAGCGTAGATTGTCCGGCGTAAGTGGGCGTAATTCAAAGTAGGCTGGTAGTGGGCGTGTTGTATGTAAATGAATGGTGACCCCACGTAAATGACACGCGGAACGAACGACGCATGCGCCGTCTGTGGATGTATCCCAGTGAGCATGCTCTGAATCATGTCGCAAATACTCAATGCTTCCAACGTTAACGTAACTTACGCACAGCCCTATTCGCGTACGACTTACGCAAACGACGTACAATTCGATGCTGTTCCGACATCCATACTTAATATTGCCTGCGCCTCATATAGCAGGGGTAACTTTACGCCGCTCATACGCCTTACGTAAACGACGTATATCAATGCGCCGGGCGCATGTACATTCGTGAATCAGCGTATCTAGCTCATTTGCATATTTTTAATGGGAACGTCTAATGCGCCCAGCGTAACCATGCGCCCACGATACGCCGGCGTAGGCAAGTTACGCCGGACGACTGAAGCCAGCGTATATATATATATATATTTCCGGCGTATATTGCTTTGAGAATCGGCGCAAAGATACGACGGCGCACATTTGAAATTACGGCAGCATATCTGGAGATACGCCGGCGTAATTTCTTTGTGGATCTGGGCCTTTTACCCTATCTTTGCAGCTGTGGGACATTATATATTGATTGTTGTTTACCCATCTTTTATGTTATTTTGCCACTCATATTCATATTCCATGTTATTTATTATTTTCCTTCTACAGCAGCCATTCTCAACCAGGGTTCCGTGGAACCCTAGGGTTCCTCCAGAGTTGGCTAGGGGTTCCTTGAGCTGTGGATGATTTACCTTCTGTTTGATGGTGCCTACATAGTTCTGAGCCAATTCCACTTGGAGGAGCCAGTGGTATTACACCAATGATCTTCATAGTTCTCTGTAAGGGGGGCTTTCTTAACACTACTGTAAAAAAGGGCATTCTTCTCACTGACCACCAAAGTAAGGGGCATTGTTCCCACTGACCCCCCAATGAATGGGTTTTATCAGGGGTTCCCCGAGACCTAAAAATTATTTTTAGGGGTCCCCAGCGGTAAAAAGGTTGAGAAAGGCTGTTCTACAGGGTGTTATTTAGAGTGATATCACTCCTTAGCGCAAGATCACTTTTTGCATTTATATTAGTGTTTGTGTATGTTGAACACTGTTAGATTTTGCAGCTTTGGAGTTTTATATCATTTTTCTGTAGCATTCACAATCACCACTTACTCACAGTAGCGCGACAGACCTATTCACATTTACCCTTAACTGGTTGCAGATTCAAGAGCTTTTTCTTGGCACATCCTGTTCCCATGAGCCTTGGTATCATAAGGACTGGTGAGCGGGCAGAAGCCTATCCTATGTACACCCCACAAAGACACTGCATGCCAGGGGCGGACTGACCATTGAGGAACTCGGGCACTGCTCGAGGGCCCCATGCCACTAGGGGGCCCCATCAGGGTTGCCAGGCTCATTAAAACCAGGGACAGTATGTAAAAATCTGTGTTTTTTTTACATCTGTCCCTGATATGTCCAAAACCTACATGCGTTTGATGTGAAAATCCCAAGATTTTAGCTGCCCGCCTCTGTACTGCCACCTGGCTTGGTGGCCATCTATAAGCCAGGGGGCCCCATAAAATTCTATTGCCCGGGGGCCCCATTAGTTGTCAGTCCCCCCCTGCTGCATGCAGACACCTTTATTCCATCTCTTTACATTAAAGCCTCAAAAAGGATACACTTTGCAAATTACATTTTCTGTTGTTCATCACCATTGCACAGCAATCCTTCTGGGCCCTTGTGTAGCTAGCTGAAGACACTGAACATCTACATCACAAGGACTTCTCCACACTTCTCTTCTCCGCCCACTTAAAGGACTCTGTGCACAATATCTGCACACTCTATTTAGAGATTAAGTATTGCATTTCTTGTAACTTATTGTTTTATAACTGTGCCACAAAGTTTGCTGGACCCATGGCATCAGGAGTTGAAGGAAGTTTTTTTTTTTGTTTCTATTGAAAAGCATGTGGCGTGCAAAACACAACCCAACAAAACTTCACCCGGTGCAGAAAAAATGTGCACACACATAAAGAATGAAACACAAAAAACTGTGACGGGTGCCATCGTCAATTGGCCCTCCGAAAAGGGCCCAGCTCTGATCCCCCTGGGCGTTAGGCTCCTGACAGGGAAAAGAGTTACAGTGGTCCAAGCAGCCGAAGCCACAAGGACCGCACTAAGGTCCATGCAGCCAAAGCCACATGACCACATGACACAAACTAAGCCAGAAGGCCATGTCCACCCACTCCCAAGACTTTCAGAGCCGGCCCGAGGACCAGCACCCTACTCGCCACACTAAAAGTGCAAAGCACCAAACAAAAAAAGTGACAAAACAAGACAGACAGGGGTAAAATAAAAAAAAAGTGGGGGAAAAGGAAGGTGGGAAGGTGAGTGGAAAGTGGCCACCGTGCAATACGATGGCTGGCCCTCCGGCCAGGAACAAAAATTCCTCTGGCTCGGCCCTAGAGGCAGGTGTCAAAAAGGTGTTTGTGGAGATATGTGACCTAAGGTGCCACACGTTGAGCGCCCCTTTCAAACACTCAGTGCAATGTATGGCACCCTTGGACTGCCACTCCAGGGGCACTATCTCCACAGGCTTTTCAACGGACCCTGACCCCCCAGTCCATACCTTCCCAGCCAGGAAGGTAGGAGAAGAGGTTGGTGAGAGCCCACCGCAGCAGGCAACTAACCCACAACCCCCATCTCTCCCACCTAATTACATTCAGGAAGTACTACCAGCCTCTCCCCGAAAGGAGGAGCAAGGGTTCCCTCCCCGAACAACTGACTGGGGCAGACACCACTGGATCCAGGCCAAAGGCCAGGGTCCCGGCCTTTCAGCTTTGACCTCATGCCTCTCTGTCCCGATCAGAAGCCTTTCGCCTCTACACCAACAGGCTTAGCGTCTGCCGACTGCCATCCCTTTCCACCTCGCCGGGTACTGGGGACAGTTAGCTTAGCACCACCTATTGGCAACTGATAAGAACAGATACTACACTTGATCTTAGCCAAAAGGCCGAGAAGCGTTGGAGGAAGTAGTCTGACATAAAAGGTAATTAATTCCCTTCCCTTCTTTACCTGGGGCCATAGATTCTTTCAGGACCTACTGGTTACTACTGTTTGATTTATTAAGATTTCCTTTGCATTGCAGACCCTTTCAATATTTACCAAGAGTAAGAGTTTAACACTGAAAGATATCTGCAAGTTATTCTTGTTCTTATCTGCTTCAACAATCTTAACTAAAATACTTGTTTACTTTGCTACAGACTGGTGTCTGTGTAATTGCATAATCACTTTGAAATATGTCCGAACCCAGTGTGCCAGAGGTGTCGGGAGACTTGCAAGGGCAAGGCAACCTTTGGGGTCAGTCATCTTTCAGCGCCCCTCACGGGGAAGGCACTACACTTACTTCTGAGACACTCTGACTCCTTAAGATGCTCTTTTTATATCCAATCATATTACTGACATCTTGCCTATTAGTTTAAAGTGGTTGTAAACCCAACTTTTTGACTTTTACCTACAGGTTAGCCTATAATAAGATTTACCTGTAGGTATAAAGAATATCTCCTAAACCTTTACGGTTTAGGAGATATTCCCCTCGCAATGCGCCGCTAATTGCAGCGGCGCATGCGCAGGTGGGAATCCACGGCGAAAGAACCGGCATCCGCCGGACCTTGCCGATTTAAAACCTCCCACGCTCACGCGCTGGAGTGACGTCATCGCTGCTCCAGCCAATCACAGCGCTGGAGCGGCGATACCCGGAACACACGCCGAGTCAAGATGACATCTTGCTCGGCGTGGACCAGGTAAGTTCTCTTCTCCTCGTTCAGAGGTAAGTATTTCATAATGAGCTCATAATGGCTTTTGCCTTGCAGGTTTAAAAAAAAAATGTATATGCTTTTTACAACCGCTTTAAAGGAGTTGCAAATAATTTTTTTTTTTTTTTAAATAACAAACATGTAATGCAGCGTAAACACGATCACTTTTTGTGATTAAATAAAATTACATTTTTAAAAACGTCATATAAAATGATCGTGTGTGGGTTTTACATTGTTTTTTGTCTTCTGAAAAACGACAAAAAAAAAATTCGAACATGCTTCAATTTTTTTATGATGTTTTTGAAAATTTCATTTTTTGTGCTGTAAAAAATGATCGTGTGTGGGCTAAAACTACGTTTAAAACTACTTTAAACCCACGCATGCTCAGAAGCAAGTTATGAGAGGGGAGCTTGAATGGAACTTCCCCTTTAGAGTGCCGTTGTATGTCACCGCGCTTTGCTCATCATTTTTTTAAAACGATGGTGTGTGGGCAATGTATTTTTTTATGATGAAGTTGGAAAAACGTTGTTTTTTTTCATGATAAAAAACGTTGTTTTGTTTCATCACAAAAAGTGATCGTGTGTACGCGGCATTATACTTACCTCCACTGTGCAGCTCGATTTGCCCCAATTTACATCTTCTGGGGTCCCTCGGCGGCTGTCCCTGGTGCTCCCCTGGTGCTCACCTTGCAGGTGCGCTTCCATGATACAGCGAGCGGCCATAGTTGCTCACTGTATCACTCAGCCCCACCCCTCGGCACGCCGTGTCATTGGATGTGATTGACAGCAGCGCCAGCCAATGGCTGTGCTGCTTTCAATTCATCTGCTCTAGCCAATCAACGGCCAGGCTGAGCGGCGAAGAGGATGCCAGGGCCGAGCGTGGGACTTTTAAGGGGTCAGGTAAGTATAATGGGAGTTTGGGGGGGGGCAATATAGTCGGAAGTTTTTTCCCCTTTTTTTAACCCGCCTGGTGGTATTCCGGAGTCTGTCTCGGGGTGGAATTTCAGCACCAAAAGCGGTAACCCCGAGCCTGACTCGGGATCCCCTTGCAGCAGCCACAGGCATGGTTTACTTACCTTGTCCCTGGATCCTGCGATGCCGCCGCACTGTGTGATCGAGCGGTGTCTCCTCGCTCGATTCACAGTGTCCCTGTGTGCCGCCAAGCTCCGTTCCCTGCGACGTTACGATGGCGCCAAATTCAAAAAAGTTAATAAACACAATACATACAGATTATAGATTTAAAGATATAGATTATATAGATTTATAGATATATATATATAGATTTAAAGATATAGATTATATAGATTTATAGATATAGATTACAGTACTGTATGTAATAAATACACACCCCCCTTGTCCCTAGTGGTCTGCCCAGTGCCCTGCATGTTCTTTTATATAATAAAAACTGTTCTTTCTGCCTGCAAACTGTAGATTGTCCATAGCAACCAAAAGTGTCCCTTTATGTCAAAAGTGATTTTAGACCAGCTAGAAAACAGCGATAATAAATTATAATCACTTGCAGAATTGAGCGATAGCGATTTGTGGGGAGATCCGTCATAAAAAAATAAAAGTAATGACAGCGACAATTCTGCAACTGATCAAATTTCAGTGATTTTGAGTTGATTACATTATTTAATAATTTTTATTATAATTATATTATTTTTTTACAATTACTTATTATATTATAATTTATGATTTTGTTTTTCAAACTTTTTCATAACCGGGATGTCTACTAGACTTTTGTTCGGACAGATTTAAGTGAGTTACTCCTAAGATTTACAGGCCTACAATGTAAAAAAGCCAAATTTCCTTGCAAAATAATTGTACCGCTTTCAGCACCTAAAATCTGAAATACCGTATTTATCGGGGTATTGCACGCTCCGGCGTATAGCGCGCACCCCTAAAGTAGCCCTGAAATTCCTGTAAAAAAAAACATTTTATAATATTTTATTACTTACAGTTTTGGTGTCTTGCCCGGCGTCCATCGTCCGGTCCGGCGTCCGTCTGCGGCCTCGGTGGTGTCCTCCCGGCTTCTCCCGCGCTTTCCGTGTCAAATCCCCGCTTCCGCCCTCAGTTTGAAGCCTCCGCCGACATATACCGAGTGCAATACACTCGGGCACGCTTGGCTTTTCACACATAAACGTCACAGAGCGTGACTACGAGCGAAGCCGAGCCTGGCCCAATGTACCCGAGTGTACTGCGCTCGGTATATGTCGGCGGAGGCTTCAAACTGAGCGCCGGAAGCGGGTGTCGGCGTATATCGCGCCCCCACGATTTCCCCCTTATATTAAGGGGAAAAAAGTGCGCGGTACACGCCGATAAATACGGTAATCATACCGCCAGGGAGGTTAAGGTGAATTTTTTTTTTTACCTTTACAACCCCTTTAATTAGTTGCAAGTTGTTTTTACAGCACTTCCTTGTTAGGACCACTTACTTTGCCAGCTTTTTGTTGCCCATGTCCCAAATTTTGAGAGTCTTGCTGCCAACAATTTCAAAATAACCTTATTTTTCCTAAAATGGTACATTCTCAGTTTAAACATTTGATATGTTTTCTATTTTCTATTGTGAATAAAATATGGGTTTATGAGATTTGCAAATCACTGCATTCTGTTTTTATGTAGATTTTACACAGTGTCCCAACATTTGTGGAATTGGATTGTATATCAGTTGTGGCTAGAGATTTCATATCATGTCGTTTTTTTTCTATAAACTTTCTACAGCATAATTTAATATTAAATCTGTCAAACTTATGTTGGGCAATTCCAAAGCTCTTGTGCAACAAGCTAATTTGTGTACAGGTGATTCTATCACAAAGACTTAACTGATGCCAGTTATATATTAACAGCTTCATGTATGCTATCGGTGACAAATTGTGACATGTTTAATCACATTCTCATCTTCATGCAGACCTGAAACATGCAACACCCAACCACAGGAGGCATTGATCGATGTGTTTAAATAGATTTAAAGAGGGTTCATAGTTGGTAAGATTGAATAAAAACACCAGCAGGAAGGAACATTATAAATGGTTTTCAATTTTTTTTTTTATCTGACAAGTATGGCGTGCATTTGTATTCAGCCCCCTTTACTCTGATACCCCATAACTAAAATCTAGTGGGGCCAATTGCCTTTAGAAGTGACCTAATTGGTAAATACAGCTGTTCTGTGAAGCCCTTGGAGTTTTGTTGGAGATCTTTACTGAACAAACAGTATTAAGAAGGCAAAGGAACACACCCTACAGGTCAGGGATACAGTTGTGGAGAAGTTTAAAGCAAAGTTAGGTATAAAAAAAATTCCCAAGATTTGACGATCTCACAGAGCTCTGTTCAATTAATCATCTGAAAATGGAAAGAGTATGGCACAACTGCCAATCTCTCAAGACATGGCCGTCCACCTAAACTGACAGGCCAGGCAAGGAGAGCATTTATCAGTGAAGCAGCCAAGAGGTCCATGGCAACTATTGGAGGAGCTGCAGAGATCCACAGCTCAGTTGGGAGAATCTGTCCACAGGACAACTATCAGGCCTCTTAGGCCGCGTACACACGATCAAATCTGTATGCTGGAAACGGTCTGCTAGACCGTCCCAGCAGACAGATTCGATCGTGTGTACGGGCAAGCCGACGGATTTGGCCACCAGATAGATTTCAAAGCATGCTTTGAAATCTATCGGGTGGGAATCTGTCCGCCCGACATGTCTGCTGGCTAGTACACTTACCAGCAGACATGTCGTCTCGCACCGGCGCCGAATGGATTCGGCGCATTCGCGGAAGTGTTTTACTTCCTGGTGCGGTGACGTGGCGGCGTCAACGTCACCGCCACGTAACCGACACGTCAGCGCGCCGTCTGCTGGCGGGGATTTTGGTTTGCTCGTGTGTACACGCGAGCAAACCAAAATCCTAGCAAACAGATTTGTTCAAATCGGTCGGTCCGATCGATTTGAACAAATAGATTGCCTCGTGTGTACGAGGCCTTACACACGACCGAGGAACTCTTCAAGCTGGTTTCACAGTCGATGTATCCAGCTTGCTTAGAGCCCCCCAATTCTGATTCACAAGAATTTTGCAACGAACTATCGGATTATTTCATTAATAAAATTAAGTATTGAACAAAAAGGAATCGGCATGAATCCCAACCCAAATACCATTATATACCCGCCGCAACCACCAAAATTCACCTTAAAACCCATCACCATTGCTGCCACTAAAAATATCATTGGGACTCTGCGCAACAGCACAGCACCCAATGACATCATTCCCACTAAACTGCTGAAAGAAAGTGCCGACATACTGGCACCAGCTATCACGCAGCTTATAAATCAATCATTCAAGGAGGGCATGGTGCCCACCTTGTTGAAACAATGTACAATAAAACCTAACCTAAAAAAAAACACCCTTGACCCTAAAGATCCAAACAATAGGAGGCCCATAACAGGTCTAAGGCCCCGTACACATGGCCGAGGTTCTCGCCAGAAACCAGCGAGAACCTCGCTGGGAGCTGCATTCCAGCGAGAACCTCGGCCCTGTGTACGCTCTCTGCTCGCCCCTGCCCGTCGGGAAACCCGTCGAGCAAAAAGAGAACAGGTTCTCTATTTGCTCGACGGCCCGTCGGGATGAATGGCTGGTTGCCATTCCCGATGGGCGGGTCGCAGATTCTGACGGCCGGCAGAGAACCTCGACGGGCGGAACGATGTGTTCCACCCATCGAGTTTCTCTGTCGTGTGTACGGGGCTTCAATGTTTTCTCCAAGATAATGGAGAAAGAAGTTGTACAACAGCTACAACTGCATTTAGAAACCCAAAAATTACTCGATACGTTTCAATCAGGCTTCCGTCCGGGTCATGGAACTGAAACTGCTCTGCTAAAAATATAAGATGACGTTATAGAGGCCGCAGATGAAGGAGAATCCTCTCTCCTGATCCTGTTGGATCTAAGTGCGGCCTTTGACACGGTAGACCACGGACTACTACTCGCTAGGCTAGCTGAAGTGGCCAAAGTCGCGGAAGCGGATCTACCCTGGTTCTCCTCCTTTTTGGAAAACCGAGATTGGGATTGGGAAATTGGGATCTTTCACGTCGGAAAATTGTATGGTATCATGCGGAGTCCCCCAGGGATCTCCCTTGTTACCGATACTGTTCAATATTTATCTCTGCCCCCTCTTTGATATCAATAGCAACCAGAAACTACTATACCAGGGATAAGCAATTAGCGGACCTCCAGCTGTTGCAGAACTACAAGTCCCATGAGGCATAGCAAGTCTCTGACAGCCACAAGCATGACACCCAAAGGCAGAGGCATGATGGGATTTGTTTTTTTTGGAACAGCTGGAGGTCCGCTAATTGCAGATCCCTGTACTATACCATTCCTATGCAGGTGACACTCAACTGTATCTCCACGTCAGTAACGAAAAGGATTATTCTCTTGGATTAGAGAGATCCCTCACTCTAATAGATAACTGGATGACATCCAGTTATCTTAAACTCAATGGTTCGAAAACAGAGCTTCTCCTGTTTCACGCAAACCGAAAAAGCCACCCCACCTCAACTTGGGCCCCCCGCCCATTCTGGGTAAAACGATCACCCCTAGCACCAAAGTCAAAAGTCTCGGAGTCATTTTCGACTCCTACATGACTATGGACGCACAAATAGGGTCTGTAGTCAGCGGATCCCATCATCTGCTGCGCCTACTACGCCGACTCACCCCCTTTATCCCTTAAAATGGACATTGCAGTTGTGGTGGGAACAATCATCAATTCCAGACTTGACTACGCAAATGCCCTCTATTTAGGACTCCCCAAATACCAAATCACTCATCTGCAAGTCGTTCAAAATACGGCTGCTCGATTAGTGACTGGCAAAAAAACATGGGAGTCAATCTCCCTTTTGCTGAGATCTCTTCACTGGCTACCAGTGAAAGACAGAATCACTTTTAAGGCACTCTGCCTAACACAAAAGTGTATTCAAGGAAACGCTCCCCAATATCTATGCGAAAAAATAAAAGACCACAACCCAAATCGCATTCTGCGATCGACAAATCAAAACCTACTGCAAATACCCAAGGCAAGATACAAATCCAAAGGAGATCGGAGATTTGCTGTCCAAGGACCTCGACTGTGGAATGCACTACCAACCACCATCCGACTGGAGTCGGACCACTTGGCCTTCAGGAGAATGATTAAAACTCATCTCTTCTGAGGTAAATGGTTTCCTTACCGAAGGAATGGAAACAGAGGCCAGAGGCGATTCAGTTCGCATGTGTTGCGCTTTACAGTATAAGCTTTTCACTCACTCATTCACATCGTTTTCCTCGACGAGTTCCTTGTTAGGCTTGTCTAGAAACTCGACAGGCTTTCTTTGCGTACACACTGTCAATACCAAATCTCCTCGTTCTCAAACGCAGTGGCGTTCACCACGTACGACCGCACTACAAGGGGGAAGTTCAATTCCATTGGTGCCACCCTTGGGGCTGCTTTTGCTAATCTCGTGTTGCCGCGTGTTAGTAAAAGTTTGGTGAGTGACGATTCGCGCTTTTCAGTCTTTGTGCTTTCAGATCGATTTCTGCTGTTCAGTTTGTGCTTGTGGGTTCGTATCTTGTCTATCAGGACGTGCGGTCAGGTCGTATTAGTTTTACATTGCGTTTCTGTCCGCTCGTTTCTGATTTTCAGGTCGTTCTTCATAGGACTTGCTGTTCTTCAGTGCGGTCTGTTTAGTGCGTTCTGATTAGACATTCGTTTCTAGCCATGTTGCAGGCACCTCCTTGTCGTCGGCGAGTTTGTGTTATGCAGTCAGTGTGTGTAGGTCTGCTTGTTTTAGACCTAGACGAGTCCATGAACAGGGTGAGGAGGCGTTCATGGACCAAGAATTGGTTGCTCCGTAGGGACCAATTCTCTCACATGCCTCTGCTGCGGGAGATCCAGGAAAATAATCCTGATGACTACAGGAATTTCCTGAGCATTTCTGACCCCGTATTCCAGCACCTCTTGGCTTTGGTGTCGCCATATATCACCAGGCAGGACACCGTTATGCAGGAAGCCTTCAGTGCTGAGCAGAGGCTAGTTGCCACGTTACGCTATCTGGCAACTGGGAGAAGCCTTCAGGACTTGAAGTTCACGACGGGCATCTCCCCCAGGCTCTGGGCCTTATAATCCCGGATACCTGTTCTGCTATAATACAGGTTCTGCAGGACGACTATATGAGGGTAAGTTTTCTCATTTAATATCACATTTAATGTATTTAATGTATGCTAATGTATTGTATTTATTTCCTCCTTCCTTAATTACCATGATTGTAATATGCTGTGAATGTCCCCTTTGTCCCCATGCATGCTGTAAGCTCTTATTGCCCCTTTTTTGGCCTACATGCATATTTCCCTTCACTTACACCCCCAGCATTCTAACCTGGGCCCAAATTCATCTACCCCCCCTCTAAAATGTGTATTAAAGTATAGCTTCACTATTATGTTTTTTTTTTGTAGAGGTCCCAAACTCATCTAGCCCCCCCCCCATAAATGTTGACAATAGTCCATCAGAGGGGGTGATGAATGTGATAATTGAGCCTTATATTTTTGATGTAAAATGCTCATTTAACTAAATGTTAGAATGATGATTATGTCTTTGTATAAGCTGCTTGAAATGTTATGTGCAAAAGTAATTTTTTATTTTATTTGGTTTGATTCCACAGCCTCCGTCAATGCCACAGGAATGGCAGACTGTGGCATCAGAGTTTGCTACGTGGTGGGACTTCCCCAACTGCGGTGGAGCCATTGACGGGAAGCACGTCCGCATCGTGCCACCACCCCGTTCTGGTTCCGAATTTTTTAACTACAAGGGGTTTAATAGTATTGTGCTGATGGCGGTGGTGTCAGCACAGTACAAATTCCTCTATGTGGATGTGGGGAAGAACGGCCGGATGTCGGATGGGGGAGCCTTCAGGTAGAAGGAGTTTGCGCTTCGTCTCCAGAGCGATGATCTTGCATTGCCACCGGATGCAGAGAATGTGGAAGAACGCCCCTTTGTGTTTTTGGCTGATGAAGCTTTTGGCCTGGGACCCATCTAATGAGGCCATTCCCCCACCGGACCCTCACCCCAGAAAGGAGGGTGTTCAACTACCGACTGGCCAGAGCACGAAGAGTTGTGTAGAGCGCCTTCGGGATAATAGGCATGTGCATTTCGTTTCGTTCCGAATCGAAATTCGGACGAATTTTCCATTGTTCGGACATTCGGATGCATACGAATTTCCGAATTGCTATATTAGCGAAAAATTTCGACCGTTTTCGGAATTCGTTCATTTTCGACCGAATTTCGAAAAAAAAAGGTCGAAATCGAATTTTTTTTTTCGAATTTCGAATCGAATACCCGCGGACTAAATTCGATCGGAATTCGAAAAAAAAAAAAAATATTTTCGAATTTAATTCGAAAAAAATTCTATTCGAAAAGAGACTATTTGTTTTCTAATCTGGTTGAAATATTTTCGATTTCGACCGTTTTTTTTTCGAAATTCGGTCGAAAACGAACGAATTCGAAAAACGGTCGAAATATTTTCGATTTCGACCGTATTTTTCGAAATTCGGTCGAAAACGAACGAATTCCGAAAACGAATTCAACACATGTAACGAACCTAACTTAACGAAATGTATTAAATGACGAATTGAAACGAAACTAAACTAAACAAATTTTTCACTTTTGCACATGCCTACAGGATAATAGCCAGCCGGTTCCGCCTGTTTCTAAACTCATTGCATATGGTGGAGTATAAATGGAACTATATATATATTTGCTGCTGCATCTTGCATATTTTTTTAAGGAGAAAGTCTCCAACCTATATGGCCACAGTTGGGCCCGAGGCCGGACTTACCTCTGGTGAAATAAACTTGCCGGTCCTAGAACCTGCCCATACTGGCTTGCCCCCCCAAAGTGCCCTGCAGTCCGGGATCAGTATGTGCAATATTTCATGGGCCATTCCTTTGCAAGCCAATCTGTAAATTTAACTTTTGTGCAAAACCCACAAAAAAAGTTCAGGTTCGTACCAGACTTTTGGATTTTTTGGACCCGGACTGTAAGTTTGGGTTTGGTATTTGGCAATGTAATGGCGCGCTGCAGGGCAGCCAATCACCATTTGTTTTACTCGTGTGACCTAGAAGCCATCACAGCCATGCCTACTAATGTCATGGCTGTGATTGGCCAGTGCAGCATGTGACCCAGCATGTGACCCAGCCTCTATATAAGCTAGAGGCACATAGCACAGCTTGTCACTCTGCTTCAAATAGGGTAGGGAAAGGCTGCTGCTGCTGCTCTCAGGGAGAGATTTAGATAGGAGTCAGACTGTCCTGCTTCAGAAACACCAGCACTATATATGTTACTGTGAGATACTCTGCAAGATAGTTTAGGGAAAGGTTCCTGATTGTGCTTGTAGGGAGAGAAATAGATTGGAGTCTGTCCTGCTTCTAAAATCTAATTACACCAGCACTGCATATGTTACTGTGAGATACTCTGCAAGATACTTTAGGGCAGGGGTCTCCAAACTTTTTAAACAAAGGGCCAGTTTACTGTCCTTCATATTTTAGGGGGGCCGGACTGTGGTCAGTGGGAATAAAAGATACATGAAAGTTATAGTGCCAGTAGTCAGTAGGTGGAATCATGCCCCATAAAAGGTATTAGTTACAGGAATAGTGCCCCATTGTTGGCCTCATAGGGAGGAAAAATACACCATCATTGGTGTCAGTGGGAGGGATAGTGTCCCATCATTGGTGTCAGTGGGAGAGATAGTACCCCATCATTGGAATCATTGGGAGGAATAGTGTCCCATCATTGGTATCAGTGGGAGGAATAGTACACCATCATTGGTATCAGTGAGAGGAATAGTGCCCCATCATTGGTGTCAGTGGGAGGAATAGTACCCCATCATTGGTGTCATTGGGAGGAATAGTGCCCCATCATTGTTGTCAGTGGGAGGAATAGTGTCCCATCATTGGTGTCAGTGGGAGAAATAGTGCCCCATCATTGGTATCAGTGGGAGGAATAGTGTCCCATCATTGATATCAGTGGGAGGAATAGTGTCCCATCATTGGTGTCAGTGGGAGAAATAGTGTCCCATCATTGGTGTCAGTGGGAGGAATAGTGTCCCATCATTGGTATAATTGGGAGGAATAGTGCCCCATCATTGGTGTCTAGGTTAAATAAGAAAAAAAAGACACACTTTCTTGTTGGTTTAACCAAATCTTACTTGGTGCATATTCACACACACAGGGCCAGATTCTCGTACATTTTCCGCTGGCGTAGCGTAAGCCATTTACACTACGCCGCCACAATTTAAAAGAGCAAGTGCCGTATTCCCAAAGCACTTGCTCCATAAGTTGCGGCGGCGTAGTGTAAATGGCCCTGCGTATCCCTGCGTAATTCAAAGGGGGCCGCTTGTATTTAAATTAAGCGCGCCCCCGCGTCGATCGAACTGCGCATGCGCCGTCCTCAAAAATAGCCCAGTGCGCATGCTCCAGCTCACGTCGGAAAAAATTAATGAAGCCTAGGTCCTATTCGCGAACGACTTAGTAAAACAACGTAACCGACGGAAAAAGACGACGCTGACCCGACGCCATACTTAACATGGCAACGACGGAACTTCGTATACCTACCCCTCATATAGCAGGGGTAGGTTTACGCTTACGGAAACTACATAAACGACGACGGGGCGGCGTAAAAACGTTTGGGAATCGTCGGATTAGGCTCATTTGCATAGGCAAATGAGAAATCATTGTAAAGGCCACCTAGCGGCCAGCGATGTCATTACATCTACGATCCAACGGTGTAAGTGTTTTACATCTGTCGGATCTTCTACAAAACACCGGCGTATCTCTTTTGAGAATCTGGCCCCATGGTCTTTGTCAATTTTTTTTTTAGTTGCCATAAACTGTTTTTTTTTTTTTTAACAACAAATAAAAACAGAATCTTATATAGCACAAAATGTAACAATGTAAACCTCTAGGCACTAAAGTAGACATTGTATTTTTGTACGATGGGGTGTTGGCACCCCTGGACAAGCCACATTTTGAGGATGCACACAGTCTTTTTAGGGTTAACATCTGCTATCTGCCATCATGGGTGATCAATGGACGTGTTTTGTGGGTGCAACCCCTTCTTCCTTTCACCTAAGTAGCGAGGAAGGGGTTGCATCCACAAAACACGGAAATAGATATCCCAAGATGACAGATAGCACATGTTGACCCACTGTGTGCATCCTCAAAGTCAGGCTTGAAAGAAAAAAATTGAGAAACTTGGGGCTAAAACTGGGAACCAAAACATTTTCTTTTTTTATTTGCCCCCCAAGTCCTCCATTATGTTAAGCTTTTATCAATAAAGACCATTTTTTGCTTGATCTCCGACAGTGGGAAGAATAGTGCCCAATCATTGGTGTCAGTGGGAGGAATAGTGTCCCATTATTGGTATCGGTGGGAGGAAAAGTGCCTCATCGCCCGTATCATTGGGAGGAATAGCGCTTCATATCTGTAGGAGGAATTCCCAAGGGCTGGATAAAGGCATGCAAAGGGCCGCAGTTTGGAGACCACTGCTTTAGGGGAAGGTTCTTGCTTGTCAAGATTTTTTTTTTAATGTATTTTATGTTATTTTACTGTCAATAAGATTTTTATTGAAATATTTTCAAGCAACAAGTAACAAGGCGCAAGGCCTACAGCTGGTACAACAGCATTGTACAGTTTCAACACATTATCACTATACAGATCTACCATAGAAATGTCAGCAAATCAGCAAAGGCCTTGAGCGAAAACAAAAAAAAAAAAGTTAGGTAAGATAGGTAAGATAATACTAGTAACAAAGAATAACACAAAGTAAAAGAACAAAGGAGAAGAGCAACGGTAAAGGAGTAGAGCCATTACTCATCCATCGAGGTCGCCTGTTGATAACAATAATCATCATTATCGAAGTACTCACCCAGGCCTATAGAGCCTGTACCAATCGAACCACAGTTGCCATAGAGGACATAGAACATTCAGGGAGTTTTGCGATGAGGCGAACAACGTTTCATATGTGGCATGAGTGTGTGTAGTTGTGATCACTTCATGTAACGAGGGAGATTGCGTTTGTTTCCAATGGCGAGCAATTACAAGCCTTGCACTCAGGAGGATGTGCACAGCAATCACTCTTTTTGTAGGGGGAAGCAACTCAACACCCAATGAGAGCAGCGCTAAACCTGGTTCTGCTGGCGCTCTAATTCCCAGAATGACTGAGAATAGATGAAATACATCTTCCCAATAACCGGCTATTAAGGGGCACATCCACAGAATATGGTATAGAGTACCCAATCCCCCACAGCCCCTCCAACAGCAGGCCGAAGCCTGCGGGGCAAATTTTGCAATCCTGGAAGGAGTCATATACCATTGCAACAAAATTTTATGAGAGAGTTCCCACAGAGTGACACACTTAGTAGCTGAATATGTTACGTTGATAGCCTTACGCCATTGGTCAGGAGAAAATTCTTTCCCCAATTCCTTCTCCCAAGACGACATAGCAGAGTTTTTGGTAAACACACCTTTATCATTGAGTAGTAAGTAAAATAAGGATATACCTCTGGACCTCACCGTAGGACTAGTGAAGTACAGAGATGCCTGCCACGGTAAAGAGAGGTCATTAATCGGGTGGAGCCGTAAGAAATGGCTAACTTGTAAGTATGTAAACACATCAAAAACAGATAAATCAAACTCCAGTTGAAGAGCTCGGAAGGATTTCAGAGCCGGACCCACCATCAAATC
This sequence comes from Rana kukunoris, assembly GCA_029574335.1. Taxonomy (NCBI): domain Eukaryota; kingdom Metazoa; phylum Chordata; class Amphibia; order Anura; family Ranidae; genus Rana; species Rana kukunoris. Next base: position 594,104,555 of record CM056050.1, on the reverse strand, counting down.
TCCCACTTCCCTTATACCCTTGGCTACCCACCCGCTAAAGTTAGTGTTAGGAATCACACTCGACAGACATTGTATAGGCAGAGGTACTTTGGAACAGGTGTGATGCCGGTGGAAATCTAAAGAGGTAAGTGTCCCCCACCCCCGGAGCGATGCTAGGATCGTAGGGGACAAGTCCCCCCTGTGCCCCTTGAATAACTGGGACAGCACAAGGAAGTGGAACAGATTACGCCCGGGTACCTGACACTCCTCCAACTCCACCCACCTCCGGCTGCAGGGAGAGGGGAACCAAGCTTTAAGTTGGGCCAACAGAGTCGCCGTGTGGTAATCCTTTAGCACCACCAGGCCCACCCCTCCCACACGCCTGGATTAGTTTGGAAAATGCACAGCGTGCTCTCCTCCCCTTCCAGAGATACTTGTTGAGCAAGGATTGGGCAGTCACAAAAAAAGAATTCGGCACCTGGATAGGAAGGGCTCTAAACAAATAAATCAACTGCGGTAAAATCACCATTTTAAAGGCCGCCAACCTACCTGACCATGAGAGTTCTGTTTTCGCCAAGTCCCGGAGCTTGGCTCCAAGTTTAACAAGGAATGGCGAGTAGTTAGCCTTCACCAAGTCAGCAGTTGAAGGGGTAAGGGTGATACCCAAGTAATTTATCCCCTTACTGTCCCAGGCGTATGGGTAGGAGCCGGACAACTTTTTCTGCAGCTCCTTGTCTACATTCAGACCCAAGATATAAGACTTGCTTTCGTTAACCTTGTAGTAAGACATTTGACTAAATAATTGTAAATATTTATGTACCGAAGCCAGGGATCGTTCCACGTCTGTTAGCATCAGGATTACGTCGTCGGCAAACAAACTGATGGTATGATTGGATTTGGAGGCTTTAAAGCCCGAAATTTGAGGATGGTCTCGAATGTGACACGCCAAGGGCTCCATCATAGGATTGAAAATCAAAGGCGATAACGGGCATCCCTGGCGCGTTCCATTCGTAATAGGGAAGGGAGTAGACAGAACGCCCGACGTTAACACCTGAGCCGTTGGGCAGGTATATAATGCCATTATGGCCGAAAAGATCGATCCCTCAAAGCCAAAAGCGGATAACACCCTGGCCAAATAGCCCCAGTGCACCCGATCAAACGCCTTCTCCGCATCCAAACCCAGGAGAATTAATATCACAAACCAAAATGAGATACCTGCCGCTGTCATCTTTAACTTCCTCATGTAATTGAAAGGACACTGTATCCCTGATGGCTGTAAGGACGCCTCTCTTCTTTGAGTCAGCGCTCGCCGTAAAGACATATGGAAAGTTTTTATGAGAGCATTTAGGTTGCGCCGAGGCGCAGAAGTGCGTTTCCTGTGCACATATAATATCACTTCTATGTTGCAGTGCTTCTGCCCAGAGCGCCTTACGTTTTGCCGGATGATTTAAGCCCCGAGCATTAATGGAAAGGCATGTTACCCCCATCTACCAAGTCAAAGTCAGTGGTTTGAGAGCCTCACATGAGGCCAGTAAGCAGGTAACATAAGTGGTCATCTTTGCTGTAAATGCAGGGTAGCTTGGGGAAACGAAGAGATACAAAACCAGCACAGCTGGGGTACTCACGGACCTTGGTGGAGCACCGCAGAAGGGAGGAGCTCCAAGCAGCAGAGGTGTGATGACGCACTCCAAGGTTGGTGACAGGACCTGGTCAACCGGGGGAACATTCAGCAGGCAGGATCTCAGAGGGTTCATGAAGGGCACTCCGTATTTCTCCAGGATGTACTCCAACGGATTAGAAGAATCAAAACAGAAAAAAAATAAAGACAACAAAAACGTGAGGAAAAACATTCTAAACATGAGAACAGTTCCACAAAATGCAGCACGTGGCTGCACAGGCATAATTGGGGGAAAAGTTTGTGAACTGAAGATCAAGCTCCCCTCGGGAAACATAAAAGGTAAAACACGTATATTCGTGTGTCGGGCTCAGGCATGCTTCTTGGAGTTTTTAGCTGTGACAGTTTTCCATTCCTGATCCACAGCCCGCGGCCTCCTCGCAGTGCCATCAGAGGTGTCCGTCTCAGGGAGGATCTGCCATTCTCTCAGCAGGGTCAGGCCGCCTTCCAGTGAGGTCACCACGTGGTTTCTGCCCTCCTTAGTGACAGTGAGTTTGGTTGGAAACCCCCATTTGTAAGGGATCTGATGGTTCCTCAATGCTTTGGTTATGGTCACCAAACCTCTCCGCTTTGTCAGAGTGTACTGTGAGAGATCAGCATAGAACTGCAGATGTTGGTATTGAGATGGTATTTGATCTTTGGTGCGCATAGCTGCCATCAGCCGTTCTTTGACATGGAAAAAGTGCAGTCTTAGGATGATATCTCTAGGCACATTGTCAGGGAGGTATGACGGCTTTGGAAGGCGGTGTATCCTATCAATTGTAATGTCAATTGCAGTAAGATCAGGGAGCAACAACGAGAACATAGTAGAGGCATACGTTTTGAGCTCCCCTTGTTGCACGGATTCGGGGACCCCCCTAATCTTCAGGTTGTTCCTCCTACTTCTATCTTCCAAATCCGCTAGTTTGGCTTTGAGGCCCTCCATCTCATCTTCCCCCTGCTCCTGAGCATCTACTAAGTCATTAATCGTGGTGGCGTACTCCCCCATTTTGGATTCTATATGCTCGACCCTGGTTTCCACCTCCTGTATGTCTGCGTGAAATTTCTTCATGCAAGACATCATGTCTGCCTGAATAGTACTGCGGAGTGAGAGCAGCATATCTTTTAATACTGTATCCAGAATAGGTTGGTTAGAGGTAGGGAAAGTCTCTATTCGTTCAGGGAGCTCCCTCGTGTCATCCCCTGAGTCTGTCTCTGTCCCCAGGACCAGGCCCTGTTGCGGTTCCTCCAGCCTAAACCTAGATTTGGCCGGGCTGGCTGACTGCGGGGTATCAGGACAGGAGTCAGGACTGTCCAGGGATCCGCTGAGCCTGCTCTGGGAGGCTGTTGGAGGAGGGGGAGAGCGGGAGGAACACGCTGGGGTAGAGGACATGCGGGCGCCATCTTCCCTACCTCCGTGCTGGCTGAACGGAAAGAATTCCGTCAGCTTGTGAGGTTTTCTGTCCTCCTTCCGTTTCCTCGTCATCGCCGACGGGTCCCCTCCGGTGACAGCTGCGATGATCAGGTGGTAAAACGAGCCTGAGCCTCCGTTGTGTGCCGCTAGAAGTCCCGATGCTGCGGAGCTCCTCTCCTAGGCAGCCATCTCCGACCACGGTTAGCCACGCCCCTATTTTATGTTATTTTAAGTTATTTCCCTATCCACATACTTTCCATGCTCTTAAAAGAAAAAAATAGAGAAATTTGGAGCTAAAACTGGGAACCAAAACATTTTCTTTTTTTTTATTTGCCCCCCAAGTCCTCCATTATGTCCTTCAAGCTTTTATCAATAAAGGCCATTTTTTGCTTGATCCCCGACATCTCCCTACTGCACGCCTTTATTTGTAGGAGTAGACTTTGGGTCTTTGAATGGGAGGATGGAGGCCTTGCTTCTGGCACATAATCATCCCCTAAATAAATAAAAAAAGGGTATTACACATCTGCAGGCCTACATGAAGCTGTGGTGACAGATACTGACCTGTTGTAGTAATTTCAACCACTTCTCCTTCCTCCACATACTGAGGTCTTGGTGGGCGCTGAGGTGAGGGCTCCTAGCGAGGAGGGCGCTGAGGTGTGGGCTCCTTGCGAGGAGGGCGCTGAGGTGTGGGCTCCTTGCGAGGAGGGCGGTGAGGTGAGGGCTCCTTGCGAGGAGGGCGGTGAGGTGTGGGCTCTTTGCGAGGAGGGCGGTGAGGTGAGGGCTCCTTGCGAGGAGGGCGGTGAGGTGTGGGCTCCTTGCGAGGAGGGCGCTGAGGTGTGGGCTCCTTGCGAGGAGGGCGGTGAGGTGAGGGCTCCTTGCGAGGAGGGCGGTGAGGTGTGGGCTCTTTGCGAGGAGGGCGGTGAGGTTAGGGCTCCTTGCGAGGAGGGCGGTGAGGTGTGGGCTCCTTGCGAGGAGGGCGCTGAGGTGTGGGCTCCTTGTGAGGAGGGCGGTGAGGTGAGGGCTCCTTGCGAGGAGGGCGCTGAGGTGTGGGCTCCTTGCGAGGAGGGCGGTGAGGTGTGGGCTCCTTGCGAGGAGGGCGGTGAGGTGAGGGCTCCTTGCGAGGAGGGCGGTGAGGTGAGGGCTTCTTGCGAGGAGTGTGCTGAGGTGTGGGCTCCTTGCGAGGAGGGCGCTGAGGTGTGGGCTCCTTGCGAGGAGGGCGGTGAGGTGAGGGCTCCTTGCGAGGAGGGCGCTAAGGTGAGGGCTCCTTGCGAGGAGGGCGGTGAGGTGAGGGCTCCTTGCGAGGAGGGCGGTGAGGTGAGGGCTCCTTGCGAGGAGGGTGCTGAGGTGTGGGCTCCTTGCGAGGAGGGCGGTGAGGTAAGGGCTCCTTGCGAGGAGGGCGGTGAGATGAGGGCTCCTTGCGAGGTCTGTTTTTTCAGGCTCAGAGGAGTGGTATCCTTCTAGTCTTCTGTCCCCTATGAGAATAAAACAAAAAGTACATATAGCACACACATATTTGAGGGCAAAAATAGGAACATTAAACATTGCTTGAAAGTGTCTGTTTGCGCAATTACAGAAGACGACATGTTTTTTTTGGCAAACTCTATTCTTGAATACTCACCTTTTTGGGACACGTTTCACACATGTAGACACCCCTAAAAATGCACAGAAGCACCTGTGTGGGTCACCCTTAAAAGGTTGTTCTGGTGGCACTAGTGCTCCTGTCAGGGATCTGCCGTCGGCTCCCGGTGCGCCCCTGGTGTGCGCGCGCGTGCACGCGCTCGTGCGCGTGCGCCGGAGGTGCGCGCGCGTGCACGTTAGCGCGAGTTTGGCGCCAATGTGCTTTTAAAAGACAGACAGATGCAGCAGCCTCTTGCTGTCTGATCTGCCATAATTACCTGATTAACCTGTATCCTGATTAACCAGTTCCTATACCGACCCGGCTACGTTTGACTATCCGCATCTCTCCGAACCCGACCTCGGACCGCCTTGACCCTGCCTTCTGTTTACTGCTACTACTGCTGCCAGACCTTCTGCCTGAACTCCGACTACGCCTGCCTGCTGAACCCCCCGTCTGCTCACGTGTCTGACCTCGGCCTGCCTGACCCAGCTTACGTCTAGTCCACTTGCTTACTCCGCTCTGCACCAGTTCCAGAGTCGCCTGTCGTCCGCACCAAGGTCGCCTGCCAAGACGCATCATAGTCGCTAACCATCTGCATCAGCTCCGGAGCCGCTAGCTTCCGCATCAGAGTGCCTGCTCTCCTCTTGTTCCAGTGATCCCGGAGGGACCAGTGCCGTGCTGACCTGCACCATCATCCAGGCACCCTTACCCCGCTGCGCTCCCGAGTCCGCTGTTCCCAAATCCAGCGGCTCCCGAGCCAGTGCTGTACGAGAGGCCGCCTCCTGCGACTAGGCTCTGACGACCAGGTACACGCCATACATAACAGTATCAGACAGCCATCATGTCAGATCCTGCAGGAGTCGCCCCCGCTGTGGATGAGATTTGCAAACACCTGGCAGCCCTCACACAAGCTGTCAAGAACCTACAAGAAGGGTATATGAGGTTAGAGGGACAAGTCCAAAACCTGTCCGGCTCCAGCGATGCAACCCCCTCAACCTCTGCTAGATCTTCTTCGACGGCCTCCGCCCCCTCAGTGGTGATGCTTCCACCCGAACCCAGAGTTCCTATACCAGAACGGTTCTCAGGCGATCGGGCGAAGTTTCGGGCCTTCCGCAACGCCTGCGAGCTGTATTTTGCCTTGCAACCTCGGACTTTCTCTTTGGAAGCCACCAAGGTGGGGTTTGTGATCTCCCTCCTCCAAAATGAGCCTCAGACCTGGGCCCACCGACTGTTGCAAGAGAACAATGTTCAGACCCAGTCCCTGCAAGCTTTCTTTGAAGCCATGGCCCTGCTTTACGATGACCCTCAACGGGCCGCCACTGCTGAATCTGCTCTACTCGCGCTCAAGCAAGGTAGTAGGGCAGTCGAGGACTATGTTTCGGACTTTAGACGCTGGAGCACGGATACGCTCTGGAGTGACGCGGCCCTCAGACACCAATTCCGCTTAGGCCTTTCCGAGGGTCTCAAGGATGAACTTGCCCGGGTATGGGTGCCAGAGACTCTTGAAGACCTAATCACCAAGGCCATCCAGATTGACCGTAGACTCCGTGAACGTCGGGCCGAGCGTTCTTCTCAGCCAAACCGGCCTGTGTGGATGACCACTAGGGCACCGATGCCCGCTTCCCGCTACCTACCTCCTACCAGTATGAGTTCTCCCAGCGCCCCTCCAGATACCTCCGAACCCATGCAACTCGGCCTCATGCGACCAACGCTACCACCTGAAGAACGGGCACGTCGCCGCCAACTAAATCTGTGCCTCTACTGCGGCGGGGCCGGTCACTATGTGAGCAACTGTCCCACCAAGATGCGTAAGTGCCCTCCTCCGAATCCTGTTAACCTGTCAACCCTGCCTACCCGTGCCTCCCATCTTGCTCTTCTTCTTTCATTTCAGCTCCAGGAAAAGACAGTGCCAGTCAACGCCATCATTGATTCGGGGGCTTGTAGCTGCTTCATCTACTCTGCCATCGCTGACCTCCACCACATTCCGTTACATAAAAAGACTCATGGACTTACCGTTTTCCTGGCCGATGGCTCCCGCATAAGCTCAGGACAAGTTACTCAAGAGACTCTTCCTTTGCTTACTACGATTCTTCCCCTACATAAGGAACTACTTACCCTAGATGTCATCTCTTCGCCTCTATTCCCTGTGATCTTGGGCCTACCCTGGCTCCAGGCCCACGATCCCCTAATCAACTGGAGGTCCGGAGAGGTGTCATTCGCTTCTTCCTACTGTCAACAATACTGCATACCGGCTCCTCCTCGCTCACCCACTGCTCTACTCTGTATGGACACTGACCCCAACCTGCTCCAGTCTATCCCAGAACCCTACCATGAGTTTGCCGATGTCTTCAGTAAGAAAGGAGCCGACTCCCTTCCGCCTCATCGTCCATACGATTGTCCAATCGAGCTCCTCCCAGGGACTGAGATCCCCTTTGGACGCATTTTTCCGCTGTCTGAGAAGGAACAGGAAGCCCTGAAGGAGTATATTGACGAAAATCTGAGTAAAGGGTTCATCCGCCCGTCTACCTCCCCAGCAGGCGCAGGAATATTCTTCGTCAGTAAAAAGGATCAATCTCTCCGCCCATGCGTGGACTATCGGGAATTAAATAATATAACAATAAAGAACCGTTACCCATTGCCCTTGATACCTGAGCTTTTTCATAAACTAAGATCTGCCACCATCTTCACTAAGCTGGACCTGAGGGGAGCTTACAACTTAATTCGCATTCGGGAAGGGGACGAATGGAAGACGGCTTTTCGCACCCTTTTTGGACACTACGAATATCTGGTCATGCCCTTCGGTCTGTGCAATGCACCCGCGACCTTCCAACACTTTATCAACGACGTGTTTAGAGACTTTCTTGACATTTTCGTCATCGTCTACCTAGACGACATATTGGTCTTCTCCGGATCGCTGGACAAACACCGGGAACATGTCCGTAGGGTCCTAAATCGCCTCCGTCTACATAGACTGTATGCCAAGGCCGAGAAATGTGAATTTGAACAACGAACCATTCAGTTCCTTGGCCTGATCATATCCCCTACAGGAATTAAGATGGATCCCAACAAGGTATCCGCCATACTAGACTGGCCAGTACCCCTGGACAAGAAGGGGGTGCAACGATTTGTGGGATTCGCAAATTTCTACAGAAGATTCATCAGGAATTTTTCCGCAATTATCTCGCCAATCACACAACTAACCAAGCAGAACCAACGTTTCCAGTGGAACCCAGAAGCCCAAGGGGCCTTCGATACGCTTAAAAGACTGTTTACATCAGCCCCGATTCTTAGCCATCCTGACCCGGCACTACCCTACCTCCTTGAAGTAGAAGCATCCGAAGTAGCAGTGGGGGCTATCATCTCCCAACGCCAGGGGAACAAAGATCTGATGCATCCCGTGGGCTTCTTCTCCCGAAAACTCTCCCCAGCAGAGAGGAATTATGATGTTGGCGACCGGGAACTACTCGCCATCAAGGCCGCACTGGAGGAATGGAGGTACCTTCTGGATGGCGCTGCACATCCGGTCTTGATCTATACGGACCACAAGAACTTAGAATACTTAAGATCCACAAAACGATTGAAACCCCGTCAGGCCGATGGGCACTATACTTTTCACGCTTTTCCTTTCACATCACGTACCGCCCCGGCTCAAAAAACATCAAGCCAGATGCATTATCACGGATGCACGACAATCCCAAAGACTCACCTGTTCCTGACACCATTCTCCCGGCCAGGAACTTTTTACTTCTGCAACACGATCTGCTTCCTCGACTTAGGGAGGCATCCACGGACTCTTCCAAACCCCCTGGTGTCACCTTGACCCCCAGAGACGGACTCTTTTGGAGAGGGAGACAAATTTTTGTTCCGACAGACATTCGGGTAGAAGTCCTAAAACTACTTCATGACCATCCATTGGCAGGACATTTTGGAGTCCGTAAAACCCTTGAACTGGTACGGCGTACCTTCTGGTGGCCAGGTTTGGAGGAATTCTGTAAATCTTACGTCAATACCTGTCCAACCTGCAATCAAAACAAGACTACAAGGAATCGAGCCTGGGGCTTACTAAAACCTCTGCCGGTACCCGATAGACCATGGAGGATGATCGCCATGGAATTTATAGTAGAGCTTCCATGTTCCGAGGGGTGCACAGCAATTTTTGTAGTCGTAGATCGCCTATTTAAAATGGCCCATTTCCTCCCATTGAAGAGTACCCCATCAGCTGCTGAGACTGCCCGTGTCTTCATCAGGGAAATTGTCAGACTCCACGGGGTTCCTTCAAACATCGTGTCGGATAGGGGGGTCCAGTTTACATCACGTTTCTGGAGAGCCCTGTGTGAGATCCTGAATATTGAACTTGCTTTTTCCTCGGCCTACCATCCCCAAACCAACGGACAGACTGAACGCACAAACCAGACCCTTGAGCATTATATTAGATGTTTTACTTCCTTTTCCCAGGATGATTGGGTCTCCCTGCTACCTTTGGCAGAATTTGCCTACAATAATGCCAGCCATTCGGCAACCTTCTTACCTGATTTTCTTCCAGAATCCCCAGTTCCGGCAGTGCAGAGCACGGTGGACTTCCTCAGTCGCAACAACCGGGTGCTACAGGAAGCAGTAACGAAAGCTCAAGCCGACAGCAAGAAAGCCTTCGATAAAAAAAGGAGAGGTGAGCTGGACCTGCAACCGGGAGACCAGGTATGGCTTTCTACTAATAATCTCAGATTGGCTTGTCCTTCCAAGAAGCTGGCACCTAGGTTTATGGGACCCTACCCGGTAAGAAGAAAAATCAATGAGTTTCCTATGAACTGTCTTTACCTGAGTCTCTTAAGGTTAATCCGGTATTCCATGTATCGTTGCTGAAACCCACAGCCCCTGATCCCTTTCCTGACAGAGGGGCTGGCCCACCTGAACCTATTTCGGTTGATGGCTGCGAGGAGTATGTGGTAGAGGCCATCCTCGACTGCAGGAAACGGCAGGGGCAAACTCAATTTTTGATCAAGTGGAAGGGGTAAGGGCCGGAGGACAACTCGTGGGAACCCGAGGACAATGTTCATGCCCAAGAACTAATTTGTGCATTTTTTTCTGCCCACCCTGAGAAACAGGCCCGCCTTGGCATCCGGAGGCTGCCCCTTGGGGGGGGGCAATGTCAGGGATCTGCCGCCGGCTCCCGGCGCGCCCCTGGTGTGCGTGTGTGCACGCGCTCGTGCACGTGCGCCGTGGTGCACACGCGCGGCGGGAGCGCGCGCGTGCACGTTAGCGCGAGTTTGGCGCCAATGTGCTTTTAAAAGACAGACAGATGCAGCAGCCTCTTGCTGTCTGATCTGCCATAATTACCTGATTAACCTGTATCCTGATTAACCAGTTCCTATACCGACCCGGCTACGCTTGACTATCCGCATCTCTCCGAACCCGACCTCGGCCCGCCTTGACCCTGCCTTCTGTTTACTGCTACTACTGCTGCCAGACCTTCTGCCTGAACTCCGACTACGCCTGCCTGCTGAACCCCCCGTCTGCTCACGTGTCTGACCTCGGCCTGCCTGACCCAGCTTACGTCTAGTCCACTTGCTTACTCCGCTCTGCACCAGTTCCAGAGTCGCCTGTCGTCCGCACCAAGGTCGCCTGCCAAGACGCATCAGAGTCGCTAACCATCTGCATCAGCTCCGGAGCCGCTAGCTCCCGCATCAGAGTGCCTGCTCTCCTCTTGTTCCAGTGATCCCGGAGGGACCAGTGCCGTGCTGACCTGCACCATCATCCAGGCACCCTTACCCCACTGCGCTCCCGAGTCCGCTGTTCCCAAATCCAGCGGCTCCCGAGCCAGTGCTGTACGAGAGGCCGCCTCCTGCGTCTAGGCTCTGACGACCAGGTACACGCCATACATAACAGCTCCTGAGTACAGATGTGTTAAAAAGCTGTGGAGTGTCCTCTCCTTAATAAGACTGATCTAATTTTGATTTTAATTCTAGTTCCAAACACATCAGCTAGACACCTATTTAAAGATATTTTTGGAATATAATCAAGCCTAGATAAATAAAGTTAACCCTGTATATTCAGAAAACATTGTATGTAGTGGACAAACGGATGTGTCTGAAACGACCGTTATTTTGGAAGGTCCTATATGCAAAAACAACAACATGGAGCAACATGCAAGTTCTGAAAAACAATAATGATATATGGACACAGGAGAAGTACTTACTTTTTCCAAGCATTCTCTGGATGCTTCTTAATTGTTCGGCCAAATTGGAGACACCTGCTCATGTGATACCGCCACGTCGGCTTTTCTGGATGATCTAAGCCTCATTACATACACCTGGTCATCTGATTCCGCCATCTCGTTGTTTTCTGATGAACTTGGCCAATTATCAGACACCTGCTCATCTAATTCCTCCATGATGTCGTTTTCTGATGAACTTGGCCGATTATCAGACACCTGGTCATCTAATTCCGCCATGACGTCGCGTTTAGACGAACTTGGCCGAGTATCACACACCTGGTCAGCTAATTCCGCCATGTCATTTGCGTGCCGAAAGAGAAGGGACAGGGAAACATGGAGTAAGAACATCATGGGCGGGCGACATGTGCGGAGTGTCATGCATGCGTAGTGTATATAAAGCTTTAACACACATGGCACAGAGGAGGTGGCAGAAGTGAGTGGCACAGAGGAGGTGGAAGGAGTGAGTGGCACAGAGGAGGTGGCAGGACAAGGTGCCAGATGCCTCCCATCCGCCCTCCAACAAGAAGGGCCAGGAGGGATAAGAGGGTGAGCGAGGCAGCACTGGCCCTGATTAGAGAGGCACAGGCCACCCTCCAGAAGCCAACCACCCCTGAAGAGGGCTATGGCACCCTCGTAATGGCCAAAATGAGCCAAATGACCAGGACCAACACCTCTTATTTGAGCCCCTTCTCATAAGTTTGGCGAATAAGGGGATGAGGGGGCTACTTACCGAGGACACGGTTATTTGTAGCCACGGATATCCTCCCCCACCAGCTTATTCCCAACCTCCTCCTTCTTTTCCACCTTCTTCTCATCCACCTTCTTCTTCTCCTCCTCCTTCTTATCCTCCTCCTTCTTCTCCTCCTTCTTCTTCTCCTCCACCTCCTCCTCCTCCACCTCCTCCACCTTCTTCTCCTCCTCCTGGCACGAGTACACCTCCAGAGGCACAGCCTCCAGCCAAGCAGGGAAAGAAGGCTGCAGAGAAGGCTGCAGAGAGTGTTGCAGAGCAGGCAGCAAGGAAGGCTGTCAGGAAGAGCAATAAGTGATGGCCTTGCTTCAAGGTGGTCTGACAGAAAGCAGCCTGCTATAGTACCACAACCTTAGGACATCTATCTGACCTGCTGCTGTTCCTGACCTCTGGGAGTCCAAGACCAGATTGGGCTCCCTCCTGTATGTGCCTCTCAATGTCCCAATTTTAGTCTCCAAACACAAGTGCACAAATGGCAGCAGGTTATTCAGTGCTGCCTTGTATTGATTTACTTTATATTCTTTACCAGAATAAATGGTAATTATTCATACTTTTCATACAGTAAATACAGTCCATGTATTTTTCCTCCAACCAAAAATGTAGCTTGCGAGTAGTCAGGTTAACTTTAAAATAAAAAAAAGGTCTAATTATAATGGGACAGATCAGATAAGACCAAACAATAATGTTACAATGGTGGTAACTTGACACCAAAAAAAAACATGGGGATAACTAAAAATTAAATAATAACTAAAAAAATATTAAAAATGAAGATCTGTATTTGAACAAAAAAATAATAATTTGGGGCTTTATAAAATATTCAAAAATATTCAGGAGATCAGCACGAAAAAGGTTTAAAAAAGTTAGTCAGAACTCTGTGTAAATATCAGCAGCAAAAAAAGATAATTATTGTTCATTTTTAAAGATTCCATTCTAAAGATGATTTAAATGCACAGCATTTAAACGATGCAATAATTTTTGTAGTGTGACGAATATGCTATCTCCATTACAAACGCTACTTTTACCGAAGGTGTGCTCCCGTCTCATACTTTATTCTAAGCATGCGCGGGTTTCTAAGCATTTCTAAGCATACACACGATCGTGTTTCTCGTCGAAAACCAGCCCAACGAGGAACATGACAAGGAAATTGAGACTCCCGTCGAGGAAAAAGAGAACTTGTTTTCTTTTTTCCTCGTCGAGTTCCTCAACAGTTTTCTCGATGAAAAGCATACACATGACCGTTTTCCTCAGCAAAAAAGCTCTGTCGCCAAGTTTCTTGATGGATTCTGTCGAGGAAAACGGTCGTGTGTACAAGGCCTCAGTCGTGCTCTCCACAAATCTGGCCTTTTAGGCCTCGTACACACGAGGCAATCGATTTGTTCAAAACGGTCTGTCCGACCGATTTGAACAAATCTGTCTGCTGGCATTTTGGTTTGCTCGCGTGTACACACGAGCAAACCAAAATCCCCGCCAGCAGACAGTGCACAGACGTGTCGGTGACGTGGCAGTGACGTTGACCGCAGCAGGAAGTAAAACACTTCCGCGCATGCGTCAAAATCATTTGGCGCGTGTGCGAGAAGACATGTCTGCTGGTTAGCATACTAACCAGCAGACATGTCGGGCGGACGGGTTCCCAGCCGACAGATTTCAAAGCATGCTTTGAAATCTGTCGGGTGGCCAAATCCGTCGGCTCGCCCGTACACACGATCGAATCTGTTTGCTGGGACGGTCGGGCCGACCGTTTCCAGCAGACAGATTTGATTGTGTGTACGAGGCCTTAAGAGTGACAAGAAGAAAGACATTGTTGAAAGAAAGCCAGAGGAAGTACTGTTTGCAGTTTGTGAGAAGCCATGTGGAAAATTGTGTACCATTAGTATGCAAGACAAGATCCAGGGACACGCCCTTAATACAAAAATCTGACACTGAGTTGGCCAACAATTGGATCCTGTGTATGAGGCTTTAGAGTCTGCAAACGACTTGAGACTGGGGTGAGTTTTACCTTCCAGCAAGACAACGACCCTAAACTTACAGCCAGAGCTACAATGGAATAGTTTAAATCAAAGCATATTCATGTGTTAGAATAGCCCAATCAATGTCCAGATCTAATTCCAATTGGAAATCTGTAGCAAGACTTTAAAATTGCTGTTCACAGACGCTCTCCATCCAATCTGACCGAAGTTGAGCTATTTTGCAAAGAAGAATGGCCAAAAATGTCACCCTCTAGATCTGCAAAGCTGGTAGGTTACTTACAAAACAGTTGTGTGTTGCAAGAATGCCCAATCATGTTCAAGGAAAATTAAAAAAAAAATTGCATTTTTGCTAGCACTTGATTGGGTGATGAAAGTTTCTGCTCATTTACAGTAATAAGCTCTGGAGCAACAGCTCTTGCAGAGTGCAACTGCACATTGCAAAGTGCACAGTCTATTTGCCGTTAGTAAATCAACCTCTATATGTGGCACTTTGGTGATGTCAGGGGCCGCATTTGAGGCCCTCTTTAGCTCATAAGTTGACAACCACTGATCTACCATCTCAATTTGCATAGAGTTACAGTATATTTTTATTAAAGATTTTTTTTTTAGTTAAAGGTAGTTTGGTAGGCATGGGGAGGGGCAATGACGTCATCACGGGGGAACCTCATTGCCCCTCCCCATGCCATAGCGTCCCGCGTGCGTTCCCGCGTGCGTTCCAGCGTGCGCTCCAGTGTACCCGCCTGCACAGTATCAGCATACCAGATCTGATTAAACAGCAGTTTGTTTCTCCAGCATAGTCTGAACACTGTGAAGAGATTCAAGGGACACATACACAACTCGGCTGGGTCGGACGACTCACAGGACCCCATCATCATGCCTGTTTTTCCACTTCTATGTATTTTCTCATTAAAGTCTAGCAGTTTACTAAGCGGCACCTCTCTTGTTGTTTTTCTGTTACATGTCATTGGAGCCCTGCTTCAGCTCCCTTCGCAAGGCTGCCCTGGATGCATAAACTGCTACTCATGAATACGGCTTTTTACAGCCTATAGGACTTTTTTACTTTGAATAATCTATGAACTGTTTTTTTGTGTGCGCCTACATTGTATTTTAATTGTGCAAAAAAATTAAAGGAATACTTTTGAATCAGAATTCCTGGGATATTGATCTAGTCAGTTAAATAGCAGAGGAGGAGGGGTGTACAGAGGGGGAGGGGTGTATACAGAGGGTGTTGTTAATCAGTTTCAGCTGTTTTGCTGTTAATTGAAATTGACAACAGGTGCACTAGATGGGCAACAATGAGACGACCTTCAAAACAGGAATGTTTTTTAGGTGGAGGTGTCTGACATTTTTTTTGCCGTGTCTCCTAGCACAGTCTCAAGAGCATGAAGGAGATTCCAGGAGACAGGCAGTTACTCTAGGAGAGCTGGACAGAGCCGTAGAAGGTCCTTAACCCATCAGCAGGACCGGTATCTGCTCCTTTGTGCAAAGAGGAACAGGATGAGCACTGGCAGAGTCCTTCAGAAGGCCACTGGTGTAAATGTCTCTGACCAAACAATCAGAAACAGACTCCATGGGGTGGCCTGAGGGCCCGATGTTCTCTAGTGTGCTCTGTGCTCTGTGCTCACTGCCGGGCACTGTGGAGCTTGATTGGCATTTTCCATTAAACACCAGAATTGGCAGGTCCGCTACTGGTGGCCCATGCTTTTCACAGATGAGAATAGAAAGAAAAATAGTTGCGCTCAGAAAGCACAATATGACATTGTGAAAAAGTTAATAAATAAATAAATAAACCACATCTAATTTGTAAATAAAGTCCATAAATGGTGATGTGATCAAGTGTAATAAGAATAGCTTACACTACAACCCAATCTTAATTAGTCCATTTGAGCTGGTATCACAGAGGTGTAATTAGATGGTATGTTTAAATGATTGTCCAATATTAAACAAAGAGCAATGGTGGTCGTAGATTAAAATATCCTGGATGAAATTCACTATCGATCTCATAGAATTCTGCAGACACATCAAAAGGTAAGTAAAGATGTACTCTTACCGGATCCTAGTGTATTCAGGCATATCAATCCACTGGCATCTGAAGGGGGACATCACCTCAACCGCTTGCAGTACTTCCACATAGGACTAATGAGTTTCACTGGAACAAATACTTCCCACTGGTGTAGACTCCTTAGCTTGTTACTGAAGTAATCTGCTTTTGTCCGATATTTCACGAATGCCCTTCACATCTGGGTTGATGAGTTACATACTTTCAAATGTTTCCCCTCTGTCTGTTATAAGAATTGAAAAACTACAGATGAGAGCAGGTTCACCCTGAGCATATGTGACAGACGTGAAAGAGTCTAGAGAAGCTGCAGAGAACTTTATGCTGCCTGTAACATCATTCAGCAGGACCGGTTTGGTGGTGGGTCAATGATGGCCTGGGGAGGCATATCCATGGAGGACACGCAGACCTCTACAGGCTATACAATGGCACCCTGACTGTCATAAGGTATTGGGATGAAATCCTTGGACCCATTGTCAGACCCTATGCTGGTGCAGTGGTTCCTGGGTTCCTCCTGGTGCGACCACAATGCCTGGCCTCATGTGGCGAGAGCATGCAGCCAGTTCTTGGAAGATGAAGAAATTGATACCATTGAATGGCCCCCATGGTCACCTGACCTAAATCCAAAAGAACACCTCTGAGACATTATGTTTCAGTCCATCCAGTGATGCTCTGGCCCAGATCTGAGAGGAAATACCCCAGGACTAGTGTTGAGCAGAATATGCCATATTCGATTTCGCGATATATCTCGAATATATAGTCGAATATTCGAGATATATTCGCTAAATACGAATAATCGTGATATTTTTTGGAAATGAAATGATTGCGAAATTTCGCTATTGCAAATGCGAATGCGAATTGCGAATTGCGAATGCGAATGAAATTTCGAGAAATGCGGAAGGAGCACTCTGATTGGCTCAGAATATTCGTGATATTTTATAATACAAAATAATTGCGAAATTTCGAGAAATGCGGAATGGAGCACTCTGATTGGCTCAGAATATTTGTGATATATTACAATACAAAATAATTGCGAATATTCGGCAAATGCGGAAGGAGCACTCTGATTGGCTCAGAATATTCGTGATATTTTATAATACAAAATAATTGCGAAATTTCGAGAAATGCGGAATGGAGCACTCTGATTGGCTCAGAATATTCGTGATATATTACAATACAAAATAATTGCGAATATTCGGCAAATGCGGAAGGAGCACTCTGATTGGCTCAGAATATTCGTGATATATTACAATACAAAATAATTGCGAATATTCGGCAAATGCGGAAGGAGCACTCTGATTGGCTCAGAATATTCGTGATATTTTATAATACAAAATAATTGCGAAATTTCGAGAAATGCGGAATGGAGCACTCTGATTGGCTCAGAATATTCGTGATATATTACAATACAAAAAAATTGCGAATATTCGGCAAATGCGGAAGGAGCATTCTGATTGGCTCAGAATATTCTTGATATTTTATCGTAATTTCGCAAAAATGCGAATGAGAAATTGATTGCTGAATTTCGACAGTAACACTCTGAAATCGAATATATGTGTTATTTTAGCTAAAAACAATATTGCGAAATTCTCGAAAATAATCGCGCGATATCGCTATTGCCGAATAATCGCATTGCGATTTTTCGGCAATATAAAATGATCGCTGCAGCTACTCGGCCCAAGGTCTCTAATCATACCAGCAATGCTTTTAGACGTCGATGGGGATCTCTAGGATGTGATCTGTTCTAAAAAAAATTGAAAAAATACGAATATTCGAAATAGCGAATATTCACCGCGAAATTCGGAATATATCGCGAATACTCGAATATGCCATATTCGAGCCGAATATTCGCAATACGAATATTCGTGAGCAACACTACCCAGGACACCATCCATCGTTTTATTAGGAGTAGTCCATATCAGTATAGATATCCAGCATGAGATTTTTGTCCGGTGAGATCTGATATGTTTTCAAAGTGTTTCTTTATTTTTTTGAGCAGTGTATAAAGGTTTTCATTAGTGTCCCCAAATCTTACATACCGGCTGTGACAGACTCACCCGGGACAAAGGCTTTTGGAGGGGACTGAATGCTAGCCTCTTGCCTTGCGATCATGGGCCCTGGCATTTGGGGGAACAGTGCTCTTTATGAGCTGTATGCCTGGGGACCATGTGTATGCCATATTAGAGTGACTGATTCATACTGTTGGGACATACAGTATAAGAAGATGCTAATGCCGTCACCTCCAGCCATCTGCCTGTTCTCTGTGCTAATTGACCCTGCTATTGTGTGAAGATGTCCTGTGTTTACACTTATGATAATGTGTATTGTATAGCAGGTGAGCGAAGAGAAGTGACGTCTCACCTGAAAGGTCATATCTATGAGTCGCCTAGTCTGGGTAAATGATTAGTTAATTAGCTCATGTTAATTTATGTTCTGGTTACCTCCTCTTTAACTGTATATAAGGTTGTATTCTTGGTTCTAATAAACACTCCATGTTCAGCACACAAACAAGTCTCATCTCGTTGTGTGCTGGTGAACAGCTGGAATACTGTATCTGATATCTATATCCAGACTGATAGGAAGCGGTATATGACGGAAACACTCAAGCGGAGTGTGGGACGTCCCGTTGCACCGGCAATCAGTGTTTATTGATTGATGCTGTAGAATAAGAAAAATATGGATAGAAGATAAGGAAAGTCTCCATCAGGGACATGACCAAGATCCAGTTTTAACCACTTCAGCCCCGGAAGAATTGGCTGCCCAATGACTGGACCATTTTTTGTGATTCGGCACTGCGTTTCTTTAACTGACAAGTGCGCGGTCGTGCGACGTGGTACCCAAACAAAATGTACGTCCTTTTTTTCCCACAAATAGAGCTTTCTTTTGATGGTATTTGATCACCTCTACGGTTTTTATTTGTTGCACTATAAACAAAAAAATAGCGAAAATAATAGCGGCAATATTTGTAACTTTTTGCTATAACAAAATATCCCCCAAAAATATATTTTTATCATGACTGCGATATTGTGGCGGACACTTTTGACTCTATTTTGGGACCATTGTCATTTATACAGTTAGGCAGTCGGCAAGTGGTTATTAGTTAATACTTTTTTTTTTTTTAAACTGAGAAGTTATCGAAAAATTCTGGTCCTGGCCTCACTATCTAGCAAATGACCAAAAACGAAACAAATAGAGTCTGAAAAGTCTCCATTCCTATGCTTGTTCCAGGTCCGTGACTCACAAGGTCATCAGGGTGACCATCTTGAACCCTACACCTCTAGAAACATGTCAATAAATGCTTCACTCTGATTTCTAGGTTTACAGATCCACCCCAGAGTGTCAAACAAATTGCATGCTTTTCAGCAATAGTAGTTGTCAGTTACATAATCTATTGATGACTGATTAGGGTACACCTACCTTTACTCTTTACATGTCTTTATTTAATAGGAAATATTTGCTGAAATATACCTGCACGCATGTCTGTTATAGCTTGCAAATACACTTTACAATACACACTATAGAAACCCTATCTGTCTTGTGTCAGGATTATTGATTGAGTTGGAAAAATTGCCTGGTATGTTTATGAAATATTTTTTGCTTAGGTGATGACTCCACGCATTTAATGCAAACACTACATATATATATATATAGCCAGTTGTAGTCTGTCCTCTCACTAGACCTGATAGATCCACTATCATGGCACCCAAGCTATGGCTCCTTCTGGTGACTGGCACACTTCTCGGACTTCAGAGCTTGGCCACTGAAATTGGCAGCGGTGAGGAAGACCACTGTAAGTAATTTCAACTCACAACTTATAAAAATTTACAGAATTTAGGCTGACTAGAATCTTCACATGGAGGCAGAATGACCAACACAACCGCCACAATACTCTATGGTCTTTGCTCCTCCCTTATTTTCATTGTTGCAGAACCTCACTTTCTTGCTCTTTCTCTATTGATGGAATTAAATCTTGCTTGGTTTGGGAAAGCTAAGGGCCGGTTCAAACACAACGTGTAGCTGCCAGAGAGGTAAAGCACTGTGGCTGCGATAGGTAGCAGTGTGGTGTGCGATTTACTTTTCACTTAACTTTATGTAAAGTGTAAATAAGTACACTTTATTTGCGTCAATCTACAATAGCGCAATGCATTGCGCTGCTATACGGCGTCAGGAGATCCTGTAGAGTGCGCTGCGATAAAATGCAGCATGTGTGTGTGATAGGGGGCGCTAAAAAATAAATAGAAACTATAATAAAGAATATTATATAATATACATGGTAATAAATATAACATTTTACATATACTGAGTGCTCCTAGACAGGTGGAAAAACAAAAAGTGGATTGATTGTTGCAGTGAACAATAAATAAATACACTTGATTTCAATGTATTAGATATTAATAATTGGGTGCAGATGAGATTGTTTAGGTGAAATAATTAAAAGTGCACAGTAACCATACATAAATAAACTGAAACCAAAAAATGCAGCATGCTCGCAGCTTTCTGTGTGAAAGGGACACAGAAAACAATTGTTTAAGTGTGTCCTTGCGGTGAGCAACATTTTACACACCGGCCACTACACAATTAGTGAATACAGCCTAAGACCTTATTGTTTTGTTTTTAGTTGCATAGTTCCCAACTGTCCCTCATTTGAGACCAAATGCCTCTGTCTCTTGTGCAGCCTCATTCGTCCTTCTTTTTGTTCTGAATTGCATATCCCTATAGAAAATGTACTATTTCACTACCAAAAGTGTTATACTGCTCTAAACTTTTTATCCAAACCCTAATATTACTGCATTTGTTATTTTGATGAGCCATTAAAAGCGAAAATAGGGGTCAAAACATACTTGGGTGGTTTAGCCCAGTGGTCTCCAAACTGAAGCCCTTTGCTTGCCTTTATATGACTCTTGGGGTACTATAACTCCTACTGATACAAAGCACTATTCCTCCCATTGACACCAACAGTAAGGCATAATTTCTCCCACTAACACCATTTTGCAAAAAGTCTTAAGCTACATAACTGTTCCAGATTAGGGACTAAGGGCATGTTCACCCTATCTAGCTTGCAGGCCACTGTTTGGAGACCAATAACTTTTGGCAGGCAAGGAGAGGAGCAAGACTTATGTACATCCCCATACCTCTCAACTTTTTGAGATAGGAATGAGGAATGAGGGACACCTATTAGCAAAAGTATGTATACGAAGGACATACCCCCGCCATGCCCTCTTAACCACTTCAATATCTGGCATTTTTACCCCTTTCCTGCCCAGACCAATTTTTAGTTTTCAGCGCTGTTGCACTTTGAATGACAATTGCGTGGTCATGCAACACTCTACCCAAATGAAATCTTTATGTTTTTTCCCCCACAAATAGAGCTTTTGTTTGGTTGTATTTGATTACCTCTGCGGTTTTAAATGTTTGCGCCATAAACAAAAGAATAGCGACAATTTTGATAACTTCGACAACTTTTTGATTTAATAAATATCACAATTTTCGTTCTTTAAAAAATCCTCAGTTTAGGCCGATATGTATTCTTCTACATATTTTTCGGAAAAAAAAAAAAAAATCACAATAAGCGTATATTAATTGGTTTGCACAAAATTTATAGCGTTTTTTTTTAATAGTAAATGCGGCGATCTGCGATTTTTATTGTGACTGTGACATTACGACAGACATATCGGATGCTTTTGAAACGTTTTTGGGACCATTCACATTTATACAGCGATTAGTGCTATAAAACTGCACTGATTACTGCGTAAATGTCACTGGCAGGAAAGGAGTTAACACTAGGAGCGATTAAGGGGTTAACTATGTTCTCTGGGGAGTGATTCAAACTGTACGGGGAGGGGACTCACAAGGGGAGGAGACCGATCTGTTTTCCTCTTTACTGGGAACACAGATCGGTCTCCTCTCCTCTGACAGGATATGGATCTCTGTGTTTACACACACCGATCCACGGTCCTGCTATGATCACGGGCAATCGCGGGTGCCCGGCGGACATTGCGGCCGTCGGGCACGTGCATCGGGTCTCGAGCGATGAGGTGCGCTCGTGCCCCCTAGATGGCCAGGAAGCCCAGGACGTCATATGACATCCACCCAGAGAGAGAGAAGTTTCTTGCCAGTCAAGGAACTGGTTAAAGGAGAATTATACAAAAAATTGTTAAACCCTCAAGTGCACTGTTGATCCCTACTATTCCTTTATATTGGTTTTTGAAATTTACCAATGAAGAAATTTAGAAACTGAATAGATGCTTTAACACTTTGAAAGCTAAATAGTGCATTTTATATGCCACTTTATAAATCAGACCAAAATCAGTGACAAACGAGGAAGAAAGAGGGACTTTGTTTCAAATCAGGGACAGTCGCTCGAAATCAGGGACATTTGGGAGCTTTGCATCCCTGACTAGGGATGCAGGACTCTGGACAACCCCTGTAAGGTATGAGCTCCTCTCCTCAACTTTATGCTAATCTACTACCCAAGATGCCCCACTGGTGGCAGAAGAAGGGTTTGCATTAACACGATGTACTTCATGTATTTCCTATACTGGCATTCTACCTATAGAGAGCTCTTGTGGCTTGTATGGCACTAATAATGCCTGTTATTCCAACTGGTCCTGAGCCCAATCCATTAAAGCGGAGTTCCACCCTAAAAATGAACTTTCTTATAACAGCTTGCCTTTAATGTAAAAAAATATATATATATATATATTTTTTACTCACTTCAATCTGGCTGTTACTAGGTATATTTTGTAATCTGCCTAGTTCCTGGTCCTAGGTGGTTCAACTTCCTGTCCTAAGACCCCATTGCCTCCTGGGAAACGATGACACTCTTTTCCCAGGAGTCTCTAGGCATTACTGTGTCTAAAAATTGCCCAGCATGCACCTCTCCCTGAAAAAGAAACTGGGCTTCACATGCCCACACATATGATGGATACGGCTACAACATGAGCTGGAGGATATAAGGCAAGTGTGTGCAATGATTTCTGGAATGATTGGGGAGCTATTAATATATTTTAGGGACTATTTAATGTGATTAATTTTAGCTTGCAAAAAAATAACAAATTATGCCCGGAACCACACTTTAAATATCTCTAGTGGCCAGAAAGAGGAAATACATCAGGCACATTCATGCCCTTTCCCCACTGTTTCTCAACTCCAGTCCTCAAAGCGCCCCATCAGGTCATGTTTTCAGTCTTTACCATTATTTTGCATAGGTGATTTGATCAGTTTCACACTTGCTTTGGTCTCTGAAGAATAATCTGCATTTGGATTACTCTTCAAAGAACAGGCAGTGAGAAGACCTCCCCACTACCTACTTTAACACCTTGAACCCCACACTAGCATGCTGCAACTGTGTGAAAGATCATACATTATTGATACCATTGAGCTTCTCATGTTTAAGTAATGTAAATACTTCCATTGGCATTGTGCATATTGAAGAGGACTGGGAACTCTGCAAACCATTTCATTTCTGTAATTCCATTGGCAAGCCATGTTTATGTAGAGGAAGTTCGGTATTTCCATTAAAGAGGAATATGACTAGCTGGGGTGGATAATAGGAGTCCATTATAAAACACAGACTGACCTCTGCTTTCCTAGAGCATAGACTTACAGTGGAAGTAAAGGTCTTATAGCTTTTAAATTAACTTCATAGTATTTTTCAGCTTCATAGTTTAGATTAAGATTAAGGCTCCATTCACATCTAGGCGTACGCTGTAGCGGCGTATTGCGGCGACAAATCAATAGGCGTTTTGTCCCCGCGATTTGCGGCGACAAAACGCCTATTGATTTTTTGCAGAAGAGGTGAATTAACATTGCCGGCTATGCCCGTACGCCCGATACGCCTGAAAAAAAGGGTCCGGGACTTGTTTGAGCTTCAGGCGTATGGGCGTTTGGGCGTTCGGCGTGGAGATGTGAACCATCTCCATAGCCGACAATGTTAATTCGCCCCTCCAGCGTATCTAGGGCTGCTTCAGCGTCGGGCGTAAGGCGACAAAACGCCTAGATGTGAATGGAGCCTAAAATATTTATATGGTTTGTAAAGTTGAATAAAGACATCGGTACAGTTCAATCTGTATATACTGTATCTGTATGCTTATGTCACTACTATATTCCATATATATTCCATATATCTGTGCATTGGGGTTGATTTACTAAAACTGGACAATAAAAAATCTGGTACAACTGTGCATGGTGACCAATCAGCTTCTAACGTCAGCTTGCTTTGAAAAAATAAAAAATGGAAGCTGATTGTTTCAATGCAGAGCAGCACCACATTTGGCACCATCCATTTTAGTAAATCAACCCTATTGAGTTTACTTAGAAAAAAATGTAAAGTTTTTTTGAATTTATCTACACTCCCCGCTAACACCACCAACTGTGGGCACGTTCCACATATGTACCGCTCTAATGGTAAAGACCACTTTACACAATTTAAGATTGAACTACTTGTTATCCAACATTAAAGGGGTTGTAAAGGAAAAAAATATTTCCCTAAATACCTTCCATTACCTTAGTGCAGTCCTCCTTCACTTACCTCATCTTTCCATTTTGCTTTTAAATGTCCTTATTTCTTCTGAGAAATCCTAACT
The DNA here is from genome assembly GCA_029574335.1 of Rana kukunoris. Lineage (NCBI taxonomy): Eukaryota > Metazoa > Chordata > Amphibia > Anura > Ranidae > Rana > Rana kukunoris. Next base: position 594,080,323 of record CM056050.1, on the reverse strand, counting down.
TCCTGTTCTTCTGTCTGTAACTCCACACCGTAATGGGAGGCTTTCTCCCTGGTGTGGAGAAAGCCTCTTGAGGGGGGAAGGGGCGAGCAGGAGCGTCAGGACGCCCACTAACACACAGCTCCTTTCTCTATCTGCAAAATTGAGAGTGTCCTGACTTGCCTGCTCACCCCCTCCCCCCTCAAGAGGCTTTCTCCACACCAGGAAGAAAGCCTCGCATTACTGTGGTGAGTTACAGACAGAAGAACAGGAAGTGAGGATTTCTCAGATGAAATAAGGACATTTAAAAGCAAAATGGAAGGATGAGGTAAGTGAAGGAGGACTGCACTGAGGTAAAGGAAGCTATTTAGGGAAAAATCATTTTTCCTTTGCAACCCCTTTAATGGGTGGCTTCTTTTAGAGACCTTAGGTTAAATTGTTCCTCCTGATGATACAGTTTCCATTTGAAAAGATTTGTATTTTGAGATCAGATCCACCTCCTCTTCAGGGAGAATACGTTTAATTTTTATAGTCACTTCTCATTAGACATGTGCATTCGTTTTTGTCCGAAGGCATTTTCTTCCGAATTTAGGAGATTTTCACATTTGTTTAAACAAACGATAATGAACGCACAGAATCCGAAAGATCCGACATAAAAAATGCTTTATTTTCATTTTGTTGCGACAACAGTTCGATACAGATAGGAGATTCGACATGACGTGAGAATAGCGATCTGTTTCTATCGAACTTGCTGTTGAATGTGCCTAACCTAATTCTATTAGTCCAAGATTATTCTACATAGAGAGAAAAGATTCAACATTATAGAGACATGAAGATTCGATGAAGCAGCTAAAAACATACAATCGACATGAACGGACATTTACGGTCAAATGCTCCGCCCATAGGCTATAGAAGAATTCTAACGTTGGTTGACTAGTAATAATAATTCCTGAATATAATTATTACTAGTCATACAACAATAGAGCATTCGACTGGAAATGTACGATTGCGGCGTCGTACAGTTTAGCTGCCTCGTCAAATCTTCTTAGAACATCCGTCATACACCATAAACCTTTCTATTGACAGATTCGACCTTAATTAATTCAAATTTTTGGACAAATGCATTTTTTAACGTGACAAAATAAATACAAATTAATTTCGGGAGTAACTAAATACATTTATTTTTTGGACGAAAACAAAATTCCAAAACCAAATATTTCAGTGTGCACATGTCTAGTCCTCCAGCCCCTTATTAGCTGTGTTGCCTTTGATACGTATTTTGAAGAATATTGTAACTAGACTAATTTATCTTATAAGTTGCACATAGGACATGTGGATATGTACCTGTTTGACATGTTTAGTAAAAAATAAATAAAAAAAACTTACATCATTTTTCCAATTGTGGTTTTATCTAATCAGCACTGAATGAATGTGGCGGTTCTCCATTAAATAGAAGAAATTGTGGATATCCCGGAATTAGCTCTTCAGACTGTGCCAAGAGAGGATGTTGCTTCGATTCCAGTGTACCCGGGGTGAACTGGTGCTTCTATAGTAACTCTGAAAGTAAGTACTATCACAGAGAGCCGTAGAGAAAACATAACCTCAATCTGCGACGAAGAATAATATCATAAAGCTATATTTGCCATTATTGTTAGAACACTCTTGAATCTTCCTTAATTTTCTTCTATACAAAATAGAGCTGGTTTCTTAACCGGTTAAGACCCGGACCAATATGCAGGTTAAGGACCTTGCCCCTTTTTGCGATTCGACACTGAGTCGCTTTAACTGACAATTAGGCAGTTGTGCGACGTGGCTCCCAAACAAAATTGGCGTCCTTTTTTTCCCACAAACAGAGCTTTCTTTTGGTGGTATTTGATCACCTCTGCGGTTTTTATTTTTTGCTCTATAAACAAAAATAGAGCGACAATTTTGAAAAAAATTCTATATTTTTTAAATTTTTGCTATAATAAATATCCCCAAAAAAGATATAAAAAAACTTTTTTTTTCAGTTTAGGCTGATTCGTATTCTTCTACCTATTCTTGTTAAAAAAAATCTCAATAAGCGTTTATCGATTGGTTTAATTTATAGTGTTTACAAAATAGGGGATAGTTTATGGCATTTTTATTAATATTTTTTTTTTTACTACTAATGGCGGCAATCAGCGATTTTTTTCATGACTGCGACATTATGGTGGACACATCGGACACTTTTGACACATTTTTGGGACCATTTTCACAGCGAAAAGTGCTATAAAAATGCACTGATTGCGGTGAAAATGACAATGGCAGTGAAGGGGTTAACCACTAGGGGGCGCGGTAGGGGTTAAGTGTGACCTCATGTGTGTTTCTAACTGTAGGGAGCGGGGCTGGACGTGTGACGTCAGTGATCATCGTTCCCTAAATCATGGAACCCAGAACAGAGAAATAAAGATACCATAAAGCAGTGTTTTTTAACTCCAGTCCTCAAGGCACACCAACAGGTCATGTTTTCAGGATTTCCATTATTTTGCACAGGTGATTTCACTGCCTTAGTAATCACCACAGCCATTTCATCTGAGGGAAATCCTGAAAACTTCACCTGTTGGTGTGCCTTGAGGGCTGGAGTTGAAAAACACTGCCATAAAGGTCATCAGCCCTGAGACGACCAACAAGGTCACAATGAAGACATATAAGACAAGACGGGCTAAACTGGAAATTATACATGTAACAGACAAAACCTGCAAAGCAACTTGGTCCGGGAATCCAAAAAGCGAATACGTTCTCATGTCCATTAATTAATGACAATGGCGTGAGGAATGACAAGGGGTTAGTGAGGGGGAAGCTCCACCACCCCGATAGGGATCACACTGTGGCAGGGCTCCCCACACCCCAGCCAAAAAAATTACTAATAATTGCTCAAACCTGTATAAACTCTAACTAGGCCTAAAACAAAAATTGACTGAACATGTCGAATGGCCTCTGGGCATGCGAGATTCATAGAGTCTAGATTAAGATAGGCTACTGATTAAACCCTAGTGAATGAAAGTGAAACACATATCTGTTTTTTGGGTCACCAGGAGGCTATTATACAGTATATAGAGGGATATGTAGACTCAAGATCTGGGACTGTGTCTGACCCTGGTATTGGCTATGCCCACTGGGAGAAGGGCCAAGGCCCAGTAAGCAACCAAAAGAAGTAAGAGAAAGAGAGAGAAGGAAAACATCAAGCACATTCATGTCCTTACCCCAGTGTTTCTCAACTCCAGTCCTCAAGGCACCCCAACAGGTCATGTTTTCAGGCTCTACATTATTTTGCATACGTGATTTGATCAGTTTCACTGCCTTAGGAATTTCCACAGCTGTTTCATCTGAGGGAAATGCTGAAAATATGACCTGGTAGGGTGCCTTGAGGACTGGAGTTGAGAAACACTGCCTTACCCTACAGATACAGTGGAGGAGTAAGCAGGAAATGTGTTATTTTTAGAATCACAAGACTTGTTTTAAAAAAAAAAAACTGAAGCAAGAACATGAATGCGGCCAGTACATCTAATGCTTCGTACACACGACCGTTTTCCTCGACAAAAACAATCAAGAAAAATGCTGGCAGAGCTTTTTTTGCGGAGAAAAACGGTTGTGTGTATGTTTTCTCACCGAGAAAACTCTTGTGGATCTCGACGAGAAAAAAAGAGAACATGCTCTCTTTTTTCTCGTCGGGAGTCTCAAATTTTTTGTTGTGATTCTCGTCGGGCTGGTTTACGTCGAGAAACACGTTCGTGTGTATGCTTAGAAACCCGCACACGTTCAGAATAAAGTATGAGATGGGAGAGCACCTTCGGTAAAAGTATCATTCGTAATGGAGATAGCACATTTGTCACGCTGTAACAGACTGAGAAGCGCAAATCGTCTCTCACCAAACTTTTACTCAACATGCGGTAACATGAGATTAGCAAAAGCAGCCCCAAGGATGGCGCCAGTGAAATCTAACTTCCCCTTTATAGTGCCGTCGTACGTGTTATACGTCACCGCATTTGAGAACAACGAGATTTTGTCTCGACAGTGTGTATACAAGGAAAGCTAGGCAAGAATCTTTTCTTTTACAACGGGATTCTCGGTCGTGTGTACGAGGCATAAGGATTCAATCTTTGTGTTTGGGTTAGATTTGGGTTGTGTTTGGGTTAAGATACCCCTTAAGGCCAGAACTTCTGATCTACTTATTTCAGGCCAGTGACTCAATTAATATTTAGGCCAGCAGATCAATGAACTAGCATTTTCAGCTGATTTGAGGGCAGTTTTTTTCTCAGTAATGTGACAAAGATTTCCAAATTGTTAAGATGTGGAAACCCCATTTAAAACACACCAAAGTCAGAAATGCTTTTTTGTTTCTTGTCTCAGATGAAGCTCAGTGCGCTGTGAGTCCAGCCGACAGAACCGACTGTGGATATCCAGGAATTCCTGAGAGCGAGTGCCGTTCCAGAGGATGCTGCTTTAACTCATCTATCCCTGAGGTTAAATGGTGCTTCTTCTCAAAACAACTTAGTAAGTTATTGCATCACATAGCTAATAAGAATCCTCTAGAGTTCTAGACTAAGGGACTTTTTACTTCTCTGAGGTGCGTTTTGTTGCAGGTTAATATGGCGTGTCAAGGTAGCCCATTCTAACAGGAGATATAGATTTACCTATGTTATAGTCGACGGGCTAAACCTTCCAATCCACATACACTATATTGCCAAAAGTATTGGGACACCTGCCTTTACATGTGCATGAAATTTGATGGCATCCCAGCCTTAGTCCGTAGGGTTCAATTTCGAGTTGGCCCACCCTTTAACCCTATAACAGCTTCAACTCTTCTGGGAAGGCTGACCACAAGGTTTAGGAGTGTCTATGGGAATGTTTGACCATTCTTCCAGAAGTGCATTTGTAAGGTCAGGCACTGATGTTGGACGATAAAGCCTGGTTCGCAGTCTTCGCTCTAATTCATCTCAAAGATTTTCTATCAGGTTGAGGTTAGGACTCTATAAAGTGTATTTATTCCTTAACCTCCCTGGCGGTATGATTCTTTCAGATTTTAGGTGCTGAAAGCGGTACCATTATTTGCAAGGAAATTTGCCGTTTATACTGTAGACCTGTAATTCTTAGGAATAACTCACTTAAATCTGACCAAACAAGAGTCTAATAGGCTTTTCGGGGATGACATTTTTTTAAAAACAAAATTATAAATTATAATATAATAAATAATTATAAATAATTCTAACAAATAATAATATAATTATAATAAAAATTCAATAATGTAATCAAATCAAAATCACTGAAATTTGCTCAGTTGCAGAATTGTCGCTGTCATTATTATTATTTTTTTATGTCAAATTTCCCCACAAATCACTATCGCTCAATTCTGCAAGTGATTCTAATTTATTATCGCTGTTTTTTAGCTGCTCTAAAACCATTTTTGACATAAAGGGACACTTTTGGTTGCTATGGGCAATCTACAGTTTGCAGGGAGAAAGAACAGTTTTTATTATATAAAAGGACATGTAGGGCACTGGGCAGACCACTAGGGACAAGGGGGGTGTGTATTTTTTACATACAGTACTGTAATCTATAAGATTACAGTATACTGTATGTCCTGTGATTGTTTACATTTTTGAATTTGGCTCCGTTCTCCGCCTTCGTGCGTCGGAACGGAGCTCGACGGCACACGGGGACACTGTGTAAATTGAGCGAGGACAGCGTGGATGCATCGCTGGATCCAGGAACAAGGTAAGTAAACACTGCCTGTGGATTCAGTGAGGTGAGCCCGAGTCTGACTCGGGGTTACCGATCGCAGCACAGAAATCTAACCCCGAGTCAGACTCGGAAATACCGCCAGGGGGGTTAAAGGGGTTGCAAAGAATTTTTTTATTTTTTAAATAACATACATATAATACTTACCTCCACTGTGCAGTTCGTTTTGCACAGAGTGGCCCTGATCCTCCGGTTCTGGGGTCCTACGGCGGCTGTCTCGGCTCCTCCCCGCAATAGCTAACCCCCTCTGGGAATCTCTCTCCCGAGAGGGTTACCTTGCGGGCATACAGTAGCTATCGAGTGTATGACTCGGTCCCGCCCCCCCCATACCCGCATCATTGGATTTAATTCACAGCAGCGCAAGCTATTGGCTACGCTGCTATCAATCTATCCAAAGAAGAACCGAGAAGCCCGGGCAAAGATTGCGCACGTTGGCGACGCAGGACTTTCCATGCCCCAGGTAAGTAAAATAAGTAAATGGGGTGCTGGGCCGGTAAATGACAAACGTTTTTTCACTTTAATGCATAGGATGCATTAAGATGAAAAAACATGAACTTTTACAACCCCTTTAATGAAGCACAATGGACCAACACCAGCAGAGGACACGGCTCCCCAAATCAACACAGAAAACTTCACACTGGACTTCAAGCATCTGTGTTCCTCTTCATTCTTCCTCCATATTCCGGGTCCTTGGTCTCCAAATGAGATGCAAAATTTGCTCTCATCAGAAAAGAGCTTTGGACCACTGAGCAACAGACCAGGTGTGTTTCTTTAGCCCAGGTTCTTACGTCTTACATTCTTTAACACACTTCTGGCATTGTTTATTGTTCAGGAGGCTTGACAAGAGGAATACGACATTTGAAGCCCATGTCCAAGATCCATCTGTGTGTGGTGCCTCTTGATTTAGCCTCAGTCCACTTCTTTTGAAAGTGCCCAACACTTTTGAATGGCCTTTTCCTGACAATCCTCTCCAGGTTGCGGTCATCCCTGCTGCTTGTGCACCTTTTTCCTCCACACTTTTCCCTTCCACAAAGCTTTCTTTTAATGTGCTTTGATACAACACTTTGGGAACATCCAACCTCTTTTGAAATTACCTTTTGAGGCTTCCCCTCCTTATGGAGGGTGTCAATGATGGTTTTCTGCGCAACTGTCAGGTCAGCAGTCTTTCCCATGATTGTGATTCCTACTGAACCAGACTGAGAGACCATTTAAGTGCTCAGGAACCTTTTGCAGGTGTTATGGCTTAATTAGCTGATTAGAGTGGGACACTTTGAGCCTAGAATATTGCACCTTTTCACAATATTCTAATTTTCTGAGATTGTGGATTTGGGGTTTTCATGAGCTGTAAACCATAATTATCACAATTATGACAAATCACTGCATTAACTATCTTGCTTTGCATTTAATGAGTCTATCTCATATATTAGTTTCACCTTTTAGGTTGCATTTATGAAATAAATGAACTTTTGCAAGATATTTCGATTTTTCGAGTTTCACCTGTAGTATGTGTATGACTACTTTTCTTAGATAATAATAATACTAGTTCAGGGGTGATGGAGGATAATTTTTTAATAGTTCCTCTTAAGGACCTAAACCTTTTATGTGCTGTTTGTAAATATTATTAATTGCTATTTAAACAATAATATTTACAATTATTCCTCATAGGTCAGGCTCAATGCTTGGTAAATCCGTCTGACAGAACAGACTGTGGATATCCAGGAATTAGTGAAGAAGAATGTCATTCCAGAGGATGTTGCTTCAACTCATCTATTCCCGAGGTCAAATGGTGCTTCTACCACAATGGCTACAGTAAGGGTTTTTCCTTTGCTATCATTTAAATCTTTATTATACAATGCACAATTTTTATAGTGCCAATAGTTTCTGCAGTGCTGCACAATAACAACCAGTGTTAGTACCTACATTTAGCCTCTTACAATCCCTTGAATTCTCTTGAATTCGCCCTGAGCATGGGAGTAGGTGATAAAGAACGGAGCCTTTCACAACTGAATGTAAACAAACTCTGGAGCCTACATGTGAGCAGCTCAGGCCAGCTGTAGCCCCCTGAATCTCACCCCTTAGGGGGTCACTTGGAAGAAGTACGATAGCTGTTTCATACACTTCAGTTAATTAGAGGTGTCACATAAACTTTCAGCCCTAATGCCACAATGCACTTACAGCATCCCACTCTTCCCAAAACATGTCTTCCGCTTCACTTCTTCATACCTCCCAACGTTTTGAGATGGGAATGAGGGACACCTATCAGCAAAAGTATGCAGGCATAGGAAACACCCCCTGCCCCGCCCCCTTAAATGATAATTGTAAACAATTACAAGTTTTCTCAAACCCACAAGTGCTTTTTTACCACTACCATTCCTTTATATTGAATCTTGGAATTTACAAATGCAGCAATTTAGAAATTGGATGAAAAGTTTAGCACTGGAAAACACTTTTTCATAGATAAAAAGTGCATTTTATATACAACTATATAGATCAAAGCAAAATGGGGGACAAATGAGGAGGAAAGAGGGACATTGTTTCAAATCAGGGACAGTCCCTCAAAATCAGGGATAGTTGGGAGCTATGCTTCTTTAGCCAGTGACATGGTCTGTTCCTACCTGTCCTGACACACGACTTCATAGCATTTTGAAAAATTCAGGCTTAACCACTTAAGGACCCCCGCACGCACATATACGGCCACAGAATGGCACGTACAGGCACAAGGGCGTAAATTTACGTCCCCGCCTAAGTGCGGTTCGGGGGTCCCATCGGGACCCCCTCCGTGGCGTGCGGGGGTCCCCCTGGCTCCGGGAGCGATCCGGGATCAGCGGGCGGATGTCGGCGCTTACCCGCCCCCCCGCTATCGCTCCCAGCCAATGGGAGCGCGCTCCCATCCTGTCAGTTCCTCCTCCTGTGTTTACACAGGAAGGAGGAAATGATGTCACCTCTGATCGCAGCGCTGTTTCCCAGCGCTGCTGATGAGAGAAGACATCACAAGTAAGTGTGCACCAACACAACACTGACACACACTCACATAGGCATATTAACCCCTTGTGATCGCCCCCCCCCCACCCCCCTGTCACAGTGTCACTGAATGCAGTGATCTAATCACTGCATTTAGTGTCAGTGTGACAGGCAGTGTAAAAAACAGTTAGTGTTAGGTTCAGGATAGCCCCCCCACCCCCCCTAATAAAGTTTTAACCCCTTGATCACCACCCTAGTTAACCCTTTCACTCCCTATTGCCAGCGTCACTAAGCGATCATTTTTCTGATCTCTGTATTAGTGTCGCTGTTCCCGCTAGGTAGCTATTTTTTTTTATTGCGATTTTTTTTTTTACTAAAGACATGTGGCTAAATAAATTTTGGCCTAAATGTTTGACTAAAATTTAGTTTATTTGATTTTTTTTTAACAAAAAGTAAAAAATAGTGTTTTTTTTTCAAAAATGTCGCTCTATTTTTGTATATAGCGCAAAAAATAAAAATCGCAGAGGTGATCAAATACCACCAAAAGAAAGCTCTATTTGTGGGAAGAAAAGGACGCAAATTTTGTTTGGGAGCCACGTCGCACGACCGCGCAATTGTCTGTTAAAGCGACGCAGTGCCGAATCGCAAAAACACCTTGGGTCATTTACCAGCGTATTGGTCCGGGTCTTAAGTGGTTAATATATGCTTAACTCCACCTGCTTGACTCACACGTTGACAATTTACCATTCTATCAAGTTCCACCATTAGCTGCACATGGAAGCCACTGTAGTTCACTCAGCAAGGCCTTGCACCTTGTGACTCCAAGCTCACTCCCTAGGCAGGCCTTGTACTGCAGTGGGCTCAAATATGGAGACCCAGCCGCTAAGTGGGGGAACATGAAGTATCAATTGTTCCCTCACTACCAAGGCCTCTGTCATCTGCCACCATCGCCACCACTGTGAGATGATTGTGGCTGATACTTCATTTGTCCCTCCAGCACAAAAAAGTTAGTAATAAAGTCAAGGTTAATTCAGGTTACGCTTGTTACCAGCCAAACATCTTAGTTTTTACAGGGTTAAATGTGAATGAACTTTTCTTCCTAACCCGGAAGGTTAAATATAACTTCACTTCCAGTTCTCAGTTCTTTTTGATACACCATAACTACACATCACTATATTTCATGATTCTCTCTTCCCAGTAAATTACACAAACAACTTCTTCTTTAACAAAACTAAATTTCCTAACCATAGATAAAGTATACTTGAGTTAGCACATCAGTACATCTACTTTTCATGCATGGCTGCATAGAACATAATACACCCTACTGGCTGTGCATATTTTTGTCTGTGCATTTGTTTGTGTTGTTGCATAGAAGTGATGATGATTTGTGGTGATGTTCATACCTAGAAAGTTAGGAAGTTAGGAAGGATAAAGTCCATTGCTGAGACTGCCCTAGGTAACAAGTCCAGTTGGAAGGGCAAGGGACACAGTGAAACAGATTACATAGTACACGTCCTGCCAGCACAGCTTCTACTCCAGATGGCCCCTGACAAGGTTGGTTCCCCTGTATTTATGCCCTATTAAGGGGGAAGTGACACACATACAGGGAAAACCAAGGCACCACTTCATGCACCAGCCAAGACTTAAAGGTACATTTACAAAGATGCTGTAAGCAGCAAAAATATTCTACCAAGTAGACACCCTCCTACAATGTCCCTATTGTCTCAAACACCCATAGTACCACTTTTTGGGGCGAGCAGACCTCCATATCCTAATTGGGAAAATGTGGGAGAGGCCACATACATTGTGAGCCCCCCCTCACTGGGAGGAAGTCCTTGGATTTCAATATATAAGTTATTGGATCCTGGTGGTCAGCATACCAAGATGAGGACTGCAAATCTATTCAAGCTGAAACTATCAGTTGTGATGCTTTGGGCTCTCCACCACTGTTTAGGAGCAAGCCCAACAAGCAGAATTACCAATGATTTTGGTTAGATCAGAGGTGAAATCTTCGTCTCTCGATACCCAAATATTAGGATCCCTGACTTGTTTTTCCACCAGCTTTTGAATTTGTATTAGTAGATAAAAACTACAGTTTTGAAACTCAATAGGGTTTCCCTGATATCTGACCTTGAGGATCATCAGTACGACCTTGAGGATCATCAGTACCTACCCAGTAATCGTCCTAAAGAAGCAATGTGTGAAATCCGTTGACAGACAATGAGTGCATGGAGAAGCTTATTCATATAATTTGTACAGTATATGTGTCCACATGGACTCAGCTTACCTCTATATCTCCGTGCCTATTGAATTGGGTACTTGTTGATCCTGTTAGTTAGTAGGGTACTTTGCATTTTTGCATTAAATGTTCTTTTAATTAGTATATTGTGTTATTAAAGACTTAGATAAATACTGCCCACAAAGTCCACTTGTTCTTTGATAGAGTTTTAACTCATTCAATCTTTTTCCAACATTTCTCAATCGTTCCTCTTAAGTACCTAAAATTTTTATGTGATATCTATCCCCTACATGCACCAGCCAAGACTTCAAGGTAGACTTACAATGATGCTGTCAAGTAGTCACCATCCTACATGTGCTCTCACGGATCTCATCTGGGTGAGGGTTGGATTGTTTAGGTCAGGGCAAAGGGACAAGAAAAGCACACTTATTCATTAAGTCACACATTTGGAGGAACATTTCTTAATAGTTCCTCTTAAGTACCTAAACCTTTTATGCGCTGTCTGTAAATATTTAATTTAATTGCTATTTCAAAAATAATATTTTCAATTATTCTTCATAGATAAGGCTCAGTGCTTGGTAAATCCGGCTGACAGAACAGACTGCGGATATCCAGGAATTAGTGCAGAAGAATGTCATTCCAGAGGATGTTGCTTCAACTCATCTATTCCCGAAGTCAAATGGTGCTTCTTCGCCAACAGCCAGATTAACCTCCCTGAAGGTATGATTATGTCAGATTCTTGTGTCTCAAAGTGGTACATTGTTTCACATGGAAATTTGGTGTTTTATATTGTAGGCCTGTAATTATTTGGAATAATTAGGAATAGAGGGTCGGATGCATGGATAGGGGGTGCGCCCCTTATGGATGGGCCGCCACTGCTTCCCAGAAAATGACACAGACAAATTATTTAACAAAACTCCATTTACTAGACATGAATAAAGTTAAATTTGAGGTAGCACATCAGTACATCTACATGGGTGCCTAAAACAAAGTACAACTGTCTGTGCATATTTTTCGATGTGCATTTGCTTGTGTTGTTGCATATGGGTGCTACTGATTTGTGGTGATGATAATACCTGAAAAGTTAGGAAGTCAGGAAGAATAAATTCCATTGCTGAAGCTGCCCTAGGTAACGGGTGCCAGTGGAGGGGAATGCAGTGAAACAAATTACATAGTACCAGGGCTCAAGTCCTGCGGGAAACCGTAGGAATGAAGTTCCTGCACTTTTTTCACAGCAGGAACTCAGTTCCCTTTGCAGGACTAGAGCAGTGGAGCCAATCCTTCACTAAGTGGTGATGCCCAGCTCGAGTCACTGTGAGGGGCAGACGAACCTTAGTAATCCTTTATGTTACTGGCCGCTTCCTGTATATGGATTCATCAGGTAGTGTGCGGGTATTCCGTCACTTCCTCGATGCCGCAATGTCTCCTGGGAGCTTTTGTCATTGTTCCCAGGAGACATTGCGGAGGTCTGCCGCGAGTTATCGCGGGATTTAGAAAGAAGTTCTAAAAAAAAAAGATAATTACTAAACATACGGTCTAGTAATTATGCATATGAGCGTATCATTTTTTATTTATTTTTTGGTGGGGGAGTGGATCTTGGGTGGGAGTTCCCACACTTTTTTCCCCAGGACATGACCCCTGCATAGTACACCGTCCTCTCAGCAAAGCTCCCACACCGGACGGCCACAGACTAGGTTGGTTTCCCTCTATTTACAGTATGTCTTATTTAATGGGAAGTGACACCAATACAGGGGAAACCATGTCACAAAATATAACAATCCCCTACTTGCACCAGCCAAGACTTCAAGGTACACTTACAATAATGCTGTCAAGTAGACACCCTCCTACATGCGCTCTCATGGATCTCATCCGAGTGAGGGTGGGATTGTTTAGGTCAGGGCAAAGGGACACTTAAAAGTACTCTAATTCTTTGAGTCACACATTTGGTGGAACATTTCTTAATTGTTCCTCTTAAGTACCTAAACCTTTTATGCGCTGTCTGTAAACATTATTAATTGCTATTTCACAAATAATATTTTCAATTTTTACTCTTAGATAATGCTCAGTGCTTGGTAAATCCGGCCGACAGAACAGACTGTGGATATCCAGGAATTAGTCCAGAAGAATGTCATTCCCGAGGATGCTGCTTCAACTCATCTATTCCGGAGGTCAAATGGTGCTTTTACAGTAAGTTTTTTTTAATTATAATACACTTTTTTTTATAGTGCCAATAGTTCCTGCAGTGCTGCACAATAACAACCAGTGCTAGTACCCAAGTTTTACTTGGTATTAGCCTCTTAAAATCCCTTATGTAGCAGAACTCAGACTTGGAGAGAAAAGAGCATCTTAAACAGGCAGTCATGTACTGTATGCTACAGTGCTCATGTGCTAACAAGGAATATGCTGATTGGAGGAGTGTGTAGAGTGACAGAGAGATAATCTCATCAGTTTGTTGCTTCTCCTTTTACTGTTCAGTGAGTTATTAAAGGCAAATTTATTACTAAAATCACAATGTGTATATGGGCATATCTGTTCTGCAGTGGTTATTGCACTGCTTTCAAACTGATTTGCAGTGCACCTGTGGGTTACCTGCACTGAACCATAGACTTCTGTTATCTGCGGGTTTGGTGCACTTTCAGAAAGTGCACTACACCTGCAGGATATAATAAAAGTCTATGGCAAAGTCCAGCTAACCCGCACGAATGCACCTGCCTCGTGGATAAACCATAGAACAATCAGCCAATCGGACCCTCCATCCACCTCTATTGAGCACCCCTGCCCTACATTCACCAGCCACACTTACAATGATGCTGTCAAGTAGTCACCCTCCTACATGCGCTCTCATGGATTTCATCCAAGTGAGGGTGGGATTGTTTAGGTCAGGGCAAAGGAACAAGAAGAATAAGCACACTTTGTTTAAAAGCACACCTATTCTTTAAAGCGGAGTTCCACCCTGAAAAAACATTTGTACATTTTCACAGTCCTCTTTTAATAGTAAAAAACATTTGGATAGAAAATTTATTTTTTACTTACCAGAAGTGTCCTGTTGCTAGGTGGTGGCTCCTAATCTGCCACTTCCAGTTCGGTGCGTTTCGCATCACTTCCTCCCTCACCTGTGCCCGTGGGAAATGTGAGTCATCATTTCCCAGGAGTAAGGCCGCGTACACAAGACCGGTTTCCTCAACAGAATCCATCAAGAAACTTGGCGGGAGAGCTTTTTTGCCGAGGAAAACGATGTGTCTTTTCCGACTAGTTCCTCGGTCGTGTGTATGCTTTTCATCGAGAAAACTGTCGAGAAACTCGACGAGGAAAAAAAGGGGGAAAGTCCTCTTTTTCCTTGACTGGAGTCGTTGTGCTCCTCGTCGGGCTGGTTTTCCACGAGAAACACGTTGGTGTGTATGCTCAGAAACCCGTGGACCTTCGGTAAAATTAGCGTTTGTAATGGAAATAGCACATTTGTCACACTGTAACAGACTGAAATGTGCAAATGTCTCGTAGTAACGCAATAACATGAGATTAGCAAAAGCAGCTCTAAGGGTTGTGCCAGTGGAATCGAATTTCCCCTGCCGTTGTATGTGTTGAAGTCACCTAGTTTAAGAACGAGGAGATTTGGTCTTGACAGTGTGTACACAAAGACAGCTTGTCAAGATTCTCGACAAGCCTAACAAGGAACTCGATGTGTCTTTTCTGACTAGTTTCTCGGTCGTGTGTACGAGGCCTCAGTGGGCAGGAGTGTGTCAAAAAATCACGTTATTTCCTGACAGGAAATGACGCGATTTAAGGCGGATCACAGCACCATTTTTAAAAAGGGAACAAAGCCTATCTTGGTTGCCATCACAATGGGGTAGGCACTTCTGCCGCCCATTGTGATGGCAACCTGTGAAGTTTCCTGCGCCACTAGATGTCTTTACTGCGCATTCGTGAGAACGGGCGGTAGACTATCCTAGTGGGCTTTGCATGCCCACTAGCAAGATGAAAACTCTCAAGACAAAAAACTAAGGTTAGTTTTTAAAATAAAATAATAAAGAATTTAAAGATAGTGGCGTGATTGATTAGAATAGTGTATGCTGCATTACATTAGGATGATAACAGCAGATTGCTTTTAAGAAAAAAAAAATGGAATATGTCAGTGGAACTCCGCTTTAAGTCACACATTTTTTTTTTATAAATCTCTTTATTTCAATTTTCTCATTTTTTTCTCCATACAAAAAAATAAAATCATACATATACATTACATTCCTATTCCCTTTAGTTCACATGACATTGACCTTAACCTTTATTCTTCCAAAACATCCATGCTATCCTTCCATCCACTACAACACATTCTCCCCCCCCCCCCACTCTTCCAATGGTGTCATTATTTCCCAATTTCCCCTTTTATCCTGACGCTGTTATAGAGTTCTCTATCCAATTTGCCCATACTCTCTTATATTTCTCCCCATAGCCTCTATTGCAGTATGTCTCTCTGTATAACATCAGATTACTGTTTACTAAGTTTTTCCACTGTACTATTGAGGGGGCCTCTGTTTTTTTCCAATTTAGCACTATTACTTTCCTGGCGTAGAACAGCAACTGGCCTATCTGCGTTTTTCTTTCTTTTGAAATAGCATTACTCCCTAATAATCCGAAGAGACAGATCTCCACTTCTTGTTCCAGCCTTACAGATGTCACTCTTGCTATCATTCTCAGAATCTCACTCCAGAACACTACTATTTTGGGACAAAGCCAAAATATGTGCATGAAGTCTCCTGGAGCAACTACACACCTCCAGCAATTCTGAGAGTTGGTCGATGAAATCTTATGCATTTAAGTCACACATTTGGTGGAAAAATTCTTAATTGTTCCTCTTAAGCACACAAACCTTTTTTGTGCTGTCTGTAAACATTATTAATTGCTATTTCACAAATAATATTTAAAATTTTAACTCTTAGATAAGGCTCAGTGCTTGGTAAATCCGGCGGACAGAACAGACTGTGGATATCCAGGAATTAGTGAAGAAGAATGTCATTCCAGAGGATGTTGCTTCAACTCATCTATTCCCGAAGTCAAATGGTGCTTCTACCACAATGGCTACAGTAAGGGTTTTTCCTATGCTATCATTTCCATTTTTATTATTATAATACACAATTTTTATAGTGCCAATCGTTTCTGCAGTGCTGCATAATAACAACCAGTGCAAGTACCTAAATTAGACTTGGTATTAGTCTCTTACAATCCCGCATATAAAAACTTACCCGACCTGCTCAAACTCACAGAGAAGTATTTAATCTATGTTTAACTGTTAGCCTGGGCTTCAGCTTTCAAGAATCAGTGCCCTTACACATTGCACCTACACATTACAGCGCCGCCTCCAGACCTTCAACTCCTAACTAGGAAATGGTCCCAAAAAGTTCAAGATCCCTTAATGTGCTGGCAGGGCCAGGAAAGGAAGCCTTTCATCGCTGAATGCAAACTAACTCTGGTGTCCATACTTATTGGATCTCATCTGAGTGAGAGGGAGATTGTTTAGGTCAGGTCAAAGTAGCAAAAACTGCACCCTGTCTGAAAGTCCCCCTTTTCAGTTATGTGTGGTTAGAAAAATTAGTTCTTCGTAAGTACCTATAAAGTTTATGTGCAGCCTGTAAACATTATTAATTGCTATTTAGAAAATAATATTTTCAAATATTCTTCTTAGATAAGGCTCAGTGCTCGGTGAGTCCTGCTGACAGAACAGACTGCGGATATCCAGGAATTAGTTCAGAAGAATGCCATTCCAGAGGATGTTGCTTTGACCCATCTATTCCCGAGGTCAAATGGTGCTTCTTCCCCAACAACCACATTAACCTCCCTGAAGGTATGATAATGTCAGATTTTTGTGTCTTAAAGTGGTACATTGTTTTGCATGGATATTTGGCGTTTAATTTTATAGGCCTGTAATTCTTAGAAATAACTCACTAAAATCTGTCCAAATAAGAGTCTAGTAAACATCTCGGGTATGATAAAGTTTGAAACAGGAAATCATAAATTATAATATAATAAATAACTATAAATAATTAAAAAAATAATAATATAATAATACATTTTATTTAATAATGTAATCAAATCGAAAACAGCCGTTGTTGCGGCTTTTGCTTGTGAGACAAAGATTTCCAAATTGTTAAGATGTGGAAACCCCATTTAAAACACACCAGAAAGTCACACCAGAAGTCAGAAATGCTTTTTTGTTTCTTGTCTCAGATGAAGCTCAGTGCGCTGTGAGTCCAGACGACAGAACCGACTGTGGATATCCAGGAATTCCTGAGAGCGAGTGCCATTCCAGAGGATGCTGCTTTAACTCATCTATCCCTGAGGTTAAATGGTGCTTCTTCTCAAAACAACTTAGTAAGTTATTGCATCACATAGCTAATAAGAATCCTCTAGAGTTCTAGACTAAGGGACTTTTTACTTCTCCGAGGTGCGTTTTGTCGCAGGTTAATATGCCGTGTCAAGGTAGCCCATTCTAACAGGAGGTATAGATTTACCTATGTTATAGTCATCAGGCTAAACCTTCCAATCCACATACACTATATTGCCAAAAGTATTGGGACACCTGCCTTTACATGCGCATGAACTTTGATGGCATCCCAGCCTTAGTCCGTAGGGTTCAATTTCGAGTTGGCCCACCCTTTAACCCTATAAAAGCTTCAACTCTTCTGGGAAGGCTGACCACAAGGTTTAGGAGTGTGTCTATGGGAATGTTTAACCATTCTTCCAGAAGTGCATTTGTGAGGTCAGGCACTGATGTTGAATGAATGAATGAATGAAAACTTATATAGCGCAGCACATGCGAAGTAAATCGCCTCTGGGCGCTTGTTGTTCCTGTCTCCTTTGAGATCAAAAGAGATGAGTCTTAATCTTTCTCATGAAGACCAAGTAGTTCTCCTCCAGCCGAATGCTGGCTGGTAAGGCGTTCCATAGTCTGGGACCTTGGACAGCGAATCTTCTGTCCCCTTTGGACTTGTATCTGGCTTTCGGTATCTGAAGCCGATTTTGATTGGTGGATCGTAGAATACGATTGGGATTCTGAATTTTTAATTTTTCGCATAGATAATGGGGAGCATTCCCATGGATACATCTATGCGTTAGACAGAGAGCTTTAAAGGTGATTCTGTCTTTAACTGGTAGCCAGTGAAGGGATCTCAGTGAAGGCGAGATTGATTCCCAGGGTTTTTTCCCAGTCACAAGTCTGGCGGCCGTATTTTGAACGACTTGAAGACGAGCGATTTGGTACTTGGGGAGTCCGAGGTAAAGGGCATTTGCATAGTCCAGTCTGGAGTTTACAATTGCTCCCACCACGACCGCTACGTCTTTCTTGGGAATGAAAGGAATGAGTCTGCGTAGTAGGCGCAGCAGATGGTGAGATCCGCTGACTACTGACCCTATTTGTGCGTTCATTGTCATGTCGGAGTCAAAGATGACCCCAAGACTTTTGAATTTGGCGCTAGGAGAGATGATTTTGCCCAGAATGGGCGGGGGGAACCAGGTTGTTGCCGGTTGATTCCTGCGCTTGGCGTGAAACAGAAGAAGTTCTGTTTTCGCTCCGTTGAGTTTGAGATAACTCTTTGTCATCCAGTCCTCTATCAAAGAGAGGCATGTCTCTAGATTGAGGTGGTGATCCTTTTTATTGCAAATGCGGAAGTACAGTTGCGTGTCGTCTGCATATGAGTGATATAGCAGTTTTTGGCTGCTGATGATTTCGAAAAGAGGACGCACATAGATGTTGTATAACATCGGCGACAGGGGAGATCCTTGAGGGACCCCGCACGATAATGTGCGTTGTTCAGAAGTGAAGGGTCCTAGCTTTACTATTTGCGATCGGTTATCCAAAAAAGAGGAGAAGCAGGATAGATCGCTTTCTGCGACTTTGGCTATTTTAGCCAGCCGAGTCAATAACAGCTTGTGATCTACTGTATCAAAGGCTGCGCTTAGGTCCAGCAGAACCAGAAGAGAAGATTCTCCTTCGTCTGCGGCCTCGAGAATGTCGTCCCATATCTTAAGCAATGCTGTTTCCGTCCCGTGTCCGGGACGGAATCCTGATTGAAATGGGTCGAGTAGATTGTGGGTATCTAGATGCTGTTGCAGCTGCTGTACCACTGCTTTCTCCATTACCTTGGAGAGAACATTTAGGCCTGTTATGGGGCGCCAATTGAGTGGATCCTTCGGATCCAGGGTGGCTTTCTTCAAAATGGGTTGAATAAAGCCCTCCTTCAGCTGGGAGGGCATTATGCCCTCCCTGAAGGATTGGTTGATAAGCTGCGTGACAGGAGGTGCCAGGATGTCGGCGCATTCCTTCAGCAGTTTGGTGGGGATAATATCATTTGGCGCAGTGCTGTTGCGCAGAGTGCCGATGATATTTTTTGTGGTCTGAATGGAGATGGGTTCCAGCGTGAACTCACCTAACTCTGGTGAATTGCTGCCGGTGCTGTGTAAATGACTACGGAGGGGGCTAGGAGCGAAGTTGTTTTGTTGAATGCTTTGCCGGATAGCCTCAATTTTGTTAATGAAGCAATCCGATAACTCATCGCAAAATTCTTGTGTATCCAAGTTGGGGGCTTCAAGACATCCTGGATTCATGGTCTGAGTGACCATCTTGAAGAGTTCACGGGGGCGATTTAGGGCACCGTTGATAGTCTCAGAAAAATAGTTTTTCTTGGCTTCGAAGATTTGCTTGTAGTATTTTCTGGTTATTGCCTTGTAGATCGAGAGGTTCTCATCTGAAGAGTTTCTTTTCCAGGCTGCTTCTGCCCTTCTGCGCTCTTGCTTCAGTAATGCCAGCTGGTTGTTGAACCAGCTGGCGTTATTTTTCCTGATCTGGGTCTTTCGTTTCGGCGCTATCAAGTCAGCTGACTGCAATAGTGCTGTTTTTATGGCCTCCAGTGTTTCTTCTGCTGTTAGGTGCGGCTGAATTGTGTTTATTTTATCCCCTAACGTGGCTTTGAAGAGTTCCGAGTGGAGCTTCTTCTGACATCTGGTCCAGTGTGTTGTCACTGGATTTGATGTTTTTGTTAAGGGGGGGAATTCGGAAATAATGAATTTAATTGCATGGTGATAAGTCCATGGCAATGGTTCATTTTCCAAGATTTTTATTTCCAGATCTTGTCTGAAAATAAGATCGAGCGTGTGACCTGAAGCATGTGTGGGCCCACATACTAGTTGCTGAAGGCCTAATCCTTCCAGGTGGTCGATACAGGCGTCGGCAACGGGGTCTTGTGCGGAGTTGGCCCAGAGATTGAAGTCCCCGAGCAGCAAAACATGTTTGCTGTTGAGGGTGTAAGTGGAGACAAACTCCGTTAATGATGATAGCAGCTGCGATTTTGGGCCAGGAGGCCTATAGCAGAGAAGAATGTGGACGGTCTCCTTGGAATTTGTTCGCAATTGCAGAGTAAGGGTTTCCATGAATGGAAGAGGGTTTTGAAGGGCTGGTTTAGTGACCGCAAGGTGCGTCTTGTGGATCACCGCCAGTCCTCCTCCTCTTTGCCCTATTCTGTTTTCCGTTATGATACGGTAGTTATCTGGCACCAGTTCTCCTAGAATGGTGTTACAGTCGGCTGTAAGCCAGCTCTCTGTAATAAAGAGGCAATCTAGATCGTGTTGTAGAATGAGGTCCCGGATTTCCAGTCGGTGTTTTACTGCCGATCTTGTATTGATCAAAGCACAAGATATGTGCTTAGGTTGGGGTGAATGGCTGAAATACCTGACGGTCGGTTGTTGATCGACTCTCCATATTCGCTCAATTTTTAGGGCTTTTTTGGTGATGGCTGGTAGTATTGCGGCGGATTGCCTCAAACTCCAAATGGTTTCTGCAGAATATTGCTGATATGCCATGGTCGCCAAGCACCGGGAGGGGGGGGGAGGGGGGGAGTTTCCGGGGCAATGGGGAGAGGAATTGGCTGATTCCTCTCTCCTGGCTTGGTCCAGAGGAAGGCAAAAAAAACCCTAGCGGTGCTGGGCCAATGTGCTCCGGTGGGGTAAAAAAATTCCTTCCTGACCTCTGTGAAAAGGCGATCGGATGAGCCCTGGATCAAGCTTCTGTTGTGTTGATATGAGCAGTGGCTGGGGGTGAGGGGTGTGCTTATTGCTTAATATAGCAGGAGAGCTGCCTGATCAGGCAGCAGGATGCAGCCTGGAGCTGACAGCTCGAACAGATGGAGGTACAGTGGGGCACAAAAGGTAAGCCAGGGAAAGAGTGGATGTCCTATTAGGGAAGGGGGGATTCCTGGAGGACTTGGGGGGATTACAGGGAGTGGGGGGCGCCGCGCCGGTAAGCCCCGGGTGAAGCCGCGGTCTTTCCTAGATCGAATCAGTGCAGGCTGGCGCGGGTGTCCAAAAAGAATGCCCTAGGAAGGCGGAATTGCTGCTGGAGGGTAGTAGGAGGGTGTCTCAGCTGGCGGTATGGGGGCATAGGGGGTGGAGGATAGGAGCGAGGGTGTGGGGAGCGCCGCAGCGGTAGGCCACGGGTGAAGCCGCGGTCTTTCCTAGATCGCGGCCCCGCGATTCAATGCAGGCTGGCGCGGGTGTGCTAAAAAAAAATCGCGATTGGCGATGATGGTATGGGGCCACAGGGGAAGGAGGATAGGAGCCGGGGAAAGCCAAGGGGGCATGAGATGTTTGCCACGGCTGTCCTGACAAGGACGGCCATCTGCAATTTCTTACCTGGAACAAGGCAAGGGATTGAGGAAGGCCAGAGGGCCAGGGAGCTGATCCGCTGTGGTTCTCAGTGATGGAGGAGAAAGGCCAGGTTGGGGACGAGTAGTGCTGGGGCTGAAGCTGAAGCTAGCAGGGAGGGGCTGGGAGAAACCTAGCCTGTCTGTCTACCTCCTAAACCTGCCTGGAGCTATAGCACACACGTTCCTACTCCTAGGAGACGTGCGCCGTGTGGAGCTCCTGCTGCTAATCCGAGGCCTCACTGACTTCCTGAACTGAACGAGAAAGCCTGGACGAGAAAGCCTGGCTCGCAGTCTTCGCTCTAATTCATCTCAAAGATTTTCTATCAGGTTGAGGTTAGGACTCTATAAAGTGTATTTATTCCTTAAAGGGGTTGTAAAGAATGTATTTTTTTTTTTTTAAATAACATACATATAATACTTACCTCCACTGTGCAGTTTGTTTTGCACAGAGTGGCCCTGATCCTTCAGTTCTGGGGTCCTACGGCGGCTGTCTCGGCTCCTCCCGGCAATAGCTAACCCCCTCTGGGAATCTCTCTCCCGAGAGGGTTACCTTGCGGGCATACAGTAGCTACCTCCGGTAAAAGTTTGTCTTGACAGTGTGTCCGCAAAGAAAGCTTGTCAAGATTCTCGACAAGCCTGACAAGGAACTCGTCAAGGAAAACGATGTTTCTTTTACGACGAGTTTCTCGGTCGTGTGTACGAGGCCTGACAGAGAAATAATCTCATCAGTCTGTTGTTTCTCCTATTACTGTTCAGTCACTAGAAGGGGGGGGGGGGCACAGCTGGCCAGACCTTATCACACTAACATGAAAGTATTACATCTATATGTTTAATTGTTTACCTGGGCTACCTCCCTTTTGCAAGAGTTAGTGACCTAAACAATCCTATCCTATTTACCATAATCCAATAGCTGTGGCCTCCATTGTTTGTTTACATTCAATGATGAAAGGCTCCCTTTCTTGGTTGCGTCTGCACATTACAGCGCCACCTTCAGGGGTATGTGTTGTTAGACAAAATAGTTCTTCATAAGCACCTGAAAAAATATATGTGCAGTCTGTGAACATTATTCATTGCTATTTCAAAAATAATCTTTTTAATTCTTCTTCTTAGATCAGGCTCAGTGCTTGGTAAATCCGGCTGACAGAACAGACTGTGGATATCCAGGAATTAGTGCAGAAGAATGTCATTCCAGAGGATGCTGCTTCAACTCATCTATTCCCGAAGTCAAATGGTGCTTCTTCGCCAAGAAACAGATTAACCTCCCTGACGGTATGATTATGTCTGATTTTTGCGCCTGAAAGCGGTACATTATTTTGCATGGAAATTTGGTGTTTTATATTGTAGGCCTCAGGGCCGATCCTAGGCAGGGTGCACAGGTTGCATTGCACCCAGGCGCCTGCAGAGCTGGGGGCACCGAACATCTAACAGACTCTCTAACAGAAGCCTTCTCTGTGTCCATCACAGAGCCCCTCCTCCAGGTCCCAATAAAGTACTCTGCTTCTCTTCCTGTATTTTGTTTTATGTTAAGAGATCATGTAAGGATCCCAGGTTAATGAAGACTTCATGGGGGAGCATCTCTGTGGTTGAGTCATTGCAATAGAAACATTTGTAAAGTGGAGGAGTTAGTAAAATAACGACGCCCATGTGGGGGCACCAGAAATATTTCTGCACCCAGGCGCTTCTGACCCTAGGATCGGCCCTGGTAGGCCGGTAATTCTTAAGAATAACTCATTTAAATCTGTCCAAACAAGAGTCTAGACATCCCGGGTATGATGAAGTTTGAAACATGAAATCATAAATTATAATCTAAGAAATAACTTTAAATAAATATAAAAAATAATAATATAATAATAATACATTTTGTTCAATAATGTAATCAAATCAAAAACACAGAAATTTGCTCAGTCGCAGAATTGTCACTTTCAGTGTCTGTTGCTCGTACGGGCAGTTGGCAGAGGCGCCAATGTCCTTTCCTTTTCTGTATCATGGCGGCTTCCGTTGTGTGGCTCCTCCCAGGTATCCAATAGCATCGCCTGTCCTTTCTAAAGACCCGCTTCCTGATTGACCTGTAGAAGGATCAGTGTGGCAATAGGGAAAATTCATTCGCTATTGTCACATAACTAGATGGGATCCCACCCTTTTTTAAAGCCTATTAGAGCTTCAAAAAACACACCTCCCCGCCATTGGAATCCATGCATGGATAGGGGGGCCGGGCCTGTGCGCCCCTAATGGACGGGCCGCCGCTGCTTCCCAGCAAATTACACAGACAACTTTTTTTTTAAACAAAACTCTATTTACTAAACATGAATAAAGTATATTTGAGGTAGCACATCAGTACATCTACTTTGCATGCATGGCTGCATAAAACATAATACACCATACTGGCTGTGCACATTTTTGGCTGTGCATTTGCTTGTGTTGTTGCATAGTGGTGTTGATTTGTGGTGATGTTCATACCTAAAAAGTTAGGGAGTCAGGAAGGATAAAGTCCAAAATATATCAATCCCCTACATGCACCAGCCAAGACTTCAAGGTACACTTACAATGATGATGTCAAGTAGACACCCACCTACATGCGCTCTCATGGATCTCATCCAAGTGAGGCTGGGATTGTTTAGGTCAGGGCAAAGGGACAAGAAGAATAAGCACACTTTGTTTAAAAGTAAACTTATTCTTTAAGTCACACATTTGGTGGAAAATTTCTTAATTGTTCCTCTTAAGCACACAAACCTTTTATGTGCCGTTTGTAAACATTATTAATTGCTATTTCACAAATAATATTTCTAATTTTAACTCTTAGATAAGGCTCAGTGCCTGGTAAATCCGGTGGACAGAACAGACTGTGGATATCCAGGAATTAGTGAAGAAGAATGTCATTCCAAAGGATGTTGCTTCAACTCATCTATTCCCGAAGTCAAATGGTGCTTCTACCAAAATGGCTACAGTAAGGTTTTTTTCCTATGCTAATGTAGCACTCACTCCCGCAGGAGCCGCTGGATAGATTTGGGTCAGCCTGTTACCTGTTACCACGCTTCGATGTCTAGGGTAGTTGAAGAGAGCAGCAGTAGTAACGGAATGTCCAAACAGTGGATGTCTTTTCTTGTGCTTTATTTTACCCAACACGGTAAACAATAAACTTTAGGTGAATAGAGGAAGATGGAAGAGGAGAAGAGTAGCAGATTCAGGCCTACGAGTAACAGAAGCGGTCATGCTTCAAAAAGACACTTTGCTTTTGTCGCCACTACAGCCAGAGTTGGTATAGTGTACCCGGACAGGCCTCTCACACCGACCTGGCAGCCAGGGCATCACTCGGAACCTTGTGGGAAAACAGGCCTCTGCCACAGACCCTTCCCTAGCACGTAGATCATGAGATAAATCTTCCTTAGCAAATTTAGTGCCTGAATCTGACCTTTGGTCACCGACTGACAGGTTGCTGACATTCAACCTCTTAGTGTCCGGTCACCTTGATCCCCGATGGTTCGCTCCAGTACTGTTGATCACCAGCCTCTCATTGGCGTTCCTCAACCGGGTCCCCACCAAACAGCTAAACTCGCTTGGGATCTTCAAGTTAAGACCCCAGTCGATCACTGGGGCCCCACCACAATTTCAGTTGCTCTGGGCCAACATGGTCCCGGAACCAGGATCCCCGCGTAGCACCCACGCCCAAGCCAGGTAGGGCATAACGCCTGGTGCGCGGTGATGTACGGTCACCCTAAAGGTGGGTGCCGCACCAGGAACCAGAAGACCGCCCAAGATGGCGTCTGTTCCAGAAGTACTCTCCCCCAGCATTCCCCGCAAGGGAAAACCCCTCCTGATTGGCTGCTGGCAAGAGACACCCCAGCCTGGACTCCACTGCTGCCACCTATCACCCTTGGGTGTAACAACACCCCAGGGACAACAGGATGAGCCAGCTATATACTGTATGTAACTATGTATGCTACAGTGCTCATGTGCTAACAAGGAACATGCCGATAGGAGGCGTGTGTAGAGTGAGGCCTCGTACACACGACCGTTTTCCTTGACAAAATCCATCAAGAAACTTGGTGACAGAGCTTTTTTGCCAAGGAAAACGGTCGTGTGTATGTTTTTCCTCAAGAAAACTGTCAAGGATCTTGACGAAAGAGCAAGTTCTTTTTTTTTTTTCTCCTCGGGAGTCTCAATTTCTTTGTCGTGTTTCTCGTCGGGCTGGTTTACGACGTGAAATACGTTTGTGTGTATGCTTAGAAACCCGCGCATGCTCAGAAGAAAGTATGAGACAGGAGCGCACCTTCGGTAAAAGTAGCGTTCGTAATGGAGATAGCACATTCGTCACGCTGTAACAGACTGAAAAGCGCAAATCGTCTCTCACCAAACTTTCACTTAAAACGCGCGGTAACACAAGATTAGCAAAAGCAGCCCCAAGGGTGGCGCCAGTTGAATCGAACTTCCCCTTTATAGTGCCGTCGTACATGTTGTACGTGTTATACGTCACCGCATTTGAGAATGACAAGATTTTGTCTAGGCATGTGCAAAAGTAAAAAATTTGTTTCGTTTCGTTTCAATTCGTCATTTAATAAATTTCGTTAAGTTAGGTTCGTTACATGTGTTGAATTCGTTTTCGGAATTCGTTCGTTTTCGACCGAATTTCGAAAAATACGGTCGAAATCGAAAATATTTCGACCGTTTTTCGAATTCGTTCGTTTTCGACCGAATTTCGAAAAAATCGGTCGAAATCGAAAATATTTCAACCAGATTAGAAAACAAATAGTCTCTTTTCTAATAGAATTTTTTTCTAATTAAATTCGAAAATATTTTTTTTATTTTTTTTTTTCGAATTCCGATCGAATTTAGTCCGCGGGTATTCGATTCGGAATTCGAAAAAAAAAATTCGATTTCGACCCTTTTTTTTTTTTCGAAATTCGGTCGAAAATGAACGAATTCGGAAAACGGTCGAAATTTTTCGTTATTATAGCAATTCGGAAATTCGTATGCATCCGAATGTCCGAATAATGGAAAATTCGTCCGAATTTCGATTCGGAACGAAACGAAATGCACATGCCTAATTTTGTCTCAACAGTGTGTATACAAGGAAAGCTTGACAAGAATCTTTTCTTTTACGACGAAATTCTCGGTCGTGTGTACGAGGCATAAGGATTCAATCTTTGTGTTTGGGTTAGATTTGGGTTGTGTTTGGGTTAAGATACCCCTTAAGGCCAGAACTTCTGATCTACTTATTTCAGGCCAGTGACTCAATTAATATTTAAGCCAGCAGATCAATGAACTAGCATTTTCAGCTGATTTGAAGGTAGTTCCTTTCTCAGTAATGTGACAAAGATTTCCAAATTGTTAAGATGTGGAAACCCCATTTAAAACACACCAAAGTCAGAAATGCTTTTTTGTTTCTTGTCTCAGATAAAGCTCAGTGCGCTGTGAGTCCAGCCGACAGAACCGACTGTGGATATCCAGGAATTCCTGAGAGCGAGTGCCGTTCCAGAGGATGCTGCTTTAACTCATCTATCCCTGAGGTTAAATGGTGCTTCTTCTCAAAACAACTTAGTAAGTTATTGCATCACATAGCTAATAAGAATCCTCTAGTGTTCTAGACTAAGGGACTTTTTACTTCTCCGAGGTGCGTTTTTTCGCAGGTTAATATGTTGTGTCAAGGTAGCCCATTCTAACAGGAGGTATAGATTTACCAATTTTATAGTCGTCAGGCTAAACCTTCCAATCCACATACACTATATTGCCAAAAGTATTGGGACACCTGCCTTTACATGCGCATGAACTTTGATGGCATTCCAGCCTTAGTCCGTAGGGTTCAATTTCGAGTTGGCCCACCCTTTAACCCTATAACAGCTTCAACTCTTCTGGGAAGGCTTCTGGGAAGGCTGACCACAAGGTTTAGGAGTGTGTCTATGGGAATGTTTGACCATTCTTCCAGAAGTGCATTTGTGAGGTCAGGCACTGATGTTGGACGAGAAAGCCTGGCTCGCAGTCTTCGCTCTAATTCATCTCAAAG
The DNA here is from genome assembly GCA_029574335.1 of Rana kukunoris. NCBI lineage: Eukaryota > Metazoa > Chordata > Amphibia > Anura > Ranidae > Rana > Rana kukunoris. Next base: position 594,052,704 of record CM056050.1, on the reverse strand, counting down.
ATTTTCTATCAGGTTGAGGTTAGGACTCTATAAAGTGTATTTATTCCTTAAAGGGGTTGTAAAGAATGCATTTTTTTTTTAAAATAACATACATATAATACTTACCTCCACTGTGCAGTTCGTTTTGCACAGAGTGGCCCTGATCCTCCGGTTCTGGGGTCCTACGGCGGCTGTCTTGGCTCCTCCCGGCAATAGCTAACCCCCTCTGGGAATCTCTCTCCCGAGAGGGTTACCTTGCTGGCATACAGTAGCTACCTTCGGTAAAAGTTTGTCTTGACAGTGTGTCCGCAAAGAAAGCTTGTCAAGATTCTCGACAAGCCTGACAAGGAACTTGTCAAGGAAAACGATGTTTCTTTTACGACGAGTTTCTTGGTCGTGTGTACGAGGCCTGACAGAGAAATAATCTCATCAGTCTGTTGTTTCTCCTATTACTGTTCAGTCACTTGAAGGGGGGGGGGGCACAGCTGGCCAGACCTTATCACACTAACATGAAAGTATTACATCTATATGTTTAATTGTTTACCTGGGCTACCTCCCTTTTGCAAGAGTTAGTGACCTAAACAATCCTATCCTATTTACCATGATCCAATAGCTGTGGCCTCCATTGTTTGTTTACATTTAATGATATAAGGCTCCCTTTCTTGGTTGCGTCTGCACATTACAGCGCCACCTCCAGGGGTATGTGTTGTTAGACAAAATAGTTCTTCATAAGCACCTGAAAAAATATATGTGCAGTCTGTGAACATTATTCATTGCTATTTCAAAAATAATATTTTTAATTCTTCTTCTTAGATCAGGCTCAGTGCTTGGTAAATCCGTCTGACAGAACAGACTGTGGATATCCAGGAATTAGTGCAGAAGAATGTCATTCCAGAGGATGCTGCTTCAACTCATCTATTCCCGAAGTCAAATGGTGCTTCTTCGCCAAGAAACAGATTAACCTTCCTGACGGTATGACTATGTCTGATTTTTGCGCCTGAAAGCGGTACATTATTTTGCATGGAAATTTGGTGTTTTATATTGTAGGCCTCAGAGCCGATCCTAGGCAGGGTGCACAGGGTGCATTGCACCCAGGCGCCTGCAGAGCTGGGGGCACCGAACATCTAACAGACACTCTAACAGAAGCCTTCTCTGTGTCCATTACAGAGCCCCCCCTCCAGGTCCCAATAAAGTACTCTGCTTCTCTTCCTGTATTTTGTTTTATGTTAAGAGATCATGTAAGGATCCCAGGTTAATGAAGACTTCATGGGGGAGCATCTCTGTGGTTGAGTCATTGCAATAGAAACATTTGTAAAGTGGAGGAGTTAGTAAAATAACGATGCCCATGTGGGGGCACCAGAAATATTTCTGCACCCAGGCGCCTCTGACCCTAGGATCGGCCCTGGTAGGCCTGTAATTCTTAAGAATAACTCACTTAAATCTGTCCAAACAAGAGTCTAGACATCCCGGGTATGATGAAGTTTGAAACATGAAATCATAAATTATAATCTAATAAATAACTTTAAATAAATATAAAAAATAATAATATAATAATAATACATTTTGTTCAATAATGTAATCAAATCAAAACACAGAAATTTGCTCAGTCGCAGAATTGTCACTTTCAGTGTCTGTTGCTCGTACGGGCAGTTGGCAGAGGCGCCAATGTCCTTTCCTTTTCTGTATCATGGCGGCTTCCGTTGTGTGGCTCCTCCCAGGTATCCAATAGCATCGCCTGTCCTTTCTAAAGACCCGCTTCCTGATTGACCTGTAAAAGGATCAGTGTGGCAATAGGGAAAATTAATTCGCTATTGTCACATACCTAGATGGGATCCCACCCTTTTTAAAGCCTATTAGAGCTTCAAAAAACACACCTCCCCGCCACTGGAATCCATGCATGGATAGTGGGGCCGGGCCTGTGCGCCCCTAATGGACGGGCCGCCGCTGCTTCCCAGCAAATTACACAGACAACTTTTTTTTTAACAAAACTCTATTTACTAAACATGAATAAAGTATATTTGAGGTAGCACATCAGTACATCTACTTTGCATGCATGGCTGCATAAAACATAATACACCATACTGGCTGTGCACATTTTTGGCTGTGCATTTGCTTGTGTTGTTGCATAGTGGTGTTGATTTGTGGTGATGTTCATACCTAAAAAGTTAGGGAGTCAGGAAGGATAAAGTCCATTGCTGAAGCTGCCCTAGGTAATGGGTGCCATTGGAGGGTCCTCCCAGCAAAACTCCCACACTGGACGGCCACAGACTAGGTTGGCTCCCCTCTATTTACAGTATGTCCTATTTAATGGGAAGTGACACACATACAAGGGAAACCATGTCACAAAATATATCAATCCCCTACATGCACCAGCCAAGACTTCAATGTACACTTACAATGATGATGTCAAGTAGACACCCTCCTACATGCGCTCTCATGGATCTCATCCAAGTGAGGGTGGGATTGTTTAGGTCAGGGCAAAGGGACAAGAAGAATAAGCACACTTTTAAACTTATTCTTTAAGTCACACATTTGGTGGAAAATTTCTTAATTGTTCCTCTTAAGCACACAAACCTTTTATGTGCCATTTGTAAACATTATTAATTGCTATTTCACAAATAATATTTTCAATTTTAACTCTTAGATAAGGCTCAGTGCCTGGTAAATCCGGTGGACAGAACAGACTGTGGATATCCTGGAATTAGTGAAGAAGAATGTCATTCCAGAGGATGCTGCTTCAACTCATCTATTCCCGAAGTCAAATGGTGCTTCTTCGCCAAGAAACAGATTAACCTCCCTGAAGGTATGATTATGTCAGATTTTTGCGCCTGAAAGCGAGACATTATTTTGCATGGAAATTTGGTGTTTTATATTGTAGGCCTGTAATTCTTAAGAATAACTCACTTAAATCTGTCCAACAAGAGTCTAGACATCCCGGGTATGATGAAGTTTGAAACATGAAATCATAAATTATAATCTAAGAAATAACTTTAAATAAATATAAAAAATAATAATATAATAATAATACATTTTGTTCAATAATGTAATCAAATCAAAAACACAGAAATGTGCTCAGTCGCAGAATTGTCACTTTCAGTGTCTGTTGCTCGTACGGGCAGTTGGCAGAGGCGCCAATGTCCTTTCCTTTTCTGTATCATGGCGGCTTCCGTTGTGTGGCTCCTCCCAGGTATCCAATAGCATCGCCTGTCCTTTCTAAAGACCCGCTTGTGATTGACCTGTAGAAGGATCAGTGTGGCAATAGGGAAAATTAATTCGCTATTGTCACATAACTAGATGGGATCCCACCCTTTTTTAAAGCCTATTAGAGCTTCAAAAAACACACCTCCCCGCCGTTGGAATCCATGCATGGATAGGGGGGCCGGGCCTGTGCGCCCCTAATGGACGGGCCGCTGCTGCTTCCCAGCAAATTACACAGACAACTTTTTTTTTTACAAAACTCTATTTACTAAACATGAATAAAGTATATTTGAGGTAGCACATCAGTACATCTACTTTGCATGCATGGCTGCATACAACATAATACACCATACTGGCTGTGCACATTTTTGGCTGTGCATTTGCTTGTGTTGTTGCATAGTGGTGTTGATTTGTGGTGATGTCCATACCTAAAAAGTTAGGGAGTCAGGAAGGTTAAAGTCCATTGCTGAAGCTGCCCTAGGTAATGGGTGCCATTGGAGGGTCCTTCCAGCAAAGCTCCCACACTGGACGGCCACAGACAAGGTTGGCTCCCCTCTATTTACAGTATGTCCTATTTAATGGGAAGTGACACACATACAAGGGAAACCATGTCACAAAATATATCAATCCCCTACATGCACCAGCCAAGACTTCAAGGTACACTTACAATGATGATGTCAAGGAAACACCCACCTACATGCGCTCTCATGGATCTCATTCAAGTGAGGGTGGGATTGTTTAGGTCAGGACAAAGGGACAAGAAGAATAAGCACACTTTGTTTAAAAGTAAACTTATTCTTTAAGTCACACATTTGGTGGAAAATTTCTTAATTGTTCCTCTTAAGCACACAAACCTTTTATGTGCCGTTTGTAAACATAATTAATTGCTATTTCACAAATAATATTTGTAATTTTAACTCTTAGATAAGGCTCAGTGCCTGGTAAATCCGGTGGACAGAACAGACTGTGGATATCCAGGAATTAGTGAAGAAGAATGTCATTCCAGAGGATGTTGCTTCAACTCATCTATTCCCGAAGTCAAATGGTGCTTCTACCAAAATGGCTACAGTAAGGTTTTTTCCTATGCTAATGTAGCACTCACTCCCGCAGGAGCCGCTGGATAGATTTGGGTCAGCCTGTTACCTGTTACCACGCTTCGATGTCTAGGGTAGTTGAAGAGAGCAGCAGTAGTAACGGAATGTCCAAACAGTGGATGTCTTTTCTTGTGCTTTATTTTACCCAATACGGTAAACAATAAACTTTAGGTGAATAGAGGAAGATAGAAGAGGAGAAGAGTAGCAGATACAGGCCTATGAGTAACAGAAGCGGTCATGCTTCAAAAAGACACTTTGCTTTTGTCGCCACTACAGCCAGAGTTGGTATAGTGTACCCGGACAGGCCTCTCACACCGACCTGGCAGCCAGGGCATCACTCGGAACCTTGTGGGAAAACAGGCCTCTGCCACAGACCCTTCCCTAGAACGTAGATCATGAGATAAATCTTCCTTAGCAAATTTAGTGCCTGAATCTGACCTTTGGTCACCGACTGACAGGTTGCTGACATTCAACCTCTTAGTGTCCGGTCACCTTGATCCCCGATGGTTCGCTCCAGTACTGTTGGATCACCAGCCTCTCATTGGCGCACCTCAACCGGGTCCCCACCAAACAGCTAAACTCGCTTGGGATCTTCAAGTTAAGACCCCAGTCGATCACTGGGGCCCCACCACAATTTCAGTTGCTCTGGGCCAACATGGTCCCGGAACCAGGATCCCCGCGTAGCACCCACGCCCAAGCAAGGTAGGGCATAACGCCTGGGGCGCGGTGATGTACGGTCACCCTAAAGGTGGGTGCCGCACCAGGAACCAGAAGACCGCCCAAGAAGGCGTCTGTTCCAGAAGTACTCTCCCCCAGCATTCCCTGCAAGGGAAAACCCCTCCTGATTGGCTGCTGGCAAGAGACACCCCAGCCTGGACTCCACTGCTGCCGCCTATCACCCTTGGGTGTAACAACACCCAGGGACAACAGGATGAGCCAGCTATATACTGTATGTAACTATGTATGCTACAGTGCTCATGTGCTAACAAGGAACATGCCGATAGGAGGCGTGTGTAGAGTGAGGCCTCATACACACGACCGTTTTCCTCGACAAAATCCATCAAGAATTTTGGTGACAGAGCTTTTTTGCCAAGGAAAACGGTCGTGTGTATGTTTTTCCTCAAGAAAACTGTCAAGGATCTTGAAGAAAGAGCAAGTTCTTTTATTTTTTTTCTCCTCGGGAGTCTCAATTTCTTTGTCGTGTTTCTCGTCGGGCTGGTTTACGACGTGAAATACGTTTGTGTGTATGCTTAGAAACCCGCGCATGCTCAGAATAAAGTATGAGACGGGAGCGCACCTTCGGTAAAAGTAGCGTTCGTAATGGAGATAGCACATTCGTCACGCTGTAACAGACTGAAAAGAGCAAATCGTCTCTCACCAAACTTTCACTTAAAACGCGCGGTAACACAAGATTAGCAAAAGCAGCCCCAAGGGTGGCGCCAGTTGAATCGAACTTCCCCTTTATAGTGCCGTCGTACATGTTGTACGTGTTGTACGTCACCGCATTTGAGAACGACAAGATTTTGTCTCAACAGTGTGTATACAAGGAAAGTAAAAAAGAAACAAGATCGCGCTAAAAATATAAATGAAATAGAGTCCATAAGACAATATATTCAAGTGAACGTTGATTAGATGAAGTCCGTGAATAGTGTATTCAGGTAGATGAAAATCACAAAAAAACACACAATCCACCAAAACAAATTGAAGACAATCTCCACCAGGTGCAAAGCAATTTCACACTAAAGCAGTGCCAGAGAGATGAGAACCTCCACCACAATGGTATATATACTCTTACCAGATGAAAATGATCCCTGGTTAGAGGAGATCATATAGAGCGTGGTAAGAGACTGAGATCGAGGATGGCTGGGATGGTCAGTTTCCTTATCGGTGAATAGCACTCCCAAAACGATCGATCCAAGTGTACATAAAAAATAAGGGGCTCACATAGTGTAAATCCTCATTTAATATAAAAGCAAAAATAAACAGAGATGCACTTACAATATCGTTGGATTTGTAGAGCGTTTAAAACAAGCCGGCCGGCTTAGAACATACAGCCCGTATCCGGGTAGAGAAAAGCGCGGTGACGTCAGAACGCCGCCTCCCTACGTTTCGTCACGAGAGGACTTGGTCACGGGATAACAGGCGGCGTCCTGAATCACCGCATAAATACATACAAAGCATCGGATGCAGCCTCGATGTGGTGAGAACATCCGATCGGATATCGGACATCTTGGTTATTGGAAAGACCCGTTGGCTATAATGCATGACCTAGGCCAAGTAAGGGAACCGATGTGACCGAATAGACTGACCGTTTATGTTACAAATAAAGCAAAAATAAAAAAAAGATGAAAAAGAGGAGAAGTATTCCCTTCTATACATACTTTCTCTTTACTCAATCACTTGGTAATAATTAAAAAAGTGTTGACTGTTAAATCAACAAACAAAATTATAACACCAATAATATTAGTAATGGTGTGGAAATGTGAAAACGCACTACAACAGTAATGCTTATCACGTGACTATGAGTATAAAGAGGAAAATAAAGAATGAAAATACATACAACACAACCAATCACTTTGGTATGATCTGCGTTGATTGATAGAAAAATATAAATGAAAACTAGTAATAAAAAATATAAAATATTTATTGATGAATATATATTGATTTACCCGTATATACGGCACCAATATACTCGGGCATCACAGAAAAAATAAAAAATCTTAGATGGATCTAACAATTATAAAAATATATGTATATAGCTGGCTAGACACCACATCGAGCTCGCATCCTACCAGAAAACATAAACATTAACATTTTTATACAAGATAACACTTATATATAAAAAAGAGCTCAAAAAATTGATATTATTTTTTAAGAAAATGTAGAAAGAGGGTATCATTAATTTTATCAATTATGAATTGGCTAAAAAGCAGTTTACGTCCACTTCTATATTTAGGCCATGTGGCGTATAACATTTTAATTTATGGACCCAGGACATCTCCAACCTGGAAATGGTTCGCACCAAATGGCTGCCTCTCCAGTGGGGACTAAATTTATCTATCCCTACAAAAATGGTATTTTTGGGATTTTTATGATGTACAGTCAAATAGTGTTTAGATACAGAATGTTTAGTGTACCCTAAGCGAATATTATTGATATGTTCATTCAGGCGAACTTGTAAAGGACGTTTAGTACGGCCCACATATTGTAGCCCACATGGGCACTGGAGCATATAGACCACCCCTGTTGTGGAACAAGTAATGAAGGGTCTGATAGTGTAGCTTTTTAAAGTACACGAAGAACTAAACGTAGTAGTTCTTCTGCATTTCAAGCCATTGAGAGAACAGACCTGACACTTGCCACATTTATAATACCCTGTTAGGCCAGGTAAAAATTTAGAATCCATACTGGGTGGATTCAGGATATTAGGGGCTAGTTTATCCTTTAAGGAAGGTGCCCCCCTGATTTTTTACTATGTATACAAGGAAAGCTTGACAAGAATCTTTTCTTTTACGACGAAATTCTCGGTCGTGTGTACGAGGCATAAGGATTCAATCTTTGTGTTTGGGTTAGATTTGGGTTGTGTTTGGGTTAAGATACCCCCTTAAGGCCAGAACTTCTGATCTACTTATTTCAGGCCAGTGACTCAATTAATATTTAAGCCAGCAGATCAATGAACTAGCATTTTCAGCTGATTTGAGGGTAGTTCCTTTCTCAGTAATGTGACAAAGATTTCCAAATTGTTAAGATGTGGAAACCCCATTTAAAACACACCAAAGTCAGAAATGCTTTTTTGTTTCTTGTCTCAGATGAAGCTCAGTGCGCTGTGAGTCCAGCCGACAGAACCGACTGTGGATATCCAGGAATTCCTGAGAGCGAGTGCCATTCCAGAGGATGCTGCTTTAACTCATCTATCCCTGAGGTTAAATGGTGCTTCTTCTCAAAACAACTTAGTAAGTTATTGCATCACATAGCTAATAAGAATCCTCTAGGGTTCTAGACTAAGGGACTTTTTTACTTCTCCGAGGTGCGTTTTTTCGCAGGTTAATATGTTGTGTCAAGGTAGCTCATTCTAACAGGAGGTATAGATTTACCTATTTTATAGTCGTCAGGCAAAACCTTCCAATCCACATACACTATATTGCCAAAAGTATTGGGACACCTGCCTTTACATGCGCATGAACTTTGATGGCATCCCAGCCTTAGTCCGTAGTGTTCAATTTCGAGTTGGCCCACCCTTTAACCCTATAACAGCTTCAACTCTTCTGGGAAGGCTTCTGGGAAGGCTGACCACAATGTTTAGGAGTGTGTCTATGGGAATGTTTGACCATTCTTCCAGAAGTGCATTTGTGAAGTCAGGCACTGATGTTGGACGAGAAAGCCTGGCTCGCAGTCTTCGCTCTAATTCATCTCAACGATTTTCTATCAGGTTGAGGTTAGGACTCTATAAAGTGTATTTATTCCTTAAAAGGGTTGTAAAGAATTTATTTTTATTTTTTAAAATAACATACATATAATACTTACCTCCACTGTGCAGTTCGTTTTGCACAGAGTGGCCCTGATCCTCCGGTTCTGGGGTCCTACGGCGGCTGTCTTGGCTCCTCCCTGCAATAGCTAACCCCCTCTGGGAATCTCTCTCCCGAGAGGGTTACCTTGCGGGCATACAGTAGCTACCTTCGGTAAAAGTTTGTCTTGACAGTGTGTCCGCAAAGAAAGTTTGTCAAGATTCTCGACAAGCCTGACAAGGAACTCGTCAAGGAAAACGATGTTTCTTTTACGACCAGTTTCTCGGTCGTGTGTACGAGGCCTGACAGAGAAATAATCTCATCAGTCTGTTGTTTCTCCTATTACTGTTCAGTCACTAGAAGGGGGGGGGGGGGGCACAGCTGGCCAGACCTTATCACACTAACATGAAAGTATTACATCTATATGTTTAATTGTTTACCTGGGCTACCTCCCTTTTGCAAGAGTTAGTGACCTAAACAATCCTATCCTATTTACCATGATCCATCAGCTGTGGCCTCCATTGTTTGTTTACATTCAATGATGAAAGGCTCCCTTTCTTGGTTGCGTCTGCACATTACAGCGCCACCTCCAGGGGTATGTGTTGTTAGACAAAATAGTTCTTCATAAGCACCTGAAAAAATATATGTGCAGTCTGTGAACATTATTCATTGCTAATTCAAAAATAATATTTTTAATTCTTCTTCTTAGATCAGGCTCAGTGCTTGGTAAATCCGGTGGACAGAACAGACTGTGGATATCCAGGAATTAGTGCAGAAGAATGTCATTCCAGAGGATGCTGCTTCAACTCATCTATTCCCGAAGTCAAATGGTGCTTCTTCGCCAAGAAACAGATTAACCTCCCTGACGGTATGATTATGTCTGATTTTTGCGCCTGAAAGCGGTACATTATTTTGCATGGAAATTTGGTGTTTTATATTGTAGGCCTGTAATTCTTAAGAATAACTCACTTAAATCTGTCCAAACAAGAGTCTAGACATCCCGGGTATGATGAAGTTTGAAACATGAAATCATAAATTATAATCTAAGAAATAACTTTAAATAAATATAAAAAATAATAATATAATAATAATACATTTTGTTCAATAATGTAATCAAATCAAAACACAGAAATTTGCTCAGTCGCAGAATTGTCACTGTCGTCACTTTCAGTGTCTGTTGCTCGTACGGGCAGTTGGCAGAGGCGCCAATGTTCTTTCCTTTTCTGTATCATGGCGGCTTCCGTTGTGTGGCTCCTCCCAGGTATCCAATAGCATCGCCTGTCCTTTCTAAAGACCCGCTTCCTGATTGACCTGGAGAAGGATCAGTGTGGCAATAGGGAAAATTCATTCGCTATTGTCACATAACTAGATGGGATCCCACCCTTTTTTAAAGCCTATTAGAGCTTCAAAGAACACACCTCCCCGCCATTGGAATCCATGCATGGATAGGGGGGCCGGGCCTGTGCGCCCCTAATGGACGGGCCGCCACTGCTTCCCAGCAAATTACACAGACAACTTTTTAACAAAACTATATTTACTAAACATGAATAAAGTATATTTGAGGTAGCACATCAGTACATCTACTTTGCATGCATGGCTGCATAAAACATAATACACCATACTGGCTGTGCACATTTTTGGCTGTGCATTTGCTTGTGTTGTTGCATAGTGGTGTTGATTTGTGGTGATGTTCATACCTAAAAAGTTAAGGGAGTCAGGAAGGATAAAGTCCATTGCTGAAGCTGCCCTAGGTAATGGGTGCCATTGGAGGGTCCTTCCAGCAAAGCTCCCACACTGGACGGCCACAGACTAGGTTGGCTCCCCTCTATTTACAGTATGTCCTATTTAATGGGAAGTGACACACATACAAGGGAAACCATGTCACAAAATATATCAATCCCCTACATGCACCAGCCAAGACTTCAAGGTACACTTACAATGATGATGTCAAGTAGACACCCTCCTACATGCGCTCTCATGGATCTCATCCGAGTGAGGGTGGGATTGTTTAGGTCAGGGCAAAGGGATAAGAAGAATAAGCACACTTTTAAACTTATTCTTTCAGTCACACATTTGGTGGAAAATTTCTTAATTGTTCCTCTTAAGCACACAAACCTTTTATGTGCCATTTGTAAACATTATTAATTGCTATTTCACAAATAATATTTTCAATTTTAACTCTTAGATAAGGCTCAGTGCCTGGTAAATCCGGTGGACAGAACAGACTGTGGATATCCTGGAATTAGTGAAGAAGAATGTCATTCCAGAGGATGCTGCTTCAACTCATCTATTCCCGAAGTCAAATGGTGCTTCTTCGCCAAGAAACAGATTAACCTCCCTGACGGTATGATTATGTCTGATTTTTGCGCCTGAAAGCGGTACATTACTTTGCATGGAAATTTGGTGTTTTATATTGTAGGCCTGTAATTCTTAAGAATAACTCACTTAAATCTGTCCAAACAAGAGTCTAGACATCCCGGGTATGATGAAGTTTGAAACATGAAATCATAAATTATAATCTAATAAATAACTTTAAATAAATATAAAAAATAATAATATAATAATAAAACATTTTGTTCAATAATGTAATCAAATCAAAAACACAGAAATTTGCTCAGTCGCAGAATTGTCACTGTCGTCACTTTCAGTGTCTGTTGCTCTTACGGGCAGTTGGCAGAGGCGCCAATGTCCTTTCCTTTTCTGTATCATGGCGGCTTCCGTTGTGTGGCTCCTCCCAGGTATCCAATAGCATCGCCTGTCCTTTCTAAAGACCCGCTTCCTGATTGACCTGTAAAAGGATCAGTGTGGCAATAGGGAAAATTAATTCGCTATTGTCACATAACTAGATGGGATCCCACCCTTTTTTAAAGCCTATTAGAGCTTCAAAAAACACACCTCCCCGCCATTGGAATCCATGCATGGATAGGGGGGCCGGGCCTGTGCGCCCCTAATGGACGGGCCGCCACTGCTTCCCAGCAAATTACACAGACAACTTTTTTTTAACAAAACTCTATTTACTAAACATGAATAAAGTATATTTGAGGTAGCACATCAGTACATCTACTTTGCATGCATGGCTGCATAAAACATAATACACCATACGGGCTGTGCACATTTTTGGCTGTGCATTTGCTTGTGTTGTTGCATAGTGGTGTTGATTTGTGGTGATGTTCATACCTAAAAAGTTAGGGAGTCAGGAAGGTTAAAGTCCATTGCTGAAGCTGCCCTAGGTAATGGGTGCCATTGGAGGGTCCTTCCAGCAAAGGTCCCACACTGGACGGCCACAGACTAGGTTGGCTCCCCTCTATTTACAGTATGTCCTATTTAATGGGAAGTGACACACATACAAGGGAAACCATGTCACAAAATATATCAATCCCCTACATGCACCAGCCAAGACTTCAAGTTACACTAACAATGATGATGTCAAGTAGACACCCTCCTACATGCGCTCTCATGGATTTCATCCAAGTGAGGGTGGGATTGTTTAGGTCAGGGCAAAGGGACAAGAAGAATAAGCGCACTTTGTTTAAAAGTAAACTTATTCTTTAAGTCACACATTTGGTGAAAAATTTCTTAATTGTTCCTCTTAAGCACACAAACCTTTTATGTGCCGTTTGTAAACATTATTAATTGCTATTTCACAAATAATATTTTTAATTTTAACTCTTAGATAAGGCTCAGTGCCTGGTAAATCCGGTGGACAGAACAGACTGTGGATATCCAGGAATTAGTGAAGAAGAATGTCATTCCAGAGGATGTTGCTTCAACTCATCTATTCCTGAAGTCAAATGGTGCTTCTTCCAAAATGGCTACAGTAAGGTTTTTTCCTATGCTAATGTAGCACTCACTCCCGCAGGAGCCGCTGGATAGATTTGGGTCAGCCTGTTACCTGTTACCACGCTTCGATGTCTAGGGCAGTGTTTTTCAACTCCAGTCCTCAAGGCACACCAACAGGTCATGTTTTCAAGATTTCCCTCAGATGAAATGGCTGTGGTGATTACTAAGGCAGTGAAACTGATCAAATCACCTGTGCAAAATAATGGAAAGCCTGAAAACATGACCTGTTGGTGTGCCTTGAGGACTGGAGTTGAAAAACACTGGTCTAGGGTAGTTGAAGAGAGCAGCAGTAGTAACGGAATGTCCAAACAGTGGATGTCTTTTCTTGTGCTTTATTTTACCCAACGCGGTAAACAATAAACTTTAGGTGAATAGAGGAAGCTGAAAGAGAAGAGTAGCAGATTCAGGCCTATGAGTAACAGAAGCGGTCATGCTTCAAAAAGACACTTTGCTTTTGTCGCCACTACAGTCAGAGTGGGTATAGTGTACCCGGACAGGCCTCTCACACCGACCTGGCAGCCAGGGCATCACTCGGAACCTTGTGGGAAAACAGGCCTCTGCCACAGACCCTTCCCTAGCACGTAGATCATGAGATAAATCTTCCTTAGCGAATTTAGTGCCTGAATCTGACCTTTGGTCACCGACTGACAGGTTGCTGACATTCAACCTCTTAGTGTCCGGTCACCTTGATCCCCGATGGTTCGCTCCAGTACTGTTGGATCACCAGCCTCTCATTGGCGCACCTCAAGCGGGTCCCCACCAAACAGCTAAACTCGCTTGGGATCTTCAAGTTAAGACCCCAGTCGATCACTGGGGCCCCACCACAATTTCAGTTGCTCTGGGCCAACATGGTCCCGGAACCAGGATCTCCGCGTAGCACCCACGCCCAAGCCAGGTAGGGCATAACGCCTGGGGCGCGGTGATGTACGGTCACCCTAAAGGTGGGTGCCGCACCAGGAACCAGAAGACCGCCCAAGATGGCGTCTGTTCCAGAAGTACTCTCCCCCAGCATTCCCCGCAAGGGAAAACCCCTCCTGATTGGCTGCTGGCAAGAGACACCCCAGCCTGGACTCCACTGCTGCCACCTATCACCCTTGGGTGTAACAACACCCCAGGGACAACAGGATGAGCCAGCTATATACTGTATGTAACTATGTATGCTACAGTGCTCATGTGCTTACAAGGAACATGCCGATAGGAGGCGTGTGTAGAGTGAGGCCTCGTACACACGACCATTTTCCTCGACAAAATCCATCAAGAAACTTGGTGACAGAGCTTTTTTGCCAAGAAAAACGGTCGTTTGTATGTTTTTCCTCAAGAAAACTGTCAAGGATCTCGACGAAAGAGCAAGTTCTTTTTTTTTTTCTCCTCCGGCGTCTCAATTTCTTTGTCGTGTTTCTCGTCGGGCTGGTTTACGACGTGAAATACATTTGTGTGAATGCTTAGAAACCCGCGCATGCTCAGAATAAAGTATGAGACAGGATCGCACCTTCGGTAAAAGTAGCGTTCGTAATGGAGATAGCACATTCGTCACGCTGTAACAGACTGAAAAGCGCAAATCGTCTCTCACCAAACTTTCACTTAAAACGCGCGGTAACACAAGATTAGCAAAAGCAGCCCCAAGGGTGGCGCCAGTTGAATCGAACTTCCCCTTTATAGTGCCGTCGTACATGTTGTACGTGTTGTACGTCACCGCATTTGAGAACGACAAGATTTTGTCTCAACAGTGTGTATACAAGGAAAGCTTGACAAGAATCTTTTCTTTTACAACAAAATTCTCGGTCGTGTGTACGAGGCATAAGGATTCAATCTTTGTGTTTGGGTTAGATTTGGGTTGTGTTTGGGTTAAGATACCCCTTAAGGCCAGAACTTCTGATCTACTTATTTCAGGCCAGTGACTCAATTAATATTTAAGCCAGCAGATCAATGAACTAGCATTTTCAGCTGATTTGAGGGTAGTTTCTTTCTCAATAATGTGACAAAGATTTCCAAATTGTTAAGATGTGGAAACCCCATTTAAAACACACCAAAGTCAGAAATGCTTTTTTGTTTCTTGTCTCAGATAAGTATATATAAAAAGCAGTGCAGCGCAAACCAAAATTCAAATAATGATAAATATACTCATAAAAGTGAAAATGAGAACCAAGAAAGGAAAAAATAGTCCAAAATGGTAAACAACATGTGAAATAAATCCTGCGACCAGATAATAAGAGTATCTTCACCACGTGACTGGACAGCCAATTTCAAAGTGTGATCCCTTCACCAGTAAAAGATGGGTACTCTCACCTCACAGAAAGACCTTTGTTTTACCAAAGGTCTAAAAAGCTTAGATCAATGGTGGAAATCCGGAGTCCGCCCTGCTGAGGAAGTAGTGTTACGATACGCGTCCGGGGTCAGGAACCACTCCACGTCACTCGCTGTCGTCCCATATTTTCATCCGAACTACCAGTCTCATGGTGTTACATGCCTTCATTTTTCATCACAAATGTGAGTAACCTGTACGTTTTAAAAGCAATAAATTGAGCTGGCTTTACGGAAGCTCTTAGATCTAGTTTTTTTCCTTTACATATCATCGGTCACATACTTGTTCGTTGGTGCCACTGAGGATACTTATTCATCTCCGGGTCCTTACGGCTGAATAGTATACACCCCTGATCCATCCGGATTTCCACCATTGATCTAAGCTTTTTAGACCTTTGGTAAAACAAAGGTCTTTCTGTGAGGTGAGAGTACCCATCTTTTACTGGTGAAGGGATCACACTTTGAAATTGGCTGTCCAGTCACGTGGTGAAGATACTCTTATTATCTGGTCGCAGGATTTATTTCACATGTTGTTTACCGTTTTGGACTATTTTTTCCTTTCTTGGTTCTCATTTTCACTTTTATGAGTATATTTATCATTATTTGAATTTTGGTTTGCGCTGCACTGCTTTTTATATATACATGTACTTTTGGGATCTTGTGATTGTCCTTTTTGGTGTTCAGCTTGCATCCATATGAAATCCACTCTGGGAGTTGTTTTTCATTCTTACATTTCTTACATTTATTAACATTACCATTATTTTGATTTCTTTGTTATTTTTGCGCTGATTGCACACCCCCTATTATTGATATATCTTGTCTCAGATAAAGCTCAGTGCGCTGTGAGTCCAGCCGACAGAACCGACTGTGGATATCCAGGAATTCCTGAGAGCGAGTGCCGTTCCAGAGGATGCTGCTTTAACTCATCTATCCCTGAGGTTAAATGGTGCTTCTTCTCAAAACAACTTAGTAAGTTATTGCATCACATAGCTAATAAGAATCCTTTAGTGTTCTAGACTAAGGGACTTTTTACTTCTCCGAGGTGCGTTTTTTCGCAGGTTAATATGTTGTGTCAAGGTAGCCCATTCTAACAGGAGGTATAGATTTACCAATTTTATAGTCGTCAGGCTAAACCTTCCAATCCACATACACTATATTGCCAAAAGTATTGGGACACCTGCCTTTACATGCGCATGAACTTTGATGGCATTCCAGCCTTAGTCCGTAGGGTTCAATTTCGAGTTGGCCCACCCTTTAACCCTATAACAGCTTCAACTCTTATGGGAAGGCTTCTGGGAAGGCTGACCACAAGGTTTAGGAGTGTGTCTATGGGAATGTTTGACCATTCTTCCAGAAGTGCATTTGTGAGGTCAGGCCCCTAATGTTGGATAGTGTTGCTCACGAATATTCGCAATGCGAATATTCGCTACGAATATTGCATATTCGAGTATTCGCGAATAACTCGAATATCGCGGCGAATATTCGCTATTTCGAATATTCGTATTTTTCAAATAAATTTCGCAATAAATTTCGCACTAGCGAAATTTCGCAATAGCGAAATTTCGCTATTTTTTTAAAAAAAAAATTATAAAATATAGCGAATATTCGTAAATATCGAATATTCGTGATATTTTATCCAAAAAAAAAAAATAGCGAAATTTCGCAATTTTTTTTATAAAATATAGCGAATATTCGATATTAACGAATATTCGCGAATATTCTTCGAAATTTTCGCGAAATATCGCAAAATCGAATATGGCGTATTCCGCTCATCACTAATGTTGGACGAGAAAGCCTGGCTCGCAGTCTTCGCTCTAATTCATCTCAACGATTTTCTATCAGGTTGAGGTTAGGACTCTATAAAGTGTATTTATTCCTTAAAGGGGTTGTAAAGAATTTATTTTTATTTTTTAAAATAACATACATATAATACTTACCTCCAGTTCGTTTTGCACAGAGTGGCCCTGATCCTCCGGTTCTGGGGTCCTACGGCGGCTGTCTTGGCTCCTCCCGGCAATAGCTAACCCCCTCTGGGAATCTCTCTCCCGAGAGGGTTACCTTGCGGGCATACAGTAGCTACCTTCGGTAAAAGTTTGTCTTGACAGTGTGTCCGCAAAGAAAGCTTGTCAAGATTCTCGACAAGCCTGACAAGGAACTCGTCAAGGAAAACGATGTGTCTTTTACGACGAGTTTCTCGGTCGTGTGTACGAGGCCTGACAGAGAAATAATCTCATCAGTCTGTTGTTTCTCTTATTACTGTTCAGTCACTAGAAGGGGGGGGGGGGGCACAGCTGGCCAGACCTTATCACACTAACATGAAAGTATTACATCTATATGTTTAATTGTTTACCTGGGCTACCTCCCTTTTGCAAGAGTTAGTGACCTAAACAATCCTATCCTATTTACCATGATCCAATAGCTGTGGCCTCCATTGTTTGTTTACATTCAATGATGAAAGGCTCCCTTTCTTGGTTGCGTCTGCACATTACAGCGCCACCTTCAGGGGTATGTGTTGTTAGACAAAATAGTTCTTCATAAGCACCTGAAAAAATATATGTGCAGTCTGTGAACATTATTTATTGCTATTTCAAAAATAATCTTTTTAATTCTTCTTCTTAGATCAGGCTCAGTGCTTGGTAAATCCGGCTGACAGAACAGACTGTGGATATCCAGGAATTAGTGCAGAAGAATGTCATTCCAGAGGATGCTGCTTCAACTCATCTATTCCCGAAGTCAAATGGTGCTTCTTCGCCAAAAAACAGATTAACCTCCCTGACGGTATGACTATGTCTGATTTTTGCGCCTGAAAGCGGTACATTATTTTGCATGGAAATTTGGTGTTTTATATTGTAGGCCTCAGGGCCGATCCTAGGCAGGGTGCACAGGGTGCATTGCACCCAGGCGCCTGCAGAGCTGGGGGCACCGAACATCTAACAGACTCTCTAACAGAAGCTTTCTCTGTGTCCATCACAGAGCCCCCCCTCCAGGTCCCAATAAAGTACTCTGCTTCTCTTCCTGTATTTTGTTTTATGTTAAGAGATCATGTAAGGATCCCAGGTTAATGAAGACTTCATGGGGGAGCATCTCTGTGGTTGAGTCATTGCAATAGAAACATTTGTAAAGTGGAGGAGTTAGTAAAATAACGACGCCCATGTGGGGGCACCAGAAATATTTCTGCAACCAGGCGCCTCTGACCCTAGGATCGGCCTTGGTAGGCCTGTAATTCTTAAGAATAACTCACTTAAATCTGTCCAAACAAGAGTCTAGACATCCCGGGTATGATGAAGTTTGAAACATGAAATCATAAATTATAATCTAAGAAATAACTTTAAATAAATATAAAAAATAATAATATAATAATAATACATTTTGTTCAATAATGTAATCAAATCAAAACACAGAAATTTGCTCAGTCGCAGAATTGTCACTTTCAGTGTCTGTTGCTCGTACGGGCAGTTGGCAGAGGCGCCAATGTCCTTTTCTTTTCTGTATCATGGCGGCTTCCGTTGTGTGGCTCCTCCCAGGTATCCAATAGCATCGCCTGTCCTTTCTAAAGACCCGCTTCCTGATTGACCCGGAGAAGGATCAGTGTGGCAATAGGGAAAATTAATTCGCTATTGTCACATAACTAGATGGGATCCAACCCTTTTTTAAAGCCTATTAGAGCTTCAAAAAACACACCTCCCCGCCATTGGAATCCATGTATGGATAGGGGGGCCGGGCCTGTGCGCCCCTAATGGACGGGCCGCCGCTGCTTCCCAGCAAATTACACAGACAACTTTTTTTTTAACAAAACTATATTTACTAAACATGAATAAAGTATATTTGAGGTAGCACATCAGTACATCTACTTTGCATGCATGGCTACATAAAACATAATACACCATACTGGCTGTGCACATTTTTGGCTGTGCATTTGCTTGTGTTGTTGCATAGTGGTGTTGATTTGTGGTGATGTTCATACCTAAAAAGTTAGGGAGTCAGGAAGATTAAAGTCCATTGCTGAAGCTGCCCTAGGTAATGGGTGCCATTGGAGGGTCCTTCCAGCAAAGCTCCCACACTGGACGGCCACAGACTAGGTTGGCTCCCCTCTATTTACAGTATGTCCTATTTAATGGGAAGTGACACACATACAAGGGAAACCATGTCACAAAATATATCAATCCCCTACATGCACCAGCCAAGACTTCAAGGTACACTTACAATGATGATGTCAAGTAGACACCCTCCTACATGCGCTCTCATGGATTTCATCCAAGTGAGGGTGGGATTGTTTAGGTCAGGGCAAAGGGACAAGAAGAATAAGCGCACTTTGTTTAAAAGTAAACTTATTCTTTAAGTCACACATTTGGTGGAAAATTTCTTAATTGTTCCTCTTAAGCACACAAACCTTTTATGTGCCGTTTGTAAACATTATTAATTGCTATTTCACAAATAATATTTTTAATTTTAACTCTTAGATAAGGCTCAGTGCTTGGTAAATCCGGTGGACAGAACAGACTGTGGATATCCAGGAATTAGTGAAGAAGAATGTCATTCCAGAGGATGTTGCTTCAACTCATCTATTCCCGAAGTCAAATGGTGCTTCTACCAAAATGGCTACAGTAAGGTTTTTTCCTATGCTAATGTAGCACTCACTCCCGCAGGAGCCGCTGGATAGATTTGGGTCAGCCTGTTACCTGTTACCACGCTTCGATGTCTAGGGCAGTGTTTTTTAACTCCAGTCCTCAAGGCACACCAACAGGTCAAGTTTTCAGGATTTCCCTCAGATGAAATGGCTGTGGTGATTACTAAGGCAGTGAAACTGATCAAATCACCTGTGCAAAATAATGGAAAGCCTGAAAACATGACCTGTTGGTGTGCCTTGAGGACTGGAGTTGAAAAACACTGGTCTAGGGTAGTTGAAGAGAGCAGCAGTAGTAACGGAATGTCCAAACAGTGGATGTCTTTTCTTGTGCTTTATTTTACCCAACACGGTAAACAATAAACTTTAGGTGAATAGAGGAAGCTGGAAGAGAAGAGTAGCAGATTCAGGCCTATGAGTAACAGAAGCGGTCATGCTTCAAAAAGACACTTTGCTTTTGTCACCACTACAGTCAGAGTGGGTATAGTGTACCCGGACAGGCCTCTCACACCGACCTGGCAGCCAGGGCATCACTCGGAACCTTGTGGGAAAACAGGCTTTTGCCACAGACCCTTCCCTAGAACGTAGATCATGAGATAAATCTTCCTTAGCGAATTTAGTGCCTGAATCTGACCTTTGGTCACCGACTGACAGGTTGCTGACATTTAACCTCTTAGTGTCCGGTCACCTTGATCCCCGATGGTTCGCTCCAGTACTGTTGGATCACCAGCCTCTCATTGGCGCTCCTCAAGCGGGTCCCCACCAAACAGCTAAACTCGCTTGGGATCTTCAAGTTAAGACCCCAGACCCCACCACAATTTCAGTTGCTCTGGGCCAACATGGTCCCGGAACCAGGATCTCCGCGTAGCACCCACGCCCAAGCCAGGTAGGGCATAACGCCTGGGGCGCGGTGATGCACGGTCACCCTAAAGGTGGGTGCCACACCAAGAACCAGAAGACCGCCCAAGATGGCGTCTGTTCCAGAAGTACTCTCCCCAGCATTCCCCGCAAGGGAAAACCCCCTCCTGTTTGGCTGCTGGCAAGAGACACCCCAGCCTGGACTCCACTGCTGCCACCTATCACCCTTGGGTGTAACAACACCCCAGGGACAACAGGATGAGCCCACAGCAAAGCCCAGCAGATACAGAAACCCAATCTACACAAATCACCGGATGAGAGTCAAATAACTCTCTCATCCGCCTTAAATTTAAGAATAGCACCTATACTAAAAGTACACAGGCGCTACACTATCATTTCCATTTTTATTATTATAATACACTTTTTTTTATAGTGCCAATAGTTTCTGCAGTGCTGCACAATAACAACCAGTGTAAGTACCTGAATTCGACTTGGTATTAGCCTCTTTCAATCTCTTATATAATATAACTCTGGGAAGACTGGTAGAGAAAGAAGCACCCTAAACAGCCATTCATATATGCTACAGTGATGATGTTCTAACAAGGAACTGGCCTGACCTGCTCACACTCACGTCGTTTTACTAACTCGTTTGCGAATAGGGCATTGCGTAGTGTCGATCACGTCGTTTTGACGTCGGTTTCCACAACGCTTTCCGACGTGAGCTGGAGCATGCGCACTGGGCTTTTTCCCCGGCCGGTGCATGCGCAGTTCGTTCGACGCGGGGGCGCGCTTAATTTAAATACAAGCCACCCCCTTTGAATTACGCGGGCTTACGCTGGGCGATTTACTCTACGCCTCCGCAAACTACGGAGCAAGTGCATGGAGAATACGGCACTTGCTCTGTTACGTTGCAGCGGCGTAGTGTAAATGCGTTACGCTACGCCGGCGAATTTGTATGAGAATCTGGCCCTTATTTTTTAAGTCACACATATAGGAAGAACATTTCTTAATAGTTACCCTTAAGCACCCAAAACTTTTATGTGCTGTCTGCAAACATATAATACTTATTTCAAAAATATTTTCAATTCTTCCTCATAGATAAGGCTCAGTGCCTGGTAAATCCGGTGGACAGAACAGACTGTGGATATCCAGAAATTAGTGCAGAAGAATGTCATTCCAGAGGATGTTGCTTCAACTCATCTATTCCCGAGGTCAAATGGTGCTTCTACGCCAATGGCTACAGTAAGGATGATCCCTATTCTATCATTTCCATTTTTATTATTATAATACACTATTTTTATAGTGCCAATAATTTCTGCAGTGCTGCACAATAACAACCAGTGTTAGTACCTGAATTCGACCTGGTATTAGGCCTCGTACATACGGCCGTTTTCCTCGACAGAATCCATCAAGAAACTTGGTGGCAGAGCCTTTTTGCCGAGGAAACCGGTCGTGTGTATGTTTTTCATCGAGAAAACTGCTGTGGATCTCGACGAGAAAAAAAAGAGAACAAGTTCTCTTTTTCCTCGTCGGGAGTCTCAATTTCCTCGTCGTGTTTCTCGTCGGGCTGGTTTTCGACGAGAAACACGTTCGTGTGTATGCTTAAAAACCCGCACATGCTCAGGATAAGGTATGAGACGGGAGCGCACCTTCGGTAAAAGTAGCGTTCTGTCACGCTGTAACAGACTGAAAAGCGCGAATCGTCTCTTACCAAACTTTTACTTAACACGCAGAAACATGAGATTAGCAAAAGCAGCCCCAAGGGTTGTGCCAGTGGAATCGAACTTCCCCTGCCGTGTTACGTGTTGAAATCCCCGCGTTTGAGAACGATGAGATTTTGTCTTGACTGTGTGTACGCAAAGAAAGCCTAACAAGTTTCTCGACAAGCCTGACAAGGAACTTGACGAGGAAATCGATGTGTCTTTTACGATGAGTTCCTTGGTCGTGTGTACGAGGCCTGAGTCTCTTACAATCCCTTATATAAAATAACTCTGGGAAGACTGGGAGAGAAAGAAGCACCATACACAGCCATTCATATATGCTACAGTGATCATGTGCTAACACGGATCTGGCCTGACTTGCTCACACTCACATGTACAAAAGTATTGCGGGCGGTATTAACCCTTTTTCGGTCATTAGTGGGGGTTAATAACACACCGCTAGAAGCCAAATACCACCGCAATTCCACAGCAATTCAGACGGTATAGCGCCGCTAAAAATAGCGGCGCTTTACCACCACCGCACATCCCGCCCCAGTGTGAAAGGGGCCTTACAAAGATGCCACTTACCAGGAAAAACATTATATCAACACCTGCCTACATGCACTCTCATGAATCTCATCTGAGTAAGGGTGGGATCATTTAGGTCAGGGCAAAGAATAAGCACACTTTGTCTAAGAGCACTTATTCTTTAACTCACACATTTGGAAGAAGATATCCCCATAGTTTCCTATACGTGCTAAAAAATGTTTATGTGCTATTTCAAAAATAATATTTTAAATTATTCTTCCTAGATAAGGCTCAGTGCTTGGTAAATCCGTCTGACAGAACAGACTGTGGATATCCAGGAATTAGTTCCGAAGAATGTCATTCCAGAGGATGTTGCTTCAACTCATCTATTCCCGAGGTCAAATGGTGCTTCTACCCTGATGGCTACAGTAAGGGTCTTTTCTATGCTATCATTTACATTAAAGCGGAGGTCCACCCATTTTTTTTTTTTAAGCCAGCAGCTACAAATACTGCAGCTGCTCACTTTTAAATGACTCTGTCACTGCCCAAGTAACCCTTAGCAACCTCTGAGGATCACTAAAAGTCTAAGAAACCATGGTTGAGAATGGTTGGTTTAGATAAAAAGTATTTAAACTGGTCTTCAAGAAAAACAGCTTTGGCAATCTATGACTGAACTTATTAGCTAGATGGTCTTTTGAGGACATCTACAATATATGTACTATAGGTGCGGCTTTAGAACCTGTGCACTAGAATTTTGGAACTAAGCTTGACTGCTTATAGTGATTTATAGTGTCAATTCTGAACTGCTCCCATGTAATGTATGTAGATGTAGATTGATGCTTTCAATTTAAATATTTAGGCCACATTGCCAGCTTGTAGGTGGGGTGCAGTGTGGTGCAGAGACAATAATTCACAGAGGCAAGTGCAATGGAACGTGTGTTGAAAGAATACAACAACAGTTCACAACAAGCCTGGCAGGACAGCCACTTAGCTGGGCTTAATCATAGTTTTGTAGTGTGACAGGAGTAGATTCCAGCCAGAATGACAGCGTCTATTGTGAGTGAAACTAATGTGGCCTGGCTATCTGGTCCCAATCGAGAATCTCCCCCAAGAGACTAGGCCCTACGCTTATCCTCCTTGTCAATAACTTTTTCCTAGCACTGCTACTGTCCCTCACAGATGGGGTACCTGTCCCTATTTTGTCCACTCACCAAAGCGTCCAAAACCCAGGAGCCAGGAACCTAAATAGGCTCTGACTGACCCAAGATGGCTACTTAGGTCACATGGGGTTCAGTAGCATCCAATAGGATAGCTTCCCCAATGACCCAGCAAACAATAGAGGAACCTTGTTCCTCCTGGCTTCCTCCCCAACAACAGTGCTTCTGTGACTGAGTGCCACCTGCTCTGGGGAAAATAGACTGCATCTGCCTACAAGCTTACCAGTGGGTTATGGGTGAATTACTGTCTGGCCTGCCAACACACCACAACACACAAAATATGACATGCACTTAAAAAAATTACAAAATTGATGGCTCTTTTCATTGTGATGAATTGCAACGCACCTGCATTGGGGTGTGATTGCATGGTGTATTTAAGTGCCATTTAAAGTGAAGTTTTAACATACAACAAACAGCTAGAAAACCAGCCTAAAGTTTTTTGTCACCCACTAAAAGCCAATCAAATAACCAATATTTACAACATAGCAATGTAGCCATATATGTACTGTACTTTCTTTTTTATTTTCACAGAGACAAAACAGGAGTGTGGCGGGTCTCCATACAAAAGAAGGAACTGTGGCTACCCAGGAATCAGTGCTTCCGAATGCGCCAGGAGAGACTGCTGTTTTGATTCCAGCATCCCTGGCGTGAATTGGTGCTTCTACTCTAAGGCACTGGGTAAAGTATAGTGCTGATACAAAGGAGTGCAGGTTGTGAATGTGATGTACTTAGAGGGATCCCTCCCTGTTGTAGGTCCTCTAGACACCACAAAATGAGTGGTGGGAAGTGTAATTTAGGCAGTGACTGGGATAGAAGTCCTTTAAGGTGGTATCATTTTTTAGTTTGCTTGGCAACGTTGCCATGGCTATCATTAGCGTTCCTAGGTGGTTATTTAAAAAGGATTGGTAGGAAGCATGGGGCCTGCTAGAGTTAGTGTGTGCAACCTTCAGTCTGTTTAGGGAGTGAACAGTTCTTGTTATTTAAGACCCATCCATGAGGAACAATGCAGCCAGGAGTCATTTTAACATGAGCTCCCCCCTCCAGGGGAAGCATATGGACTTCTCCCTCCAGGGGGGGTAAGACAGAATGCAATTCTTCCAAGGACCATATTCTACCCACTGCTAGGATGTGAGTCTCATCACTCTGATTTAAGACCTCCTGTACTCTTGTTAAGGTAGGGTGCCACCATAATCCTGTATGGTCAATGTGACAGACTTACCCGGGACAGAGGCTTTTGGAGGGGACTGAATGCTAGCTTCTTGCCTTGCGATTATGGGCCCTGGCATTTGGGGAAACGGTGCTCTTTGTGAGCTGTATGCCTGGGGACCCTTGAGGTGGTATGACTTTGGATTCAGGTCCATGTCCCCCCAAGACACACAAACCCTGGGAACCATGTATATGTCATATTAGAAATAGTGACTGATTCATAATGTTGGGACACAAACTGTTAGAATATGCTGATGTCAACTCCAGCCACCTGTCTGCCTGTTGTCTGTTGTAATGTGAATGAGTCTAGGATAACTTTTAAGAGTCTTTCACCCATTGTTGCTTGTGCTAATTAACCCTGCAATTGTATGAAGGAGTTCTGTGTTGATATGTATGGTAATGTGTATTGTAGGGAGAAAGGAGTCACCGCTCCAGGTGGGATCACTAAATGGTTACAGGTGGTGCAGGATACCGAGGGTGCTGGCGGTGCACTAAGCAAAATGAAGACAAAGAAAAATGGATAGCCGCACTCCAAAACCTGATGGGTGGTCTTTTATTCAATAGACAGCATGTACAAAAATAGGGTCACAGCAGTGGAAACAAGGAACAGCCGACGCGTTTCGCACTGGATCAGTGCTTATTCATGGCTGTGTATTGTAGTTAGGGAGTCACATTGGCTGCTTTAAGGGATTAGTTAATTAGCTCATGTTAATTTATGTTTCTGTGTATTGTTAGAGTAATATGAGCAGGAGGTAGGACCCTCCTCCTCTTTAACTGTATATAAGACTTGTATTCTGGTTCTAATAAACAGTGTGATGTTTTACCCTACACTGAGCTACGACTAGTGAATGGGAAAGCTAAGGGGTCTTGGATTGTGTGGTACCGGACAGAGGAGCGATACAGTGGACAGACTCATCTTGAGTACGGGTTCCGTCACAGTCAATTATAACATTATTATTCTAAAGCCAAGTAAACTTCCTGCCTAGTGTGGTGTTTTGTACCAATGGGGGACTACTCTTGGGTATGGCCTTGTTGGGACTTGACTTCACAGCTAGAACAGGCTAAATGTGGTCAGGCCAGGCTGGGTTTTTCCCATTGTGTCTTAGAGAGTCAATGTGTGGAGGGTTCCTCTTGGCAACCTCTGGAATCCTGGTGGGCTCCTTGCAAACAAAACACAGTGAGCCTTGTTTGTCGCTCAAGCAAGAACAAAAAGTGTTAATGGACACTACATCTGGTTCTGTTACATTAAACTGCATGGTGTGCAAGGCAAGGGTGTCCTAGCAGGCCGCTAACACTTTACGAAGAAATAGTAAGCAGAGCAGGTTTGCACATTATGTATGTCTGCTGCAACTTGACTGCTTTTGGCAGCTAAAGCTGCACAACTGTTTTCCTATTGATTTGGTACAGCGTTTAGTTGTTTGCTGTTGCTCTGCCTATCTGTTGGAGGACTTTCTCTAACTCCATTCCTGACTGTTTCTGGCTGTTGACTTTGGCAACACAGAGAGTCTATGATAGCTTGATAACCCATACCTACTGTATCTGTGCACATCTACCCTTCTGTCCCATTCCTCCCTTCCTAATAGTAAAAATATGTTCTTACTTCCACTTTGCCTGCTACAGATAGGGCTCAGTGCTCGGTGACTCCAGCCGACAGAACAGACTGTGGATATCCAGGAATTTCTGACAAGGAATGCTATTCTAGGGGATGCTGCTTCAACTCAAGTCTTCCCGGGGTTAAATGGTGCTTCTATCCAAATGGCCAAAGTAAGATGCAATATTAAACAAAAACTTGCAATAATTTCTCTAAAATTAGAAATCATAATATACTGTACGTGTCTGGAACCGTGAGAACACTTATACCTGATAACAGATCTTTGCAGTTGGCTGCCCAGCTATTACCACCTATGTTTATTTTGTTTGCCCTTAGAAAAAGCCCAGGAGTGTGGTGGCTCACCCAATCAGAGGAGGAACTGTGGGTATCCTGGGATTACCGCCGCTCAATGTGCCAGCAGGAACTGCTGCTTTAATTCCAGCATCCCTGGTGTGAACTGGTGCTTCTACTCTCAAACAGAAGGTACAGTGCAATGCCACTTGCTGTACATGATCATGACAAAGTTGACTTAACAGCTCACAAACTGTAAGCCGAGCAGGTTTGACCACCATGTACTGTACATCTGCTACGAATAGACCAGCAAGGCTCACCGATCATTGTGCTGCTTGTGAGCAAGGTACAGCGTGGTGTGGTGGGCAGTAAACCCAACAAGCCCAAGTCGGGCAACAAAGTTTTTTGTAGAAAAGGTACAAACAGCTTATTCAGGCCTGGTGGGTAGACACACCCAGCTAGAGCCACTTAAGGCAGTTTCAGCGGTCTAAGGACTTGAAGATGCCAACAGCATCAGCAATAAAGGGTTGAATGCAGCCTGCCTGGCCCACACCCAAAGGGCATGCCTCCTGAAGAGAGGTAGATGTAGTCCCTGCACTCCACTGGAATCTTTCCCTACCTCCCTGACAGACGGGGATCCTGCCCCATGCTAGCCACTCACATGAAGTGCACCAAACCTGGGAGCCAGATTCTTAAATAGACTCTGCCTGACCGAAGATGACCACTAGAGTCACATTGGACAAATATCTCCCTGTGACCACAGGAAGTCACAGAAGAACCAAGTTCCTCACCACTTCCTTCCCCGTCTGCATTGACCCTTCAGTTGCACACCACTTGCAGTGGGGAGTATATACTGCACCTACCTACATCCTGTCATAGGGATGAGCCGAACACCCCCCTGTTCGGTTCGCACCAGAACCTGCGAACAGACCAAAAGTTTGTGCGAACTTTAGAACCCCATTAAAGTCTATGGGACTCGAACATTTGAAATCTAAAGTGCTACTTTTAAAGGCTAATATGCAAGTTATTGTCCTAAAAAGTGTTTGGAGACCTGGGTCCTGCCCCTGGGGACATGTATCAATGCAACAAAAAGTTTAAAAAAAATTTTTTTCCGGGAGCAGTGATTTTAAATGACTTTTTATCCTTCAGAAATTACACTTTGTGCAGAGACAGTTCAAAGCATGGGAAACAAGCGCTGCTTTACAGGAATACTTTACACCCCCCCTAGCTATGAAATTTAAAGGAATATTTAACTTTTATTGTTTCACTTTAAGTATTATTTAATGCTTGTTTCACTTTAAGCATTACTGCTCCCGAAAAAAACGGCCATTTTTTTAAAACTTTTTTTGCATTGGTACATGTCCTCTGGGGCAGGGCCCAAGTCCCCAAACACTTTATATGATAATAACTATATATTAGCCTTTAAAATTAGCACTTTAGATTTCTCCCATAGACTTTTCCAGGGTGTTCTGCGGCTTTTCAAATTTGCCGCAAACACCCCAAATTGTTCGCTGTTCGGCGAACAGGCAATGTTCGAGTTGAACATGAGTTTGACTCGAACTCGAAGCTCATCCCTGCATCCTGACTGCCTGCCTGTTTGAGCATTTTACCAAACCCCATTCCTAAGATTCCAACGCACACTTCGCAATGCACACAGACCTGTGAACGCGGCTGTATGTCTAAGTGGGTGCTGAAGCAACCACTGGCTGGAACCGTGGGCAATCAGAATGAGGAATGTTACTAGCACATCGTGGGGTTGATTTACTAAAGGCAAATAGAATGTGCACTTTGCAAGTGCAGTTGCTCCAGAGTTTAGTAAACAAGGTAAAGCTTAAAGTGGATGTAAACCCAAAAAATTGTTGTTGTTTTTTTGATGTCACAATGTAGAGTATAAGATTTCCTATCATCTGTGCCCAGTCTTGCCACACAGAGTTAATCCAGTGCTGAGTAATCCTCTTTTAATGTTTAGAGCAAATTAACAGAATTCCAGATAAAAAGTTGCCAAATTATAAAGTCTGTTTCTCTGTTATTGCTTTCAGTAACAGGTTATATACAAATATAGCGTGGACATGTTTATCATAACAAGAGGTGATCCAAAGTTCATTGTATATTACTAGGATGTGTTATGATGTTATATCACCTCATGTTATGATAAACAAAACATAACATATGATAAACATGTCCTAGCTAGATATGTAAATAACCTGTCACTCAAAGCAAGAAGAGAGAAAACTGACTTTTTATCTAGGCAGGTTTTATCTGGAAGGCTGTTCATTTTCACTGAACATAAAAGAGGATTTCTCAGATCTGGATTAACTCTGTGTGGCAAGACTGGGCACAGATGATAGGAAATATTATACTCTACATTGTGACATTAAAAAAAAAATCCACTTTAACTTTGCAAAGAGTACCCAATCACATGCAAGGAAAAAATAAAATAAAAATTTTGCTTGCACATGATTGGATGATAGAAGTCAGCAGAGCTTATTTACTAAACTCTGGAGCAACTGTACTTGCAGAAAGCGCACAGCCTTTAGTAAATCAAACCCCATGGGTCTCCAGAAAAATGGGTCCAATGCATTATTCAGTTATCACCTCGTTACAGCAAGCCTCACAGGACCCATGATGTGACCTGTCTGATGAAGGGTTCCTGCACGGCTGCGAAACAGGCTATTGGTAAGGGGGGTGGATCGGACAAGGTATGGGCTATCAAGCTGTCATGGGCTTTGGTAGACCCTCTGTGTTGCCGAAGTCAGCAGTCAGAAATTAGGGTTAGAATGAGGAATGTCACTAGAACACATGGATCTCCAAAAAATGGGTCGAAAGCTCTATTCAGCAAACCCATCATTACAGCAAACAGCAACGTTTCAGAGCCTCGCAGGCATCTGATGTCACATTCCCGATGAAGGGGTCCTGCGAGGCTGTATCATCTACAGATAAGGTTCAATACTCTGTGAGTCCAGCTGATAGGATAGACTATGGATAGCCCATACTTATCTCTGCACTTCTACCCTTCTGTCCCATTTCTCCCTTCTCAATAGTCTAATAATCTGTTTTTACTGTCTTTTCTACAGATAAAGCTCAGTGCTCGGTGAGTCCAGCCAACAGAACAGACTGTGGATATCCAGGAATTACTGAAAAGCAGTGCTATGCTAGTGGATGCTGCTTTAACTCATCTCTTCGTGGGGTTAAATGGTGCTTCTATCCAAAAGGCCAAGGTAAGATGCAATATTAACCACTTGAAGACCGGCCCACTGTATATATACTTTGGCAGAATGGCACGGACCCTGCCGTCTTCCCGTGAATCGGACCACGTCCTCGGTTTGACTAGTGACAATGACACTGATCTCGACTCCGTGTACTCGGAGCGGAGATATCAGTGTCGTGTGACACAGGGCCCACCCCCCCTACAGTAAGAAACACTATGCAGGGAACACTTAACCCCTACAGCGCCACCTAGTGGTTAACCCCTGGAGGCAGATTGGATGACAACTTCCAGATGAATCTCTTCCCCATTTCCTTCATGTTTTTTTGCCGTTGCTTTCTAATGTTTAAATGATGGACTTTTAATTTGATCTATATCATAGTACTAATCATTTACTTCATAATTGTATGTTTTTAGTTGGAGATCACGAATAAGCTTATTGTGTACACTCTCACAGGTCAATTGCACCCTCCAATTGCCTAAGGCAGGGGTGTCAAACTGGCGGCCCTCCAGCTGTTCCGAAACTACAAGTCCCATCATGCCTCTGCCTGTGGGAGTCATGCTTGTAACTGTTAGCCTTGCAATGCCTCATGGGACTTGTAGTTTTGCAACAGCTGGAGGGCCACCAGTTTGACACCCCTGGCCTAAGGTATCCAGAGGTTCCCCTCCAGGAACCCTAGCGCCCTCCCTTCTTTTATTTATCACCAGTTTGCAGTTCACCACTGCTTCAAAGGAGCAGCTTTCTAATTTAAAACACAAGGGGCCAGATTCAGGTAGAGTTAGGCTGGAGTATCAGTGATTCGCCAGCATAACTCTCACTTTGAGCCGGCTTATCTGTTTTCTGTAAGCAGAAAACAAGAAACGCCGGGATTGAGTTCAGATACGAGCGGCGTAATTGTATTTCGCCGTCGTATCGGAACTGCAATTTTAAAATGGGCGCTCGGGGCGTTCCCGCTGATTTACGCCAAGAATATGTAAATCAGCGAGAGATGGCAATTCACGATCGTACTCGGGCCCGACGTAGTGACTTTCCATCGTTTCCGTAAGCGATACGCGGCGTAAAGAAAAACATGCCCCCTAGGTGGAGTATCCTATGTTAAGTATGGCCGCCGTCATCGCGTCGAATTGAAAAAGTTTTAACGTCGTTTGCGTAAAACGTCCGTGAATGGGGATTGACGTCATTGACGTTCACTGACAGAATTTGGAGCATGCGCACTGACAGTCGACGCATGTGCAGTACGCTCGCCGCGGGATCGCGCTTAGTTTAAATAATACACGCCCCCTACCCGCCCAACTTGAATTCCGCCGGCTCATCTTCGCTACGCCGCCGCAACTTTAGGAGCAAGTGCTATGTGAATAACAGTACTTGCTCCAAAAGTTTCGGCGGAGTAACGTAAATGACAAACGTTACTCCAGAATATAGATTCGCTCTCCTACCTGAATCTGGCCCATAGTTTATCACATTTTTCTATTATTGGCGCAGGAAAACCCCTTTACTGCCCGTGTAAACAGTGCATTTTTATAGCACTGATCGCTGTGAAAATGACAATGGTCCCAAAAATGTGTCAAAAGTGTCCGATGTGTCCGCCATAATGTCGCAGTCGCGGAAAAAAACACTGATCGTCACCATTACTAGTGAAATTTTTTTTTTTTTATAAAAATGCCATACAACTACCCCCTATTTTGTAAACGCTATAACTTTTGCACAAACCAATCAATAAACGCCTATTGCGATTTTTATCGATTACGTACCGGCCTAAACTGAGGAAAAACATTTTTTTTATATATTTTTGGGGAATATTTATTATAGCAAAAAGTTTAAAATATTGTTTTTTTTTTCAAAATTGTCGCTCTATATTTGTTTATAGTGCAAAAAATAAAATACCACCAAAAGAAAGATCTATTGATGGGGAAAAAAGGACGCCAATTTTGATTGGGAGCCACGTCGCACGACCGCGCAATTGTCGGTTAAAGCGCTGAATCGCAAAAAGTGGCCTGGTCTTTGACCACCCAAATGGTCCAGGGGTGAAGTGGTTAAACATCATCTTATAATAATTTTTCTAACCTGATAAATCATAACAAACAGTACATGGCTAGACTGGAAACATAAGAACACAGACCTTATCACCAACATTTTCAGTGTTAAAACTTTCGGTGGCCCAGCTATTACCATGTTTGTGTATTTTGTTTGCCTTTAGATCCAAACCATATGTGTGGCGGCTCTCCCTATCTGAGGAGGAACTGTGGATATCCTGGGATCAGTGCCTCACTATGTGCCAGTAAGAACTGCTGCTTTGATTCCAGCATCCGTGGAGTGAATTGGTGCTTCTACTCTCTGGCACAAGGTACAGTGCAGTGCCATTCAATCTATGTAATCATGGCAACATCATCTTATCAATTTGTGAAAGAGCAGTAAGCAGGACAGATGTCTGCTGTGGCTAGACTAGCAAGGCTTACTACTTATTGCACTACTGCTGCTGACATCCTAAAGGAGAATTCTTTGTCTGCACATATTAATATATGTATTGCCAAAATGTGTATTTATTATTTTATTGCAGGCATCACTAAATGGCGGACCGTGGTCAGGATCTGGAGCGAGCCACTATCCCGTCTGAACCCGGGTCACGTCATTTAGGAGCTGCTTCTGTTCCCTTTACTTGGCCACTGTCATTCTCTGCTTGCAAAATGCTGGATGTGGGAGGCAGAACTCTGCATTGGGGGGGGGGGGGGGGGGGCAGATAATAAACTGAGTGCTGGTAATAATCTGACTTCGGGAGGCACAGCTCTGCATTGGATAGGAGCGAGAGCTGCCGGCTGCTCCTGATATTCCTATTGAGTGATTTTAGGGGTTTCTCTGGGGTAAACCTGTTGTGAAAGGCTGGTTTGTAGTTTAAAAGCTTGGTATATTCTTCCATTAAAGGTTATGGGAGCTTGGTCATTGGTAAAGAGATTTTTGTTGGATGGCTTGTAAACAATAGAAGAGCCATAGTCTAGAACAGTGTTTCTTAACCTTTTTTTACAGCTAGGGCACCCTTTAAAATCACCAACAATCTCGAGGCACCCTCCAAAATTAGGGACAGTCTTCAGGCACCCCATCCTAAAATGTAAAAACGATTCTAATAGTTTTACATAATGCAGCAAAATCCACTCACGTAAGAGTCCTTTCACACGGAGCGGATCCCCGCTGAGCTGTCGGCGGACAGGGCGGTCCCTGCACACTGTGCAGGGACACCCTGTCTCTCCTCCGCTTTCCCCTATGGGGAATCGGATGAATACGGACCGATCCTTCAGACGCAAGAAAAATAGGGCTTTCTTCCATCCGAAAAAACGGATCTTTGCGGAAGCGGGTCATTACGGACGTTAGCGGATGCTCATCCGCTAACGTTCATGATCACATAGGGTACCATTACAAGTCCGTAAACGGACTTGTAATAAACAGACGAACGGTCTGCCCGTGTTAAAGGACCCTAAGGCCTCGTACACACAACCGAGAATCTCGTCGTAAAAGAGACATTGTTTTCCTCGACGAGTTCATTGTCAGGCTTGTCGAAAATCTTGTCAAGCTTTCTTTGCGTACACACTGTCAAGAGAAAATCTCGTCGTTCTCAAACGCGGTGACGTTCAACACGTACGACGTCACTATAAAGGGGAAGTTCGATTCCATTGGCGCCACCCTTGGGGCTGGTTTTGCTAATCTCATGTTATTGTGTGTTAAGGTAAAAGTTTGGTGCCGATTTGCGCTTTTCAGTCTGTAACAGCGTGACGAATGTGCTATTTCCATTACGAACGCTACATTTACCAAAGGTGCGCTCCCGTCGTAAACCAGCCCGACGAGAAACGCGACGAGGAAATTGAGATTCCCGATGAGAAAAAAGAGAACATGTTCTCTTTTTTCTCGTCGAGATCCACAATAGTTTTCTCGACGAAAAACATACACACGACCGTTTTCCTCGGCAAAAAAGCTCTGCCACCAAGTTTCTTGATGGATTTTGTCGAGGAAAACAGTCGTGTGTATGAGGCCTAAGACACCCAAAGTTAGAGGTGCAAGTTGGTACTGACTAGTATTCCAATGTTCCTCTTCTTCTTCTTATTCTTCTAATGTGACCCCAAAACGAATGGAGAGAGGCAGAGGAGGGTCAAACAAGCATGCTATGTGGGCGACTGACATCCTCCTTATCAACTGATCATGTCATTGGTCGTTAGCAGGTTGACAGCTAGAAGTTGGTAATGGTGCACAATAAAAACCTGTGGCTTTGTGTAATTAAAAGGCAGGCTTCATCCACCCACTGCCTTGTATACAATCTTTGGGTTGAAAAAGGCTGGTCTAGAACCAGGGTAAGTATGCAGCTGTGAAGAGGAAGGAGGTTAGTGTAGTTTAGCTTAGATGTGGAGGCTTTAGCAATAGTCTATATAAACAATTGGTCATGAGTTTTAAAAATGCATATAAATTGTGTATAAATGTGGTGAGAATGGGGCCTAATAACTTATATTGTATTTGATTGTCCGTGCATTTTGTCTATGTTGTGAAGTGCACACTTTATGGATATATAGGCAGTACAAATGAGCTCTGTCTGATCTATTGTCAAATTTATTTTATCTACCAGATAATGCAGAATGCTCAGTGATTCCCAGTCAGAGGAAAGACTGCGGCTACCCAGGGATCACTGTGACCGCATGCCATTCCAAAGGCTGCTGCTTCGACTCCAGCAGTCCTAATGACCCATGGTGCTTCACTCCACAGGTTAAAGGTAACCTCCGCACCCCTTGAGGTATTAATACTTGTAATATTAGTCACACACATAGGTTGGACTTAAAGGACTTGTGTCTTTTTTAACCTCACCTTCTTTTTTTCAAATATAATCTTTATTACCACCCACAACGGGTGAAATCAGGTCAATACATCCAATAAATACAATAATATGCAATTGAAATGTTACAACCATTTTCATGTAGACATCGGCTCAGAGTAACGTAGTGAGTTAATAACTTGTATAGCGCTACAAATACGAACCAAATCGCTTCAAGGCGATTGGAATCAAATTTTCCCATTCTGTTGACCTTCAGAATAGGTGGGTCTTAAATTTTTTTCCTGAAGGCCAGGTGATCAATTTCCGTTCGGATGTTAGTTGGTAATGCATTCCATAATCACAGTCCTTGTACTGCAAATCGTCGTTCTCCTTTGGTTTTGTAGCGGGCTTTTGGAATTTGTAATAGTTTTTGATTAGTTGATCGCAGAACGCGATTGGCATTTTGTTTTGTTTTTTTATTTTCTCTTTTAACCACTTGCCTACTGGGCACCTACACCCCCTTCCTGCCCAGACAAAATTTTAGCTTCCGGCACTGCGTCGCTTTAACTGACAATTGCGCGGTCGTGCGGTGTGGCTCCCAAACAAAATTGACGTCCTTTTTTTCCCCACAAATAGAGCTTTCTTTTGGTGGTATTTAATCGCCCGTGCGGTTTTCATTTTTTGCGCTATTAACAAAAAAAGAGCGACAATTTTGAAAAAAGACACAATATTTTTGGCTTTTTGCTATAATAAATATCCCATTTAAAAAAAAAAAAACATTTTTTATCTCAGTTTAGGCCGATACGTATTCTTCTACATATTTTTGGTAAAAAAATGTAAAAAATAAAATCGCAATAACCGTATAGTGACTGGTTTGCGCAACAGTTATATTGCCTACAAAATACGGACATAATTATGATTTTTTTTACTAGGAATGGCGGCGATCTGCGATTTTTTTTTCGGGACTGGGACATTATAGCGGACACATCGGACACTTTTGACACATTTTTGGGACCATTTACATTTATACAGTGAACAATGCTATAAATATGCATTGATAACTGTATAAATGTAACTGGCAGGGAAGGGGTTAACCACTAGGGGGCGGGGAAGGGGTTAAATGTTTCTCCTAGTTTGTGTTCTAACTGTGGGGGGAGGGGGGGTGACTGGGGAGGTGACCAATTGTGTCCCTATGTACAAGGGACACAATCGGTCTCCTCTCTCCCTGACAGGGACGTGCAGCTCTGGACAATGGAGTTACCCGCCCGCCGTCATATGACGGTGGGCGGGTAACAAGTGGTTAAATATTGTGGGGCGGTTCCATTTACACATTTGTGCATCAGGCAAAGGGCCTTAAATATGACTCTGTCCTTTACGGGCAGCCAATGGTGGGATCTCAGGGATGGGCTGATTGGTTCCCAGGTTTTTTTCCTGTTACCAGCCGTACCGCCGTGTTTTGGACGACTTGGAGACGGGCAACCTGGTATTTTGGGAGTCCAAGATAGAGGGAATTTGCATAATCTAATCTGGAGTTAATGATTGTTCCTACTACCACTACTAAATCTTCTTTTGGGATGAAGGGAACAACTCTGCGTAGGAGAAGTAGCAGATGATGAGATCCGCTAACTACTGATCCTATTTGTGCATCCATTGTCATGTCAGAGTCAAAAATGACTTTTGACTTTGGTGCTTGCAGTGATGGTTTGTCCCAGAATGCGTGGTGGTGTCCAGGTAGTCCTGGCCATTCCTTTCCTATTTCCTGTAGTGATTATATAAGTCAAGTCCATAAATATTGGGACATCGACACAATTCTAATCTTTTTGGCTCTACACACCACCACAATGAATGTGAAATGAAACAAACAAGATGTGCTTTAACTGCAGACTTTCAGCTTTAATTTGAGGGCATTTTCATCCAAATCAGGTGAACGGTGTAAGAATTACAACAGTTTGTATATGTGCCTCACACTTTTTAAGAGACCAAAAGTAATGGGACAGATTAACAATCATAAATCAAACTTTCACTTTTAAATACGTGGTTGCAAATCCTTTGCAGTCAATTACAGCCTGAAGAGTGGAATGCATAGACATCACCAGACGCTGGGTTTCGTCCCTGGTGATGCTCTGCCAGGCCTCTACTGCAACTGTCTTCAGTTCTTGGGGCATTTTCTCTCCAATTCTTTCCCTTAAAAACTCTTTGGTTGCTTTCGCAGTATGCTTCGGGTCATTGTCCATCTGCACTGTGAAGGGCCGTCCAATGAGTTCTGAAGCATTTGGCTGAATATGAACCAATAATAATATTGCCCAAAACACTTCAGAATTCATCCTGCTGCTTTTGTCAGCAGTCACATCATCAATAAATACAAGAGAACCAATTCCATTGGCAGCCCATACATGCCCACGTCATGACACTTCCACCACCATGCTTCACTGATGAGGTGGTATGCTTTGGATCATTAGCAGTTCCTTTCCTTCTCCATACTCTTCTCTTCCCATCACTCTGGTACAAGTTGATCTTGGTCTCATCTGTCCATAAGATGTTGTTACAGAACTGTGAGGCGCCGTACACACGGCAGAGAACCTCGACGGGCAGAACACATCGTTCCGCCCGTCGAGGTTCTCTCCCGGCCGTCGAATTCGGCGACCCGCCCGTCGGGAATGGCAACCAGCCATTCTTCCAGGCGGGCCGTCGAGGAAATAGAGAGCGTGCTCTCTATTTCGGCTCGACGGGCTTCCCGACGGGAAGCTCGCCGAGACCGTACACATGGCCGAGGTCCTCGCTGGAATGTGCATTCCAGCGAGGTTCTCGCTGGTTTTCAGCGAGAACCTCGGCCGTGTGTACGCCGCCTGAAGGCTTTTTTAGATTTGGCAAACTCTAATCAGGCCTTACGATTTTTGAGGCTCACCAATGGTTTACATTTTGTGGTGAACCCTCTGCATTCACTCTGGTGAAGTCTTCTCTTGATTGTTGACTTTGACACACATACACCTACCTCCTGGAGTGTTTTCTAGATCTGGCCAACTGTTGTGAAGGGCATTTTCTTGGCCTGAGGTGGGGGTGCCGGAGCCGATCGGTGTCGATCTGCTCTGTTCGGAGCCATTAAGAAATGCTCAAAAAGATACAGAAATACTCAGTTCCCCAGCCTTTCCGAGGTTTGCCAAGCTGTCCTCAGGCCTTTCCGTCTGTTTCCGAGGGTCTCCGGCACCCCCCTCTAACCATATGCGGTATTGCATGCCATTGAAGTCAATGCAGAACAAATTATTTTGACTTCAATGGAGAAACTTGCTTTGATATGCAAGTATTTTGGATTATGAGCATTCTCCTGGAACGGATTATGCTCGTAATCCGAGGTTCCACTGTACTTACCTTACAACTAAGCACTCCAGCGTCGGGCTGTCACTGCCAAGAGGGTTAACTTCTTCCCCTGGTCTTTCTTCTGGATTTGCATGCTCCAGCTGTGTGATTGGCTGGAACGGCGATGACCTCACGCTTGGTTCCAGCACGAAGCTCTGAAGTTCCGGCAAAGTATGCTGGACCTTCACAGCGCATGCGCCAGTGATGCCACTGGCTGCACCCAGAGTGAATATCTCCTAAACGGTTCTCATTTAGGTGACATTCATTTTGCCTACAGGTAAGCCTAATTATAGGCTTACCTGTAGGTAAAAATCACAAAACTGACTTTAACCACTAGCGGACCAGCTGACACAGTTTTACAGCGGCAGATCGGCTCGGCTGCAGGAGACAAAATATTACGTCATCTCACATTTCAGCCATTAGTGCCGACGCGCGTGCCCGGCGGGCGTGATCACAGCCGGGCACCTGCGATCGCTTGTTACAGAGCGAGAACGGGGAGCTGTGTGTCAGGGGGAGAAATTACGGATCGTATGTTCATACAATGTATGAACAGCGATCAGTCATTTCCCTTAGTCAGTCCCACCCCCCATTCAGTTAGAACACACACAGGAAACATAAATAACCCCTTCCTCGCCCCCTAGTGTTAACCCCTTCCCTGCCAGTGGCATTTTTAAAGTAATCAATGCATTTTTATAGCACCGATTGCTATAAAAATGCCAATGGTCCCAAAAATTTGTCAAAAGTGTCCGAAGTGTGCGCCATAAGGTTGCAGCACCGATAAAAAACGCTGATCACCGCCATTGCTAGTAAAAAAAAATATATTAATAAAAATGCCATAAAACTATCCCCTATTTTGTAGACGCTATAACTTTTGCGCAAACCAATCAATAAATGCTTATTGCGTTTTTTTTTTACAAAAAATATGTAGAAGAATACATATAGGCCTAAACTGAGGAAGAAAATAGTTGTTTTATATATTGTTGGGGATATTTATTATAGCAAAAAGTAAAAAATTATATTTTTTTAATCTAAATTATCGCTCTATTTTTGTTTATAGCGCAAAAAATAAAAACTGCAGAGGTGATCAAATACCACCAAAAGAAAGCTCTATTTGTGGGAAAAAATGGACGCCAACTTTGTTTGGGAGCCACGTTGCACGACCGCGCAATTGTCAGTTAAAGCGACGCAGTGCCAAATTGCAAAAAGTGGCCCGGTCATTGACTAGCAATTTGGTCCGGGGCTGAAGTGGTTAACTCTGGAAATTTAATAATATACAGGATATAATTTATCCTTGCAATGCACCCTTTCCTGCACTGCAAGAGTTAACTTGTTTAGTCTAGGGGTGCAGGGATAAGGTTTATTACTTACCCATTACCCTACCCCTTGGTCTGGCTGCTCTCTTCTACCTGAGTGAGGGACCGTTTGGTCTAGCTTGTAAAGTCTGTGGAGAGATTGAGTTCTTCTTTAAGATAAATAAGTACAGTCTTACCTCTTCCCAACTGTTTTTTTTTTTTTAAATGCTGATTCTTTAAATATTAGTTTGTGCTCTAGTGACCTCCTATGGAGATTTTATATAATGCAGCAATTCGGTTGTAACCATATGCTCCTACAGTACTGAGATAGACATTGAGGCTGCAATTAGTAAACTCTCCTTCTGAAAATTCTACTTGTCTGATTGTTGATTCAGGCTGAAGTTAAAGTCAGCAAAAGTAAACAATGAAGTTGGTCATGCATGACAGGAAAAGGCAGGTGTATTGAATCATTAATTTTCAGTATTTACAGGTAAAAAATGTGGCTCTGATAAGCACGCAAAGCCTACGTTAGAGCTATGCTAATTTTTTACACCCATGTTCTTACTCCTCCCCCCTCCCTAGTCCCTATGTTTTTCTATTCTCACCTCCCCTTCTTCCCTGAAGGCTGCCGTTGTAGGTTGGCTGAGCTCCTCTTCCTCCTGTCAGTCCGGTGTTCTATCATTATGGGTCCCCTATCAGATAGTGCCCGGGCCGGGATGGGTACTGCGCGGTACAGGATATTCAGTTTACTGTGTTCCCGATCGGACTGAAAGGAGGTGAGCACTTCCTGTCATTCCGGCCGGGAACAGAAAACTGAATCTCCTGTACCACGCCCGGTACCCGGCCGGACTGACAGGACTTCAGGAGGAAGGAAGAGTAGCTTGACCACGTTACAGCCTGGGAAGGGGAAGTTGGGGGCCCCATGTTAGCTCGGGGCCCCAAGCAATTGTTCGTTTTGCCTGTCCTGTAGCAACGGGCCTGCTGATAAGAGTAAAGCCTCATACACACGATTGGACTTCAAACAAAACGATATTCATCCCCCCAAAATCCATACCAGACCCGTATCAGAGCAGCAGCCCGGCTGGTCAGGAAAGGGGGTGGGGACGAGGGAGCGACGCCCCCTCCTTTAACGTGCCAGGCCACATGCCCTCAACATGGGGAGGTAGGTGCTTTGGGGTAGGGGGCGCCCTACGGCCCCCCCACCCCAAAGCACCCTGTCCCCATGCTGATGAGGACAGGGCCTCTTCCTGACAACCCTGGCTATTGGTTGTTGGGGTCTGTGGGCAGGGAGCTTATCAGAATCCACATGTCAATGTCCTAGGAGTAGTTCTGGACTCTGAACTCTCCTTTTAAGCCCCACGTCCAATCCCTGTCCAAATCTTGCTGCCTCAACCTCCACAACATCTCCAAAATACGTCCCTTTCTAACCAAAGCTCTTGATTCACTCCCTGGTCATCTCTTGCCACGATCACTGCAACTCCCACCTCATTGGCTTACCTCTGCATTCTCTATCCCCCCTTCAATCCATCATGAATGCTGCTGCCAGACTCATCCACCTTACCAACCGCTCAGTGTCTGCTACTCCTCTCTGTCAATCCCTCCACTGGCTTCCACTCACCCAACAAAATAATAACTACCTACAAGGCCATCAACAACTCTGCCTGCATCTACATCACTGACCTAGTCCCAAAATACCAACCTAATCGTTCTCTTTGTTCTTCTCAAGACCTCCTGCTCTCTAGCTCTCTCATCACCTCCTCCCATGCGCGTCTCCAGGACTTTTCCAGACTTTCTCCAAGCCTATGGAACTCCTTACCCCATTCTGTCCAATATATCTCCTTCTCTATTATTTTTTTAGACGATCCCTAAAAACCCTCCTCTTCAGAGAAGCCTATCCTACCCATATTTAACTGTATTTTCATTTTGTCCATCTGATCATTCCCCACAGATACTACCCTTTGTTCCACTTGACCCTCCTTTTAGATTGTAAGATCTAACGAGCAGGGCCCTCTGATCTCTCCTGTATTGAATTGTATTGTAACTGTACTGTCTTTCCTGATGGTGTAAAGTGTTGCGCAAACTGTTGGCGCTATATAAATCCTGTATAATAATTTTATGCTGTCTGCATCCCCTTGGAAAGATTTTTTTTATTTCCTGTCTCGAAGATGTAACAGGAAGTGAGAGAAAAAAAATTATAAAATGTGTGGAGTTCTCCTCTTGGACAGCTCACAGCAAACAGGTGGATCTTCATTGGAAGATTTACCTTCAACTTTGGTGACAGATATAACATTTTGTAATACACAGCTCTAAAAACCTTCATTCTCTATTCTATCCAAAAATGTATCCCCTGGTGCCTACATGGCAGCATACCTATGCTTTATATGCTGCCATTGAAAGGCACCAGAAAAGGAAAATTATGGTAAATAATGGTTCATCGAGAGACACACCTGGTGACAGATCAGTCAGAAGCAGAAATAGGCAGTGAAACGGAACGTCCCACACTCCGCTTGATTGCTTCCGCTTCCTATCAGTCTGGATATAGATATTTAGACATTCCAGCTGCTCACAAGCACACAACGAGACGAGACTTGTTTGTCTGCTGAACATGGAGTGTTTAATAGAACCAAGAATACAACCTTCTGAAAGAGGAGGTAACCAGAACATAAATTAACATGAGCTAATTAATCATTTACCCAGACTAGGCGACTCATAGATATGACCTTTCAGGTTAGACGTCACATCGCCTCGCTCACCTGCTATACAATACACATTATCATAAGTGTAAACACAGGACATCTTCACACAATAGCAGGATCAATTAGCACAGAGAACAGACAGATGGCTGGAGGTGATGGCATTAGCATCCAACAGTATGTATCCCAACATTATGAATGAGCCGCTCTTAGAATTAACCCGTTGAGTTCAGAATCAACAAACAGTAAATAGTTCTTTACAGATATCCTGGAATATATTGTGGACAATATTTACATAATAATCCCATCTCAGGTAGTCCAAGATATAATTTCTCAGTCATCCTATGCCCCTAGTGGACATAGGATGATTTTAGACATAAGAGGGTCCGGGGATGTCCCGGGTGAGGCTGTCACAGGCAGCTTAAACTGATTGATCTTCAATCAACAGTTGCGTCTCTCAATGAGGGAAAGAAAACTTTACTAATCCTGTAATAGTAAATTGTAAAATGAAGAATCAAAATTACTCACTCACCTCTACTTCTTTGACATTTTGCAGGAGGCAAGAGTGGCACCGCTTGAAAAACCATGAAGTTTGTGTTTGGAGTTAATGATTTTCCCAATTAATTTGTTATAACTTATGGAGAATGGATTTTCATTATTTTACATGATCTATTTACTTGTTCAAATAATACTTCAATAAAAACATTTTGGGAATCATATTCAGTGTTTTCTTATGTTGACATAGTCAGAATTTGGTTGGTAAGAAGGACTCTTCATTTTCTTGATTATAAGTATCCGATGTAAGATCATATTTCAATATGGCGATACAAATACACAGACACCAGACTTGCGACACAGTAATCAAGTATTTTACTTCAAGTTCTGCAGACAGACAGAACAAAGAATAATGGCTTAGGCAAATAAGCTTTAGTATTAAACTCGCAAATTTGGCACACACAAAAAGAAAGACAAGGCATACAGAATTTCAGTAAAATGAATAGTAGCAACTGGTAACTTGGGTAGAACCTATAACCACAGGTAAGGAAAGGGGAAGCAGCAAGGCTCGACAAAATCCGGTGCAACAAGAAATAGTGACCTGGTGCCCGGGGAAGCTTAGACCTGCATAAGGCCGCAAATGTCGCAGCCTTAATTACCGGCCGGCACAGGCCCGCCATGATCGCGTGGCGGGGAGGTGGGGCGCACGGAGACAAAGGATCCTGTGTCACTGTGCGCCCCCACCTCCCCTGCCGTGTGATTGCGGCGGGCAATTGAGGTTGCGGCTTTGCGGCCTTCTGCAGGCCTAAGCTTCCTTCTGTGATCTGGCGCCATTTGTGGAGGCCGTTGGCATTACAAGTAAAACAGCAATCCAGCATTTCTAATGTGTTTTTCACTGCCATCTTATTCCCTCTAATTAGATCCCCCAAACATTATATATATTTTTTATTCTAACACCCTAGAGAATAAAATGGCGGTCGTTGCAATACTCTGTCACACCGTATTTGTGCAGCGGTCTTACAAGCGCACTTTTTTGGGGAAAAAAAAATACACTTTAAAAAAAAAAAAGACAACAGTAAAGTCAGCCCAATTTTTTTTATATTGTAAAAGTAATATGTTACGCCCAGTAAATTGATACCGAACATTTAAAAAATTCTACTGGTTGCATGTTTTGAGTTACAGAGGAGGTCTAGGACTAGAATTATTGCTCTCGCTCTACCAATCGTGGTGATACCTCACAT
Organism: Rana kukunoris; assembly: GCA_029574335.1. Taxonomy (NCBI): domain Eukaryota; kingdom Metazoa; phylum Chordata; class Amphibia; order Anura; family Ranidae; genus Rana; species Rana kukunoris. The sequence goes on along the minus strand of CM056050.1, from coordinate 594,008,705 downwards.
GTGTGGTTTGAATACCGTTTACATATGCGGGCGCTACTCACGAATGTGTTAGCTTCTGTGCGCGAGCTTGGCGGGACGGGGCACGTTTCCTGGCTCCTAACTTTTTTAGCTGGCTCCTAGATTCCAAGCAAATTTGTCAAACCCTGGGAAGGAGAATGACCTTCTCTATGTCAGACTACTCGCTTTAACTCCTCATGCCACAAGCCCAAACAAACTCTGAAATATAAGAGTATCCCAACAAATTACCCAAAATATAACGTTTAGTCTCTATGAAGATATCTCCTTTAATATAGGTAAGTATTGTGCACAAAGTCCTTTAAGTGGGAAGGGGGTGGAGAAGTCCTGACGATGTAGATGCCCAATGTCTTCAGCCAGCTTAACAAGGACCCAGAGGGTATCTCTGTGTAATGGCATCCAATACTGCAAATAGCATGTGCAAAGGCGTCTCCTTGTTTAAACTTTAGTGGAAAGAAGTGAAATAAAGGTGTCTGCTTTCAGTGCCTCTTTAGGGTGCATAAAGGGTGGACTTCTGCCTGCTCACCAATCCTGAAGATACCAGGCTTAATGGAATAGGACGTCCTGGGATAGGCCCCTGTAGAATCTGTTACCAGAAAAAAGCGCCTGTCTGCACACCTTCTGACGCTGGGGTTAAGCAGGATCTGCACAGAGGATGATGAGGGTGACCCCCGACGGTCACTTGGGCGACAGGAAGCTGGCAGAAGGGAGATCCTCTCACAAACCCTCCAAAGGCTCTCTAGGCCGCGGTGCTCCTCATGACCCTCTGAGCGTCTGGGTCCCTGTTCTTAGCTGAAGGCCATGGTCCCCTTTTTTTTTTCTTGTTTAACTATTCTAAGATTAAATCGATATTTTCGGTTTATTTCTTTCTTGGGGGGAGGGAAGTACGTAGTGGAAGGGTTAGAAGGATAGCCAAATTACAAGGATAGAATTAAGGATAGAATTAAAATAATATAAGTAGAAATAGGGGATAGGAGAAAATAAACGTGTTTAAGGCGGCGTACACACGTACGAGAACCTCGTCGGGCTAAACTCATCGTTCCGCCCGACGGGGTTCCCGATGAGCGGTCGAAAAAGCTTGTCGAGCCAAAGTCCTCATTGAACAACGAGGAAAAAGAGAGCGTGCTCTCTTTTTTAGCTCAACGAGCTTCCTGACGGGACACTCGTCGGAAGTGTACACACGATCGAGCTTCTCGCCGAAATATGTCTCCCAGCGAGCTTCTCGCTGGATTCTGCCGAGAAGCTCGGTCGTGTGTACGCCGCCTGAGAGTAAAATAAGCAGAATGTATGCATAAGATGGTTTATTTGTAACGATGTATTATGACTATCTTTGTGAAAAAAATACTAAAATAAAGAATAAAAAAAAATATATATATATATATATATATATTTAGTGCAGCTCTGTATAAAAATCAAGCAGCTTATAACTTCAGCTTGTTCAATTTAAGCCTTGACAGAAAAAAAAAAAACCTGGAGGCTGATTTGGTTTTCATTTAGACACTTGCTTCAAAACCTAGCGTTAGACATGCTGTTCTAAAGCTCTCTGAGGCCCCGTACACACGGCCGAGGTTCTCGCTGAAAATCAGCGAGAACCTCGCTGGAATGCACATTCCAGCGAGGACCTCGGCCGTGTGTACGGTCTCAGCGAGCTTCCCGTCGGGAAGCCCGTCGAGCCAAAATAGAGAGCACGCTCTCTATTTCCTCGACGGCCCGCCTGGAAGAATGGCTGGTTGCCATTCCCGACGGGCGGGTCGCCGAATCCGACGGCCGGGAGAGAACCTCGACGGGCGGAACGATGTGTTCTGCCCGTCGAGGTTCTCTGCCGTGTGTACGGCACCTGAAAGACAGTCAAATGCCCCATTGCTTTAGTGGTGCTTCAAAGCCTCCGTACAAGTCTATGGCAAAGATGGCTTAAAGCACCTGAAGCTTTCATTCAGCTTTGGGATTCACTTTGTTTTGGAGGTGTTGCAAGCTCCATAATGTCAACAGCTCCATTCCATAGCTATCAGCTGAAAACGGGTCAGGCGGTGTACACACGACCGAGGTTCTCGCTGGAAACCAGCGAGAACCTCGCTGGAAGCTGCATTCCAGCGAGGACCTCGGCCGTGTGTACACAGAGCGCTCGCCCCGCCCGTCGGGAATCCCATCGAGCGAAAAGAGAGCACGCTCTCTTTTTGCTCGACGGCCCACCTGGATGAATGGCTGGTTGCCATTCCCGACGGGCGGGTCGCCGATTTCGACGGCCGGCAGAGAACCTCGACGGGCGGAACGATGTGTTCTGCCCGTCGAGGTTCTCTGCCGTTTGTACGCCGCCTCAAAGTAGTGCAGAAAAAAAGTGCACTCCTGTAATCCATAGAAGATAAATAAGGTTCGATCACAACGGTCTAGTAAACTTTTTTAATGGATATTGAAAAAAACATGAAAATGTAATCATAAATAAAAAGGTAAAGAAGATGAAACATTTGTTTCCCCAGCAAGTGATGACAAGTGAATACGGTAGGTAACGAGCATATACGGAGGTGCATGATCATAACATATTAAACTTGGAAACCAAGAATAGAATATGGTTAATTTCTCTGATTGCCGGTCTGGGTTGTCATGATGATGATCTCTACTGCCCCATATACACATAACAAGTTTGTTGAAAATTTCCCCCACCTACTGACACCTCAGACTGCCCCAATGACTGACACAACCACCAACTCTTGTATATTACAGACCCTTATACCACAAACTAAACACCCACACTCCACTAATAGATTCCCATCTCTAACTAATGACCCCTGCCCTCCACTAATAGCCCCCCTTATTCCTCTAACCACTCATCCTGCCCCCCCCCCCGCAAACAGAGCCCCCATCTTCATGCTACAGCCAATGTGAAATCCCCAGGGAGAAGCACTGACCATTCGGGATGCAGGGGGTTAATTCAGCCTGTGTCCCACTGAACCTTTCCGATTCAGCTTGTTCCTGTCCCCTCCTCACATCCAGCCTGTGCTCCCTGTGCCATCCAACCTGTGTCTCGCTGATACAGCTTGTTGCTGTCCCCTCCTCCCACCCAGCCTGTGCCATCTAGCATGTGCCACCCAGCCTGTGTCCCCTGTGCAACCCAGCATGTGCCATCCGGCCTGTGTCCCCTGTGCAACCCAACATGTGCCATCCAGCCTGTGTCCCATGTGCCCGTCGATACAGCTTGTTGCTGTCCCCTTCTCCCATCCAGCCTGTGCCTCACCGATGCAGCTTGTTGCTATCCCCTCTTCCCATCCAGTCTGTGTCCCCTGTGCCATCCAGCCTGTGTCTCGCTGATACAGCTTGTTGCTGTCCCCTCCTCCCACCCAACCTGTGCCATCTAGCCTGTGCCACCCAGCCTGTGTCCCCTGTGCAACCCAGCATGTGCCATCCAGCCTGTGCCCCGCCGATGGGATGAAGGAAAAAATCCTGGATCGCCGCACTCCTCGGAAAACAATGTCTTTATTTAAGCATAAGCAAACAAAATTTCAATAGAAAAAAACAGCCAAAATGCATGCAGTCAAAAACGGTGAGTGGACAAGGAGAAAAGGGCTGACATGTTTCACATCATGTGATGCTTACTCGTAGCCCCGCCGATACAGCTTGTTGCTGTCCCCTTCTCCCATCTAGCCTGTGCCCCCTGTGCCATCCAACCTGTGCCTCACCGATGCAGCTTGTTGCTATCCCCTCCTCCCATCAAGCCCGTGTCCCCTGTGCCATCCAGCCTGTGTCCCCGTTAGGGATGAGCCGAACACCCCCGCGTTCGGTTAGCACCAGAACCGTCGAACAGTCCGATCGTTTAGAACCCCATTGAAGTCTATGGGACTCGAACGTTCGAATTCAAAAACGATCATTTTAAAGACCAATTTTCAAGTTATTGTTGGAAAACGTCTTTCAGAACCCGGGTCTTGCCCCAGGGAACATGTATCAATGGAAAAAAGTCTTAAAAATGGTCGTTTTTTCAGGAGCAGGACTCCTGAAAAAACTACCGTTTTTAAAACTTTTTTTTCCATTGATAGTAGTATCAATGGGAAAAAAGTTTTAAAAACGGTCGTTTCGTTTCACTCGAATTTGCCGCGAACGATCGTTTTTGTTCGAAATTCGACGAACGATCGAACGGACGATGTTCGAGTCGAACATACGTTTGTTTCGAACGCGAAGCTCATCCCTAGTCCCCGTGCATAAAAGCACGCAAACACACATTACCATGCATGCAAAAATGCAGCTTTTACAAGCTTTTGCTGCTTTCCTTCTTTTAAGGACAATGGGTTTAGTTCCACTTTAGGATGGGGCAGTTGGGGGTGATAAAATGTGTCTCAATCGTGTGTTTTTATTGAACACCCGACCGCAAGTGTTAACATAGCCTTAGTGTGTAAATACAGCAGCAACGGGAGAGGACCACCACTAGGAGGTATGAACACCCAGGAGGTAATGTGGCCACCTAAAGAAGACCCGGGAGGTAAACGGAAGACAGAAGAATCGCCACATAACTTCTGTATTTATTGGCGTATAACACTCACTTTTTTACCCTGAAAATAAACTGTAAACTGTGCCTGCGTGTTATACGCAGGGGAGCGTGGAAAAAATGTTTTCCTGAAACTTCCCGTGTTATACGCCTGTGCGTGTTATACGCCGATAAATACGGTATATAGCATCAGGTAAGTAAAATGGGCATTTGGATTTTTTTTTGTGGGTAATTAGGGGTGGAAGGGGGGGTTACTAATATCAAAGAGACAACCATATAGATAGTGGGGCTGCCAAAGCAGCAGTGGGAGTCAAACAGTATCTATACCAGGAGGTCACCGACCCAAAGAACAAGACAAGGGTTACTAATAACCTGGAGTTGGTCTTTAGGTAACGACACAGTTACTTCTGAATAAACAGGCCCATGGCAGAAATGTTGATCCCACGCTGGTTTACTGCCAATCTTATCAGTCCTCTCCATTATATGATGAATGAAGGTGCCATGAGTAAATATTATTTTATTTAATTCTCATACAAACAGGTCGGCTGACGAGAACTGTGGGAATCTGCCAGTTAAATAATACCAAAGAGCCTGGAAGTGATGGCGTAAAATGATTTTTTTTCTGTGTGTTATGTGATGGTGTTTAAAGCAGAGCTGTATCCTGGCCTAGGCCAACAAGGCCAACAAGGCCCAGGCCTAGGGCAACACTTTGCAGAGGGGCAGCATGAAAAGAGTCCCCGCCGGCTTGCGCTACACTGTTAGGAAAATTAGTGTAGCGCCCCATAAAGCGGCCGTGCTGCTTCTAGTATGTGGGCGGCCGCCATTCCGCAACTGTGGGGGGGGGGGGGGGGGGCGCTTCCAATTTTGACTGTTTTGTCATCCTGGACCACAAACACTTCCTCACTGTGCTGTACTATATGTTTCTGCTGCACCATCTACTTAAAGTAGAACTATAGGCAACACTCTTACCATTCCTGTCCCATTGCGAAGATTTCCCATCACTTCCTGCTCTATGGGCAACCAGGAAGTAAGAGAAAATCTAAGTAAATGAAGGGAATCCCTTGCCCCCCCCCCCCTCAGAACTAGTGTCCCCACTCGAAAATGTCAGGGCGGGTCTAAAACAACACAGGATGTGGCCGTGACAGGAAGGGGTGGGTCATATTTAAATTAGGGGGTGCACGAGTTTAGTCAGGCCTAGGGCAGCACAAAACCTAAATACACCTCTGGTTTAAAGTTTGCTTTTTATCTCCTGCCCCAGACGAATAAAGGGGCACCTGTAGGTTAAACAAGTAAAGTAAAGTTGGAAAATGCCCTTTATATAGGTGAAGGCCATCTTTCTACTCGTTGATGCCTGGTCTTAATCTTACAGAGATGGCCTCATCCCATCCTGTGTAAATTAATAACTCCAGTGCTATCTAAAAGGAATAAAACAGGCCTAAAGGGCCCATCCTGCCCTGTTGCTAGGATGTTGCTAAAACACTCCCAGTTAGTACTGTTTGCCCCCACCATCAAGGGAGAGAGCTCTCGAACTCCCATACATCCGCAGTCAACTATCTTCTCCATAGCAGCATTGCTGAGCTTAGAGGTACTGCAACAGGGGAGAGAGAGTGCATGTGCGGAGGGTTTGAATCAGCTGGAAGTGCCTTAGCAATGTCCTAGCAACAAGGCAGTACAGGATGATGCCATCTCTGGGAGTTTTAAGGCCAGGCTTTGGGAGGCATGTAAATGGCCTACACCCAATTTCTGTGGACCCGATCCCATGTTGCTTTCCCCAGGTCTTGTCGGCTCTTCATTGGATAGATTGATAGCAGCACAACCATTGGTTCCCGCTGCTGTCAATCACATCCAATGAAGCGGCCGCCGAGGGCGGGGCCGAGTCATACAATCGGCGGCTATGGATGCCCCTTGATATAAATGTTTCTCTAATGCCGCGTACACACGACCGTAAATTCCGACCAGAAAACCATACATTTTTTTCCGACGGAATGTTGGCTCAAACTTGTGTTGCATACACACGGTCACACAAATCTTGTTGGAAATTCCGAACATCAAGAACACGGTGACGTACAAGACGTACGACTAACCGAGATCAATGAAGTTCAATAGGCAGTTCGGCTCTTCTGCTTGATTCTGAGTGTAACGGAAAGGCCCGTGGAATCCGGAGGCTCTTGCAGGTTGGGGGGTACTCCTGTTTCAGCTTCACCGATGACTCTTGTGTCTAAAGTCATCCTATGTCCACTAGGGGCATAGGATGACTGAGAAATTATATCTTGGATTACATGAGATGGGGCAGTAATGATAATTCACAATGTATTCCAGGATATCTTGAAATATTACAGGTTGTTGATTCTAAACCCAACCGGTCAATAGAAAGAGTGACTCATTCAATGTGGGAACACCGACTGTTAAGGTGTTAATTGGTGTATATAAGAGCCTGCCTTCTCAATAAAGATTGTCTATTCCTGTTGAACCAGAGAACAGAGCTGTGTCTCGTTTCTGGGGGGGAAATCTGTATGGGTCGTGTCGCCGGATTGTGGCTTGTCGATAATCTGTCTTGGGTTTGGAATGAAATATCTTAAACGGCGTTAACCCCTGTCCCATTTGGGGTTCCGGTACACTGTTTTTTTTTTTTTTTTTAGTAACTTGTATAGCACTACAAATGCAAACGAAATCACCTATAGGCCTCGTACACACGATCAAATCTGCCTGCTGGAAACGGTCCGCTGGACCGTTTCAGCAGACAGATTCGATCGTGTGTACGGCCGAGCCGACGGATTTGGCCACCCGACAGATTTCAAAGCATGCTTTGAAATCTATCGGGTGGGAATCCGTCTGCCCGACATGTCTGCTGGTTAGTACACTTACCAGCAGACATGTCGTCCCGCACCGCCGCCGCACCGCCGCCGAATGGATTCGGCACATGCGCGGAAGTGTTTTACTTCCTGGTGCGGTGACGTGGCGGCGTCAACGTCACCGCCACGTCACCGACACGTCAGCGCGCTCTCTGCTGGCGGGGATTTTGGTTTGCTCGTGTGTATGTGTGTGTGAACAAATCTGTCTGCTCGTGTGTATGGGGCCAAAGGCACTGTATCCAATGTCATCGTCCAGCATAGATGTGTCTTAATTTTTTTCCTGAAGGCCCGATGGTTCACTTCCATCCCAATGTCTGTAGGTAGAGCGTTCCATAGCCACGGTCCTTGGACTGCGAATCTTTGTTTCCCTATAGATTTGTAGTGGGACTTGGGGATACGGAGGAGGTTTTTGATTAGTTGATCGTAGGGCCCGATTCGGAGTGTAGTGTTTTATTTTCTCGCATAAGTATTGCAGCGCGATTCCTTGTGTGCATTTGTGGGTGAGGCAGAGGGTCTTGAATGTCACCCGATGCTTTACAGCTAGCCAGTGGAGGGACCTTTGGCCCCTTACAGATGGGAATTACATTCAGGTTTGCCTGTCAGTTTTTCAGGTGGACATGATCAGAAGCTCTATTCATCCATATGGTTGCTAGCACGTTGGCCAACAAAGCAATTGTGAGGTTAAGTACTGAGGATGGATAAGAAGACCTACTGTAATTAGCCATCTACATTCCAAGGTGTTCAGTAGGATTGAGGTTAGGACTCTGTACAGGCCATTTGAGTTCCTCCACCCCAAACTCATCCAACAATGTCTTTATAGAGCTGTCTTTGTACATAGGAGCACAACATTGCTGGTACAGAAAAGGACCCTTCTCAAGCTGTTGCCACATTGTCTAAAATGTCTTTATATGCTTTTGTGCTGCATATGGTAAAGGCAGCTCCCCCTAGGGACTGGTATATGACTATGCCAACAGGTTACTGCCCAGGTTAGAAAAAAGAGGGGAAAGGGGAATGGTGGGACTTTATTAATGAACGTTTACTGCCCAGGTTGTTAAGGAAGAAAGTCCTCCAGCAGGAACTGACTTATCAGGCAGTTAATAAAGGTCAAACACCAAGATACTTATCTCAGGGTTCACTTCTACACAGCTTCAGTACAGTAATGCTGCGTACACGCGATCGGAAATTGTGACAAAAATGTTTTAATGTGAGCTTTTGGTCGAAAATTCTGACCGTGTGTACGCTCCATTGGACATTTTCTGTCAGAATTTCCGACAACAAAAATTTGAGAGCTGGTCCTCAATTTTTCCGACAAGAAAAGTTATTGTCGGAAATTCTGATCGTCTGTACACAATTCCGATGCACAAAAAACATGCATGCTCAGAATCAAGCAGAAGAGCCAAACTGCCTATTGAACTTCATTGATCTTGGCTCATTGTACGTCATCGCGTTCTTGACGTTCGGAATTTCCAACAAGATTTGCGTGACCATGCATATGCAACACAAGTTTGAGCCAACATTCAGTTGGAAAAAAATCCACAGTTTTCTGGTCGGAATTTCCGATCGTGTGTACGCGGCATTAGAGAAATATTTATGCCAAGGGGCCTCTATTCACACCAGTCACTCCCGTCATCTGCCTCTAGGGCCCTAGTGCCCAACCTGCGGCCCTTTGGCCCTGTTTTTTTGGACACTAATCTATGTTTCCTTTGTATCCCTTGTATCATGTCCATGGTCTCTGCCCATTTCTTGTATCATGTCCGCAGTCTCTAACCAAGGCTTATATCATGTCCACATTCTCAGATCATCTCTTGTATCGTGTCCAAAGTCTGACCATTTCTTGTATCATGTCCAAAATCTTTAACTATTTCTTGTATGATGCCTGCACTCTGATAATCTGTTGTATAATGTCAACAGTCTCTGACCATCTCTTGTATCACATCAACAGTCTATAACCATCTATTGTATCATGCCTGCAGTCTCTGGCCATCTTTTGCATCATCCAATCAAAGAGAAAAAAAAAAAAACTGGCACCACGAGTTTCAGCCTCTTACATCGGCCTTAGTCATTTTGACTGAGACCGATATAAGAGGCTGAAACGCATCAATAATTACAGGTATTGATTCCTTTTTATGGATGGATCTATTAAATTTCATATGTTTTATCTTTGAGACATCGTGGTCCCGGATTTTTTTCTCTTTGATTGGACGATCGAATGCCTGAGTACTGGGGCTATCCGGGTACATGAGTCCTCATCTCATCCTGTTTTTTATTAAGGGTTATTTTGGGCTAGCAGCACGATTTCTGGAGATGTATGATCTTTTGCATCATGCCCACATTGACTGATCATCTCTTCTATCATGACCACATCCTCTGATCATCTCTTGCCTCATGTCCATTGTCTTTGAATATATCTTATTGTGTGTCAACTGTCTCTGATACTAAATATTCACCTCATTTTATGTGCAGCTTTTTGGCGGCCACACCTGAGCACCCCCTTATCAAGAAAGTTGACCACCACTGTCTTAGAGTCATAAATTGTGAACATTTGGGGGCATCTAGTGACACCTGGAAGCATTGCCGCATAATTCTCTCATGGCATTTCTATAGGGTCCTAACACCCTGCTACACAGAACTCTTCACTGGAAGCACCTGAATTCAGTAACTTGAAGCAGGGGCGGACTGACCATTTAGGCTCTCGGGCACTGCCCGAGGGCCCCATGCCCCTAGGGGGCCCCATCAGGGTTGTCAGACTCAGTAAAACCAGGGACAGTATGTAAAAATCTGTGGTTTTTTTTACATCTGTCCCTGAAATGTCCCTTACCGACATTCTTTTGATCTAAAAATACCAAGATTATCGCTGCCCCACCTCTCCAGTACCTTTTCAATGTGTGTATTCTGTGTGTGTATATTGTGTGTCTGTGTGTGAATACTCTGTATGTATACTGTCTGTGTGTGTGTATTCTGTGTGGCCGATTAATCTCCTATTGCCCGGGGGCACCATAATCTCCTATTGCCCGGGTGCCCCATAATCTCCTATTGCTCGGGGGCCCCATAATCTCCTATTGCCCGGAGGCCCCATAATTTCTTATTGCCCGGGGGCCCCATAATCTCCTATTGTCCGGGGGCCCCATAATTTCCTATTGACCAGGGGCCCCATAATCTCCTATTGCCCGGGGGCCCCATAATTTCCTATTGCCCGGGGGCCCCATAATCTCCTATTGCCCGGGGGCCCCATAATCTCCTATTGCCCGGGGGCTCCATGAGTTGTCAGTCCGCCCCTGACTTGAAGGGTGTGTCCACCTACTTTGGTCATAAAGTGTAGATGGTCAGGTGCCTATAAACCTTTAGCCAAATAGTGTATCTTCAAATATATTAAAAACCAAAAAATATACCAAAACACTGTACGTTCCGTAAATTATTAATTGAAAACCAGTCCAATGGCAGAAAATCATTAGCAACAAGTGATCTAATGGCATACTGGGAACTGATTTGCTGTTGTGTGTTACTGCTGCACTTAACAGAGGATTATTGGTCTTTTTGCAACTTTACTGAATAGATCAGTGGCGGCTAGTGCTCAAACAAATTGAAAAATACTTAAAAAAAAAAAACATCAGTTGCAGCCTCACTGTACCCCATCATATGCAGCCACTGTGCCCCATCACATGCAGCCACTTGTGCCCCATCACATGCAGCCACTTGTGCCCCATCAAATGCAGCCACTGTGACCCCCACCTGTCCGGTGTCTGCCCGGCACTTACCCCATCTTGGTGGCGGGATAGGCAGCAGGAGACGATGGTGAGCTGTGTGGAACGATCAGTGGGCCATCAATGCTTCGCTGCGTCTTTTCTTTTGTTCTTCCAATAGGATAGCCTCTGCCTTCAGCCAATCAGGTGACGGGTATTAGATCCCTGCTTCCTGATTGGCGGAGAGGCGGTTCAGTGTTAGAAAAGCAAATATTAATTTGCTTTTCTAACAAACCTGGGTGGGCTCCGAGCACAATGCTCTGCGCTCTGAGACCACCTTTTTTGAAGCCTATTAGGGCCTATGGCTGTAATCAGGTGTTTAAAAAAAACAATTGCTATTATTTTGGCATCCGAAAAGGATGCCTGAATAGGGGGTGGCAGCAGCGGCCATGGATAGATTCATGCTATGCATAAATCTACAAATTATAGGGGGTGGTGTGACAGAGGGGGTGGCGCCCGTGTGCCCTTAATGGACGCACTGCCACTGGAATAGATCCAGATACTTGTATACGGGAGGTGCCACATCATAACTGCAGATGTGTAAACACTCAGTGAATAGTCCTAATTAACACCTGAGAACACTTACATTGTCAGCCACCGCTACTGATCTTACTTCCACTTTCTCACCCCATGGGAATTTCCCTGCACAATTAGCTTGTGATTTCTATTGACACACATAGATAACATCAGCTTCATTACACAGAAATTTGGTTTTCAGATCTAGTAAAAAAATAAACAATAATCTGCTCCTAATTCAGAGGTGATGAGAGATGTTCTTATTCTGTAACCTGCTAAGTAAAGACGAGGACAAAGCTGTGTTTGGACATCTGATGGCCAAGAAACATGCAAAGGAAATACGGCTTTGGCACAGGTTCCAACCCTTCGGTCACCAGTAGGGATGAGAGAAATTTAGATTTTCGTCAAGAATCAGATTTCATCAGCATGCATTGGAGTTAATGGAATCAAAGGCAATACGGTAAACCCTAAATGGATAATAATGGGAATACAGATTTGTAGACATGTGCGTTCCCGTACGTAACAAATGGATTTTCGTACGAATTTGCTAGTATTCGTACATTCGGATCAATTCGAACATCCGAAAAGCTGAAAGAACCAAAATACGAAAGTTACGGAATTACGAATCAGCAAAATAACGGACAAGCCAAAATACGAATGTATGTATGGACAATTTTACTAAAATACAAAACACCGAAACAGCAAAAGAACGAAAATGACATCTATGGGCCAGATTCACGAACACTTGCGCTGGAGTATTTGGATATGCGCCGCGTAACTGTGATGATGCGCCGTCGTTTCTATGTGCCCGTACCCACCAAACTAGATGCGCCCAATAACGGGTCATTTGCGACCGGCGGAACGTTCCGACGCCAGAGTATCGTCAGCGCTTATTTTCGCTGGGCGCATCAGTCGCGCCCATTGATTTCCCCTGCAAATATGCAAATGAGGGATTTTTCCCAATTCACGAACGGATTAGCACCATACGCTGGCTACATGCGCCGCGCGTATCTCGTCCGTCCGGCGCAAAGTTATTTCTACAAATAGCTGCTTTATCTTTATTCCAGACGGCCACAGGTCAGCAGGAGAGCAGCTACAGCAGCGTTACCGACGATAAGAGCTAGCTGAGCACCCCAACTTGCAGGACAACACCTCTGTCCATGCTTGTCTGTCAAATTTTACAGCCATGGAGGAAGACATCATAGGTCTCCATAGCCGAGATGATGGCTGACAGCTCCTGGCCATTAAAGTTCAGCTTTCTCCTGTGTGTTTGCGGGGAACGGGAGCAGCCATCTCAGAACAAAAGTAACATCACTGCGGGGAGGGGGAGCAGGATATACTTTAGTGCCGGAATGGCGCTTCTACGGGCGCATTTAAACGCCCAACGGAAGGCATTGCGCTGACGTTTCCCGTGCAGTGGTGCCGACGGAAGTTGTGAGCATGCGCACAAAGGGGGCGAGTGGAGCCTCACTCACTGCGCATGCTCCGTGGTTGATGCGCTGAACGTAAGCCTCTGCGCTGGGCTCCGCCCATCATTTACATATGATCACACCCACTTCCACTTGCGTCGGGTTACGCCAGCGCATTATCGTTACTCTGGCGCAAGTTTACGCGCAACTGCTATGTGAATTACAGGACTTGCGCTGAAAGGGTCTTCAGAGTAACGTAAATGAGAAGCGTTACTCCAGAGGAAAGATACTCTCATCTACCTGAATCTGGCCCTTTAAGTCCTTTGTCTGTTCGTATTTTCATTCGTATGTTCGTATTTTCATTTGTGTGTTTTGTAAATCTGTTTCTTTGTCTATTCATAAATTTGTGTACTCGTATCGTTCTTTCGAATGGGCACTGGGCAGTGTAGTTAGTGAGTGATGTATCTCACTTACCAGTAATATCTTAGCCAATCAGCTTATCTCTTTTGTGCTGAGTCACATTGGAAGTGTAAAGCCTCGTACACAGGATCAGACTTCAAACAAACTTTTCCGTGGATTTTTGGCCGAAGGGAGTTGGCCGAACTTTTGAAACCAAAAAAATGTGTCCGATGGAGCGTACATATGGTCAGATTTTTAGGAAAACGCTCATTTTGAAGTTTGTTGGCAAAAAGTCTGACCGTGTGTATGGGGCTTAAGAGAAAGTCTATCTGTAATATGGATTAGCCGCGTGTTGAAAATGAAACTAAAATACGAGATTGTGAATGACCGCGCCGCAATGTATTTATGAAAGTACAAAATTACGAATCCATTAAACGAAAATTATTATCCAACTAAATTACGAATTTCGAATCAACGAAAATAAATTAGACAGAGCTACGAATCATTCAGTATAAACGAAAATAAAACTGTTACGAAAATACGAACAGGTCCGAATAGGAAAACTTGAGTCTTACGAAATACGAACGGGTCCAAATAGGAAAACTTGCGTCTTACGAAATTACGAATCTTTACGAATCTACGGAACGAAACAAAACAAAAAAAAAATGTTTTTTTTTGTTGTTGTGCACATGTCTACTGATTTGACACCCAGAGTGGACCATTTTACCCCTATACAAGCTCTATACAACTACAATAGTCTCAATATTATAATAAAAGCCAGAAAAAATACACAAATAGTGAAAATACATTTTAGTGTCACTTTACCGTAGTGTATAGCCCTAACTGACAACTTTAGAACTTAGTATTGAGAGAGACTGTAAGGAGAAAGGGACCTGTGGCGTGTATTTTTTTCCCCACATATAGAGCCTTCTAATGCCCTGTACACACGATCAGATTTTACATCGGAAAAACCTTGGATGTTTTTTCCGATGGAATTCCGCTCAAGCTTGGCTTGCATACGCACGGTCACACAAAAGTTCTCTGAACTTTTGACCGTCAAGAACGCGGTGATGTACAACACTACGACAAGCCGAAAAAATGAAGTTCGATGCTTCCAAGCATGCGTCAAATTGTTTCCGAGCATGGTTGAAGTTCCGATCGGAAAAGTCAGTTGGAGCCTACACACGGTCGGAATTTCCGACCAAAAGCTCACAAATTCTGACTGTGTGTAGGGGGCATTAGGGTGGTTTGATCACGTCTGAGTTTTTTTTTTTTTTTATCTATAATTAAAAATAAGCCGTCAATTTTGAAAAAGAAAACAACAACTTTTTACTTTCTGCTATAAAACATATTCAATAAAATAAAATAAAAAATCAAATTTCTTCATAAATTTAGGCCAATAGGTATTCTGTTACATGTTTTTGGTAAAAAATCCCAATAAGCATATATTGATTGGTTAATGCTAACATTATAGCATCTACAAACGATGGCATATACAGTGGATATAAAAAGTCTACACACCCCTGTTAAAATGCTGGGTTTCTGTGATAAAAAAATCTGAGACAAAGATGTAACAGAATGGCCCGTGACACCCAGAGACGTTGGAAAGATGAGAGATACTCTTGTGCCAGCAGCACCAAAAACTCTTGGGTCGAAATCCACCCTGTGCCCTTTTGGGTATAGGGTGGCTAATAGTGAATCATAATTCATATTACATGAGATGGGACATTAATAATACTTCATATTGCAGGACTGAGATATCACAAGGAGTCATGATGACATGGCCAGGTCAGCCAGTGAGTCATACCTTTTGTATAATAGGCTATTGAAATATCCTAAGGTGTTGGCTATTCAATGTAAAGACACCCACTCTCACTGCCATTGTGTGACAAAGCTGTATAGAGAACTTATTCAACTACTATTCAAGGTTAATTGAACACTATTGATAATACGGTGCCGTCATGTCTAGCTACCAATTAAAGAATTATCCTCAGTGAGTGAATAGGGGGGTGGAGATTACATTGTCCTGTGATTAACTGCATTATGTTGTACTGGATATAAGCAAGCTAAGAACCAATAAAGTTATTTATACATTTTGGAAACTAGAGAACGGAGCGCTGTCTCGTTTATTCTGGGAAATGGAATGGATCATGTCTGCCTGGTTGTTGGTGTGTCGGATAAGCTTGTCGTGGATGGATGGAAGGTTGTAATCGGTGGTAACCGTTACAAAAGATAAATAATTTCAGAACGTTTTCCACCTTTAAATGTGACCTATAAACTATACAGCTCAGTTGAACAACAAACTGAAATCTTTTAGGTGGAGGGAAGTTAAAAAAATAAAATAAAATAAAATCTGATTGCATAAGTGTGCACACCCTTAACGCTAATACTTTGTTGAAGCACCTTTTGATTTTATTCCAGCACTCAGTCTTTTTGAATATGAGTCTATCTGCATGGCACATCTTGACTTGGCAATATTTGCCCACTCTTCTTTGCAAAAACAAATCTGTCAGATTGGAGGACATCTCCTGTGCCCAGCCCTCTTTAGATCACCCCACAGATTTTCAATGGGATTCAGGTCTGGGCTCTGGCTGGGCCATTCCAAAACTTTAATCTTCTTCTGGTGAAGCCATTCCTTTGTTGATATGGATGTGTGCTTTAGGTCGTTGTCATGCTGAAAGATGAAGTTCCCCTTCGTGTTCAGCTTTCTAGCAGAAGCCTGAAGCCCGAAGGTTTTGTGCCAATATTGACTGGTATTTGGAATTGTTCATAATTCCCTCTACCTTGACTAAGGCCCCTGTTCCAGCTGAAGAAAAACAGCCCCAAAGCATGATGCTGCCACCACAATGCTTCACGGTGGATATGGTGTTTTTTTGGTGACCTGCAGTGTTGTTTTTGCGCCAAACATATCTTTTGGAATTATGGCCAAAAAGTTCAACCTTGGTTTCATCAGACCAGAACACATTTTCCCACATGCTTTTGGGAGACTTCAGATGTGTTTTAGCAAACTTTAGCTGGGCTTGGATGTTTTTCTTCGTAGGAAAAGGCTTCCGTCATGCCACTCTACCCCATAGCCCAGACATGAAGAATACGGGAGATTGTTGTCACATGTACCACACAGCCAGTACTGGCCAGATATTCCTGCAGCTCCTTTAATGTTGCTGTAGGCCTTTTGGCAGCCTCCCTGACCAGTTTTCTTCTCATCTTTTCATTAATTTCGGAGGGATGTCCAGTTCTTGGTAATGTCACTGTTGTGCCATATTTTTTCCACTTAGTGATGACTGTCTTCACTGTGTTCCATGGTATATCTAATTCCTTGGAAATTCTTTTGTACCCTTCTACTGACTCCTTTTAACAATGAGATCCCTCTGATGCTTTGGGAAGCTCTCTGCGGACCATGGCTTTTGCTGTAGGATGCGACTAAGTAAATGTCAGGAAAGACCTACTAGAACAGCTGAACTTTATTTGTGGTTAATCAGAGGCACTTTAGATGATGACAGGTGTGTACTGATGCTCTAACATGAGTTTGAATGTGATTGTTTAATTCTGAACACAACTACATCCCCAGTTATAAGGGGGTGTGCACACTTATACAAGTTTTTTATTTTTACTTTCTCTCCCTAAAAGATTTCAGTTAGTTTTTCAATTGAGTTGTATAGTTTATAGGCCACATTAAAGGTGGAAAAAGTTCTGAGATGATGTATCTTTGTACATCACAGAAACCTGACTTTTTAACAAGGGTGTGTAGACTTTTTATATCTACTGTATATACTGGATTTTTTTTTATATATATATTCTAATAAGTGGCGACCAGTGATTTATATATATGTAGCGACCTGCTCCTGTTGAACAGGCGCTGCTGTAAATTTAGTGGGGGTCTGAGCTGTTATTTGGCTCAAACTAGTTATTAATGGCAAATTTAGCCTCTGTTCCAGCCATGGCAGTGTTGAGAGTTCCACTATTGTTCGCCTGGGGGTGTCATTACCACCCCAGGCCAAGGGTGGCAGCAGCAAAGTCAGGGTGTATTGGGTGTCCTCCTCGGCAGTGAATCAGTGGGAGTGGTTGCCTCACTGTGCATGCTGGGGAAGGGTACTTAAGGGCAGACACCATTGGCGGGGGTCTGTCGTCCCACGCGCCTTGTGGCCTGTCTGGCCTGGGGTACGTGTCCTGAATCCTGGCTCCGGGGACCACGTTGGCCTCGTAGGCCCAATAGTCAGACTGGGGCCTGCTTTTTCAGAGGTGATCCTATGCCGTCGGTCCTGCAGGAGAAAGCCACTTGCAAGAGGCTGGTATGTGGAGAGAGAAGGCCTGGAAACTTCATCGAAGGAAGCACTATACACTGAGAGGCTTGACAGTTTCGCCTGTCGGGTATAAAGTTTTACTAAAGCTAAGCTGGAGAGTTCCAGGTGCTAAATCCTGTGGCAGGGGATTCTGGACCATAAGTGTCTCCTCATAAAGGAAGGTCTGTGGCAGAGACTGTACTTTATTCTGTGCGCCATTCCGACTGCTAGGCCAGTGAGAGGGACCTATCCGGGTGAGCAATACCCACTCTGGCTAGAATGGCAACGAGAACTGTATGCTGGAAGCAGTAGTGTTTCCTATTTGTGACTATACACCTGAACCTACCTACCTTTCCACCCCTTCCCACTTCTTTCTGTTGAAGTTCTACAAATAAATCCCAGAAAAAGAGGTGCATTGTGTGGACATTGAAATTCTTCAGACACTTATTTTGCCCTGGACGGCGAGAAGTTAGAGGTAACATGCCACTCAAAAATAATCAGCAGCTCCTTCGGGGGTAGTGCTACATGTATATGTATGTGTGTGTGTGTGTGTGTGTGTGTACATAGATATATACATGTTTACAATTTGTAGGGGGCCTTATGGGGGGCTTGGTGAGTTGGCTAAACCTAATCTTTGATTATCATGCTGTCAATTGTCCCCCATTGTTTCCTGCAGTTTCTGCATCTGTACTATATACACGGGTGCAGATCTATCTCTAGCATAGGTGTGCGCACAGGGTGTGCCAGGTGTGCCCAGGCACACCCTAATCACCCTGTGCAGCACAGATTGCCTCTACTGCCCTGGCTCCCCCTTCCTTCCCCCCTCAACACTTAGAGCTTCCCTCCTCTCCTCTTCCACCGGCTATTGTTGCGGGGATGTTTTAGGATGAGTGGGGGAAGGGGCCAGTAAATATGCAATTTACCTGTCCCTTCCCTTTCTGAATGAACATTTTGAGTGATCGGTAGTGTATGTTTGAGCTTTGGGGTGCACACCCTAATGCAATAGGCTGTGCACACCTATGATCTTTAGTTATTTTAATATCTCCCGATGCCTTGCACCCCCTATGGACACCAAGCTGTAGGTGCCAGCACAATGACATCCACAGGGTGCATGCATCCTAGGGTGACAACTCTGCTCCTGCACAGAGAGCTGCTCAGAGTGTGTTGTCACCCAATGACCCTGGAGTCAGAAAACTGACTGGAATGTTGGATAAAGAACATTTGCATTTAAAAAACAACAAACTGCTGGAAAAAGTGGAAGGTAAGCTATATTTTTTTATTTTAGGTTTCATTACAAGTGTCTTAAAGGAGTTGTAAAGGATTTTTTTTTTTGCTGAAATGACTGTTTACAGGGTATAGAGACATAATAGTTAACTGATTTCTTTTAAAAATGATTAAAAATAGATAAAAATCAATCATATAATGTGCCTGCAGTTTCAGTTTCGTTTTTCATCTAGTTTCATGCTTCTGTGAAGGACAGAGACACAGAGCCAATACAGGGCAGTGTTTGTTTTTAAAATGAAACTGATTGGTGCTGAGGGGTTTTAGACACACAGTAATCACACCTTCTTGATCAGAGACCACAGAGAGAAGCTCTCAGTACTTTTTTCATAAGGAAACAGACAAGCAGGAAGTGTGGAGATCGGAGAAGGATTACAGCAACTTCAAAGCAAAAACGAACAATGAGGACATTAAACCAGTATTGCAGTAAGGTAAAGGAAGCTATTCAGCTAATAAAAAAGTCATTTAGTTACCCTGTAAATTGAAAGTACATTTTGTAACATGCATTAAAAAAAAAAAAAAAGTGAGAGAAACAGAAAACTCCAGATTCTAAGTCTAATTCCAGGTCAAAAATACTGGAGATAAGACCAGTGCCAAACTTGCCAGGAGCGTGACAACATAATTAACCTAATAGTTGCTCATCCCTAGGTATACTAGAGGAGCAGGCGTTAACTGATAGCTGAAGACGTAGTTACAAGTAAGTTATACAGACAACCCTTCCAGATCATTGATAAGATATTGGCTGTGTCAGCCTGGATACTGCCCATTGAGTCATCAACGATAATGATATTGTTAGCACAATCACTATCCCCAAGTGTACATAATAACAGTAATTAAATAGTAATAGCTTACAGATTTGTTGCAGGGTGTTGTAGTGATCTTGGGACAAAACATTAATGGTAGTTAGGAGCAAAAAGCCCAACCATTGTCTCCATTTGGACATACAGATCCCTTCTGTGCGAGAACTCGTCAGGACGGGTCGCTTTAAGTTTTTTTATTTTTTATTATTATTTATTTTACTTTTTTTTTTTTTTTTTACACTGTTTAAAAAAAAAAAATGTGGGTAATTTTTATTCCTATTACAAGTAATGTAAACATCCCTTATAATAGAAAAAAGCATGACAGGTCCTCTTAAATATGAGATCGGGGGTCAAAAAGACGTCACATCTCATATTTACACTAAAATGTAATAAAAAAATAAATTGGTTCTTTAAGAGCTATGGGCGGGAGTGATGTTTTGATGTCACTTCCGCCCTGCTATTGTATGGAGACGGGTGGGGGCCATCTTCCCCGTTCTTGTCTCCATAACCAGCCACGATGAGGACCCGGTAAGCGGCGGAGGGCAAGGTAGAGCGGTGGGAGGGGGGCCCCTCTCCCGCCGCTGATAACGATGATCTCACAGCGACTCCGCTGCTGAGACCACCATTATCGGAAACTGGGCCGTCGGCTGAAGACGAGGATATATGGGTTATAGCAGCTAGCTGCTGCCATACCAGAGATATTCCCCCTTCAAACAGCTGACATATATCATCGTGCGGCGGTCCAGAAGTGGTTAAATCACCACTTTTAGCCTCACCAAACATTCTTCCAACTAACTACCAAAGTAAGGAGAATTCTTCCAACTAACCACCAATGTAAGGAGCATTCTTCCAACTAACCACCAATGTAAGGAGCATTCTTCCAACTAACCACCAAAATAAGGATCATTCTTCCAACTAACCACCAATGTAGGGAGCATTTTTCCAACTAACCACCAATCTACGGAGCATTCTTTCTGCTAACCACGGATGTAAGGGGCATTCTACTTGCTAACCACGGATGTAAGGAGCTTTCTTCTTGCTGACTACTAATGTAAGGAGCATTCTTCCCACTGACCACCAATGTAAGGAACATTCTTCCCACTGGCCACCAATGTAAGGAACATTCTTCCCACTGACCACCAATGTAAAAGGTATTCTTCCCACTGGTCACCAATGTAATGAGCATTCTTCTCACTGTCCCTTAGTGTAAGGAGCATTCTACCAACTAACAACCAATATAAGGAGCATTCTTCCAACTAACCCCCAATATAAAGGGCATTCTTCCAACTAACCAGTACCACCAATATAAGGAGCATTCTTCTTGCTGGCCACTAATGTAAGGAGCATTCTTCCCAAGGATTACTTATATGAGGAGCATTCTTCCAAATGACCACCATTGTAAACACATTTTTTTCCACTGACACCCCCTCCCTTCCACATTGTAACACAATATTCTTTCTACAGACTACTAATTTAACAGAACATTCTTCCAACTAACCACCAGAGTAAGGAGCATTCTTCCAACTAACCACCAGAGTAAGGAGCATTCTTCCAACTAAGCACCAAAGTAAGGAGCATTCTTCCAACTAACCACCAGAGTAAGGAGCATTCTTCCAACTAACCAACAGAGTAAGGAGCATTCTTTCAACTAACCACCAATGTAAGGAGCATTCTTCCAACTAACCAACAGAGTAAGGAGCATTCTTCCAACTAACCACTGGCCACCAATGTAAGGAGCATTCTTCCCACTGGCCACCAATGTAAGAAGCATTCTTCCTACTGATCACCAATGTAAGGAGCGTTCTTCCCACTGGCCACCAATGTAAGGAGCATTCTTCCCACTGATCACCAATGTAAGGAACATTCTTCCCACTGATCACAAATATAAGGAGCATTCTTCTCACTGATCACCAATGTAAGGAGCATTCTTCCCACTGATCACCAATGTAAGAAACATTCTTCTCACTGATCACCAATGTAAGGAACATTCTTCCCACTGACCACCATTTTAAGGAGCATTCTTCTCACTGCCCACCAGTGTAAGGAGCATTCTTCTCACTGCCCACCAGTGTAAGGAGCATTCTTCCAGCTAACCACTAATATAAGAAAACGTTCCTCCAACTAACCACCAATATAAGGAGCATTCTTACCACTGACAACCAATGTAAGGAGCATTCTTCCAAATGACCACTATTTTAAGGAGCATTAAATCTGAGGCCGCGTACACACGTACGAGAACCTAGTCGGGCTAAACCCATCGTTCCGCCCGACAAGGTTTTTCGGCCGGCCGTCGAGTTCGTCAACCAGGCTGTCGAAAAAGGCGTCGAGCCATTAGTCCCGATGGCCCGTCGAGGAAATAGAGAACCTGCTCTCTATTTTGGCTCGATGCCTCCCTCGGCAGTTTGCTCGGCGAAAACATACACACGATCGAGCTTCTCGGCAGAATATGGATCCCAGCGAGCTTCTCGCTGGATTCTGCCGAGAAGCTCGGTCGTGTGTACGGGGGCCTCACTGATCTCCAATGTTAGGACCATTCTTTCCATAGACCACCAATGTAATCAGGGCTCTTCTTTCAAAAAACCTGGAGAAAAGCTGTATGCTAATCACCTTAGTATAAGGCTTTTCTCCAGGTTTTTTTTTCATTCCTTCACCATTGATAATGGTCTTAAGCAGATTCATTGGTTTGGACTACATTATAGTCTCCTGTATATATACAGTTGAGCTGTTTTTGGTTTAAGGTTATATTATATTCTGATATAACCGGGACCTAGGGAACATAACAATCCCTACTCCGGTGGCCTATCCACACCCATCCTTTCCCCGTCTGTCACCTGCCTTGCCCTTTACAACTTATCTGCAGTGCGAAGATATCTTCTATATGGAAGATAGGAGCAACTGGCCCTTATGATTATTTTCCGACATACCATTGGATTTGGAATCTTGTGAACAAGACTGTTGTCCCCCCGCAAGATAGTAAGACCCGTTGTCTTTCATGCCACCAGCGAACCTTGAATGTGCCCTGACGAAGCTTAACAGTGAAACACGTTGATGCACAAGTGCTCACTATATGTCATGTATTATAATATATTATATGTATATATTATATGTAATGTATTATAATATATATGTTTTTTAATTCTTCTATATACCATGTACTTTTTTCAATAAATATTGTAATTTTCCCGTTATATTCTCCATTGTTTACTGTACCTTAAAAGTCTGACCTTGGTTTACCATATTGGTGCCCTAAACATACAGCCAGTGCTACAATGGAATGGTTTAGATCAAAGCATATTCATGTGTTAGAATGGACCAGTCACACTCCAGACCAAAATCATATTGGTGCCCCTTTTTATAACTTGCAGTAGTGAAAATTTGTATTCCATTTATTTTTACCTACTGTGTGATTATTATGTTTGTCACTATTATACACTGACCCACCTTCAGTTTTAGACTGTGTTTGCACATATTAAGCTCACTACAGGAATACCTTTACATTTATATTTACTTATTGTACCTATTGATGAATATTTTTATGTTTTAGTCCCATACTATACACTGGCCGATATTCAACAGCGCAGCACCATAATTTTATACTTTAATGCCCTCAGTCTTTGATCGTCCCTTGTACCATGCCCTCAGCCTCTGACCGTCCCTTTTGCCATGCCCTCAGTCTCTGACCGTCCCTTTTGCCATGCCCTCAGGCTCTGACCGTCCCTTGTGCTATGCCCGCAGTCTCTGACCATACCTTGTGCCATGCCTGTAGTCTCTGACCGTCCCTTGTGCCATGCCCGCAGTCTCTGACCCTCCCTTGTGCCATGCCCACAGTCTCTGACCGTCCCTTGTGCCATGCCCACAGTCTCTGACCGTCCCTTGTGCTATGCCCACAGTCTCTGACTGTACCTTGTGCCATGCCCGCATTCTCTGACTGTCCCTTGTGCCATGCCCTCAGTCTCTGACCGTCCCTTGTGCCATGCCCACAGTCTCTGACCATCCCTTGTGCCATGCCCTCAGTCTCTGACCCTCCCTTGTGCCATGCTCACAGTCTCTGACTGTACCTTGTGCCATGCCCGCATTCTCTGACCGTCCCTTGTGCCATGCCCTCAGTCTCTGACCGTCCCTTGTGCCATGCCCGCATTCTCTGACCATCCCTTGAGCCATGCCCTCAGTCTCTGACCGTCCCTTGTGCCATGCCCGCATTATTTGACCGTCCCTTGTGCCATGCCCTCAGTCTCTGACCGTCCCTTGTGCCATGCCCGCATTCTCTGACCGTTTCTTGTGCCATGCCCACAGTCTCTGTGGGCTGTGATGTGAAGGGGAGCTCTGTGGATTCTTATGTAAAGAAAGGGCTGTGGTTACCAGAGACGCCCTTACATCAGAAATTCCCTTTACATCAGAGTCTGCAGTTGTCCCTTTTTCATCAGAATTGTCAGAGTTCTGCTTTACATCAGGGTCCACAGAGTTCCCCCTTACACTGTAAAGAAGAACCCTGTGCTTGGTTTTATTAACCTGACCTTCATGCAAACGGAGAAATATGTTTTTCGCTAGCACATTATGAGAAACGTACCCTAGAACGAAGCCCTATAGTACCGTGATGTCACAGCTGAAACAGCTGACAAATTTTCCTGGTCTTTATTCTAGGTTCGTAGCCTCCGGCTACATGAGTGATAGCTCATGCGCGTGGGAGCCACCATTTCTGGCACGGGCTCTGAAGGTCCAGCACTGTAAGCTGGACCTGCAGAGCACATGCGCAGATGGTGTTATTGGCTGCATGCACTCTGAATATCTCCTAAATGGTGTAGGTTTAGGAGATATTCACATTACCTACAGGTAAGCCTAACTATAGGCTTTCCTGTAGGTACAAGTGGTAGTACAGGTAGTTCAATGCTTCCAAGCATGCGTCGACTTGATTCTGAGCATGCGCGGGTTTTTGGTCCGATGCTTTTGTGTACTAACCATCGTTTTGGTCCGATGGATGCAGATTTTAAAGCAAGAGTATGATTGGATAATTAAAGAAACAGCCCTCCGACTTAATTATTGCCCACTGCGCTTGATTGAGAAACCTGTCAACTAGCTGCTGCTATAAAAGTATAAAATGTGAAAATAATATACGTATATGTACTGCACCATCAAATAAAGCAGGTGACCTGTAATATATAAAAGCAGCGCTGCTTTTATATATTACAGGTCACCTGCTTTATTTGATGGTGCAGTACATATATATTATTTTCAGATTTTAAAGCAATTTTTAAAACTTTGGTCCGATGGACAACGGTCCGATGGGCCGTACACATGATCAATTTGGTCCGATGAAACTGGCCTTAAGGCCAGTTTCATCGGATCGGTCTGATCGTGTGTACGCGGCCTTAGGCTCAAAAGTTCCTAAATGTCTTGCAGGACAATTTCATGGGTCAGATGGTAGATGCACCAACTAGAAGCAAAGCATTACTAGACCTACTGATTATCAACCATACAGCCATGATCACGAATGTGGAAATAAGGTGCAATTTAGGCAACATCGATCACAGGTCAATTAGCTTCAGTATAAATCACACAAATAGGAAACATAAGGGCAATCTTTTGCTCGTTATCTTCAATGACCAGGGGATTTATTTTTGTATTTTATTTGGAGAACCTAAATAGGAGAAGAGATTTAATAGGATACACTAAATAAACTATTCATAGGTGAGGACGACCCTTTCAATAGAACCGTGTAGCAGATTATCTGCTGAACCTTACAACGCCTGTATGGAATGAACAAGTCCCTTTGTAGCTGAAGGAACTCAGTGAACTTTGCCTCTTCAAGACACTAGCCAGTGTCTCCTCTAGCTTGCACCCAGAAGCTGACTTTTAGCACCCAGAGAGGGTATAATGGCACAAGTCCCAGGGATCCCCTGTGGGGGGTTTGTACTCAGGAGGCTCCAGAAACATTCACGGCAGCCTTCTTTAGCAGTACTAGATGGGATCCGTGGACATCTTCCCTCAGTCAGCTCACAAGAACCATGGGTTGCTACTTCAATGTTTCAGGTCCTCAGGTCACATGTTAGCCTGCACTTATGAGGGGTGACAGCCCCCTCCTCCCCTGGACCCCTCTTTCTCTACAGAAGACCAATAGCCCATGTGCTCCTCAGATATGAATACACGCACGTTTTACAAATGATATTCGAGTGTGGGCAACTTTGCCCACACTCTCCTACACTCCTATTCGCCCTTGGTGCACCTGACATGGGGGGTGCATCTCTGTCATGTGATAGATGTGTATACAACAGAGCGCAGCACGCTCTGGATGATTTCAACCATCTAATACATGCTTGCAACCAAACACAAGAAGGCTGACAATGGAAGTGTAGAGGCATCCTGCAGAGTGACATTGGCGGACTTGCAAAAGCGATCCAATGTCTTCAGAGGCTGATACCACAATCTCCTATTTACTGTGAGTAGCTAAAGTTCTTTCAAAAGTTTTTTTTAATTTCTTCATTCTTTTTTAGCTGTCTTTGAGCTTTCAGTTAGATCAGCAAGAGATTAAGGGACAATATTCTGACTCTGATTGTTGTGATAGCGATATATCCCTTGCTGAGACCTCTATGCCTGCCCTGTATAAGTAGATATACTCACTGCGGACAATCCTTGTCAGATAGCTGAACTCGTCAATACCGATTCATTCAAAAGAGGTGTTTATTCTTTAACTTCAGATGGTTACAGCATATAACAGGAACAGCAAATGAATGGTAATAGTATTGTGCGGTCAAAAGATGATGCCTTTCCCAAGTACCGTGCAGATACATGTGTGTCCTTGTACATGTGGCTTGCTAGCTGAGGGAATGACACAGGAAGTACTACCCAGAGGAAGTAGGGAGAGGCATACATAAACTGGAAAATGTGGTAACTAACGAGGAATTACAGAGAACATATACATTGCAAGAAAGGCCACTAGATGGCAGCATAGGATAACACATAGATTTAGCTATGAGAAAATAGTTAAGCAAACCACACTATATGAACTCTAATCTATATAACAATGCTAATATTAACTGAGGCAATGCATCTCATATTCTATGCCCATATTGGGGCAGCACACTCCCCGTCTGGCATGGTAATGCCACTATTTACCTAATACAACGGTAGTTATGCAAATAAACAACAGCGCAATTTGCTTGATGTCTTGAAAACCTGAAAGACATAATAGAGAACATGCATATAATGCAACAACAACTATAATATAAAGCTTCAAGTTGTGACAACTAAAGTACCAGATACTTCCTTCTCGAAGTCGCAGGTAGGATCCAACAGCATACCCAAGTAAGTTCAGTCTCCAAACGGCAAGAGCAAAATGAGTTCCGTGATAGGTCTGATGAAAGTCTTTACAGTCCCTTGTCTTGAAACTTTCACCTCTTCATGGTAGTGCCGTATGAGCAAAGTGGTGATGTGATAGCGAGCAGGTATAATGAGAGGATTCTGTTCTTGCTCACTGAACTTAGCCTTGTTTAAGCGTCCACCAACCCTTAACGTGCCATCATTGTCAATGAATGAGTTCAGGTTAGCAATTGGACTGTTTTTTGGAATGTCCCCCTTGTCACGGATACGTCTGATTTCTGAGCCAAAGACATCCTGTTGTACACTGCGTATTACGATCAGTTCAGCTTCAGCAATGTCTTTTGCAGAAAGAAGCTTTTGGCACATGTGCCAACCTTGACAGTGAGCATCTGTGGGCTTTGTGTGAAAGCAGCGTGCAATATGAACTAACCTTGCGGTGGTGCGTACCAGCCTTGTCCACTTGGAGAAACGTTCAAAGCGTTGACAGCCCAAGGCACGTCTTTGTTCAGTTCTGGTGACAAGGGTTTTAACTTCAGGACGAACCTCTGGATCTTTGTCGGGTTCTAGAAGACTGAAGACATCAGCCGTGGTTTCTTCTGGATCAGCCAGCAAGAATTCAGGACCTTTTAACCAAGAAGAATTTACAAAGGCACTCGCAGACACTGGCCTGGTGCCATGATCTGCAGGATTAATTTCAGATGGAACATAATGCCATTGTTCAGGTTTAGATGATTTTCTTATTCTTTCTACACGGTTGCTGACATAGACATAGAAACGTTTAGTCTGGTTGTATATGTAGCCCAGAACAACCTTGCTGTCTGTGTAGAATTTGATGTCATCTATCTGAATGTCTAGCTCACGCAGTATGAAATCTGCAATTTCTACAGCTAGCACAGTCCCACAAAGTTCAAGCCTAGGAATTGTGTGTTCAGGCTTGGGTGCTAACTTAGCTTTCCCAAACAGAAACCCTACATGGGTTAGATTAGCTGAATCTCTCGCCTTGAGGTAGGCAACGGCCGCTATGGCCTCAGTAGATGCATCTGAGAAGATGTGAAGCTCTTTCCTCTGACTGGTAGCAAGGGAAGTTGGAGTGTAGCAGCGTGGTATACAGATTCCATCTAAGGCATGTAACGATTGTTTCCAGGACTCCCACTTTGAAAGTTTGTCTATTGGTAGTGGAGCATCCCAATCTTTGATAGTCTCTGAGAGCTGCCTAAGTATGGATTTACCTTGTATGGTGATGGGGGCCACAAATCCCACTGGATCGTATAGGCTGTTCACCACTGACAGAACTCCACGCTTGGTAAATGGCTTGTCTGCAGAGCTGGCTTGAAAACCGAAGGTGTCTTTTAATAAGTCCCACCGAAGGCCCAGACTTCTCTGCACAGGTGGCATGTCCATCCCCAGATTTAAGTCTTTAAACCCTGTGGTATGATCGCCAGGTCGAAAGGCTTTCATAACAGCAACACTGTTTGAGGCAATCTTGTGTAGTCTGAGGTTAGCCTCAGAAAGCATACCTTGTGTCCTTTGGAGCAGGTCTATGGCTTCTTCCACTGTAGGTAAAGATTTAAGTCCGTCGTCCACATAGAAGTCTCTCTCGACGAAATGTCGAGCATCTGCACCATACTCCTGTTCTCCATCAAGAGCAGTTCTTCGTAAACCGTATGTCGCAACGGCAGGTGAGGGGCTATTTCCGAAAACATGAACCTTCATGCGGTATTCAATCATCTCATTGTCCATGTTGTTGTCACGGTGCCACAGAAACCTTAGGAAGTTCCTATGGTCTTCTCGTACAATAAAGCAATGAAACATTTGTTCAATGTCAGCAGTTATGGCAACTGGCTCTCTTCTGAACCTCATGAGTACACCTACAAGGTTGTTGGTTAGGTTAGGGCCAGTGAGAAGAATATCGTTCAGGGATACGCCCTGATGCTTGGCACTGGAGTCGAACACTACCCTGATTTGTTTTGGCTTACGTGGATGGTACACTCCGAAGAAAGGTAGATACCAGCACTCATCGTGTATTTGAAGAGGTGGAGCTGGCTCAGCGTGCTCATTGTCAAAGATCCTCTTCATAAAGGTAATGAAATGGTCCTTCATTTCAGGCCTGTTCTTTAGTGTTCGTTGAAGTGAGTTGAATCTGGATAAAGCCTGTTCACGATTGTTTGGCAGTTTGACCTTTGCAGCACGAAGAGGCAATGGTGCAACCCAGCTGTTGGACTCATCCTTGAAGAATTCTTTGTCCATTATTTTGATGAACTCTCTGTCTTCAACTGACAAGGCTATTTTGTTGTCGTCACTTGTGGTACAAAACACTGTGGTACCTAGGTTGTCGTCACAAAGGATAGGAGTGACATCAGGTACTTGGATGATGTCAAGAGGCTTCTCCTTTACTTCATAATGGTGAGGGCACTCTTTGAAGTGGGATGCACGTCCATTTCCTAACATGTACGTTTTGAAGGAGTGGATCTCAGATGACGTACACATTCTATCCAAGCATACATCGCCCACTATTACCCAGCCTAGATCAAGTCTTTGTGCATAAGGGGCATCCTCAGGTCCATCACACTGCTCACGTACCTTATGTACTCTGAGAATGTCTCTTCCTAGCAAAACTAAGATTTCAGCATTAATGTCCATTGCGGGAATCTCATCAACAAGGTGCCTTAAGTGAGGATGGTGATATGCGGCCTCTGGAGTAGGAATCTCTTCTCGTTCGTCTGGTATCTGGTCACACTCAACTAATGTTGGTAGGAGTATGCCCTCTCTACATGTGAATTGAGTTTGGTGGTCTCAGCCCGGCTCCCGGTGGGTGTGCTATGCAAGGTACGCCTGTGCTTAGTACGCCCTCCCCCCCACAAAAACCACCACACTTGCACGCACACAAAATTGGTTTAAAACACATGCACTTTGGCCATGCGGTCTCTTAAAATAAAGAGAGGCGAAGGACCTACGGGGCTGGCTGGGTGGGCTAGGCCCCCTCACTCCCTCATAGGGGGAGTCCCTCTGCCCCATTGGGGTCCCGTTGGGCCCCAGTTGGGCTCCCAAGAGGAGCAGGTAGGGTGGGGTGAGTGGGAGGCCCCCCTTCACACCCGCCATTGCCACCAGGGGCATGGAGAAGGATGGCGATTGCCTCCGGGGGGAGGGTCTGCCTACTCCCAACTCCTGCAGTCCGGCTCCTCTCTCACGAGTTCACGCACAAAAATACACTTTAAAAAAAAAAAAAAAAAAAAAAAAAAAAAAAGGAGTATGCCCTCTTTCCCTTCGATATGAGACACCATGAACCCATCGACCCTTCTGCCGAAAGTCTCTACGCGACCAGAACAGGTTCTGAGAGTATACGGTGTGGCATGACCCTCAATGCCAAAGATCTCAAAGAATTTAGGCTTGACCAGGGATCTGTTGCTCTGTTCATCTATTATGGCATACATCCTGGCAGCTTTTTCAGGTTGATCCTCTGGGTATACCTTAACAAGGCATATCTTGGCACAGCACTTGTGATCTAAACCTTCTCCACAGACTTCTGTGCATGAAGAAGAAACATTCTCCTTGGCTAGAGCGTGGCTTTGTTGCTCCCCGCCATGATTTGAGAGAGGGGTGGAGGTAGGTAGCTGCTGTGGGCTGTCTGTAAGTGGAGTAGGATGCATAGCTGTCACGTGTCTTTCGCTACTGCATTCTGTGCACTTGATGACAACTTTACAGTCCTTGGCAAAATGACTATAAGAAGCACAGCACCTGTAGCATACTCCAAGTTTCTGGAGAATCTCCCTGCGCTCTTGTAAAGTCTTTGCTCTCAGCTCTCGGCATTTCTTAAGAGGGTGAGGCTTCTTGTGAATAGGGCACTGACGATTAGGATCTTTATCTCTACCACCCAAATCACTCTGGTATGCATGAGAGGACACAGGTGGTGAGACGTCTGTCCTTTTAACAGATATTGCTCTATGAAAGTCTCTGCGTTTAGCTGCTGTGTTATCATACCTTGGTGATGGTGATGATGATGAAGCAGGTAAGTTGGGTTCACTGAAGCTGAAGCTGGGATCATTTCTCATCCAGGCTTGTTCACTGATGAACCTGCAAAAATATGAGAATGGAGGAAAGGATACGTCATAGTCTCTTTTGTACCTTGAGCCCTGCTGCGCCCATCTCTCTTGCAGGCCGTATGGCAGTTTAGACACCACTGGATTGACACCATGAGCAGTGTCCAGGAAGCTTAGTCCAGGTAGACGTGGGTCTGTCTTTGCCAACTCTAACTCCATGAGGAGGTCACTTAGATCTTGGAGCTTGCGATAGTCTTTGTTCCCTATTTTTGGGAAGTTTTGCAGTCTCTTGAATAGAGCGCTTTCTATGGCTTCTGAGCTACCATAGGCTTGCTCAAGCCTTGCCCATGCAGCAACAAGACCTGCATCTGGGTGGTCAACATGTACTGTCCTCAGTCTTTTAACACGATTTGCAGATTCTGGCCCCAACGACTTTATGAGATAATCAAGTTCCTCCTTGGCAGTAAGGTTGAAATCAGCAATAGCAGCCTTGAAGGTTGATCTCCAGGCCCTGTAGCTCTCTGGACAGTCATCAAACCTCGAGAGGCTAGTGTTAATGAGCTCACGGTGTGCCATATATCTGGCGAAGTCATTCAAGTCTGATCTCTCACTCTTTGGTGCCAAAGTAACTTGTGGAACCCCTTGGGTGTGAAAGTTCTCTGGTGAAGAAGGGTGAGGTTTACCAGGATAAAATGATGTTGCATGGGCGCTTAACTTTGGTGTAGTCTCTAAGGCTTCTGCTGGCTGTGGCTGTAGCTGCGGCTTGTCGCTGGAAGTCACCTTGTTGTTGGCAGGAGTTGATGTGGTTTGCTGCGTAGATGCACTTGTGTTGTGGACTTGAGGAGGCTCAGGCATTTGGAGCTGAGAGGTCACTGTGTTGAGAGTCAGAACAGTGTTGTTAGTAGGAGGTATAGGAGATGACTCTGTATCTTTGTAAGCATTATGCTTTAGCACATATTCACTGGTGCGTTCAATTGGATCTTCCAGTTCTGCTGGGATAAGACAGTCTGAATTAGTACTTTGACCCATTGCTTGTTCAAGGACTTTCAGCCTTGCTAGCGCACCTGCTTCCTCTTTCTCTATTTGCAGAATCTTTATTTGGGATTCCATCTCTGCTTGAAGAGCTTTGCTTTGGGCTTCCATCTCTGCTTCTTTCTTAGCAAGGGAGCTTTGCGCTTTTCTGGATTCAGCATCAGCGCGGGCCTCTATTAGCTTGTCGCTTAATGTTGAACTTCTGGAGCGAGAGAATCTAGAAGAACGTGCAGTGTGCTTGGTTGATATTGATCTGTGAGATCTGGTCTCTTGCAGTTGAGCAATGCGGAGTTCTGCCTTACACTGAGCATTTTGCACTAAGAGATCCCTTTGTTGGTTCAGTGCATCAGTCTTGGTCAGTTCTGCTGAAAAGTCCTCTATATTACAGTCTTGCAAGAAGGCAGTGTATTTTGCAGACAGCCGCTGGTAATGTTCATACGCAGCAGATAGGCGATCTATAGAGTCTCTTAATTCAGCTGGTTGATCATTAAAGTGTGGCAAAACTGACATGCAGTGTGAAGTTTTGTTCCAGAGGTCTGACAGCTTGCTGGAGAACTCATCTCTAGTGTATTCATAGTTTTCTCTGAGTTTCTGTGTTGGTTTTATTGTACGCTTGGGTCTTACACTCTGTTCAGCAATATCTGCAGAGTCTGCTCCCTGTACGTCTGCGGGTTCAGAGGCATGATGAATCTGCGTTGGTTCAGCCATAAAAGAGTGTTCAGAGCCTTGTCTAGACATTTCTCACGGTTTTGTAAAAAATGGTACTGTCTCTTTAAGAAGACAAACAGCAGCTTAGACAGGTGGGGTAACACAGTTCAATTTAACAGCTTTCAACATTCACATGAAGCACAGTAAGCTTGTGCGACAATGTGCTTTTCACAAGATGGCGGCTGGCACTGAGCTTGATTGCAGATTAGGCACACACATATACACAGCAGGCTGTAAGAATTCTATGCATCTTTTGACTATTCTGACTCCGATTGTTGTGATAGCGATATATCCCTTGCTGAGACCTCTATGCCTGGCCTGTATAAGTAGATATACTCACTGCGGACAATCCTTGTCAGATAGCTGAACTCGTCAATACCGATTCATTCAAAAGAGGTGTTTATTCTTTAACTTCAGGTGGTTACAGCAGATAACAGGAACAGCAGATGAATGGTAAGAGTATTGTGCGGTCAAAAGATGATGCCTTTCCCAAGTACCGTGCAGATACATGTGTGTCCTGGTACATGTGGCTTGCTAGCTGAGGGAATGACACAGGAAGTACTACCCAGAGGAAGTAGGGAGGGGCATACATAAACTGGAAAATGTGGTAACTAATGAGGAATTACAGAGAACATGTACATTGCAAGAAAGGCCACTAGATGGCAGCATAGGATAACACATAGATTTAGCTATGAGAAAATAGTTAAGCAAACCACACTATATGAACTCTAATCTATATAACAATGCTAATATTAACTGAGGCAATGCATCTCATATTCTATGCCCATATTGGGGCAGCACAGACAAGCTATTCTTACCTATTGAACATTTCCCTCATCCAAGATGGTCACTAGAGCTTCAGGGATTCTGGGAGCTCAGATGGGGGCGGTACCATCTGTGTTTGTTAGATATAAATTGCGGTACGCTGCTCGTGCCCCAGGACGAAGTCTTATGAGACGAAACGACGTAGGGTAGCGGCGTGCTGACGTCCTAAACCGCATACTGTGTCCCGGAGTGAACAGGTTGTGCTAGCCGGCCGGCTATATTTTCACAAGCGATTTTTATCTACATTCTTGTAAGTGTGATTTACATTTTTTACAATAAATTTGTTATATGGGTTCACACTATATAGCTTCTTTCCTTCTCCACATTTAAACTACACTGATCATCGGTCCACTGTGAAAGAAGTCTTGGCTCCTGGATATCCTGCCACGCAAAACCCTTGGCTGGGAAGTAAGCCATCTGCTGTCAGAAGATCTCTGGTTGGGATCTTCCCCTCTGGGAAGGGGCATTGTGATTGAAAGGTGGAGGTGTCCTGTCTATCTATGCACTATTCTGAGGTTTTCTTGCATTTGATGTCACTATCTGCTTGGAGGAGAAAGATATTTTACTGCTATCAAATATCATCAGACGCATTTTTTATGGTCTTATGTGTTTGAACTATAGACTTTTTCACCTTCGATTCATATTTTTGTCACATATGGGATTCATCATCTCATTCATGGGGCTAATTTCTTGTCCCATGTAAATCCAATGGTACTATATCACTTTGTGTTATTATCACTATAGAGTTCACATGAGTTGCGCAGCTTGTTTTCCATTGTACTAGTTTGTTTGTGGGTATCTCACATTTTAAGCTGCTTGCATTATTTCATACATTTATCATCACCTAGACAGCGCAGTATTACCACATTTTTCACCATAAATACAGTCACCCAGCATGCATTGGGGCACATCCCCTTTTAATTAGACAGGGCCGTATAGACATCCATGCCCTTATCTACAAGGTTTCCTCCCACTGTCCAATATACTCTATAACTACTGGATCAGTGCGAAACATCAAGACAGCATAAGCAGCACCAGTAGGGTGACCACATGTCCCGGATTGCCCGGGACAGTCATGCATTTTGCAGGTCTGTCCCGGGCACCTTCATTCCAGAACAATACTGTGTCCTGGAATGAAACTGACCCAGCTACCCCCAGGCCAATCTGATGCCCCGAAAAAAGGCCGCCACATCGCCGCTTTACTCACTGACAGTACTTGCCCTGGCAGGGAATGCCTGGAGGAGCACAATCCCTGCCCCCTGCTTGTGATTTGAGAAATCATAAATCCCGCCTCTTGTGTCCAATCACTGTGCTTTGATTCGTTACAACACAAGCTGATTTTTGGAAAGGGGGGGGGGGTGTCCCTGAATTGTGGTTTAGAAATGTGGTCACCCTAAGCACCAGAATACATTGGGCAAGGATATCAAACTTTTCTGAGCTCAGGCCCAGCCCATCCCCCATAGTTTAACCAATCCTTGGTGACCATACAAATTGTCCAGCACCTGGCCATGCCCCCATCAGTCAAGGCTCTCTTTCCCTATAGGGGTTCAAGAGGCCTTCACTCACAGCTCTTTGTTAAGCAGACAGCAAATATATTTGCCTAGCTGTCTCCCTGTTAAACAGAGAAATCAAATATATCGATATACACTTGTATAACCCATTTTGTCCATTGCCCATTTTGCCAAGCAATAAATATTTAAAGGAGGAAATAAGAGGTCCCATTTCTAGACAACTTTGTCCTACTTCCTTATGTCTGGTATGAATTTAAGGGGGAGAATCACACAAAACACAACTTTTGGGGGGCCAATTCCAATGTGTCCTATTGACGCCACAATACTACACATGTATGTCAATGAACATCAAAGCGTACAGTATATGTCAATGGACATCAGCACGCATTAAAATGCGACTAAAATTTATGGAAATGTGCATGCATTTTCCATTCTTATTAGCGCAAGTCATCGTGAATTGGCCCTAAAAAAGGTGGAATTCTCAGAAAATTAATACCAGACCCTTATGCAAGCACACAGCCTGCCTGGCCAGGAAAGGGGGTGACAACAAGCATGTGCACCCTCCTCCTTTCTAAATAATACTACGTCGCATGTCCTCGACATGGAGAGGGGCCACTTCCCCTTAATCTTGGCTAATGAAGTTATTCAAATTGAAGAAGTGGTTTAGATAAGCTATAAAACATCTGTAATTTAGCAGAACAAGTCCAGATAAATGTGACTTCTACTACCTTCCCTACTCTAAAACCAGGGCCGGACTGGGACAAAAATTTGGCCCTGGAATTCATCCAGACTGGCCCACTTTGACAGGTCTCTCCCATGGCGGCCAGACAACTCCCGCCCCCCGCCCACCCAAGCCGGTACTGGTACATTATTTCACCCAGGGGAAAAAATCAGTTCGGTGCCCACCCTTATGGGACAAGATTAGGCAGAAGTGAGAAACTCCCAGGCCATAGTTGTTGAGTTAGCTGTCTGTCCCCTCCCCCATGCTCCTCTGTCGTCGTTCCTGCTCCTCTGGTCCTCCCCCTGCTTCTCTGTTCCCCCCAGATGAGCGATGCGGGGAGGGAGAGGAGGTGAGCGCTGCAGGAACGGAGAGACAGAGGAGTGGAGAGGGCGGCGGTTCGCTGTCACTGAAACCGGCCCACTGAGCCATCGGCCCACCGGGAAACTCCCTGTAGTCCCAATGGCCAGTCCATCCCTGTCTAAAACTAAAAAAACTATGTTGATTCCAAGACAGTTAGTGACTGTCATACAGACTGTTTGACCAAGGCATTAAGCTCTTTCACTACCGGCATCATCCAGCATCAAATGTGTTTGCTCAAAAGCCTGAAAACCAATCCCCTAATTATAATCTACTTACCCTCATGGCAGCCAAACCTTTCTTTAATAAATTGTGTACAATCAGGCTGCTGCATTTGAATGTTCTACTTGAGATGTTTGGGGATAAAGTAGTGGTGATCAACTTTCTTGGAGTGGGGGCTGCACATACAATTAAAGAAGGGTGACCAGACATCCCCGGTTTCCGGGGACAGTCCCCGGATTGAGGACACTGTCCCCGGACCAAGTCTGTCCCCGGTTTTGTCCCGGGATTGGATTTAAACAGGGGCTGGGGCAATTTCAAAGACAGTCAGTGCAGAATTAAAAAACAAAAATTACACACCCCTGCTCTCCCGCTCCTACTAACTTAGGGTGGTGTATTTTTCCCATTATCTGAGCCCCTTTCTGATGATCATGTGCTAGTCGGAGTGGAGGGAATATTTCTTCAGTTTCGGGTGAATGTCCATCCAGCTCCGTTCGCATGTTCTTCTCCCTTGGCTCAAGTCCCGGCCAGCCGCCTACCTGCTTATCTTCTTGCCTTCCCTGGTGGAGTGATCTTCCTCCCCTCCCAACCCAGTAGTAGCTGGGGCCCGGAGAGTGAAACTTGACAGGCTGTGAGGTGGCGGCAACGGGCAGAGAGTCGCTGATTGCCACCAATACTAGTAAAAAAAATATGTCCACGGATTTCATTTTAAAAATCTGGTCACCTTAAATGAAAGGGGTTGTAAAGTCTCACTGTTTTTCACCATAATGCATTCTAAAACCCTATTTGCTGCAGCGACCCCGACCACCCCCCTTCCCAGGGCCCCCTTTTTCTTAACTGAGTCCGATTCATTACAGCCCCTTTCAGCAGGAGCCAAGTGACTTCAGACACTGTCTCTGTCTTCATTGGATAGCCATTGGCTCCCGCTGTTGTCAATCAAATCCAGTGACACAGTAGCGGGGTCGGGGCCGAGTCCCGCTGTTTGTGTCAATGGCACACCTCTCAATTTTTTGAGATGGGATTGAGGGACACCTATCAGCAAAAGTATACAGGTATAGGACACACCCCTTGTCATGCCCCCTTAAGGAAAAATTGTACAAAAAAACAAGATTGGTTTGCTGCCACCACCATGCTTCACTGTAGGGATGATATTGACCAAGGAATGAGCGGTGCCTGGTTTCCTCCAGACATAAAGCTTGCCATTCAGGCCAAAGAGTTCAATATTTGTTTCATCAGACCAGAGAATTTTGTTTTCCATGGTCTGATAGTCCTTCTGGTGCCTTTTGGCAAACTCCAGGTGGGCTGTCATGTGCCTTTTACTGAGGAGTGGCTTCTGTCTGGCCACTCTACCATACAGGCATGATTGGTGGCATTCTACAGAAATCATTGTTCTTCTGGAAGGTTCTCCTCTCTGTCAGAGTCACCATCAGGTTCTTGGTCACCTCCCTGACTAAGGCCCTTATCCCCACTCGATTGCTCAGTTTGGTCGGGCGGCACTCTCTAAGTAGCGTCCTGGTGGTTACAAATGTCTTCTACTTATAGATGATGGAGGTCACTGTTCAGAAATGTTTCTGTACCCTTCCCCAGATCTGTGCCTCCATCCAATCCCATCTGGTAGGTCCAGAGCTTTTTTTCTAAGAAAATAGGTGCAGGAACTCAACCACGACCCGTTCAGATTTCACAAACAGTAGAATGGTCTTAAAGGGGCATTAAATACCAGAATTGCATTACATACAGTGTGCAGAGTTCAGGGGGTTACAAAGCAGTCACTTGTAAACACAGAAACCAGACTTCTGTGTTCACAAGTGATTGTGGTGAGCGGGCACCAAAGGGTCTGAGCCAAAGGTGGTGGAACTGAGTTCCACCAAGTTCCCCCAGAAAAAAAGCCCTGGGTAGGTCTACAGACAATTCCTTGGACGTCATAGCTTTGTTTGTGCTCTGACATGCACTGTTAACTGTGGGACCTTTATACAGACAGGTGTGCGCCTTTCCAAATCATGTCCAATCAACTGAAATTACAACAGGTGGACTCCAATCAATTTGTAAAAACATCTTAAGGATAATCAGTGGAAACTGAGCAAAATTCTGAGTGTCATGGCAAAGGCTGTGAATACTTGGGATATTCCATTTTTTTTTATCTTTAATGAATTTGCAAAGGTTTCAAACAAACTTCTTTCACGTTGTTATTATGGGGTATTGTTTGTAGAATTTTGAGGGAAAAAATAATTTAATCCATTTTGGAATAAAGCTGTAACATAACAAAATGTGTAAACAGTGAAGTGCTGTGAATACGTTCCAGATGCACTGTAGTCAGAGACTGCAGACATAGTACAGGAGATGGTCAGAGACTGCAGACTTGGTACAGGAGATGTTTAGAGATTTCAGACTTGGTACAGCAGATAGTCAGAGACTGCAGACTTGGTACAGCAGATAGTCAGAGACTGCAGACTTGGTACAGCACATAGTCAGAGACTGCACACTTGGTACATTAGATGGTCAGAGACTGCACACTTGGTACATTAGATGGTCAGAGACTGCAGACATACTACAGAGACGATCAGAGACTGCAGATATAGTACACAAGACAGTCCAAGACTGCAGACTTGGTACAGCACATAGTCAGAGACTGCACACTTGGTACATTAGATGGTCAGAGACTGCAGACATACTACAGAGACGATCAGAGACTGCAGATATAGTACACAAGACAGTCCAAGACTGCAGACTTGGTACAGCAAATGATCAGAGACTGTAGACATGTTACAGGAGATGGTCAAAGACTGCAGACATGAGACAGGAGATGGTCAAAGACTGCAGACATAGTACAAGAGATAGCCAGAGACTGCACACTTGGTACAGGAGATAGTCAGAGACTGCAGACTTGGTACATTAGCTGGTCAGAGACTGCAGACATACTAAGCTGATGATCAGAGACTGCAGATATAGTACAGGAGATAGTCAGATCCTGCAGACTTGGTATAGGAGAAGTTTAGGGACTACAGGAGGTGGTCAAAGACTACATACTTGGTACAGGGGATGGATATAGACTACAGCCATGGTAGATTGGTCCTGCTGCTGTCAATTAAATTCAGTGACACGGTAGCGGGGGTCGGGGCCGAGTCCCGCTGTCTGTATCAATGGACGGAGCAGTTGGACATGGGAGAGTGCCCGCAAATCTGTCCCCAGGTAGAGCGGCTCCCCAAGGGGGCACCCTATGGAGGGGTGGAGCCAAGAGCGCCACTGGGCTCCCCAGAAGAGGAGGATCTGGCTGCTCTGGGCAAAACCCATTTATTTCTTTATTTTTTGATGGAACCTTTACAATCACTTTAAGTGAATAGTCAGTGTCAGAGACAGCAGACAGTACAAAACAGATTACAGCGCACACATACAAGAATTACATTTATCCTGCAAGGCTATTTAAAAACACCTGAACATATAAAAAAAAAATCTTGGGATTTGGTCACACTATATGGTCATATAGTGCTTAGCTCACTTACTGCGACAAAGTACCCTGAATTAGAGACAGCAGACACACACAGGATATAGTCACAGACTATGGGCATGATACAGGAGATGGTCAGGGAATGCAGCCTTGGTATAGAAAATTGTCAGAGACTGCATAGTATGGAAAATGATCAGAGACTGCAGACATGGTATGGGAGATTGTCAGAGCATGCATTGCATGAATCTATGTATTGCCCCTGCCGCTGCCGCTGCCGGCGTCCATTCAGATGGCTGGCCCCTGGTGAGCGCCGGCCATCTGAATAATGGCAGCTGGTTGGCTGTGGAAGTGCCCTCAGGTTGTAATAGGCTTCCGAATACTTATCCAGGGGACGCACACGGGGGTGCGTTCCTTGGATAAGACACAGTGGTGATAAGGGCACAGTGGTGACAATTTCAGGGCACAGTGGCGACAATTACAGGGCACAGTGGCGACAATTACAGGGCACAGTGGCGACAATTAAAGGGCACAGTGGCGACAATTACAGGGCATAGTGGTTACAAGTACAGGGCACAGTGGCGACAATTACAGGGCACAGTGGTGACAATTACAGGGCACATTTGCGACAATTAAAGGGCAAAGTGGCGACAACTACAGGGCACAGTGGCAACAGTTAAAGGGCACAGTGGCGACAATTAGAGGGCACAGTGGCGTCAATTACAGGGCATAGTGGTGACAATTATAGGGCACAGTGGCGACAGTTAAAGGGCACAGTGGCGACAATTACAGGGCATAGTGGTGACAAGTACAGGGCACAGTGGCGACAATTACAGGGCACAGTGGCGACAATTACAGGGCACATTTGCGACAATTAAAGGGCAAAGTGGCGACAATTACAGGGCATAGTGGTGACAAGTACAGGGCACAGTGGCGACAATTACAGGGCGCAGTGGTGACAATTACAGGGCACATTTGCGACAATTAAAGGGCAAAGTGGCGACAACTACAGGCCACAGTGGCAACAGTTAAAGGGCACAGTGGCGACAATTAGAGGGCACAGTGGCGACAATTACAGGGCATAGTGGTGACAATTAAAGGGCACAGTGGCAGCAATTAAAGGGCACAGTGGCGACAATTACAGGGTACAGTGGTGACAATTACAGGGCACAGTGGCGACAATTACAGGGCACAGTGGCGACAATTACAGGGCACAGTGGCGACAATTACAGGGCACAGTGGCGACAATTGATTGGCACAGTGGTTGCATTTGACGGCATGGCACAGTGGCGACAATTGATGGGCACAGTGGTTGCGTTTGATGGCATGGCAGGTGGTGACAATTGATGGCACAGTGGCTGCGTTTGATGGCATGGCACAGTGGTGACAATTGATGGCACAGTGGCTGCATTTGATGGGCCCAGTGGCTGCATTTGATGGGCACAGTGGCTGCATTTGATGGGCACAGTGGCTGCATTTGA
This sequence comes from Rana kukunoris, assembly GCA_029574335.1. Lineage (NCBI taxonomy): Eukaryota > Metazoa > Chordata > Amphibia > Anura > Ranidae > Rana > Rana kukunoris. The sequence continues at coordinate 593,967,298 of CM056050.1, read as the reverse complement.
TGGGCACAGGGAGGCTGCAATTGTTTTTTTTCTTTTGTTCCCCCCCCCCCCCCAGCCGCCACTGGTTCCTACCACAACTGAAAAAAAATTGTGGTTGCCAACTGGCTTCTATTTGGTTGTACCAACGTGTGCACAAATGACTGTGGAGAGCAATCGAAGGGACAATGGGCTGCAATAGTACATAACAATATCTTCTACACAGCTACTGTATGTGAATGAATCAAATAAACCAATGACTTCATTGTAGATAGACAAAAATAGCTGTGAGGATCGTGCACAAAATTTGCGATTTGGCTCTCTGATATTTAATGAGGGTGAGCTTAATTCAAAGTTTATCACAAGATAAGAAAGTTAAACAGGAAAGAGATAAAAAAGAAGTAAAATTAAAACAAAAACAAACAAAGAAAAAAAAATCAAACTGTAATTGGCTAATTAATTTCTATTTCCATGCCACGTAATATTTGTCACATAAACCCTTGGACAAAGCCTCGTATTCCTATCTCCATCATCTGGACAAATATTATCCAGCTTGTGTGCTTTACTCATTACTGTAAAAAAAAAAAACGAGGTTATCAACGCCAATTAAGCAAACACAACTTTGATATAAAACTTTGTCTGCGAGGAGCTCAGCACACTTCTACTTGGCTGCACAGGAGAACAGCGATGGAACGCTACACCCTCTGCTTGCTGGTGGCTGCCCTCTTCATAGGGAGTGAGGCGTACCTACCTGTGAACTGTAAGTGTCCCTAGAATAGGAATCTTCCTAATATGAGGAATATAGCAAATCATAGGAACTGCTTCCTGCTAAGATCATATTATTATTATAAGGTCATGTCGGCAAAATGACATTCTAAATCTGGGGTCTGCATACTTTCTACACAAAGGGCCAGTATACTGTCTTTCAGACTTTAAGGGGGCCAGACTGTGACCAATGTGCCCCATCATTCGTGTCAATGGGAGGAATAATGCCCCATGGTTGGTGTCAGTGCGAGGATAAGTGCCCCGTCATTGGTGTAAATGGGAGGAATAAGGGCCCATCATTCGTGTCAATGGGAGGAATAATGCCCCATGGTTGGTGTCAGTGCGAGGATAAGTGCCCCGTCATTGGCGTCAATGGGAGGAATAAGGGCCCATCATTTGTGTCAAAGGGAGGAATAATGTCGTTGGCTCCATTGTTGGTGTCAGTGTGAGGAATAGTGCCTTGTAGCAGTGGGAGAAATAGTGCCCCAAGGGCCATATCTGGCCCTTGGGGCCACAGTTTGGAGACCTTGGTTCTAAATCATGTACTCAAAAACTCTGGTAATCTAGATGGATGAAAGTTGGCAGTCAAATGGCAGTCGAAGTGGTGTCAGTGGGAGGAATAGTGCCCCATCAGTGGTGTCAGTGGGAGGAATAGTGCCCCATCAGTGGTGTCAGTGGGAGGAATAGTGCCCCATCAATGGTGTCAGTGGGAGGAATATTGCCACGTCATTGGTGTTAATGGGAGGAATAAGGCCCCATCATTGGTGTCAGTGGGAGGATTGAAGCCCCATCATTTATGACAATAGGAGGAATAGTCCCCCGTTATTGATGTCAATGAGAGGAATAAGGCCCCATCATCTGTGTCAATGGGAGTGAAAGTGCCCCATTGTTGGTGTCAATGGAAGGAATAGTGCCCCATCATTTGTGTCAATGGGAGGAATAATGCCTCATTGTTGGTGTCAGTGGGAGGAATAGTGCCCTATTGTTGGTATCAGTTACAGGAATTATGCCCCATTGCTAGTGTCAGTGGGAGAAATAGTGCCCAAGGGCCCTATAAAGGCAAGCAAATGGCCACATCGGGCCCCTGGGCCACAGTTTGGAGACCCCTGTTCCAAATCATGTGTTCAAAAACTCTGGTTATATAGATGGATAAAAGTTAGCAGTCAAATAGTGACAGATAGAGATGACACCAGACACAAAAACAAACATTATTGACCAGTGCTCCATCTATGATATTAGTGTGTGGGGGATGGGGGGTGGATATTGCTCCATTGTTGGTATTATGAGAAGGAATGGTGCCCTATCATTGGTGTCTGTGGAAGAAATAGTATACCGTTATTAGTGCCAGTGGGCAGAATAGTGCCCCATTGTTGGGGTCAGTGTTAGGAATAGCGCCCCATCATTCGTATTAGAGGGGGGATAGCGCCCCATTGTTGGTATCATGGGAAGGAATTGTCCTCCATCATTGGTGTCAGTGGGAGGAAAAGGTCCACATCTTTTTGAGTCAGTGTGAGGAATAGTGCCCAGTCATTGCTGTCAATGGGAGGAATAAGGCCCCATCATTGGTGTCAGTGGGAGGAATAATGCCCCATTGTTGGTGTTAGTGGGAGGAATAGTGCCCAGTCATTGCTGTCAATGGGAGGAATAAGGTAAGGTGACCAGATTTTTAAAATGAAATCTGGGGACATATTTTTTCTTTACTAGTAATGGCGGCAATCAGCGACTCTCTGCCCCCCGCCTCACAGGTCTTACTCTTCAGGCCCCGGCTACTACTGGATGGGGAGCAGAGGAAGATCAAAAGGCAAAGGCAGGTGGCTGGCCAGGATTTGAGCCAAAGCAGAAGAACATGCGCTTGAAACTGAAGAATTATTCTCTCCGCTCCGACCAGCACATGATCATCAGAAAGGGGCACAGATTCTGGGGAAAAATGCAACCCCCTATGCTAGTAGGCACGGCGGAGCAGAGGGGGGGGGGTGTAATTCTATTTTTTTTTATTTTAATTCTGCACTGACCGTCTTTGAAATTGCCCCTGCCCCTATTAAATCCAATCAGGGGACAAAACCAGGGACAGACTTAGTCCGGGGACAGTGTCCTCAATCAGGGGACTGTCCCCTGAAACTGGGGATGTCTGGTCACCCTAGAATAAGGCCCCATCATTGGTGTCAGTGGGAGGAATAATGCCCCATTGTTGGTGTTAGTGGGAGGAATAGTGCCCCAAGGGCCCGATAAAGGCAAGTAAAGGGCCACATCCGGCCCCTGGGCCACAGTTTGGAGACCTCTGTTCAAAAATCATGTGCTCAAAAACTCTGGTTATATAGATGGATAAAAGTTGGCAGTCAAATAGTGGCAGATAGAGATGACACCAATGCTACAGACACAACAACAAACATTATTGGCCATTGAAATGATGATAGATAGATAAACAAATAGATTGATAGAACTCCTTTCACACTTGTGCACTGGCATTTTCATGCATTTTTTTGTGAGTTTTTTTAATGCATTTTTTTGACATTTTGCATGTGTTCCCACTGAAGTCTATGAGGCTAAAAACACATATTGTTTCTTCAAAAGAGCACCTGTAATTTTTTCCATAATGTATGGAAGAGAAACACACAGGTATAAAAAAATGATGCTAATCCTGTTGTCATGCATTGTTGTGCGACATTCAGAGGTGTAAATGGGGGATTAAAGTAGTTCTAACGTCTGAAGGTTTTTACCCTAATACCTTCTCGGCATTAAGGTAAAAAAAAAAAACTCCCTACTACCTGTCCTACCCACCCCCATCCCTAAACACTTACCTGGCCCCTGACACTGCTCCAGTATTGTCTCGGCTGCGGCACCGCTCCCCTCACTTCCCGCTCTCACAGGAGACACTGAGGACAACGAGAGCCATAGGCTCCTGCTACTATCAATTAAACTCCTGTGCAGAGCTTTTTTTCTCAGAAAATAGGTGCAGGAACTCAACCACGACCCGTTCAGATTTCACAAACAGTAGAAGGGTCTTAAAGGGGCATTAAATACCAGAATTGCATTACATACAGTGTGCAGAGTTCAGGGGGTTACAAAGCAGTCACTTGTAAACACAGAAACCAGACTTCTGTGTTCACAAGTGATTGTGGTGAGCGGGCACCAAAGGGTCTGAGCCAAAGGTGGTGGAACTGAGTTCCACCAAGTTCCCCCAGAAAAAAAGCCCTGCTCCTGTGAGGAGGGAGCAAGCACTGTATGTCTATGGACGCACACAGCTCGGCTCAGGAGCACGCATGCACAGGTGCCTCCCTAGCACCTGGCTTGCTAAGGAGGCACCCAATAAAGAGGGAGGAGTGGGCAGCGTTGTCGGTGGGCTGCTTGAAGTGGAGGTGGGCAACATGTCTGTGCAATATCATTGCACAGAGGAGGTAAGTATAACATTTTTTTTTATTTCAAGCAAAAAAAAAAAAAATGAGCATCTAGTACACTTTAAGGTCGTTAATGTTCACACTTGTCTTCTGCATTTTCATTCTTTTCTTTGTTCTTGTTCTAAATGCATTTTTCATGTTTTTTATGTAGTTTCCATGCAATTTTCATGGGTTTTAATTAAAAAAAAGGCATTTGTTATGTTTTTGTGCAGTTTTATGCGTTTTTAATGCGTTTTTATTGTGTTTTTTATGCATTTTTTGTGCATTTTCATGGGCCTTAATACTTTTTTTTATGCAGTTTTCATGCATTTTTAGCATCCTTATGCAGTTTTTATGCATCATTATGCATCTTTATGCTGTTTTCATGCATCATTATGCATACTTATGTGGTTTTCGTTCATTTTTCAAATGTTTTTCATGCACTTTTATATATATATAATATATATATATATATATATATATATATATATATATATATATATATATATATATATTTATGCATATTTTTAAAGGTTTTTTAAGCATTTTTTATGTACTCCTTGTAAAGTTTATGGGGCCAACAGCACACCAAAAGAAGCACTTTTCCAAAGTTGGCTAAATAAATTCCAAGCTTCAAAAAGTGTGCAAAGTCTGAGGCTAGGTTCACACTGCTGCAATCCCATTTTGATCCAATTTCCAGTGCGATTGTGTATTGCAACTTGGATGCAACTTGGGTGTGGTTTGCATATTCTATAGGGCCAACATTGCTCTGAAAATGCACCAAAGTAATACAGGAACCTATTGCAAAATCACTCCGTACTGAGTTGCATCCGTTGAAGTAAAGGGTCACCATTAAAAACAATGTGATTTGCATAATTGCATTGTCATGCAATTCTGTGCGACTTAAAGCAGAGTTCTGCCCAAAAATTGAACTTCCACTTTTCAGAACCCTCCTCCCCCTCCGGTATCACATTTGGCACCTTTCAGGGGGGAGAAGGGAGCAGATACCTGTGTAATAAAGGTATTTTGCTCCCACTTCCGGGCATCTATGCTACTTCCAGTGCCTTCTTCATCCCCCCGCTTTCTTCTGGGAGACACACGGGGTCCCAGAAGACAGCAGGGACCAGTGGAGTAGCGCAGCGCGAGTCACGCATTTGCAGTAGAGAACCAGGAGGTAAATGCGCAAGGCTTCACTTCCTGATTCTCTTGCCAAAAATGGCTGCGGCAGCATGCGAGAGCCGAGCGATAGCTCGGCTTCGGGGGCCAACATCACGGGCGCCATGGACAGGTAAGTGTCCTTATTTTTAAAAGTCAACAGCTGCAGTATTTGTAGCTGCTGACTTTAAAGAAAAAAATAATTGGCGGACCTCCGCTTTAAGTCGCGGTAGTGTGAGACAGATCCCTAAGGAAAGAAGGGGGATAAGGGGGTGGGGAGGGTGTACAGGATTAGCCACGGTCTTCTTCCCCTTCTTTCTTTATGGACACTGGGTTGGATCAGTGCATTTCTGATTGATCAAAGCGGTCACATGCCAGGACATGACCAATCACAATTGCTCTGGTCTGTCCTGCAGACAGATCCCATATCTGGGCATCCCTAAGGAAAAAAGGGTAATTCAATTGCAGCTTTTCAAATCCCTTGACCCCTGCACCAGCTGCATAGTCAGCGACGGCTAATCATCCACAGATAGAAGTGCAGCAGGAACCCAGGGGGGTGAGTGTGTACCATGTATGGGCAGGCTGATTCTACCCATGTTGATCAATTGATCAACTTGGTTACAACTAGCGTGTTTGACTTTTCAGCATACAGTTACTGCCAGTGGCTATAGCTGCTAGCAGCACTCCCTGTATTCTGCCGTCCGGGAATGCTCCCTGCACCCCCTGCTGGCAGAGTACAATAGTAGCAGCGGGAGGCATGCCCCATCAACACAAACTGTGATGATAGGGGGATACAAAAGATTTTTATTCCTTCCACCTATGGTCAAGGTGCGTTGCATAAAGGCAGTCAATTGCAATGATTGGGCTTCTGGTGCAATTTTAGATACAGATAATTATTGATTACTGGTGCCCTTGGTTTGGTAATCAACACCCTTGATAGGAAATATGCCACGTCCTGATACTATGTGAATAAAAAATAATTGAGGAAAAATTGACTTTGTAGGCACATAAATTAAAAAAAATATACAACATTTAATGTTTCACAAACAAATACATCTAAACATACATAATATATATATATATAAATAAAGTACAAAATTGGGATCGTGCGCTATCCCTCAAACGAGAGTGACTCAAAAATATTATAGGTAACTTGCTACAATGATGTCTATATAGTAAATGCCCATATTGAGTACAAATGTCTCCTCGATAAGAAGTCCACAATAAAAACCCTGAGCTCTACATGATTCGCGATATGTACATCGCTTCATCAGGAGCCTCTAGATTGTATAAAGAGAGAACAGATCTCAATTAGATTGTTAAATACAACAATGTTGATTTGATTTTTAGACAATATAAAAAAAAAGACATTATGTGTGAAACGCTCACCAAAATTTTTTGATGCAACTTTGAAAGTGTTCAGAGAGTCGCCCACCCAATACCATGAAGCACTGGTTGCCTGGTAAGATACGTGGTGGGGTGAAGACCCTTGTATACCAGACAAATGGACCCAATGATGCAGTGAGGCGAAATGTGGGAATGCGCCACATACCGTATTTATCGGGGTATAGCGTGCTCCCGCGTATAGCGCGCACCCCTAAAGTGGCCCCCATTCCTGTGAAAAAAAAGATTTTTATACTTACAGTTTTGGTGTCTTGCGCGGCGTCCATCGGCGGCTTCGGGTGTCCTCTTCGTCGGGTCCGGCATCCTTCTGCGGCGTCCTCCCCGCTCGATCCTCGCTTTCCCGCGCCGAGTTTGAATCCTGCGCCTGCATATACCGAGCGCAGTACACTCGCGTATAGTCAGGCAGGCTCGGCTATTCTCGTGCTCACGTCCTGTACGTCCAGGACGTGAGGGCGAGAGGAGCCGAGCCTGCCCGACTATACACGAGTGTACTGCGCTCGGTATATGCCGGCGCAGTATTCAAAATCGGCGCGGGAAAGCGGGTATCGGCATATTTTGCGCACCCACGATTTTGTTTTCAGGGCAAAAAAGTGCGCGTTATACGCCGATAAATACGGTAGCTAAAAAAAATTGGAAGAATACATAGAAATAAGAGTACTGTATGTGATCCATTATCATTATGATAATAGATCATATACAGTACTCTTATTTCTATATATTCTTCCAATTTTTTTTTATCTATCTGTCTCCTTCTCAGAATTCTGACTTTGAAACTCAGAATTCTGACTTTTAAAAACAGTACTCCTGTTCCATCTCTGAGCCATATCGGGTCTGCTCTTCCATATTGCAACACATATAAAATACTAAAAGTACTTCCTAATTTAACTTTGTTAGAAATTATCTTACTTTAGGGATAGAGTCCCTTTAAATATGGTTACAGGGTGAAGTATAATCCTGCTAAGCTCAGCAACAACATCATTTGTTTGTGTTTCATAAAGGCAGCCTATTGCAAAAATTGAGCTTCTGGTGCAATTTTAGATATGTTATAAAAAAAATTGCCCCAACTCATTATGGTGTACATTGTATGGAAGAGCCCTGGGGCATCATAAAAAATCAAAATACAGAATTATGAGCTTTAAAAAAAATCTGACTTTAAATCTCAGAATTCTGACTTTCAATCTCGGAATTCTGACTTTCAATCTCGGAATTCTGACTTTAGCCACTTAAGGACCGCCTCCTGCAGATATACGTCAGCAGAATGACACGACTGGCCATAAACACTTACATGTATGTCCTCTTTAAGTGCCCAGCTGTGGGTCGCACGCCCGCGACCCGGTCCGAAGCTCCGTGACCGCGGCCGCAGGACCTGCGGACCCGATCGTCCCGCGATCGGTCCCTGGAGCTGAAGAACGGGGAGAGCTGTGTGTAAACACAGCTTCCCAGTTCTTCACAGTGGCAGCTTCATTGATCGTGTGTTTCCTAATATAGGGAAACACGATCAACGATGTCACACGTCCAGCCCCGCCCCCCTACAGTTAGAAAAACATATGAGGTCACACTTAACCCCTACAGTGCCCCCTAGTGGTTAACTCCCAAACTGCAATTGTCATTTTCACAGTAAACAATGCATTTGTATATCATTTTTTTGCTGTGAAAATGACAATGGTCCCAAAAATGTGTAAAAATTGTTCGATGTGTCCGCCATAATGTTGCAGTCACGAAAAAATCACTGATCGCCGCTATTAGTAGTAGTAAAACAAATTATTAATAAAAAAGCCTATTTTGTAAAGGCTATAAATTTGGCGCAAACCAACTGATAAACGCTTATTGCCATTTTTTTTAACAAAAATAGCTAGAAGAATACGTATCGGCCTAAACTGAGGAAAACAAAAAATTATATATTTTTGAGGGATATTTATTATAGCAAATAGTAAAATGATTGCATTTTTTTCAAAATTGTCGCTCTATTTTTGTTTATAGCGCAAAAAAATAAACACTGCAGAGGTGATCAAATACCACCAAAAGAAATCTCTATATGTGAGGAAAAAAGGACGCAAATTTTGTTTGGGAGCCACATCGCACGACCGCGCAATTGTCAGTTAACGCGACGCAGTGCCGAATCGCAAAAACTGGCCAGGCCAAGTGGTTAAATCTCAGAATTCTGATTTTGAAACTTAGAATTCTGACTTTAAATCTCAGAATTCTGACTTTAAATCTCGAAATTCTGATTTTGAAACTCAGAATTTTGACTTTGAAAAATGTTAAACCTACAATTCTGACTTTGAAACTTAGTACTCCTGCTCCATCTCTGAGCCATATTGCGTCCGCTCTTTCTATATTGCAACACATACAGTATAAACTACTAAAACTACTTCCTAATTTAACTTTATTAGAAATGAGTCCCTTTTACAGGGTGAGGTATAATCCCGCTAAACTCAGCAACAACAGAATTTGTTTGCGCATGTCAGTCAAAAATAATATTAAAAAGTATTATTTTATCGGAAGAGTAAAGGAGGCTCAGTGCCAACTGCTTTCCCTTATAGTGGGAAAATCAACATTAACAGATTGTAGGCATGCCCTGAGCAAATACAAAGCGATTTACACCTAAACTGACCGCATAGTGTAACACTAAAGTTTGCTTTTCTTGGTCTTCCTTGACTGTTACTGCCATACACCTTTGAATGAGTTTAAAAAAATGGCAAAGGATATGTGTGATCGTGCCGACTCTACAATATCAAAGCTGGATGTGTCACCTTCATTGATCTAACAGCTGTCATTAGCAAACAGAAGCTTAGTGCATTGGTCATGATGACATCTCTCAGGGATTCTAAACCCATCGATTTAACGGTTTAAAAAGCAGCCACATTCCGGACACGTGCTGGGAATGTAACTGTCAATTTGGTTGTGCTCTCAACCAAACTGTCAAACCATCAAATGACTGGTGTCATAACTGACATGCGCAGTTACAAATCAAACAGAGGCAAAGATGGCAGCTTCCTTGGCTAAAAAGGTTAAGAGGGTTTAGTTCTGTTTTAAAGTAGAACTAAAGGCAAAACTATTTTTTCCCATTTTGGATAGAGCAATGGAGGGCTATAATCCCTGTCAGATTTTTTTTTTTTGCCATCTGTGTCGCATTGGGATGATTTCCCTTTACTTCCTGTCCCATCGCCAAACAGGAAGTGAGAGGAAATCCCTGCAAATTAAGGGAATTCCTTGGGGCGCCCCAGGTCACCAGAACTAGCGTCTCCATTGGAAGATTTGCCCTCTATTACTTTTCTGGGGACGACCAAAAACAGCCATTCATGTTGGTTACGTGATCATAAACGCTGCCCTGCCTCTTGTCATCCAAAACAGTTGGGAAGCACCCGCGCTAAGGGGTTAAAAGAAGGCTAACTAGCATATTAGCAATGCCATTGGCTTAGACTTTGAACTGCCCTGTGTCAAGCTAAGATAGAAAGTAGAAGCCCTGCTGCACCTTTAAAATCCAGAATAAGAATATAGTAAAACCCAATGTGTTTCGGGGGGTTTCAAGGACTTCTTCAGGGCTATGGACAAATCAGTATGTGGTCTACAACAGTATTATAAAAATATTCACAAGTATATTTCTATATTTATAAAAACACTAATGCTGTGTACACACAATCGTTTTTTCCGATGAAAAAAGTCTGATGGACTTTGTGTGTGGGCCCCATCTGACTTTTTTCCCATCGGTGTAAAAAAATAGAACATGTTTTAAATTTTTCCAATGGAAAAAAACGATAGTAAATTCCGATCGTCTGTGTGGAATTCCATCGGAGAAAAATCCATGCATGCTCAGAATCAAGTTGACGCATGCTCGGAAGCGTTGAACTTTTTCTCGCCTCGTCGTAGTGTTTTACGTCACCGCGTTTTGAACGGTCGGAATTTAGTCTGATGGTGTGTAGCTGATGAAAGTCAGCTTTATTGGAATTCCGCCCAAAAATTCCATCGGATTTTATTCCATTAGAAATCCGATTGTGTGTACACGGCATTAGGTGTTTATATACTGCTGTACGAACAACCATCATTCACACAACCATTGTGAATAATCCCTGTAATGTGTGATATGTGTGTTTCCTATGATCGTTAACTCCATCTAGTGGCCATAATGCAGTATTTTCTTAATACGGGAATATGGCCTTATGACCATTAGATGAACATCCTTTGTTAAACTAAGGCAAAAAAATATATATTTTTTAGGCTAGATATACTGTAAAAAGTATTTTGTGATCTAAACACTTCTGGCTCACGTCTGTCTCTGCTCCACTTTTAAACAGATAAGTGTGGAGTCCAACCCAAGTCAAGAGACAACTGTGGCTACGCCATGATCACTGAGGAACAATGTCTGAAGAAGGGTTGTTGCTATGACAGTTCAGTGATGGACAGCATCTGGTGCTACAATCCATGGAAATTTGAAGGTAAGTAACATGCTGAACACGTTTGCTTCCTTTCAATGAGCCCTGTACACCCTGCCCATCTGATCTTCAACCATTAATCTGGTAAGACCCACCCCCTACCCATCTGACCTTCAACCACCAATCTGGTAAGACCTATACCCTGCCCATCTGACCTTCAACCACCAATCTGGTAAGACCTACATCCTGCCCATCTGACCTTCAACCACCAATCTGGTAAGACCTACACCCTGCCCATCTGATCTTCAAACACCAATCTGGTAAGACCTGCACCCTGCCCTCTGACCTTCAACCACCAATCTGGTAAGACCTACACCCTGCCCATCTGACCTTCAACCACCAATCTGGTAAGACCTACACCCTGCCCATCTGACCTTCAACCACCAATCTGGTAAGACCTACACTCTGCCCACCTGACCTTCAACCACCAATCTGGTAAGACCTACACTCTGCCCATCTGACCTTCAACCACCAATCTGGTAAGACCTGCACCCTGCCCTCTGACCTTTAACCACTAATCTGGTAAGACCTGCACCCTGCCCATCTGATCTTCAACCATTAATCTGGTAAGACACACCCCCTGCCTATCTGATCTTTAATCACCAATCTGATGAGACCTGCACAATGCCCATCTGACCCTCAACTATCAATCTGGTAAGACGTATTCCCCTCCACATTAAATTCACATTTAATCCCTTCTATGACCCGTATTTCTCATTAATCATCTAGACCCTGCATCCATTTTGTTTTTCTTCAGGTCTCACTATATTATAGAAGCGGGATAAAAGATTTAGTGAACTGTAACACTTCTGGTGGACACATTTTTAAAAATCAGTCTATATGTGAAGGACGATTGAGAAGGGAATGATAGAGGGATTTGGTTCCTAAAGGGAGATACAGTAGTCCCTATAAAATGATTAATTTGGTGGGAACTAGATCGTTTCAGTATAATAAAACAATGGCAAATCATAGAGACCTGATTGGCACTACATAGGTACCTGATTGTGTTGACCACTTGATCCCGTATATTACCCTTATTGTATGTTGAAGACTGGTGACTCATGTACTGATTCTCTTATTTTTATTATGTAGCCACCGAGTGTAATCCAGTGGAGCCCAAAGCCAGAGTCAACTGTGGGTACTCCGGAATCTCTGAGAAGGACTGCACAGGCAAAGGATGCTGCTTTGATGACAGCGTTCCTCAAGTGGTGTGGTGTTACCAGCCAGAAATTCAAGCAGGTACAGTATACAGCATCCAATTGACATCCTCAGGCCCCGTACACACGACCGAGAAACTCGTCGGGCTAAACTCATTGTTCCGCCCGTCGAGGTTCCCGTTCAGCTGTCGAAAAGCTTGTCGAGCCAAATTTCCCCATAGAACAACGAGGAAATAGAGAGCCTGCTCTCTTTTTGGCTCGACGAGCTTCCTGACGGGTTGCTCTGCGAAAAGTGTACACACTACCGGTTTTCTCGGCAGAATACATCTCCCATCGAGGTTCTCGCTGGATTCTGCCGAGAAACTCGGTCGTGTGTACGGGGCCTAAGATGTAAACAGCCCTGCCATGCAACACAGCCCTGTCTGGTAGGGGATGTGACCTCATATTTATCTTCTGAAGTTTAGAAACGCTTTCAAGTCCTGCTCCATCCCCAAGGCAGTGATTGGACAGTAAAAGAAGGAGTAAATATGAGTGTGCCCCTTGTGAGCACATGAGCACTGTAGCCAGACACACCACAAGTGACACGACAGAACAGGGAAATGCCTTGTTTACAGCCCGTTCTGCAGCTCCGTGACACGATCGAAGGCACCCGACGGACATTGAGTCCACGGGCCCCACGGTCACACTCGCGGAGCACGCAGCATGCACCCAATATGACGCAATTTAAACGGAACATACAGGTACGTCCCTTTGTCCAGCCGCGCCATTCTGCCGACGTATATCATCGTGCAGCGGTTAAAGAGATTTTTTTCACTCAATTATGGCAAATTGACACAACCGCCTACTAACCCACCACTCATATAAACTCTTGCCCCCCTCACTCCATTCTGACAGAGCTGTTGCAAATACCCTGAGTGTCTAAGCATAGGGAAGCAGATGATCACCTTCTTAATGTTATTGTTGCAGAGAAAAAAAAAATAATGAATTTAAGTTCCAGATAAAGCAATGGTTTAGAAGAATATATATACAATGCTGTGAAAAAGTATTTGCCCCCTTTCTGATTTTTTTTTTTTTTTGCTTATTTGTCACACTTAAATGAGTCAGATCATCAAATTTTATTATTACACAAAGAGTAAATACAAAATGTCGTTTTTAAATTATGGTTTTATTTATTAAGGCAAAAAATCTGACCAAACCTGCCTGCCTATGTGAAAAAGTAATTTCCCCCCTAAACCTAATAACTGGTTGTGCCACCCTTGGGGGCAACAACTGCAATCAAGCATTTGCGATAACTGGCAATGAGTCTTTCACATCGCTGTGGAGCAATTTTGGCCCACTCTTCTTTGCAGAATTGTTTTAATTTAGCCACATCGAAGGGTTTTCCAGCATGAACGGCCTGTGTAAGGTCATGACACAGCATCTCAATTGGATTTAAGTCCGGGCTTTGACTAAGCCACTCCAAAACCTAAATTTTGCTTTGTTTGAACCATTTGGAAGTGGACTTGCTGTTGTGTTTCGAATCATTGTCCTGCTGCACTTGAGCTTGAGGTCAGGAACTGATGACCGGACATTCTCCTTTAGGATTTTCTGGTAGAGCTCAGAATTCATGGTTCCATCAATTATGGTAAGACGTCCAGGTCCTGGAGCTGCAAAGCAGCCTCAGACCATCCCCCTACCACGACCATGTCTGACTGTTGGGATGATGTTCTTGTTATGAAATGCTGTATAAGTTTTATGCCGCATGTAATGGGACGCACACCTTCCAAAAAGTTATATTTTTGTCTCATCAGTCCACAGAATATTTACCTAAAAGTCTTGGGGATAATCAAGATGTTTTTTGGTAGATGTGAGATGAGTCTTTTTTAGTCAGCAGTGGCTTTGGCCTTGGAACTCTTCCATGGAGGCCATTTTTGCCTAATCTCTTTCTTATTGTTGAATCATGAACACCGATCTTACCTGCAGATGTTGTTCTGATTCTTTTATGACCTCCTGGATGAGTCGTTGTCACGCTCTTGGATTAATTTTTTAGGCCGGTCACTTCTGGGAAGGTTCACCACTGTTCCAAGTTATCTCCATTTGTTGATAATGGCTCTCCCCATGGTTCACTGGAGTTCCAAAGCCTCATGCCGCATACACACAGTAGTTTTTTGTGATGAAATAAAACAACGTTTTAAAAAACGTCATTTAAAATGATCGTGTGTGGGCAAAACTTTGTTTTATGTCTTCAGAAAAACGACAATAAAAAAAATTCGAACATGCTTCAATTTTTTATGTCGTTTTTCAGAATGTCATTTTTTGTGTCATAAAAAATGATCGTGTGTACGCTAAAACGACGTTTAAAACAACGTTTTTAAACCCGCACATGCTCAGAAGCAAGTTATGACGCGAGCTTGAATGGAACAGAGTGCCGTTGTACGTGCTGTATGTAACCACGCTTTGCTAGAGCATTTTGAAAACTTTATTTTTTTTCATGGTGGAAAATGTTGTTTTTTTTCATCACAAAATGTGATCGTGTGTAGGCGGCATTAGAAATGGCTTTGAAACCCTTCCTAGATCGATACATATAAATTAATAATATGTTCTTGAATTATTTTAGATAGTGGCTTTTTGTGATCTGTTAGCGAGCTTCACTTTGTCAGACAGCTTCTTTTTATGGGATTTTTTGATTCAACAGGTCTGGCAGTAATCAGGCCTGGATGTGGCAAGCAACATTTAACTCAGCTTTACCAAAAAAAATGTGGTTATTTACAGTTCATTCATGATTCAGCATGGGAGGGGGGCAATTACTTTTTCACAGAGGGGCAGGCAGGTTTGAACAGCTTTTTTCCCTTAATAAATTAAATAATAACTTAAAAACTGCATCTTGGATTTACTCAGGTTATCTTTGTGTAATATTAAAATCTGTTTGATGATCTGTATCATTTAAGTGTGAGAAATATGCAACAAAAAAAAAAAAAAATCAGGAAGGGGGCAAATTCTTTTTCACAGCACTTAATCTATATATATATAAATATAAAATCAACCATAACAATATGACATCAGACAGATAAAATGTGGGTGGGATATATTAGGATATTGTGCAGCAAGTGAACATACTCCGATAGAAAGGTGTCAGAACACACAGAGAACCGTAATTTGTTGTGAATGGAGCTGCATAGCCGAAGACCGTTCAGGGTGCCCATATTATTTACCCGTGTCCACAGCCATAAGGGCATGTAGGCATGTGCAAAAGTGAAAAATTCGTTTCGTTTCGTTTCGTTTCAATTCGTCATTTAATAAATTTCGTTAAGTTAGGTTCGTTACATGTGTTGAATTCGTTTTCGGAATTCGTTCGTTTTCGACCGAATTTCGAAAAATACGGTCGAAATCGAAAATATTTCGACCGTTTTTCGAATTCGTTCGTTTTCGACCGAATTTCGAAAAAATCGGTCGAAATCGAAAATATTTCAACCAGATTAGAAAACAAATAGTCTCTTTTCTAATAGAATTTTTTTCGAATTAAATTCGAATTTTTTTTTTTTTTTTTTTTTTTTTTTTTTTTCGAATTCCGATCGAATGTAGTCCGCGGGTATTCGATTCGGAATTCGAAAAAAAAAATTCGATTTCGACCAAATTTTTTTTTTCGAAATTCGGTCGAAAATGAACGAATTCCGAAAACGGTCGAAATTTTTCGTTATTATAGCAATTCGGAAATTCGTATGCATCCGAATGTCCGAATAATGGAAAATTCGTCCGAATTTCGATTCGGAACGAAACGAAATGCACATGCCTAAGGGCATGTGAGTATTAGGACCGGACCACAAAGCAGTGGAAGAAGGTGACCAGTTTCAGCAGACATATCCGATCGTGTGTACGCAGCCTAGCGGACAGGTTTCCAGCGGACAAAAGTTTTAAAACATGCTTTTAAACTTGTCCCCTGGAAACCTGTCTGTCGGATATGTCCGCTGGTTAGTACGCCTAACCAGCGGACCGAAATCCCCCTGCATGCGTCAAATTGATTAGACGCATTTTACTTCCTTGTTTGCGGACGTCCTGGCGTCAACGTCACCACCACGTCACCGCGGATTTTGGTTTGAACGTGTGTACACACCATCAGACCAAAAGATCCCCGGAGACGTGTCCGATGAAAACGGTCCGCGGACCGTTTTCATCAGACATGTCTCCTCGTGTGTACAGGGCCTAAGAGGGATGTTTCAGGAAAAAAAACTTTCCACAGCCCCCTGCGTATAACACGCAGGCACAGTTTACGCTCTATTTTCAGGGAAAAAAAGTGAGTGTTATATGCCAATAAATACAGTATATATATATATATATATATATTTATACACACACATATTGGCCCAGATTCACAAAGCACTTACGCCGACGTAATTTGCGCCGGCGTATCTGTGCGCTGGACCCACAAACCAACATACGCCTAAAAACTGGCCACCCTACGCCGACGTAGCTTACTTACCCCGGCGTAGCGTGGGGGTACTTTTCGTCTGGACGCATGTTGCTGCTCCCATTGATTAGGCATTCAAACATGCAAATGAGGGAAATACGGCGATTCACGAACGTACGTGCGCCCGACGCATGCTGCACGTAAATTGTACATCCGGCATAACGTTATTCCTCATAGATGAGGCGCAACCCGGCAACAGACATGCAAAGGTCTGCCCCACAGAACACAGGCCGGCGTATTGTGCATACGTTACGCTCACGGCGTACGTAGTGATCGGCGTAGCTTAGGCAGTTGTGCCGGCGTAGTTGTGAGCATGCGTATAAGGGTGCAGTTTCATGCGTCCACGTCACGTCGGACTATCATTTGCATGGGGTCACGCCCACTTTCACCTACGCCAGCCTGCGCCTTCGAAAAATACGCCACACCGACGCAACGTTGGGAGCAATAGCTTGCTAAATACAGTGCATGCCTCTCTGCGCTGCGCTGCGCCGGCGTGGCGTACGGCTTTTGCGCTACATCGGCGTAATGTGCGCCCAACTCTCTGTGAATCCGGGCCATTATATCTACAGTACACGGTATATGCTTACGCATACTTATGCCAATTGAGACCAGTTATTCTATACTGTGTTACAAAACTTAGATCCGGCTCAGGCAAAAAAATAAAAGAATATGATTCCAGGTAACTGTGATGTAGTTAATGCTTTTTCTTTTTCACTTTAGTGGAATATGACTGCAATGCTGTAAATCCCCATACGAGACAAAATTGCGGAGACCCCGGCGTCAGCCCTGATGAATGCACGAAAAGCGGATGTTGCTTCGACAGCAGTGTAGCTGGTGTACCCTGGTGCTTCAAGCCCCAAGTTAAGAGAGGTTGGTTGTTCTGCTGCATTATTTTTAGTTTGTTGCAAAAAAAAATAAAAAAATTACTAAAATAATCATTCACTCAAACATGTGCAGATAATTCAGCCTAACCAGAATAAAGGTCTCAATATTTTGTAGATGCTGGAGGGTTAAAGTCTCCTCTATCACTTCTGGGTTTCCTGGGTCTGCACATCTACTGTGCCCATTATAAGGGGCTTTGGCCATCCCTGCTGGATTTTTATTGATTTCACACAGTGGTTCCCAACCTCCAGTATTCTCAACAGGTCATGTTTTTGGGATTTTCTTCACAGTGCTTAAAGCGGAGCTCCACCCTAAAGTTAAACTTCTGCTCTTTGGATTCCTCCCCCCCCCCCCCTCCGATGCCACAATTGGCACCTTTCGGGGGAGGAGGAATAGGATACTGTCAAAGACATGTATCCTTTCCCACTTCCGGGACACTGGCCGCGGCTGTGACGTCACCGCTGGGCTCGCTCCCCCGGCTCAATAAGAGAGAGGAGCGGGACCTCCCGCATGCTCAGTAGGGTTCCTAGTTGTGAAGCCGGAAGGCTTCACTGCCAGGTTCCCTTACCTGCAATGGCGACGGCAGCACCCGACAGCTGATGGGAAACATCAGCTGCGGTGCCGACATTGAGGGACACCAGGACAGGTAAGTCTCCATTTATTAAAAGCCAGCAGCTGCAGTATGTGTAGCTGCTGGCTTTTATTTTTTGCCCGGAAAACTTATTGTTTACAAGTTTTAATCAATATTTTTTTGCTATAAACTTATTTAGAACCCCCAAACATTGTATATATTTTTAGCAGAGATCCTAAAGAATTTTCAGCAGAACATCCCTTGTGATAGCAATACAGCATGACAGGTCCTCAATACGACCCCAAATATCAACCTCTACCTTTAAAAGCAAACGATCGCATTTTTTTTTTATCTTTTGCTTTAAGAAAAAAAAAAGCCATCTTTTGGAAGTGAGGTCATGATGTCGTTCCAGTCCTCCAAGGGCATAGAGATGAGCAGTGGCCATCTTGCCATTTCTTATCTCTATGGTAAGCTACCACCAGTGCTGGATGGTTTCCCCTGCTCAGCAATTAGTAACGTGAGCCCAGGAACCATCAGGAAGCAACGGGAGGGGGGGCACTTCTAAAAGTGATCCTGCAGCGAATCCACTGAAAGTCCAGAGCCTGAGGGAAAAGAAAATACTAGGGTTATGGCATCTAGCTGCAGCCATAAGCCCAGTATTTAAAGTGGAGTTCCACCCTTAAAATCACTTTTTTCATTACATCCAGCATACTGGCGTCAGCGCCAGTATGCTGTTTTTTTTTTTTTTTAATGCATGTACTTATTGTTTCTCCCAAATTTAATTTCCTGGCGCACCGCGGTGTGTCGCCGCTATAAGGCGTCACGCCTTCCGGAAACAGCCGATTAGCATTCGGCTTTTACTCGGCGCCTGCGCACAGCCCCAGGAGCTGACTGCGCAGGCGCCGTATATAGCGCGTCACGCCCTCCGAAAAAACCCGAACTAGGACCGGCTATTTTCGGCGCCTGCGCAGTCAGCTCCTGGGTCTATGCGCAGGCGCCGAATGCTAATCGGCTGTTTCCGGAAGGCGTGACGCCTTATAGCGGCGACACACCGCCAGGAAATTAAATTTGGGAGAAACAGTAAGTACATGCATTAAAAAAAAAAAAAAAACAGCATACTGGCGCTGACGCCAGTATGCTGGATGTAATGAAAAAAGTGATTTTAAGGGTGGAACTCCGCTTTAATGTCAAACAAATGATGTATTTTCCCAGTTAGGTGGTCGGCAAGTGGTTAAGGACTGAGGGTGGCAACCACTATAATGGAGAATGTGACAGGAGAAGCTGGAACACACACAAGGTGGGCAAGGACATCCAAATCAACCACGTTGACGGGAACGGAGTTGGGGTATTATGACAGGGAGATCTCATTGTTGGAGTATCCTAGACCTATAGGAAGCGATGGATTGGCTCAGCTCACTAGGCAACATCTATATTGAAATATCGCTGTTGGGTCATAGCATGCTTTAAAGCAGATCATCATCCTCATCCCTCCATAATTTTTGTTTTGTCTTCCGCTGAGATCCTTCTCTGTTTCTCCTCTGCTTGGTCACACGTCACCATGTTCAGGTTGGACATCATCGATGGGCACTGGCCGGCCTTCCGTCTGACCTGCCCCCTCCTCTTCCTTTTCTGAATGGAGGGACAACGCTTCCTGGGATATGTGATGTGCATATCCCAGGAGGCAAAGGGCACACAGTGCCCGTCATTCGCCTAGGTACAGAATAAAAAAATAAGTACTATTTAAGGATAAGAGGAGAGGAGAGAAGAGTATCGAAAGGTTGAAGAGCCACCTTAAAGTAAATCTTTCCTAAGAGAAATATATCAGCTTCCTTTCTTGTTCTCTCTCTATTTGAAAATAGTATCTGCCAGACCTTTACTTCCTGTTTCGGGGACACCCTGTGCATAGGGTGACCACGCGTCCCAGATTGCTCGGGACAGTCCCGCATTTTGCAGGTCTGTCCCGGGCACCTTCATTCCAGGACAATACAGTGTCCCGGAATGAAACTGACACAGCCACCCCCCCCCCCCCCCCCCCGGCCAATCTGATGCCCCAAAAAAAGGGCGCCACATCACAGCTTTACTCACTGACAGTACTTGTCCTGGCCAGGAATGCCTGAAGGAGCACAATCCCGCCCCCTGCTTGTGATTGGAGAAATCATAAATCCCGCCTCTTGTGTCCAATCACTGTGCTGTGATTTGTTACAGCACAAGCTGATTTTTTGGAAAGGAGGGTGTCCCTGAATGGTAGTTTGGAAATGTGGTCACCCTACCTGTGTATTGGTGTCTGACTGCACGTCACGGGTATAGGAAGTGAGGCGTAATCTTCCCAGAGGGGCTACAGACATAAAAAAATATGTTCTAACTGGGCATCTTAGGGCCCTTTCACACTGGTGCGTTTTTGCCGCATTTTTGCGGTAAAAATAGCGCAATTAAAACGCTCCCCATGCCCCTCTCCATTGAAATGAATTAAAAACGCTGTAAAATCGCGGTAAAACGTGGTAAAATCGCAGTGTTTTACCACGATTTTAACGCTACAGACATAAAAAAATATGTTCTAACTGGGCATCTTAGGGCCCTTTCACACTGGTGCGTTTTTGCGGTAAAAATAGCGCTATTAAAACGCTCCCCATGCCCCTCTCCATTGAAATGAAAAACGCTGTAAAACGCGGTAAAATCGCGGTGTTTTACCATGATTTTAACGCTCCGTTTTTACCGCGTTTTCACATCGGTTTTTAATTCATTTTAATGGAGGGGGCATGGGGAGGGTTTTATGAGCGTTTTAATAGCGCTATTTTTACCGTGAAAACGCGGCAAAAACGCAGCAGAAAAGCACAAGTGTGAAAGGGCCCTTAAAGTGCAAGGACTATGTGCAAAGTACAGGTCCCCATTCAATCCAATTTTATATTATCGTAATAGATGGAATTTGGTGCTCAAACATTTTTTTTTTTTTTAAGGCCGCGTACACACGGCAGGGAATCTCGATGGGCAGAACACATCGTTCCGCCCGTCGAGGTTCCCTGCCGGCCGTCGAAATCGGCGACCCGCCCGTCGGGAATGGCAACCAGCCATTCTTCCGGGCGGGCCGTCGAGGAAATAGAGAGCGTGCTCTCTTTTTCGGCTCGACGAGCTTCCCGACGGGAAGCTCGCCGAGACCGTACACACGGCCGAGGTCCTCGCTGGAATGTGCATTCCAGCGAGGTTCTCGCTGATTTTCAGCGAGAACCTCGGCCGTGTGTACGGGGCCTAAGATATTTTTATTGGGTTTAAGACAAACCAACAAACAGAAAGAAACACACAAAAAAAAACCCAATTCCAACAGACAATCTGGTCATAACATTAGGCAATATGCTCAAACATAGAAAAATAAACAGATATCAGTGATATAGGCCGCGTACACACGTCCGAGAACCTCGTCGGGCTAAACCCATCGTTCCGCCCGACGAGGTTTCTCGGCCGTCCGTCGAGTTCGTCGACCAGGCTGTCGAAAAAGGCGTTGAGCCATTAGTCCCGATGGCCCGTCGAGCAAATAGAGAACCTGCTCTCTATTTTGGCTCGACGAGCTTCCCGACAGGACGCTCGACGAAAGTGTACACACAATCGAGCTTCTCGGCAGAATATGGATCCCAGCGAGCTTCTCGCTGGATTCTGCCGAGAAACTTGGTCGTGTGTACGGGGCCATAGAGTAGGCACACTGGTAAAAGCTTCAGGTATATTACCAGGGCACTAGAGTAGTACAATCGGTGCTGGGAGAGGGTTAGCGGACTAGCCAACCATCTACCCCAAATTTTGTGAAAGGTTTTGTTCGGTTTCCGGAGTTCAAAAGTACGTTCATACAGTGGGATAGAATCATTAATATTTTTTAACCAGAGGAATTTTAGAGAGGTCTGTCCAAGACAGTAAAATAGCTTTTTTTTAACATAGAAGTAGAGCATGCGGTTCAGTCTCTTGGTTGGCATGTGACGATAAGTGTAATTCGCCAAAAATGCCTAGTAGGCAGTTCTTGGGGAGGATTATGTTTGGGAAGCCTAGCTCCGATGAGATGAAAGCACCCACTTCCTCCCAGAAGTCCCGGACTACCGGGCATGGCCAGAAGCAGTGTAGGAAACCGACCTCCCGGCCACAGCCGCAAAAACAGTCAGCCAAGAGCAGGAGACCCATCCTGTGTAACCTACCTGGAGTGAGGTGGTTTTGATGAAAATTTTTGACCTGTATGATGCGGTCCCGGGAGGCAATAACAGAGGTTTTATACGTATCACTAAATTCTACCAGGGAGATGTCCAGAGAGGTCCACTTTACCTGAGCTTTGTAAAACCTGGGGTTAAAGTCAGTCATTAGGGCTGCATAATAAGTGGAGACAAGTTTAGTGGGGTCTGGCTGTCTGAACAGTTTTTCCAATAGGGTTCAAACAGTGTTTAATGAAGTTCATGTATACAAGTTATATTGTTTTACAATGTATATCTTCTGTAACAGAGACCATCCAGTGCGCCATCCTGCCCAAACAGAGAGTGAACTGTGGCTACTCCGGCATTGACATGGATCAATGTTACAAGAAGGGCTGTTGCTTCGACTCCAGTGACCCCGATGCCGCATGGTGCTTCTACCCAGACATCACAAATGGTAATGTAGTCACAGGCTGAAGGGCCACTGTACTTAAACCACATCACTATCAATACATCCAATAAAGGTTATATTAACATAAGGCTGGGAAACCCACCCTGATTCATCCCACCATTAAGACACAGTGTTAAAGCAAAAATTGCTGTGGTTTATAAGGGGTGTACATATGTGAGAGTTTGCTACAGTACAAACACATTTTAGACAATTGTGTGTTCCCAATTTTTTTTGGGAAAGCTCTTTTTCTCTTTCATGACTGTGTCTTTGTGTACAAATTCAGCTCCATAAAGATATGATGTGATGGGTTTGGTGTGGAGGAACGGTCAGTGGCCTACACAGAGCTCTGACCTTAAGCTCTATACCTGACCTCAAATGCTATTTTGGATAAATATACACACATTTCCGGACTCCAAAATCTGTAGCGACTGGTGCTCAAAAGTTTTTTTTTTTTTTTGGGGGGGGGGGGGGGGGGGGCGCAAACAAACTGAAAAAAAAAAAAAACATCAATTGCAGCCACTGTGCCCATCAAACGCAGCTACTGTGCCAAACGCAGCTACTGTGCCATCAAACGCAGCCACTGTACCCAAAAATTGCTGCCACTGTGGCATCAAACACAGCCACTGTACCCATCAATTGTTATTGTTTTTGCGCCGTACCTTATTTTCTAACATTTCTGTAAATTTGTATCTCCAATTTTCTGGTACTGGCAGCATTTACGTTTCTTTTTTGTTTCAGCGCAGTGTTTTATTTTCAATCCTTGGAAATCTTTTTTCTGTACCCATCAATTGCTGTCAGTGTGCCCAATCAAATGCTGCCAGTGTGCCCCATTAAATGCTGCCAGTGTGCCCAACAATTGCCTCTACTGTGCCCCATCAGATGCTGCTAGTGTGCCCATCAATTGCCACTAATGTGCCCCATCAGATGCTGCCAGCGTGCCCATCAATTGCCTTTACTGTGCCCCATCAGATGCTGCTAGTGTGCCCATCTATTGCCGCTAATGTGCCCCATCAGATGCTACCAGTATGTCCATCAATTGCTGCTACTGTGCAACATCAGATGCTGCCAGTGTGCCCATCAATTGCCTCTATTGTGCCCCATCAGATGCTGCCAGTGTGCCCATCAATTGCCGCTACTGTGCCCCATCAGATGCTGCTAGTGTGTCCATCAATTGCTGCTACTGTGCACCATCAGATGCTGCCAGTGTGCCTATCAATTGCCTCTATTGTGCCCCATCAGATGCTGCCATTGTGCCCATCAATTGCCGCTACTATGCCCCATCAGATGCTGCCAGTGAGCCGACCACTTGCCGCTACTGTGCACCATCAGATGCTGCCAGTGTGCCCATCAATTGCCGCTACTGTGCCCCATCAGATGCTGCCAGTGTGCCCCATCGAATGCTGCCAGTGTGCCCATCCATTGCCGCTACTGTGCCCATTCAGATGCTGCCATTGTGCCCATCAATTGCCGCTACTGTGCCCCATCAGATGCTGCCAGTGAGCCGACCAATTTCCGCTACTGTGCCCCATCAGATGCTGCCAGTGTTCCCATCAATTGCTGCTCCTGTGCCCCATCAGATGCTGCCCACACTAAGGGCCCTTTCACACGGGCGGACGAACGGTCCGTTTTTTTACAAGTCCGTTTCCGGACTTGTAATGCTTCCCTTTGGGATTGCGGACGTTAGCGGATGAGCATCCGCTAACGTCCGTAAAGATCCGCTTTTTCAGACGGAAGAAAACCCTATTTTTCTTCCGTCCGCCATAGGGGAGAGCGGAGGAAAGACAGGGCGGTCCCTGCACAGTGTGCGGGGACTGCCCTGTCAACCAACGGCTCAGCGGGGATTTACGGAGGAATCCCTGCTGAGCAAACGGGCTAACGGAGCACATCAATACGGATCCGCTCCGTGTGAAAGAGCCCTTACCTGTCTCGGAGCGTGTCAGTGGTGGTCTCCTGCACACTTCTCAATTTTTTTTTCTGTCCTCTCTCAGGCATCCAAACACAGAGCTTGACATTTTTAGCCAAGCAGGTGACCCAAAACAGACCAGACAACAGCTGAGGGAAGCCATGGTGCCCACTGTTCACATTTATGGGCGCCTATTAGAGCCTACGGCTCTAATCAGGCGCTTCCAAAAAAACAACCCCGCCGCTGTAATTCAAGTGTCGGCACCCGAAAAGGGTCTGGACACTTGAATAGGAGGTGTCAGAAGCGACCACAGATAGATTCATGCAATGAATCTATCTATGGTGATTAGTGTGGTGCAGGAGAGAGGGGGCCCTGAGAGCCAGAGCCAGCTGTCAATCAGGCAGGTGGGTGAATCCCAACATTATTGTCAGGACCCTTCCAGAACCTGCCTGGAGTGGCTCTGTGACATCAGCTGACAGCAGGCATAGCCCCACTAGCTGACGCTGGGTCAAACGAGGACAAATGTAAGTGCACTTCTAAAAAATCTTTAAAATATATATATATATATATATATATATATATATATATATATATATATATATATACATTATGCCAATTTTGTTTGTTTAAATAAAGGCAACAGTTTCTATGTGGTGTACTTGCTTTGACTGTATTTCATGAGGAAGGCTAGTTGCTGTAATTCTGACGATTAATTACATTTTTCCTGTTTTTCCAGTGGTAATCGTGGAGTAAGAAGATCGCCAGGTCACTCACTGCTGATTCTGTCCACGTTCGCGGCACGCCCCGTTCTGTCTGATTGTTCTGTTTCCTGGTATTCAGCAGTGTCTGTTTCTATCTCCTGTACAATTTTATGTTGCTTTCAGAAACAATACATCCATAAATCACACTGCATCATTGGCTTCATTTATTGTCTCATTTGTGCACCTATACATCACATTTAAAGTGGATGTAAAGCCACTCTCATCCTTTCTAAACTACTGCCATAGTGCTGATCTATAAGGATATAGATGCCTCCTGCATGTATCCTTACCTGACAAATGTCTCCCCTCTGTCTGTTGTAAGAACTGAAAAACTGCAAATTCTGTGGGTGGGTCTGTTGTCTGGAGCTCTGTGGGTGGAGTCGTGATGTCAGAAGACTCCCGCCCTCCTCTACACTCCCCCTACACTAAATTCTGCTATGATCACTAACATCCAGTCAAAATCCAGAAAAGTAACCACATGACTTCAGAAAAAGAGTGGGGGTGGGAACTTAAAAAATAATGCCTGTCTCCAGGCTAGTGCATGAGATATGTAAATAACTTGTCACTCACAGCAAGGGGGCGGAACGGACTAAAGTTTTTCTCTGTAAGTCTGTTTTATTTTACTGAACAATAAAAGAGGATTGCTCAGAGCTGGATTAACTCTGTATGGCAAGACTGGGCACACATGATGGGAAATCTTATACTGTACAGTGTGACATCACAAAAATAAATACAAATTTTCGGGTTTACATCCACTATAAGAACATTTAAGGGACATTCAATCAAGAATTGGCTCTTTAGTTTTGGATAGATGCATGTGGGCTGAATCATTAAGGCCTTGTTTAAGTTGGCCATTGATATGTAAAGACATCCCCAACCCCCAGAGGCCTGATGGTGACCTCCAGAGTTAGGGAGAGCTGACATCCTCCCTTGTAGTGTGGGTTATTATTAGGCATGGTGGGTGTAATGCAAGATAGAATGATTGGGTGCCAGTCACTTTTTGAATGCAAGAAAAACAAGAATTATTGTCTCTTAACAGAACTGGGGGAGAGAGGGTTAGGGCCAGGACACTCTTAGGCAGTAGTAATTGGCAGACTCCGAGACAAATAGGCAGACAACTATACAGGCAGAGGGCCTTTAAGCTGTGGCAACTGAACTTTTAACAGTCAATAGAGATTTGTACGCGTAACTCACAGTAACCCGTTCTAGCTCTTCTCTTACATCTCACAGTATCCTACTGTAGATCTTCACTTACTGAGCTCCTGGTCTCTCACTAGACTTCAAGATCCCAATCGTCCATGGATCCCCTGAGCTCTTCCATAGCTAACCCACTGTAACTGCCTCAAGCGTAACCCCTTCTAACCCGCTGGGTACCTGACTTGGCACTTTGCTGAAGCTTTCCCACTTCTTCACCATCCCCGGCTGGTGAAAAGGCTGCTCTGGTACTTCTTCAGACTCCCATACACTGGCCTCTGATAACAGAAATGATTGTCCCTTGCTGGTGACTATTCCTCCCTTTATCTCTGGCCTTGGTCATCACTTGCTCCTGGCTAGAGCAGTGGTCGTCTCTTATGGCAGCTGTTTCTCCCTCACCGCTGGCAACAATCCAGTTCTCCCTCCGGTAGAACCTCTGCAACTTGGTTGAGCTTCCAGAATGAAGCCCCAACCCACGCTGCTTTTCTCAAACTGCCTAGCAGCCAGGTGCTCCCGGCCCGGAATAGGTCCCAGGCTTCTGGCCTAGCAACCCGGAGCTTTGTAACACACGTCCACCCAGACAGCCGTTCAGGTGGCACTGAACCCCGATCACTTAACTCAAATAGGCTCTCCCAGCAGGCCAAGGGACCAAAGAAATCCCTGCCAATTGGCTTAGACAACTCATCCACTCCTAATCTGAATTCACTATGCTCTTGTCATTCTAATGCCACAGGCAACAATGCCACCTAGTGACAGAAGTGAGAAGTGCATCAAATCCAGAGTTAGGGAAAAGCCAATGAATTCCCTTTCAATCAGCAAGGCTAGTTACCACCTAGCAAGCTGCATTTCTTAGAAATTGCTGCCTACTATCAGGGTGCTACAGATAGATTGAAATTCGCCCAGTTCAGCATGGACGAATAAACTTTCAATCTATCTATGGCGGTTACCGCTCAACAGAAGTCAATCCAATAACTTTTGAGAATGAGGAAGTTGGAAAGTTTCCATTCAATCAATGTCTGTAGCCAAACGGTTGCCTTACTAAACTGTTTATTCTGACTGCGGAGGATTCCCTGCTGTCAGAATACAATAGCAGAGCAGGGAGGATTTCTCCATCAACCTCATGTGCATGGATGGGGAATACATTCTTTCAGCCCTGTGGCTGATCAAAAAAAAAAATGAATCCCCTATGGCCAGCCTTACACTCGGGGCTGCTAATAAGGCAGAAAAGCTGGCCCTCCTATAGGTACCTGTCAAGCAGGAGGGATGGCTGTGCAGATTTGTGACTCTCATTGACCTCGTTGCAGGGGGATTGGTTCTTTTATCTGTGCCCCCTTACACCTACTGTCAGGCCCCCCTGTGTGCCCCCATTTCCCTGCAGCACTTCCCACTTCCTTTTCCTCCTCTCCCGCTGGCAGCAGCCAATGATACACAGGGGGAATTGTTTCAGGATGGAGAGTGGGGGGGGGGGGTAAATATTTCAATATATGTCAATATTTATTCAACACAATGACCCATCAGTACTGATCACCCCTGTGTCCATTCATCACTGAAGCATAGTAGCATAGCATCGCAGGAATGGTATTTGTATAATAATAATAATGATCATCAGAGGGTACCATATGTGTAAAGAAGGCCTTCTTATCTCACAGAGACTCCTTGGGGATATCTGCAGCTCAATTCCTGGGCTGGTGTACATGCAAAGCTCAAACCCAAGGCAGCCTACCTCGTTCTTTTAACGTTTCCACTTTATAAATGATGCAGAAGGAGAAATGAGACTCCTTATGCAGCAGTAGTGGGACTACGATGTGTGTGCAAGCATGTGTATGTGTGGTGGCAGCCCTGATTCACCGCCAGTTCCCACCAAGCTGGCCAAGAGCAGCTCCCCTCTTCTTCCTAGAATAGGAGACGTATACACCTGTAAAGGGATGAACTCCACCATCTTGTACTTACACAACCCTGATATAAGGCCCACCTCTAAATAAAAGAATTGACCACACCAACTGTTCTTTAACCGTCTTTTCTTTAAAAAAATGTCACACTTCATACTCTGCACAGCAGCTTCATCACCTCCACATACCATGTCCCCAGTACAAAGAATAGTGGAACAATAGAAGTCAAACTCAGAAGTCTAGCCATCTTCCCATTTTCTCCACCTTGCATTCCCACCTTGCGTACCTTTACTATGGGTTTCCACCTTGCGTACCTTTACTATGGGTTTCCATCTGGAGCACCTTTACTATGGGTTTCCACCTGGAGCACGTTTACTATGGGTTCCCACCTGGAGCACCTATACTATGGGTTTCCACCTGGAGCACCTTTACTATGGGTTTCCACCTGGAGCACTTTTACTATGGGTTCCAACCTGGAGCACCTATACTATGCGTTTCCACCTGGAGCACCTTTACTATGGGTTTCCACCTGGAGCACCTTTACTATGGGTTTCCACCTGGAGCACCTTTACTATGGGTTTCCACCTGGAGCACCTTTACTATGGGTTTCCACCTGGAGCACCTTTACTATGGGTTTCCACCTGGAGCACCTTTACTATGGGTTTCCACCTGGAGCACCTTTACTATGGGTTTCCACCTGGAGCACCTTTACTATGGGTTTCCACCTGGAGCACCTTTACTATGGGTTCCCAGATAGGAGAGACTGCCGCTCCAGGTGAGCACACCTAAGGCAATCAGTGTCCACTCAGAGACCAACGGGTGCTGGCTAGTGATGAGCGGAATACGCCATATTCGATTTCGCGATATTTTATCAAAAAAAATGTTTGCGAAATTTCGTTAATGCGAATGCGAAATTCATTGCGAAATTCTCGTCAACACGCGAAAACGGAGATCATTTCCTGGATTACTAAACTAATATGCACTAAACACTAACTCTACTTACACAAACTTATATGACTAAACTAAAGCTATTTTTTTTTTGTTTTTTGTTTTTTTATACACAAAACACAGAAGGGCAGAGAAAGTATTCGCGAATATTCGGCAACATAAAAGGATCGCCTCAGCTACTCGGCCCAGGGTCTCTAATCATACCAGCAATGCTTTTAGACGTCGATGGAGATCACTAGGATGTGATCTGTTTTAAAAATAAATTTGAAAAAATAAGAATATTCACAATAGCGAATATTCACCGCGATATTCGATTTATTCGCGAATACTCGAATATGCAATATTCGCAATGCGAATATTCGTGAGCAACACTAGTGCTGGCAATGCACGGAGCATGGAAACAAAAAGAAGTATATGGACAGCCGCACTCCGATAGTCTTAAAAAAGACGTGCCCTTTAATGGGTAAAAGAAAAAGCACTACAAAATAACAGCATACAGTGGGAAATAAACAGCTGACGTGTTTCACATTGTCATGCAATGCTTAGTCATAGCTATAAACAGAAAAAAACACAATTCAAATATATATATATGGTTCCCTAAAGACCCCTATCGGTCCGCCCAACATATGATTGGTTCTCGCAAATTGCAACAATCACAAACACATGTGGGAGGAACGAGAATGTAAAATACAGACATCAATACAATGTAAAAAAGAAAGAAAGAAAAAGAAGGGACACATATGTAAACACCATGACCAATGTAGATAAGTGAATATAGTATGTGTGTAAAAATGTGTATAATTCATATACATATAGATATAAGTATAAACACAGGATGATATGCTATCTCAATGCCATTACTCGTGACAAGATGAATATAGTGAGACTACAATAATAAAGTGAAATAGATAAATGTGCTGAAATAGCGATATCCGACTGAAAAAATCATGGAATCATGGGATATGTCGGGTGAAAAAAATATGCTAAAAAGTAATAGGAAGGAAAAGACTCTTAGGCCGTGTACACACGGCAGAGAACCTCGACGGGCAGAACACATCGTTCCGCCGGTCGAGGTTCTCTGCCGGCCGTCGAAATCGGTGACCCGCCTGTCGGGAATGGCAACCAGCCATTCATCCAGGCGGGCCGTCGGGCAAAAAGAGAGTGTGCTCTCTTTTCGCTCGACGGGATTCCCGACGGGCGGAGCGAGCGCTCTGTGTACACACGGCCGAGGTCCTCGCTGGAATGCAGCTTCCAGCGAGGTTCTCCAGCGAGAACCTCGGTCGTGTGTACGCCGCCTCAGATCATCAGGGGACGGGAGATGAGGGAGAGAACGTAAGCTCTCCCCTCCACACAACCCAAACCCCTCAACCATCCAACCCTCAGGTTAAACGTGAAAAGTGCTGAGGTGAAAAAAGTTAAGAAAAAGTCAACAAAGACTTCTCCTATAGCGTTAAACCGTCAGTAGATAAAGATGTGGGATTCAGTTTGGGGATTAAAATGTGTAAGTAAATATATGTGCCATATTGGTAAGGGGCTAATATAGAAATAGTAAATATTTGTGATGAACGAAAAAACTGAAAATACCTTCCTGTGTAGCATGGAGTACTGATGTACACAGAGGAAAAAGGGAACAGAATAATATAGGGTAAAAGCCGGTGCATAAACCGTAAAATATATAATAAAAGAATTAAAAAAGAAAAATGTTTAAAAAATGTTATAGGGTACTTCACTGAAGGAATAATCACCCTGTAATTCCGATGGTGTGTACGCACATCAGACCACTTCAGCCTTGTCCGATGAAAACGGTCCGTCAGACCAGTTTCATCAGACCGGTCTGATCGTGTGTACGCGGCCTTAGAGGTAGAGGTAAAGATACTGTCCTGGAATACTAGCTAAGCACAATGTGACTTCACCTACTGGGGACATTACAGTAGAAGCAAATGTGAATAATGTCTCTGCTGCATTTTCACAAATTTCCACTAGATGGTGCAAGCACAGCTGGCTGCAGGACTGGGAAATATTGTTATAAATTCTTACAAAATAAGAGCCGGTGCAACCATCCTAAATCTCGTGCCCTTCACAAGGTGCTAGAATAAATGGAAGAGGATAAATTCATTTTTGCCAAGAGGAATGGGCAGCTTTACCATCTGAGAAGATAAAGAGCCTCATCCACAAATACCACAAAAGACTTCAAGCTGTCATTGATGTTAAAGGGGACAATACACGGTATTAAGAACTAGGAAGACAATAGCAAATATTAATTTGCTATTGCCACATAACTGGATGGGTTCAGGGCGCTGTGCTCTGAGCCCACCCCTTTTTTAAGCCATTTAGAGCCTCAGGCTCTAATCATGTGCTTAACCCCTTAAGGACCCCTGCATGTACATATATGTCGGCAGAATGGCACGGACAGGCACATTGGCGTACCTGTACGTCCCTGCCTAGACGTGGGTCGGGGGTTCGATCGGGACCCCCCCCCCCCCCCCACTGCGTGCGGCGGTCCCCATGACTCTGGGAGCGATACGGGATGAGGGGGCGGCTGTGCGTTTTTGTCCACCCCCTCCGGATTGCTCCCAGTCAATCCGCTTCCTCCTCTGCCTAAACTGTAAACACATGCAGAGGAGGAAGTGACGTCACCGCTCCTCCCGCCGGTATTTTTGTCTGGTGGAGGAGAGGAGACATCACACAGTGAGTACACAAGCACTACACTGACACCAGTACACATAGGCAAACAAATACCCCCCCCCCAGTCACCCCCGATCACCCCCCCAGCCCCCTGTCACAGTGTCACTAATAGCAGTGATCATATATTTACTGATCACTGCATTTAGTGTAAGTGTGACAGTTAGTGTGTCAGGCAGTTAGTGTTAGGTCCAGGGTAGCCCCCTACCCCCCCAATAAAGGTTTTA
Organism: Rana kukunoris; assembly: GCA_029574335.1. NCBI lineage: Eukaryota > Metazoa > Chordata > Amphibia > Anura > Ranidae > Rana > Rana kukunoris. Next base: position 593,934,922 of record CM056050.1, on the reverse strand, counting down.
ATCCCTTGATCACCCCCTAGTTAACCCTTTCACCCCCCTTTTGCCAGCATCACTAAGCGATCGTTTTTCTGATGGCTGGTGCCGCTAGGTAGCTAGTTATTTTTTGAGGTTCGCCGCCATGTTTTTATAGCGTTAGAAAATTTATGGGGGTACCTAACGCTATAAAAACATGGCGGCGAACCTCAAAAAATAACTAGCTACCTAGCGGCACCAGCGACACTAATACAGCGATCAGAAAAACGATCGCTTAGTGACGCTGGCCATAGGGGGTGAAAGGGTTAACTCTAGGGGCAATCAGGGGTTAAAACCTTTATTAGGTACCCCCATATATTTTCTAATAAAAGGTTTTAACCCCTGATTGCCCCTAGAGTTAACCCTTTCATCCCCTATTGCCAGCTTCACTAAGCAATCGTTTTTCTGATCGCTGTATTAGTGTCGCTAGGTAGCTAGTTATTTTATTTTTTATTTTTTTATAATTTATTTTTTTTAAAGTGTATTTTGTGCGCGAACTCGAGAGAGGAGCCGGAACTGCAGGAGTTGGGAGTAGGCAGACCCTCCCCCAGAGGCAATCGCCATCCTTCTCCATGCCCCCGGTGGCAATGGCGGGTGTGAGGGGGGGCCTCCCACTCACCCTGCCCTACCTGCTCCACTTGGGAGCCCGACTGGGGCCCATCGGGACCCCAACGGGGCAAAGGGACTCACCCTATGAGGGAGTGAGGGGGTGTAGCCCACCCAGCCTGCCCCGTAGGTCCTTCGCCTGTCTTTTTATTTTAGGAGACCTCATGGCCAAAGTGCGTGTGTGTTAAACCAATTTCGTGTGCGTGCAAGTGTGGTGGGTTTTTTTTTGGGGGGGGTGGTCATACTAAGCACAGGCGTACCTTGCATAGCACACCCACCGGGAGCCGGGCTGAGACCACCAAACTCAATTCACATGTAGCCGAGACCGGGATCCGAGGTGAACGGCTTGTCAGCGCAGTGCCAATCACGTTGAGCCACCACAGCTCCCACGTAGCTAGTTATTCTTTGAGGTTCGCCCATCAGGTTTTTAAGGCGTTAGGTACCCCTATACATTTTCTAATTAAGGTTTTAACCCCTGATTGCCCCTAGAGTTAACCCTTTCACCCCCTATTGCCAGCGTCACTAAGCGATCATTTTTCTGATCGCTGTATTAGTGTCGCAGGTGCCGCTAGGTAGGTAGTTAGTGCCAGTAACGCTTACACCCACGCGCAAAGCATACACCCCCCAAATGTGGAATTACACCCCAAAATACATTCTGCTGCTTCTCCTGAGTACGGGGATACCACATGTGTGAGACTTTTTGGGAGCCTAGCCATGTACGGGACCCCCAAAAAATTGATTTTCGGGGTCCTGTACGTGGCTAAGCTCCCAAAAAGTCCCACACATGTGGTATTCCCGTACTCAGGAGAAGCAGCAGAATGTATTTTGGGGTGCAATTCCACATATAACCATGGCATGTGTAAGCAATATATCATTTAGTGAGAGACGATTAAAAACCAGCATCCATGCTGAAACTGTTCAATGAACCAGTAAGCCAGCCTCTGGGGACCATTCCAAGTGAGTGAGCATGTTCACTGACCAGACCCTGCACCCTCTCTCTGACACCCCTGATCCCTCTCTCTCTCACCCCTCTCTGACCTCTCTCTCTCTCTCTGACCCCCCTCTCTCTGACACCCCCTTTTTCACCCCTCCCTGACATCTCTCTGACCCCCCTCTCTCTGACACCCCCTCTCTTATCCCCCTCTCTTATCCCTCTCTCTCTGACCCCTCCCTGACCTCTCTGACACCCCCTCTCTTATCCCTCTCTCTCTGACCCCCTCCCTGACCTCTCTGACACCCCCTCTCTTATCCCTCTCTCTCTGACCCCCTCCCTGACCTCTCTGACACCCCCTCTCTTATCCCTCTCTCTCTGACACACCCTCTCTTATCCCTCTCTCTCTGACCCCTCTCTGTCACCCCCTCTCGTATCCCTCTCTCTCTGACCCCTCTCTGTCACCCCCTCTCTTATCCCTCTCTCTCTCCGACCCCTCCCTGACCTCTCTGACCGTTTAACATGGGAGCTCCCCCTAACACCCCTCTCTTATCCATCTCTCTCTGACACCCCCTCTCTTATCCCTCTCTCTCTGACCCCCTCCCTGACCTCTCTGACACCCCTCTCTCTGACACCCCCCTCTCTCCCTGATCTCTCTCTCTGATCCCCCTCTTTCACCACTCTCTCTCTCTCTCTCTGTTCCCCCTCTCTCTGACACCCCCTCTCTCTCCCCCTCTCTCTGACCCCCTCACTCTCTCTTTCTCTCCCTGACCCCCCCCCCTGCTCTCTCTTTCTCTCCCTGACCCCCTTGCTCTTTATTTTTATCTCTCTCTCTCTCTCCACTTGCCAACAACAGTCTGTTTATCTCCTGTTTTAACTCCTTCCTTCCCATTATCTGCCTATAAATTGATGTATAACAGAATTACTTGATTAACTTTATTAAAGTGGTATTAAAGCAACATATTCATGTGGTGATCTGGCAGGATATTGTGTTATGTAAATGGGCCCAGAGGTGCAGGGTGCTGTGTAATGTAAAGGGGCCCAGAGGTGCAGGGTGCTGTGTAATGTAAAGGGGCCCAGAGGTGCAGGGTGCTGTGCAATGTAAAGGGGCCCAGAGGTGCTGGGTGCTGTGTAATGTAAAGGGGCCCAGAGGTGCAGGGTGCTGTGTAATGTAAAGGGGCCCAGAGGTGCAGGGTGCTGTGTAATGTAAAGGGGCCCAGAGGTGCTGGGTGTTGTGTAATGTAAAGGGGCCCAGAGGTGCAGGGTGCTGTGTAATGTAAAGGGGCCCAGGGGTTCAGGGTGCTGTGTAATGTAAAGGGGCCCAGAGGTGCAGGATGCTGTGTAATGTAAAGGGGCCCAGAGGTGCAGGGTGCTGTGTAATGTAAAGGGGCCCAGAGGTGCTGGGTGTTGTGTAATGTAAAGGGGCCCAGAGGTGCAGGGTGCTGTGTAATGTAAAGGGGCCCAGAGGTGCAGGGTGCTGTGTAATGTAAAGGGGCCCAGAGGTGCTGGGTGTTGTGTAATGTAAAGGGGCCCAGAGGTGCTGTGTAATGTAAAGGGGTCCAGAGTGCTATGTAATGTAAAGGGGCCCAGAGGTGCTGTGTAATGTAAAGGGGTGCAGAGGTGCAGTTGTATTGAGGGGTACACAGTAGTGACAAAGATATTGAAGGATGCAGGGGGCACAGTGGGGTGTTTTTACATTTTACCGTGGGGGGGGTGGTGCCAGATATAGGATCCGCCCCGGGTGCCAAATGGTCTAGGTACGCCCCTGGATCTAGGAAAAGATGGGACTCTGAATTATATACTCTGTTGGATTTATATCGTCTGTGGACTTTGAACTTTGTTCTGTATTGGAAGTTCAAATAAAATGCACTCTCTGGAGAACTTGGGTATTGCTGCGGGAACTTATAGTCATCATACTAATACCTAAATATCAATTATCTAGCTGGACTTCGCTATACATATTATATCACTACAACTGGTCCCTTCTGAAAAAAAAAATGCTATTTTTCTGCCTGGCAGCAATTTTGGTACAACACTGGCATGCTGGGATTTCACATAATTTTGGGCAATCGAGATGGGTAAAGATACCGAAAAGGAAGACAGGAGATGTCGGTATGCGGTGACCAAGTGATAAGGGAGCACTGTAGTGCTGGAGGAGTCCCTTTGACAGGTAAGGGCCAGATTCAGGTAGATGGGAGCATCTTTAATCTGGAGTAACGTTTCTCATTTACGTTACTCTGGCGAAATTTTACGAGCAAGTGCTGTTATTCATGAAGCACTTGCTCCTAAAGTTGCGGCAGCGTATCGAAAATGAGCCGGCGGAATTCAAATTGGGTGGGTACGGGGCGTGTATTATTTAAACTAAGCGCGATCCCGCGGCGAACGTACTGCGCATGCGTCGACTGTCAATGCATCCCAGTGCGCATGCTCCAAATTCTGTCAGTGAACGTCAATGACGTCAAATCCCCATTCATGGACGTTTTACGCAAGCGACGCAAATTATTATTTTTTTGACACGATGACGACGGCTATACTTAACATAGGATACTCCACTAGGGGGCTGCTTTATCTTTACGCCGCGTATCTCTTACGGAAACGTCGTAAAAGTCACTGCGTCGCGCCCGAATACGATCGTGAATTGCCGATTCCCGCTGATTAACATATTTTTTCGGCGTAAATCAGCGGGAACGCCCCCAGCGCCATTTTTAAATTAAAGTTGCGATGGGATGGCGAAATTCAATTACGCCGCTCGCATCGGAACTCCAACCCGGCGTTTCTTGTTTTCTGGTTACAGAAAACAAAAACGCCGGCTTAAAGTGACAGTTAGGCTGGAGTATCAGTGATACTCCAGCCTAACTCTACCTGAATCTGGCCCCTTGTGTGCAATCAGTATGTTGTGCATCCTTGCACATTATGGCAAAAGCCCATCCACTTGTATAGGAGCTTTAGTTCTATTTGACATGAAAAAATATATATGATTTTAGGTTCACTTTAACGCCAGGCCCTACTCATGCCTGTTATGTGTCGTCTTCTTAATATTCTAACAAAAGTTATGTAGCAATAAAGCATTTGTCAAATCGGGAGGCTTTTGTGTAATTGAGGCAATACGCCAGGACATTTTAGGCTCTTCACCTCTTTCATTTTCCCAGTTTTTAATTTCTTGCAACCTTTACAGCTACATTTACAGCAGCAAAGCAGAGCCATCAAGTTGGATCTTCACCACTGGCCAAGACTCGGGACAGTTCCTCACATCAGAGAAGAAGAGGAGAGAAATATTTCATTTATACTTGGAAAAAACACAGGAATCCTGAAACACAGAGTCACCCCAAAAAGGTAATAAACTCAGAAATTCCATCAGTCTAAAATACTATACTGTCTTATCCCATTAAAACTCATTATGTTTGTAGCCAATGGTAAATCATAGTTGGCCCCACTCAAGAGGTGCCATCATACTGCACAACTAGCAAAGATTCCACAGTTCAGTGAAAACAGTTCACTCACTTTAGCTCAATGATCAGTCTAGGGCAGGCATGTCCAAAGTTCAGCCCGCAGGCCAGTTGCGGCCCACGGGCCGGTTTTCTATGGCCCCCACTTGCAATTTGCTTTTACCCCAAGTTCCACACATGGTAAGGATGAGTTCAGTCTAAAAACAAAAAAAAAAATTATGGGCCAGATTCAGCAACACTTGCGCTGGAGTATTTCGATATGCGCCGCGTAACTGTGATGATGCGCCGTCGTTTCTATGTGCCCGTACCCACCAAACTAGATGCGCCTAATAACGGGTCATTTGCGACCGGCGGAACGTTCCGACGCCAGAGTATCGTCAGCGCTTATTTTCGCTGGGCGCATCAGTCGCGCCCATTGATTTCCCCTGCAAATATGCAAATTAGGGATTTTTCCCAATTCACGAACGGATTAGCACCATACGCTGGCTACATGCGCCGCGCGTATCTCGTCCGTCCGGCGCAAAGTTATTTCTACAAAAGGCTGCTTTATCTTTACTTCAGACGGCCACAGGTCAGCAGGAGAGCAGCTACAGCAGCGTTACCGACGATAAGAGCTAGCTGAGCACCCCCACTTGCTGGACAACACCTCTGTCCATGCTTGTCTGTCAACTTTTACAGCCATGGAGGAAGACATCATAGGTCTCCATAGCCGAGATGACGGCTGACAGCTCCTGGCCATTAAAGTTCAGCTTTCTCCTGTGTGTTTGCGGGGAACGGGAGCAGCCATCTCAGAACAAAAGTAACATCACTGCGGGGAGGGGGAGCAGGATATACTTTAGTGCCGGAATGGCGCTTCTACGGGCGCATTTAAACGCCCAACGGAAGGCATTGCGCTGACGTTTCCCGTGCAGTGGTGCCGACGGAAGTTGTGAGCATGCGCACAAAGGGGGCGAGTGGAGCCTCACTCACTGCGCATGCTCCGTGGTTGATGCGCTGAACGTAAGCCTCTGCGCTGGGCTCCGCCCATCATTTACATATGATCACACCCACTTCCACTTGCGTCGGGTTACGCCAGCGCATTATCGTTACTCTGGCGCAAGTTTACGCGCAACTGCTATGTGAATTACAGGACTTGCGCTGAAAGGGTCTTCAGAGTAACGTAAATGAGAAGCGTTACTCCAGAGGAAAGATACTCTCATCTACCTGAATCTGGCCCTATATCTCTAATCCCTGAGCGCCGCTCACTGAAAAGCTAGGCATGTTTCTGCGTATTCCAAACAGTGTTGCCAACCTACCAGATTGAAATTTACTGGCACGACACCCGAAATTTACTGGCGCAGCCACGTTTTTACTTGCATTTCACAAAAGTCACTAAATTACATTTTTAGGCTCAAATTTCAGTATTTAGGCTACAAACAAGTATGCTAGACAAATAGCAATGTGATTTAAGGTAGATATTAGGGTAAAATAACATATTTTTAGTTATTTTCGATATAATTAGGGCAAATTATTTAGTTACATCACCCCCAAATAAGGCCACATTCACACTTAAGTATTCCAGGGACGCTGGGAGAAACAGGAGTTAAAGTTACCACAGGCTTGTGGTATCATTATTTCTTGATGGTACCCCAAATGCGGGTAGCAGTCTTGCAACACTATGTGGAAAGTAAAACTCGCTTGGCTCAGTGCCTGATGGGTGCACAAGCTACTTTGGCACACATAGGAAAATGGGCTGTCCTTTGCTGTTGCATGACAAGTGCGCCAAGAAAGACGCTAATAAAAGTGACACATTGCACAGGTGTGAATGGAGCCAAAACACTGCTTGCATGAGCGTTATCTGTACCAGATTAAAATGTGCATTACCTACTTTGGCTGCCCTATGCTGTCGCACAATAAACACTCAGAGAAAGATGCTTAAAACAAAATGATACGTGTGCAGGTGTGAATGGAGCCTAGCTGTGCGTATGATGATTATGATCATTGTTTTAGGAGCACCTATCCCACCACACTGAGTTCTGTTCTGCTCACCTTCGCTCCTCACCACCTCACCACCCCTGCTCCTCACCACCTCCGCTCCTCACCACCTCACCACCCCTGCTCCTCACCACCTCTGCTCCTCACCACCTCTGCTCCTCACCACCTCTGCTCCTCACCACCTCTGCTCCTCACCACCTCTGCTCCTCACCACCTCTGCTCCTCACCACCCCTGCTCCTCACCACCCCTGCTCCTCACCACCTCTGCTCCTCACCACCTCTGCTCCTCACCACCTCTGCTCCTCACCACCTCTGCTCCTCACCACCTCTGCTCCTCACCACCTCTGCTCCTCACCACCTCTGCTCCTCACCACCTCTGCTCCTCACCACCTCTGCTCCTCACCACCCCTGCTCCTCACCACCTCTGCTCCTCACCACCTCTGCTCCTCACCACCTCTGCTCCTCACCACCTCTGCTCCTCACCACCTCTGCTCCTCACCACCTCCGCTCCTCACCACCTCACCACCCCTGCTCCTCACCACCTCTGCTCCTCACCACCTCTGCTCCTCACCACCTCTGCTCCTCACCACCTCTGCTCCTCACCACCCCTGCTCCTCACCACCTCTGCTCCTCACCACCTCTGCTCCTCACCACCTCTGCTCCTCACCACCTCCGCTCCTCACCACCTCACCACCCCTGCTCCTCACCACCTCTGCTCCTCACCACCCCTGCTCCTCACCACCTCTGCTCCTCACCACCTCTGCTCCTCACCACCTCTGCTCCTCACCACCCCTGCTCCTCACCACCCCTGCTCCTCACCACCTCTGCTCCTCACCACCTCTGCTCCTCACCACCTCTGCTCCTCACCACCCCTGCTCCTCACCACCTCTGCTCCTCACCACCTCTGCTCCTCACCACCTCTGCTCCTCACCACCTCTGCTCCTCACCACCCCTGCTCCTCACCACCTCTGCTCCTCACCACCTCTGCTCCTCACCACCCCTGCTCCTCACCACCTCTGCTCCTCACCACCTCTGCTCCTCACCACCCCTGCTCCTCACCACCTCTGCTCCTCACCACCTCTGCTCCTCACCACCTCTGCTCCCCACCACCCCTGCTCCTCACCACCCCTGCTCCTCACCACCTCTGCTCCTCACCACCTCTGCTCCTCACCACCCCTGCTCCTCACCACCTCTGCTCCTCACCACCTCTGCTCCTCACCACCTCTGCTCCCCACCACCCCTGCTCCTCACCACCTCTGCTCCTCACCACCCCTGCTCCTCACCACCCCTGCTCCTCACCACCTCTGCTCCTCACCACCTCTGCTCCTCACCACCTCTGCTCCTCACCACCCCTGCTCCTCACCACCTCTGCTCCTCACCACCTCTGCTCCTCACCACCTCTGCTCCTCACCACCTCTGCTCCTCACCACCCCTGCTCCTCACCACCTCTGCTCCTCACCACCTCTGCTCCTCACCACCTCTGCTCCTCACCACCTCTGCTCCTCACCACCTCTGCTCCTCACCACCCCTGCTCCTCACCACCTCTGCTCCTCACCACCTCTGCTCCTCACCACCCCTGCTCCTCACCACCTCTGCTCCTCACCACCTCTGCTCCTCACCACCCCTGCTCCTCACCACCTCTGCTCCTCACCACCTCTGCTCCTCACCACCTCTGCTCCCCACCACCCCTGCTCCTCACCACCCCTGCTCCTCACCACCTCTGCTCCTCACCACCTCTGCTCCTCACCACCCCTGCTCCTCACCACCTCTGCTCCTCACCACCTCTGCTCCTCACCACCTCTGCTCCCCACCACCCCTGCTCCTCACCACCTCTGCTCCTCACCACCCCTGCTCCTCACCACCCCTGCTCCTCACCACCTCTGCTCCTCACCACCTCTGCTCCTCACCACCTCTGCTCCTCACCACCCCTGCTCCTCACCACCTCTGCTCCTCACCACCTCTGCTCCTCACCACCTCTGCTCCTCACTACCTCTGCTCCTCACCACCCCTGCTCCTCACCACCCCTGCTCCTCACCACCCCTGCTCCTCACCACCTCTGCTCCTCACCACCCCTGCTCCTCACCACCTCTGCTCCTCACCACCTCTGCTCCTCACCACCCCTGCTCCTCACCACCTCTGCTCCTCACCACCTCTGCTCCTCACCACCTCTGCTCCTCACCTCCTCCGCTCCTCACCTCCTCACACAACACACATGCCCCTCGAGTGCACTGACCACCATAGTATTCCGAGTGCCGATCTATTCAAAAATGGCGCCGAGCGGCGCCATTACGTTACTGCGCATGCCAAAAGCATACAAGCTTTCCCGAGCTCGGTCGTCTTCGGGAACGGCGCATGCGCAGTTAAATGGTCGGCTCACGGCCATTTTTTTTACGGCCACCCGATGCCCATAATGGATTTTAACGGACAGCTCGAAAAGGGGTTAAATTTACGGGCTGTCTGTTAATATACGGACGGTTGGCAACACTGATTCCGTGACACTGTATTGTCCTGGAATAGACATACCCGGGACAAACCTGCAAAATGCAGGACTGTCCTGGGCAATCTGGGACACGTGGTCACCCTAATGTCCCCACACAGTAAAAACACCTACCCCCCACATATGTAACAGTAAAATCACATGTCCCAATCATCATTTGCACACATATGTCCGTGATCACCTGCGCACATCTGCACACATATGTCCGTGATCACACAAGCCAATTATTAGACACTTAAAGGAACACTAAAGTCAGGTTGTTTTAAAAAAAAAAAATAACAAACATGTTATACTTACCTCCACTGTGCAGTCCGTTTTGCACAGAGTGGCCCGGAAAGCTGTCTTCTGGGGTCCCTCGGCGGCTGTCTGGGCTCCTCCTCGCAAAAGCTTTCCATCTTCATGCGAGGGCGCATGAAGGATGCATTAAGGTAAAAAAAAAATTACCTTTACCTTTACAACCCCTTTAACAGGGGTACATTTAGAATACATTTTGGCATAAATTTATGACAAAATTCGATTTTATTGGATTTTTTTTTAAATAGAAAGATGAAAATATAATTTTTTTTCCCAAATTTCCTCTCTCTTTTTTCGCTCATATCGCAAAAATTAAAAAACGGAGTCCTGAATAAATACCACCAAATGAAAGCTCTATTTGTGGGAACAAAATGATAAAAATTTTGTTTGGGTACAGTGTGTAGCATGACCGCGTAATTGTCATTGAAAATGCGAAAGCTGAAATTTGGTCTGGGAAGGAAGGGAGAGAAAGTGCCCGGTATTGATGTGGTTAAAGTTAATCTGTGTGTAAAGGCAGGCGTCCTAATACTTTTGGTAATATAGTTTATTCAGACTGTTTCTTTCTGGAGTATGTAAGTAAAGGATGAGTAAACACTCCTAAATCCAATAATCTGCTGGGAAACCCTGTATTTAGTCTACTTCCCTGAGACCAAATAATGTGGATTATAAGGAAAAATAACAGCTCCCTAGGTAAACAGCCTTCTGTATGGAGAAAAAACAATGGCTGTTTATAAAATGAGAGCGCAGGACGAGCGGAGGATTGCTATTCTGAGCTCCTGAGGCACACAGATGAAAATGGCTTTATATGGGGCAGTAATTCTGAGCCTTACCTTGGTTCTTCTCCAGGTATCACAGATCGCATCCAGCCCAGTGCAGTGTGAGTATATGCGACTTCTTTGCGATAACACCGGGGAGATCATTTCATAGCGGTGTGGGGAAATACTGGTCGTTAGAGACAGTGGAAGGATTTAGGCAAATCACTCAGCAATTAGGGTTGTTCTTTTCATTTATTGTTTTTTGCTTTTTTTTTTTGTTTTTCATTTAATTGCCGGCTCACGTACCGTATATATACGTCATCACTTAAAAGATGGATATCTCAGTAACGGCAGCAGCTGGTAGGGACACTGGGGACCACTGGCGGCTGGGGCTGAATTTTCTTTGGGGGGGCGCAACCACACTGAAAAAAAAAACATCAACTGCAGCCACTGTGCCCATCAATTCAAGCCACTGTGCCCATCAAGTGCAGCCACTGTGCCCATCAAACGCAGCCACTACCCTATGTGGATCCGGTCTGGCCAGTCATCTGTCGTCTTGGGTGCACCTGTCACTCCCCTCCCCAGGCAGAAGGAGAAATATTAGCAATTGCTGTGCCGGCGCCTCGCTTCAGCAGGGCGGGCGCGGCACCGGGAGCTACATTAGTGCGGGAGGACAGGTGTTTTTTTTTTCATGCATAGGGTGGCTTTTTGCCGCCCACTCCCCATGGCGCCCATGACACTTGCCATGGTTGCCATACCCTAGATACGCCACTGATAGCATAGTAACGTCAAAACGTCACTTCCGCCCATATGTCTTAGGCCGCGTACACACGATCAGTCCATCCGATGAGAACGGTCCTTCGGACCGTTTTCATCGGTTAACCGATAAAGCTGACTGATGGTCTGATGTGCCAATGGTGTGTACACCAACGGTTAAAAAAACGATTGTGTTAAAACGCGGTGACGTTTACGTGTTTTAACAGAATGACATGCTGAAAAAAACGAAGTTCAATGCTTCAATGCGTCGACTTGATTCTGAGCATGCGCTGCCTTTTAACTGATTCTTTTGCATACTAATGATCAGTTTTGACCCATCGGTCAGGCGTCCATCGGTCACAGTTTAAAGCAAGTTCTCTTTTTTTTGACACACGATCGATTTGGACCGATGAAATGGTCCTTCAGTCCCTTTTCATTGGTTTTGACCGATCGTGTGTACGCGACCTAAAAGGCACATTTTTTTGGTCATTTTTTCAAATGACAATTTATTTTTTATTTTTTTGCATTTTAGTGTAAATATGAGATCTGAGGTCTTTTTGACCCCAGATCTCATATTTAAGAGGACCTGTCATGTTTTCTTTCTATTACAAGGGATAGAAAAACAGTGTAAAAATAAATAAAATCAATTAAAATAAATAAGAAAACCCCAATTTTTTTTTTAAAGCACCCTATCCCGACAAGCTTGCGTACAGAAGCGAACGCATACAGAGTAGCGCCCACATATGAAAACGGTGTTCAAATCACACACGTGAGGTTTTGCTGCAATCGTTAGAGCGAGAGCAATAATTCTAGCCCTAGACCTCCTCTGTAACTCAAAAGATGCAACCTATAGAATTTTTTAAATGTCGCCTATGGAGATTTTTAAGGGTAAAATTTTGACGCCATTCCGCGAGCGGGAGCAATTTTGAAGCGTAACATGTTGGGTATCATTTTAGTTGGCGTAACATTATCTTTCACAATATAAAAAATTGGGCTAACTTTACTGTTGTCTTATTTTTTAATTCAAAAAAGTAAATTGTTTCCAAAAAAAAGTGTGTTTGTAAGAACGCTGCGCAAATACGGTGTGACAAAAAGTATTGCAATGACCGCCATTTTATTCTCTGGGGCATGGCTTTCCAAACTTTTCAAACAAAGGGCCAGTTTATTGTTCTTCAGCCTTTAGGAGGGCTGGATTGTGGCCAGCGGGGGGGGGGAGAAAAAGCACTGGGCCCAGCATTGGTGAGAGTAAATATGGCCTCATCAGTAGGATAAGGAGTACAAAAATAGAGCGACCATTTTTATAAGGAAAAAAAACAATCAACAAAAAACCTATCCAATAAAAAATTTAAAATAATAAAATGTCTTCATCAATTTAGGCCGATATGTATTCTGTTTCATACTGTATTTTTGGTAAAAAAGTCCCAGTAAGCGTGTTTTGATTTATTTAAGCAAAAATTATAGCGTCTACAAACTATGGGATTTTTTTTACTAGTAATGGCGGCAATTATTGGCTTATAGTGGGACTGCGACAAATCGGACTCCTAACTGACACTTTGGAAACTTTATTGGGAACCAGTTACACTAATACAGTCATCAGTGCTAAAGATATGCACCGTTACTGTACTTATGACACTGGCTGGGAAGGGGTTAACATAAGGGGCGATCAAAGGGTTAACTGTGTGCCTAAAATGTGCTTGGCTACTGTGGTGGAGGTGCATGTACTAGGGTAAGGCAGAAACCTGTGTTCATGCTTTTCAGGAACACAGGATCAATTCCTTCCCTACTGACAGAATGGCAACCTGCATAGGTGTGCGCACAGGGGGTGCCAGGTGTGCCCAGGCACACCCTAATCACCCTGTGCAGAACAGATTCCACCTACTGACCTGGCTCCCCTTCCTTCCCCCCACAGCACTTTTGGCTTCCCTCCTCTTCGTCCAGTTGTTGCTGTGGATGTTTTAGGATGAGTGGGGAAAGGGGCCAGTAAATATGCCATTTTCCGGCCCCTTCCCTATCTGAATGAACATAATGAGTGATCGGTAGAGTGTGTTTGAGCTTTGGGGTGCACACCCTAATGCCAAAGGCTGGGCACACCTATGGCAGCCTGCCTTGTTTACATATGCAGACCGCCGTTCTGCTTGTGTCCTGAACGTTCGGCAGGTCCTGGCAGACATCAAGTCCATTTTACATTGACACTAAAGTTCTGATTCTGATACAAACCATTGCAAAGATTTTTACAAATTAATTTAAAGAGGAGGTCCGGGGGAAAAATATTAAAAGCAAGCAGCTACATATACTGCATCTGTTGGCTTTTAATAAATGGACACTTACCTGTCCTGGAGTCCAGCGATGTCGGCAGTAGGGTTCCCGGGGTGAAGCTGAAAGGCTACACTGCCGTCGCCATTGCAGATAAGGGAATCCGGCAATGTAGCCTTTCGGCTTCACGCCGGGAACCCTACTGCGCATGCGCGAGGCCCCGCTCTCTCCTATTAGCCTGTCGGCCAGGGGAGGAGGAGGGGGGGGAGCCCCGCGGTGACGTCACTGCCACATCACGTTCGCGGCCGGACTCCCAGAAGTGGGAAAGGATACCAGTCAAAGACAGGTGTCCTGTCCCCCCTCCCCAATTGTGGCACCGGAGGGGGGGGGGGGAATCCGATGAGTGGAAGTTCCACTTTAGGGTGGAGCTCCGCTTTAAGGAGTTTTTATCTAATGTCGTTACTTTTTTTAATGCAACACTGAAAAAAATGAATGAACTAAACAAATAAAAAGCTTAAAGGAGTTGTAAAGGAAATATTTTTTTACCTCAATGCAATCTATGCTCTAAGGTGAAAAAACATCTTATGATGTGGCCCCCCCCCCCAGCCCCTGTTATACTTACCTGACCCCTCGAAAAGCCCTGCGCTTGGTCCCGAGATCCTCTTCGCCTCTCAGCCTGGCCACTATTGGCTAGAGCAGATGGATTGAGAGCAGCGCAGCCATTGACTGGCGCTGCTGTCAATCACATCCAGTGACACGGCGCGCCGAGGCATGGGGCCGAGTGATACAGTGAGCGGCTATGGCTGCTCGCTGTATCTCGGGAGAGCGCCGCAAGGACTCATCACCATGCAAGCTCTCTCGCATGACGTGATGAGTTCTTGCGGGGAGGAGCACAGACAGCCGCCGAGGGACCCCAGAAGACATGGAACGGGGCCACTCTATGCAAAACGAACTGCACAGTGGAGGTAAGTATAACATGTTTGTTTGTTTTTAAGACATTTTTTTTTCTTTAGTAACCCTTTAAATATTAAGGATAATAAGAAGAATCAGCAGGAAAATTATAGTTTTGAGGGGAAGGGTAAGAAGGAGTTATTTAGGACTGATAAGTGTTAATAAGGAGTTTATTAGAAATAAATGTAATAAAAAATATATGTTTTATTGCTTTAATGGATCTACATATTGGAAAGTTTTTCCTTTTTGTTTGCAGATTGATAAAATAATTGTGTTGTCTCCATAGGTGTGCACAGCCTTTGGCATTAGGGTGTGCACCCCAAAGCTCAAACACACTCTACCGATCACTCACAATGTTCATTTAGAAAAGGAAGGGGCCGGTAAATTGCATATTTACTGGCCCCTCCCCCACTTATCCTAAAACATCCACAGCAACAACAGGTGGGAGAGGAGGAAAGCCGGCAGTGCTGTTGGGAGAAGGCGGGGGAGCCAGGTCAGTAGGAGGAATCTTTTTTGCACGGGGTGATTAGGGTGTGCCTGGGCACACCTGGCACACCCTGTGCGCACGCCTATGGTTGTCTCTCTTTCGGCTGAACAGTGTTTCTAAACACTGTGTAAGGTAGTCTGTTTTTTGACAGCAGAAGCTATTGCAGCCTCTGTACCATTTTGACAGTTGGGAATTGCTGGCAAGTGTGGAGGGGGAAGGGGGAGCAGAGCGTCAGAAGGGTAGGACATACTACACACATCCCACATGTCCACTTTAAATTGACATTTTTGTTGTTTTATATAAGATGGCTTTTAATTTTAGTTAGATTGCAGCAACCCCGCTGTCCACGTTGAAGTACATTGCTATGATTTAAATTCAGTTTGAGGATGTATTTTATTGTCTGAAATGAATCTCCCTTATTTTTTAATAGCGGAATGCACCTTGGCACCACATCAGCGGACTGACTGTGGCTTTGGCGGCATCCCTAGGGATGAGTGCATGGAAAAAGGATGTTGCTTCGACTCCAGCATTTCAGGAGTAATTTGGTGCTATAAAAATCCAACACTAATAGTCCCAGAAAAACCTATAGAAGAAGTACAGGAACCACAGGAAGAGCAGGAGCCACAGCAAGAGCAGGAGCCACAGCAAGAGCAAGAGCCACAGCAAGAGCCACAGCAAGAAGAAGAGTCACAAGAAGAGCAGGAGCCACAACAAGAGGAAGAGTCACAGGAAGAGCAGGAGCCACAGCAAGAGGAAGAATCACAGGAAGAGCAGGAGCCACAGCAAGAGCAAGAGCCACAGCAAGAGGAAGAGTCACAGGAAGAGCAGGAGCCACAGCAAGAGCAAGAGCCACAGCAAGAGGAAGAGTCACAGGAAGAGCAGGAGCCACAGCAAGAGCCACAACAAGAGGAAGAGTCCCAAGAAGAGCAGGAGCCACAGCAAGAGCCACAACAAGAGGAAGAGTCCCAGGAAGAGCAGGAGCCACAGCAAGAGCCACAACAAGAGGAAGAGTCCCAGGAAGAGCAGGAGCCACAGCAAGAGCCACAACAAGAGGAAGAGTCCCAGGAAGAGCAGGAGCCACAGCAAGAGCCACAACAAGAGGAAGAGTCCCAGGAAGAGCAGGAGCCACAGCAAGAGCAAGAGCCACAACAAGAGGAAGAGTCACAGGAAGAGCAAGAACCACAAGGAGAGCAGGAACCACAGCAAGAAGAACATGCTTCCCAAGAGTCTCAATCAGAGGAGGATGAAGAAGGTAAATTATGCAAATGAACAACGAGTTGGTTGTTAATGTATGTTCCTATTCCTTTTTAAAGCGGAGCTCCACCTAAAATACAAATTTTAAAAGCCAACAGCTACAAATACTGCGTCTGCTGACTTTTAATAAATGGACACTTACCTGTTCAGGGTGCCCGCGATGTCGGCAGCAGAAGACAAGCAACAGCTCGTCTCTCGGCTGCCCCCGTTTCCATCCTTGGTGAGGGAATCAGCAAGTGAAGCATTGCGGCTTCGCTGCCCGGTTCCCTACTGCGCTTGCGCGAGTCGCACTGCGTGTCTTTCTCTGGTCCTCGCCAGGCATGTGCTGGCCATCAGGACTACTGGGAGTTTCCCGGTGGGCCGATGGCTCAGTGGGCCGGTCAGTTGCAGTCCTGCAGCCGTTCCTCTCTGACAGTGAGTGATCGCCATTTCACGCCTGTCATGAAGAGCAGCTGCCGACACTTGCTGTAGAGAGGATTAGGCTTTCTGCTCCCTCCAGCCTGCATGGGGAGACAGACAGTCGGCATACTTTCCTTCCTTTCTCCCCTTATCACTTGTCACATGACTGGAGAGAGGAACGATGCTGCCTTCAGAACTGTGAGTACACGTGGGTGGAGAAGGGTGACATTCTGATGTGAAGAGGGCTGCTGAATGGGACACTCTGATGTGAAGAGGGCTGCTGATGGGGGACACTCTGATGTGAAGAGGTCTGCTAATGGGGGCAACACTCTAATGTAAGGAGGCTGCTGAATGGGGCACACTGATGTAAAGAGGGGTGCTAATGGGGGAAACACTCTGGTGTAAGGGGGCTGCTAAATGGGACATTCTGATGTGAAGAGGGCTGCTGATGTAAGGGGGCTGCTGATGGGGGACACACTCTAATGTAAGGGGCTGCTGATGGGGACACTCTGATGTTTAGAGGGCTGCTGATGGGGGACACAGTCTGATATAAGGGGGCTGCTGATGGGGGGACACACTGGCGTAAGGGGGCTGCTGATGGGGACATTCTGGTGTGAAGAGGGCTGCTGAAGGGGGACACACTGATGTGAAGAGGGCTGCTGATGGGGACACACGCTAATGTAAGGGGCTGCTGATGGGGACACTCTGATGAGAAGAGGGCTGCTGATGGGGGAAACAGTCTGGTGTTAGGGGGCTGCTGATGGGGGGGACACACTGATGTAAGGGGCTGCTGATGGGGGATGCACTCTGATGTAAGGGGCTGCTGCTGGGGAACACTGATGTGAAGAGGGCTGCTAATGGGGGGCACTCTGATGTAAAGAGGGCTGCTGATGCTGGAAAAATTATCTGATGTGAAGAGAGTTGCTGATGGGGGACACTGTCTGATGTAAGGGGGCTGCTGATGGGGGGACACACTGATGTAAGGTTTATGTGTGACAACAATACCAACTAGCTGGCTGCCCCTCAGCATGTCCTGAACCTGGTGATGCAGCAGTTCCTATTTAGCAACCAGCCTTCCAGGAGGTTCTGCTTTAGGCCAAAAAAAAGTGTGCGTTTACAAGTGTTTACCTGTCCGAAATGCATCACATCTTCATCTACCTTATATATGACATGCTGGAACATTTCCCATGCTGCAGTGGCTAGACCAGTATCTGTGTGAGTACAGGACAAGGAGAGGCTCTAGGCCACTCTGTGCAAAACGAGCTGCACAGTGGAGGTAAGTATAAGATGTTTGTTATTTTTTTTTTTAAATGTGAACCTTTAGTGTGACTTTAATCCTAACGACAACCCCAAGCACTGGAAACTGCAGCAAGGTTTCCCCTGCTAGGAACTGCACTGCACCATGCGGTTTTCTTGCAGCTGCATTTTTGGAAATGGTGCAGAGACCTTTTCCCTGCATTTACAGAAGGTACAGCAGCCAATTTAATTGAATGAGCTGCTGTGCCTGTGCAAATCTAGCAGCCAGGAACCGCATAGATGTGAACCAGGACTGGTAAATAAAGATGAGCCAAACACCCCCGCGTTCGGTTCGCACCAGAACCTTCGAACGGACCGACCGTTCGCGCAAACATTTCGAACCCTATTGACGTCTATGGGAATCGAACGTTCGACTTCAAAAGTTCTCATTTTAAAGCCCCATATGCAAGTTATTGTCGGAAAACGTATTTGAGAACATGGGTCTTGCCCCAGGGAACATATATCAATGGAAAAAAGTTTTAAAAACTGTGGGCCAGATTCAGATACAATTACATTGGCACAGAGGATCAGAGATACACTACGCTGCCGTATTTTACCAGGCTGTACGACGAATCCTGGTAGATTTTGTCCCTTACGGTACGGCGGCGTAGTGTATTTCTCGCCGCCTAATAGAAATACGCGATTAGGGGGCGTGAAGCATTTAAATTAGGCGCGTCCCCGCGGTGAGCGAACTGCGCATGCTCCGTTCAGAAAATTCCCGCTGTGCATTGCGCGAAATAACGTCGATACGTCATTCGTTGTTTGAGTAGCGTAGTTTACGGACATTCCTATTCCCGGACGTTTTACGTCAAAAATAAAAAAAAACTTCGGAAAACGTGGAAATTCGACGCGGGAACGACGGCCATACTTAACATGGGCTGTCTAATATTAGACCAGCAAAAAGCTGGTATAACTTTATGAGGCAAAAAGATGACTAAAGATGCCGTAAGAGATTGCGATTGACGTTCGTAACTTCGTGGATCGTCGCCAAAAGCTCATTTGCATACCCCGACGCGGAAAACGACGGGAACTCCACCCAGCGGCCGCAATTTTATTGCAGCGTAGATCCGAAGGCGTACGAACACGTAAACCAGTCGGATTGAAGCCCGCAGCCGTATTTTCATGGTTTGAGGTTTCAGAGTAGTGAAAAAACGTGCGTAATTCGAAAGTACTCCAGTCTAACGTGAGATAGACAGGAGTAATCGCTCTGTGAATCTGGCCCTGTATTTTTTTCTGGAGCAGTGATTTTAATGATGCAGCATCATTAAAATCACTGCTCCAGAAAAAACTACCATTTAAAGAAAAAAAAATTCCATTGATACATGTTCCCTCGGGCAAGACCCGGGTTCTCAAAGACATTTTCACAGGCATACTATAGACACCCAGCAGGTACAATATTTAAAGGAATTTTTCATTATTTTTTTCAATTTAAGCATCATGATGCTTAAATAAAAAAAAATTCCTTTAAATATTGTACCTGCTGGGTGTCTATAGTATGCCTGTGTAGCTTTATGGTGTACACTGCAGACGACACAGGCAATACACCATGTGAGAATGCTGCAGCTAGCACAATCAACTATCTGCCAGTAAATTAGGAATAGCTGATCTAGCTAAACTATACAGTGTATAAATATATGTACAACACCTGGGATGTATATATATCCTCTACACACTGTAAATTTAACTGACTATCTAACTAGAAAAAAAGACACTCTCTCTGTGACTGATATCTAACCAGTGCCGCAACACACACTATACGAGGCCGCCCTGCAGCCTTTTTTTTTTTTTTTTTAAGTGTATTTTTGTGCGTGAACTCGAGAGAGAGAGGAGCCGGACTGCAGGAGTTGGGAGTAGGCAGACCCTCCCCCCGGAGGCAATCGCCATCCTTCTCCATGCCCCTGGTGGCAATGGCGGGTGTGAAGGGGGGCCTCCCACTCACCCCGCCCTACCTGCTCCTCTTGGGAGCCCAACTGGGGCCCAACGGGACCCCAATGGGGCAGAGGGACTCCCCCTATGAGGGAGTGAGGGGGCCTAGCCCACCCAGCCAGCCCTGTAGGTCCTTCGCCTCTCTTTATTTTAAGAGACCGCATGGCCAAAGTGCATGTGTTTTAAACCAATTTTGTGTGCGTGCAAGTGTGGTGGTTTTTGTGGGGGGGGGGGTGGGCGTACTAAGCACAGGCGTACCTTGCATAGCACACCCACCGGGAGCCGGGTTGAGACCACCAAACTCAATTCACATGTAGCCGAGACCGGGATCTGAACCCTTGGCTGCAGAGGTGAATGGCTTGTCAGCGCAGTGCCAATCACGTTGAGCCACCACAGCTCCCTTCCTGCAGCCTTTTATAGTGTGGGGCGTGTACTAAAGCCCTGAGCCATAATTGGCCAAAGACACCCTGGCTTTGGCTTTGGCCAATTACAGCTCTCTGTACTGACGGTGCTGTGATTGGCCAAGCATGCGGGTCATAATGCATGCTTTGCCAATCATCAGCGCGCAATGCCGCAGTGAATTATGGGCCGTGCCGCGTCACTCGAATTTGGCGCGAACGACCCGTTTTGTTCGTATTTCGACGAACGATCAAACATACGATGTTCGAGTCGAACATACGTTCGACTCGAACACGAAGCTCATCCATACTGGTAAATTGCAACAAAATATATGTTTATTCTTAAGCTTAGATATACCTTAATCTCATTTGAATCAAGTCAATATGTTACAAAGTTACTTGTAAAGAAGAGCAATGCTGCTTATCAGGTTATCTATGTTAAAAGAATTTTTTTTTTTCTTACAGTTTGTGAAACAGAGCTCTAAAAAAAATGCAAAAATTCATGGAATGCTGTTGAAACTCAAGCTTCCGTAGATCCACCCTTCTTGACGTTTGCTGATTTCTGAACTCAACCACTGCACAGTTTCCACATACTGAATATTGTCACCTTGAACGTCATTAATAAAACTAAATATGCATTATTTTTATCAGTTAAGAATTTAAAATCTTTTAAAAACACATACAATAAATGAGATAAATTGCACAAACAATATTCTTGTTTTTTATATTTCAATGGATACTTAATTTAAGTGTTGAGTGTGTGTGAGTGGGCTAGTGGTACACAGAAAAAAGGTACAGCCATGGGTGCAAATCATGTGCCTCCCGAATAAAATAATTAATCAAAGGAGTTCTGACCAGGAGATAAAAACACAATAAGTTGATAAAAATGGTTCACAGTAAAGCACATATTAAATGTGGTATTGACAATGAGAATTGAGCCCTTTATCCAATTTCGGAACGGCTATGGGTGATTTAATGTATCTTTAAAAATGTAATTTATTAGGGCACTTACCATTTAGCCCAGAAATCCAAAATAAAAGGCAAATATATAATTTGGGGTCCATTTTAATGTTATTTATTTTTAATGTTTATGCATGTATAAACTGATGTGTGATATATTTAAAGTGGAAGTAAACCCTCCTATCGTCTACAGCCAAGGAAGCTGCCATCTTGGCCTCTGTTTAATCTACAACTGCCATGATGCTGCATATGTGATCAGTTATGAAACCAGCCATTGGATGGTTTGACAGTTTGGTTGAGAGCACAAGCACATGTGACAGCTAGCATTTCCGGCATGCCGGGAATGTTAACTGTTTTTTTAAACTATCAAAGCGATGGGTTTACTTCCGCTTTAATGCAGGGTACATCCATGGTGTAAGATTCATGAGCACAATAGGTTTTCTAAGCAGAGAATGTGTGCATTCAGACTTTCTTTCTGTAACTGAAAGTGTGTATGGAGCTGTACAAAACAGGTAGGGAGAGAATAGGAGCCAAGTCACTTTCAGCTTTTTGTGTAATTTGAACTTGAGCTAGCAATTAAAGTATAACTAAGGGGGAAGGGGGAGGGATTTGATGTGCCTCCATGTGGTAGATTTACCCCTCTATATAAGTGAAAGTGAAAGAAAATCACAAATGTTGAGTTGTCCTCATATCAGTAATAGAGGAAAAATCTTCCAATGGGGGCACTAGTTCTGATGGCCTGGGGGTCCCCAAGGGGTTCCCTTAATTTGCAGGGATTTTTTTCCACTTTCTGTTTTGGTTATGGGACATGAAGTAAAAGAAAAGGACTCCAATGGGACACAGCAGGGGAATAAATGTGACAGGGGTTATAAGCTGCCCTTATTTTATTGCCAGTCTGTGTAAATAATCTTTGGAGAAAATACACTATATTACCAAAAATATTGGGACGCCTGTCTTTAACCACTTGTCATCTGCCCACCGTCAAATGACGGCGGGCAGACGACTCCATTGTTCTGACATCACGTCATATGACGTGATGTCCCTTTAAAGCCACGGGCGGGCGCGGGCGCGTCGCCGGCGGCGCGCGCGCGCACCCGCCGCTCTGCGGGGATCCCGTGCGAGTGCCCGGCGGCAACGATCGCCGCCGGGCACACGCGATTGCTCAGTAACTGAGCTGGGACGTGCAGCTCTGTGTGTAAACACAGAGCTGCACGTCCCTGTCAGGGAGAGAGGAGATCGATTGTGTCCCTTGTACATAGGGACACAATCGGTCACCTCCCCCAGTCACCCCCCCCTCCCCCTACAGTTAGAACACTCATAGGACACACATTTAACCCCTTCCCCGCCCCCTAGTGGTTAACCCCTTCACTGCCAGTCACATTTATACAGTAATCAATGCATATTTATAGCATTTTTCACTGTATAAATGTAAATGGTCCCAAAAATGTCAGAAAAGTGTCCGAAATGCCCGCCATAACGTCGCAGTCCCAATAAAAAAATCGCAGATCGCCGCCATTAATAGTAAAAAAAAAAAAAAAAAAAAATGCCATAAACTATCCCCTATTTTGTAAACGCTATAAATTTTGCGCAAACCAATCGATAAACGCTTATTGCATTTTTTTTTACCAAAAATATGTAGAAGAATACGTATCGGCCTAAACTGAGGGAAAAAAATATTTTTTTTATATATTTTTTGGGTTATTTATTATAGCAAAAAGGAAAAAATATTGCATTTTTTTAAAAATTGACGCTCTATTTTTGTTTATAGCGCAAAAAATAAAAACCGCAGAGGTGATCAAATACCACCAAAAGAAAGCTCTATTTGTGGGAAAAAAAGGACGCCAATTTTGTTTGGGAGCCACGTCGCACGACCGCGCAATTGTCAGTTAAAGCAACGCAGTGCCGGAAGCTTATATTTTGTCTGGGCAGGAAGGGGGTGTAGGTGCACAGTAGGTAAGTGGTTAAACACACATGAACTTTAATGGCATCCCAGTCTTAGCCCATAGGGTTTAATATTAACCTCCCTGGCGGTCTTCCCGTGTGGGGCACGGGGTGAGATTTTAAAGCTACGATCGGTAACCCCGTGCCACACACGGACTTGCCTCGCTGGGTGCAGAAAAAAGTTTACTTACCTTTTCTCTGCGATCCAGCGATGAATCCCCGCAGTACACGGCGGGCGGATGTCCGCCTGATGCTGTGTGTTCCGCCGATTCCCTTCCCTGCGAGCGTCGCGACGTAGGGGGGGGGAACGGCGCCAAATTTAAAAAAGTAAACAAACACTATACATACAGTACACTGTAATCTTATAGATTACAGTACTGTATGTAAAAAATACACCCCCCCCTTTTCCCTAGTGGTCTGTCCGGTGCACTACATGTCATTTTATATAATAAAAACTGTTCTTTCTCCCTGCAAACTGTAGATTGCCCATAGCAACCAAAAGTGTCCCTTTATGGCAAAAATTGTTTTAGAGCAGCTAAAAAACAGCGATAATAAATCAGAATCACTTGCAGAATTTAGCGATAGCAATTTGTGGGGAAATTCGTCATAAAAAAAAAAAAATAATGACAGCAAAAATTCTGCAACTGAGCAAATTTCAGTGATTTTGATTTGATTACATTATTGAATAATTTTTACTATAATTATATTATTATTTGTTATAATTTTTTATAATTATTTATTATATTATAATTTTTAATAAGAAAAAAAATAAAAAATCATACCCAGGATGCCTATTAGACTCTTGTTTGGATAGATTTCAGTGAGTTATTCCTAAGAATTACAAGCCTACAGTATAAAACGCCAAATTCCCTTGCAAATAATGGTACCGCTTTCAGCACCTAAAATCTGAAAGAATCATACCGCCAGGGAGGTTAAGTTGACCCACCCTTTGCAGATATAACAGCTTCAACTCTTCTGGGAAGGCTGTCCACAAGGTTTAGGAGGGTGTCTATGGGAATGTTTGACCATACTTACAAAAAGGCATTTGTGAGGTCAGGCACTGATGTTGGACAAGAAAGCCTTGCTTGCAGTCTCCGCTCTAATTCATCTTAAAGGTGTTCTATCGGGTTGAGGTCAGGACTCTATGCAGGCCATACTCGCTCATCCATATCTTTATGGACCTTTCTTTGTGCACTGGTCCAAATAATTTGCTGAATAATTATGGTGTGGGGTTGCTTTTCAGGGGTTGGGTTTGGCCCCTTAGTTCCAGTGAAGGGAACTCTTAAAGGAACACTAAAGATTTGTTTTTTATTAGATCAATTGATTGCTGTAAGCGAGAGCATTTAAATATCAGTTACCTAGTTTTTCCTTTTGACCTCCAAAATACAGTAATCCAGGTTTGAAAATGCCACTTCCTGTCTCTTCTCTTCTTGCTTTCCACCAGCACCTGAGCTGTTTGGATGGTGGAAAGCAGAATGTGCTCACCCCCTCCCTATGACTACAGCCCTGCGTGAAGATGCTCTATTATCCCTCACAGGCATGGAGGCTAAGCCTAATGGGAACTGTAGTTCCCATTAGGCCGTGATGTAGCAAGAATGAATGCGCACCGCAAACCAAGAAGTCAGTGAGAATAACGATTCAGGTGAATAAAACAGCTCGATTTCAACAGGTATCAAACTAGTTATAATGCAAAACATTACTTTTTACTTTATCAGCTACTGTCAGACTTTCATTTAAGAGGAAAATATTTTTGTCTTTACAACCCCTTTAAGGCCTGGCTTGCAGTCTCCGCTCTAATTCATCCCAAGGGTTGAGGTCAGGACTCAACCTTGTGGACAGCCTTCCCAGAAGAGTTGAAGCTGTTATAGCTGCAAAGGGTGGGCCAACCCAATATTGAACCCTATGGACTAAGACTGGGGTGCCATTAAAGTTTTATGTGCGTGTAAAGGCGGGCATCCCAATACTTTTGGCAATATAGTGTATGTCACCGGTCTGCTGCAGACAGGAGGAAGCATTTCCTAAGTCTTCTCTCTCCCAATTTGACTTGCATAAACACAACACCGCTAAACACAATCGATCACTGTTTTCATTCAACCAGTAAAGCCCCGTACACATGATCGGGATTCCCGACAAAAAAAATTCAATGGGAGCTTTTGGTGAGGAATTCTGACCATGTGTAGGCTCCATCTGACTTTTTCTGTCGGGGATTCCGACAGAAATACATTGAGAACATGTTCTCAATTTTCCCGTCGGATTTTCCGATGGACTTTTCACGATGGAAATCCTGATCGTGTGTACGGGGCTTAAAACTTTATTGTTCAAAAAGCCACATTCCACCCATGTCTTGCCTATGGTTGTCTCTCTTTCGGCTGAACAGTGTTTCTAAACACTGTGTAAGGTAGTCTGTTTTTTGACAGCAGAAGCTATTGCAGCCTCTGTACCATTTTGACAGTTGGGAATTGCTGGCAAGTGTGGAGGGGGAAGGGGGAGCAGAGCGTCAGAAGGGTAGGACATACTACACACATCCCACATGTCCACTTTAAATTGACATTTTTGTTGTTTTATATAAGTTGGCTTTTAATTTTAGTTAGATTGCAGCAACCCCGCTGTCCACGTTGAAGTACATTGCTATGATTTAAATTCAGTTTGAGGATGTATTTTATTGTCTGAAATGAATCTCCCTTATTTTTTAATAGCGGAATGCACCTTGGCACCACATCAGCGGACTGACTGTGGCTTTGGCGGCATCCCTAGGGATGAGTGCATGGAAAAAGGATGTTGCTTCGACTCCAGCATTTCAGGAGTAATTTGGTGCTATAAAAATCCAACACTAATAGTCCCAGAAAAACCTATAGAAGAAGTACAGGAACCACAGGAAGAGCAGGAGTCACAGCAAGAGCAGGAGCCACAGCAAGAGCAAGAGCCACAGCAAGAGCCACAGCAAGAAGAAGAGTCACAAGAAGAGCAGGAGCCACAACAAGAGGAAGAGTCACAGGAAGAGCAGGAGCCACAGCAAGAGGAAGAATCACAGGAAGAGCAGGAGCCACAGCAAGAGCAAGAGCCACAGCAAGAGGAAGAGTCACAGAAAGAGCAGGAGCCACAGCAAGAGCAAGAGCCACAGCAAGAGGAAGAGTCACAGGAAGAGCAGGAGCCACAGCAAGAGCCACAACAAGAGGAAGAGTCCCAAGAAGAGCAGGAGCCACAGCAAGAGGAAGAGTCCCACATGTTCTCAATTTTCCCGTCGGATTTTCCGATGGACTTTTCACGATGGAAATCCTGATCGTGTGTACGGGGCTTAAAACTTTATTGTTCAAAAAGCCACATTCCACCCATGTCTTGCCTTAGCCATGTTTGCCCACTGTTGGCGCTCTTTCCCAGAGACCAGACTGTACATTGTAACTTTGTAGCAAGGTGAGAGGCTACAGCGGTGGCTATTTTGTGTAATCCAACATGTGTACACACAGCACTACACAAGCACCAGAATGACAATAACAGGATGAATATAAGTGCAAGAAGTAAATGCTGACCCTGGATGGTGCCTAAACAAAGATGTCATCATCCTTCTGGAGAGAAAGTAAGATGACGACAGGCATTACGTTATGACATTATATATCATCTGACAATAACATTTCATCTTTTAGTCTTGAAGAAAGTGGTACAATTATACTAAAACAGTTTGGGTATCCCTATTACAAATTAATAGAGCTGTTTGTCCTGTGAAACGACATGTGCATTTGTTCTGTGCAAATGGGGGCAAAATAGAATTTTAGGTCTAAGTTTATTTATTCATACAGAATACAGCGAAGCAGAAAAATACAGGATTATGGCTAATAGACGGAGCGGATGATTATAGAAAATTAGGACTTATCTGCTAAGATCATCAGCTCCATCTAGTGGCGATAATGTGATATTTTCTTTAACCACTCTATTTTTCTATATATTTATTTTTTAACCACTTCCCGCCCGGCCTATAGCAGAATGACGGCTGGGAGGTTGTTCAGTTATCCTGAATGGACGTCATATGATGTCCATGCATCCGTGGGGGTGCGCATCGCATCGATTGGTGGTACGGTGTGTCAGTCTGACACACCGCTACACCGATCTGGGTAAAGAGCCTACCGACTCACATTGTCCAATCACGGCTGATCACGATGTCAACAGGAAAAGCCATTGATCGACCTTTCTTCACTCGCGTCCGACAGACGCAAGTAGAGGAGAGCCGCCATCATGTCGCAGGCATGAAAAAAATTGCTGATCGCCGCCATTAGTAGTAAAAAAAAATATATTAATAAAAATGCAATAAAACTATCCCCTATTTTGTAAGCGCTATAAATTTTGCGCAAACCAATCGATTTTTTTTTGCCACAAATATGTAGAAGAATACGTATCGGCCTAAACTGAGGAAAACTATTTTTTATATATATATATTTTTGGGGATATTTATTATAGCAAAAAGTGAAAAATATTGCATTTTTTTCAAAATTTTTGTTTATAGCGCAAAAAATAAAAATCGCAGAGGTGATCAAATACCACCAAAAGAAATCTCTATTTGTGGGAAAGAAAGGACTCCAATTTTGTTTGGGAGCCACGTTGCACGACCGCGCAATTGTCAGTTAAAGCGACGCAGTGCCGAATCGCAAAAAGCGGCCTGGTCCTTAACCTGCATAATGGTCCAGGTCTTAAGTGGTTAAAGGGACCCTGTCACCAGGTAAAAAAAAAAAAACCTTCAAAAACAGTAAATTAAGAAGTTTCATTATTACCTCTGACAGGTGGTGTACTGGAACTTTGTTCTCTTGAAGACCTCTGGATACTCTGGATACTTTGGTTCCTTCCTACATCACCATTGGACACATGCCTTTTCCATTGAAATTGTTGGGGTATTGCGGTATTAAAGACACAGACACAGCGCGCAGCCATCCGTAAATGTACATCTTTATTGAAATATCCACATCCTAATCGTTGTATAATGTACAATACATTGTTCCATTAGAATTAGAGAGGATACAGTCAATGAACAATCGAGAGCAGTGCAAATCTATGGCAGCGCGCGAAAAGCGTCTCCTCCTGAACTCCCCCCAATGAAGTGACACCGAGCACTTCACACATGGATACGAGCGATGGACGGTCCACTTCCACAACATACAGAAATGCACATTGCTGCACGCTGAGTTAAAGTTACTTGCATTGATTCTTGCATTATTTAAAAAAATTATAATAATAATAATAAAATTAATTCTAGTTCAAGACATGTTAATATAATGTTAAAGTGCACCTGTCATTCATACAAAATGGAAAACCCCATTAGATTCTAAGAAGTTCTTACCAAAAGATTTAAACTCATTCCACTTACAAAGAACCCGAGGGCAGTGTGAGGTTTAAGCCCTTATCTTATATCACCCGAGCTGGGATAAGGTGCTCGGGTTAGGACTGCAGTATACAGAGAGCCTTGACGGGGCCTGCAGCTTACACATGCATTTGCAAATGCGTGCAACTAATCCTCTGTTTTTAACGCACACTGTTAGACATGTGAATTTGGTCGGTTGCTGTATGGTCGGTAAGTTTGAGCCTGGATATTGTATGTTTTTTGCTAGGTTAAGGCGCTACCTTAGATACTCACATACCTGTCTATGTATCTATAATAGCACCATCCAAAGTCATTCTTAGCATTGGCTGGTTTCAGATAAGCATTTAGACCTCACAAAGCCCTTATTTTAAATCAGCCATGCTGGGATAAGGTTCTAGTTTAGATACTAACAGATCTGTCTATGTGTCTATAGTAGCACCATCCAAAGTCATTCTCAGCATGGCTAGTTTCAGATAAGTGCTCAGACCTCACACAAACCCTTATCTTATATCACCCATGATAGGATAAGGTGCTGTCTTAGATACTCACAGATCTGTCTATATATCTATAGTAGCACCAACCAGAGTCATTATCAGCATTGGCTGGTTTCAGAACCCACTGTCACTGTGTGTTTTGGAAGGGACTGTGGGCGGGCCTCTTACCCACAGATTATTATGGCCCATAAGAGACTGGAGACCTGGGCACAAGCTGGCATTGAGATAATGTAATGTAATGCTACATCCCTTCTTCCCCACCCCCTCTTGTTGCTGTGTCTAATTGTGTTGGTTCATGGCACATAGATAATAGTCTGGACTGGAGACATCTCTCCGCAGGGGATGTGTATTGAGAGGCTGCCTGCTTACCATAATCCCTTTATGTTTAACTGTAGTCTGTTTCAATGTACAAGTGTTCCGTTCCCATTGGTTGTTCCTTGTCCCCATACCCCCTCCCCTATATGACAAGGCTAAGGGGAGTGTCCCTAACTGTGTGTAAAAGTGTATGTTTTGTATTTAATAAACAGTTTATGCTCTGCATGTTTAACCGTCAAAACCTGTGTGGCTTGTCTTGTGATTGAGGGGTTGAGGGCTGGTTATGGCGAACCTGCAGGCTGCGGGTGCCTTTGCAGGACAGGAGACACAGGTCTGGCGGAGGTGCCCACCTGGGGTATCCGAGATTCGTCACATCTTATATCAGCCATGCTGTGATATGCGATACTCACTGTACTGTATATGTATCTAGAATAGCACCATTCAAGATCATTCTTAGCATTGGCTGGTTTCAGGTAAGGATTTAAACCTCACACAGCCCTTATTTTGTATCACCCATGCTGGGATAAGGTGCTACTTTAGATACTAATAGATCTATCTATGTATCTATAGTAGCACCATCCACAGTCATTATCAGCATTGGCTAGTTTCATATAAATGTTCAGACCCCACTCAGCCCTTGGCCTCTCCTATCAATAAGACAAGGGCTATTTATCACTTTATACCACTTTATACCATATAGAGTTTATACCACACATGCTGGGATAAGGTGCTACTTTAGATACTCACAGACCTGTCTATGTACTGTATCTATAATATCACTATCCAGAGTCATTCTCAGCATTAGCTGGTTTCAGATAAGCATTCAGACCTCACACAGCCCTTATCTTATATCACCAGTGCTGGGATTAGGTGCTACTTTAGATACTCACAGATATGTCTATGTATCTACAGTAGTACCATTCAGAGTCATTCTCAGCATTGGCTGGTTTCAGATAATTGTTCAGACCTCCCTCAGCCCTTGGCCACTCCTATCAATAAGACAAGAGCTATTTATCACTTTGTGAGACATGGAAAGAGTTTATCTCTTTTTTTGGAGAAAATTTGTAAAGAAAGCAGCCCATCTTTTAGTAGAAACTAGTGACATCCTCATGACATGAGGTGCAGAGTGCCTCTGCCATATTGACCTCATTAATTCCAGGATGAACACTGGATAGGTGAAAAGAAGGGCTGATTTAAAGAAGCACTCCAGACAAAATAAAAAAAAGAACCTGAAAGTGACAACTTATACTGTGCTTTGTGCAATTACCTGTAATCATTCTTTGTATTTGATTATCATTTTTTTCCCATCTCACCAGGTACATTTGAAATCAGGCTGTCAGTGGGAGTATCTGTACTGGTTGCTGTTATAAGATTAGGGCCTAAGTAACGGTGACTGGGACCAAATCAAAACTGAAGTAGCTTCAAAGGACATACATTGGCCAGTGCTGGTTATAGAAGGTATTCGGTCCCTCAGGGGCGGGTCCCCTGTGCCACCATCTTGGATATGGGAGCCAACTGTGACTTCCTGAAGAATCACAGCCAGCTTCCTACTGCATATGCTTCACTTAACACTGCACCGTGTGCCTGGATCTACAGCCTCCTGGAGTGCATGTCTCAGGAAGCTGCCAGTGGTGGTGGTGAGATGGGCAAGGACACATCATTGTTGGCTAGGCTAGAAGTAAGAAAGTTGGAGTGGGCACCTGTCAAAAAAAGGTACCCATTCCCCTTAAAAAAAAAAAATCTAAAGTGTTTGGGGCTGGGTTGAGAGGAGGAATAGTGGCCACTTTATGGTCTCTCTCTTGAGTAATAATTGCTACTCTCAGAAAAAGGAAGTCTCACGCAAGGATAAATCAGCTACATAGTGCACCACTGGTTGAGCACAGATGAAGGAAAGGGAAGGTAGGCAGTGGAATTCAAAGGTGTTTTTTTTTCTCTTGGCTGGAATTCTTCTTGAACCTTATAGCTCTGATAGGTCCATTTTAGATATTAAAAAAAATCCCCTTGCCTCCCCCACACATTTATACAAACACAATAAAGAACTTTAATCTGTAACATTATCAATTTTGCATTATTTAAAAAAATAGCATTTTTCCATAGGTATTTTATAATACGGTTCTCAATACATGCTCCTTTTATTCCTTTACCAAAAAATACTCTACAGGCTGGAGAAAAATAGTTCTCTTCCTTTAAATCTAGCTTTACTCTGAAAAGTAATTTAGGTGAAATGTCCTTTGAACAGCTTAATAACCAGACACTTTCAAACTTGGCCCAGGCACATTCGGGCCCCTTTGGGCCACCAGAGGCCAAGCTTGAGATGCCACCTTCTTGTACACCAGAAAATAAGCACCACCCCTGAGGAACCTGCTTGTCTATTAAATAGCTAAACAATCATGTAACATAGCATCCACAGGAGCAGAAAGCAGATGAGGAATCAGATGGGAAGGTATACCAACTGTAGAGGACTTTGTACATCTTATATTATAATGGTGAGGAGGACCGTGAACTTAAGAAATTCTGTGTTACAGCCCAGACCCTGCAGACCCCAGTGTTTTTGAAGATATATTTAATATGTATTGTCATAGTGTCACCCAGTGTTAGTCACTCCCACCACGCGCTCTAAAGTGCTGACTGGGGCGGACTAAGACTGGTTGAGATAAATTTCCTGATTTGGAGAAGGGTGTTTGCGGAATGAGGATGTCGGCTGGCGAAGGGGCCCTGTGTAATGCACAGAAATTCGCCTGTGGGGATGCGTCCACTCTGCAAACTCATTGTCAGATTAAGCGGCTATATGGTCTTGTCATCTCTTGGTGCCTGATCAACATTGTATTGTGACGTGAGCATACACCTGCAGATAAGCTCCCCCCATCAGGAACTGTGTTCATTGTTATTTTATTATTACTGTATCGTTATTGTATTATTATTGTGTTGTTTTTGTGTTATATTGTATTCATGTATAGTATGTATTAGGGTTGTCCCGATACCGATACTAGTATCGGTATCGGGACCGATACCGAGTATTTGCGGGAGTACTTGTACTCGCGCAAATGCTCCCGATGCTTCTACTTTTTTTGTATTTATCAACATGTTCTGTGAAAATTCTTTGAGTTTTTTACTACTGCGTGACAAGCAAATAAAACATTTTTATTAATTTTTACTCATTTTTATTCTTTTATAATGTCTTGAGTTAGAGTACTTTATAATGCTAAAGAATATCCTTAGTCTGTATTGTGGTTTGAAAACTGTCACATGACATTTAAAAAAGTATCGGTATTCGGTATTGGCGAGTACGTGAAAAAAAATATCGGTACTTGTACTCGGTCCTAAAAAAGTGGTATCGGGACAACCCTAGTATGTATCTATATATCCCTGCCAGAAGGGTTATCATATGTTGTCAAATCCATATATGGACATTTGCTGTGTGGAGCCCCCATGCTGTGTCGTGACTTCCCATGGAGGAGGTCACATGTTGTGACATCACTTCCGATGGATGAGGTCACAGCATGTGACCAATCAGCTGCTGTTTGTGAAAACTTTTATTATAATTAAAGCACACTGTGTAGGCGTCGGCAGGCAGTGATTGCTGGGAGCTATGATGAGAACAGTTGGTGTTGATGTCTCTTGACTTGAATGAATGGCAGAACGGATGAATGGTGAGTGAACCTTTTAGCTTAAAGATGGATTATTTCAATAAGATGACATGTGTGCTTACTAGCACAGGCAAAATGGCGGTGTGCTCTGCATACAACCAATTCTGCCACGTCACCAGGTTTTTCAGGAAATACCAGATTTCAACTGCTACTGACAAAATGTAGCAGTGCACTCTATGAGCGTAAGGCTGAATTCTGGGGGAAAATATATATTTGGTATGTTGCAAGAGAGAAAAAGCTACCCCAGTGATATGTGGTCTATGTGTGGCTTCTGTTAAATTTGCTGAAACTGTTCGCTCCACTACTCCCACACATCTGGTGTGGAGACTTATGGTTCCAGCACTAGCACTGGAACGATAGTGGGTCGCTAGTTTTCCACCTTCTCCATTAATAAAATATTTTGTATTATTTTTATTGAATATCATTGAATACAAGGCATTCTGTCATTGGAGGAGAAGGATGTCCATCCACCCATCCTCCAATCACAAAATGCCTTGTATTCAGTGAAGAGTACAAAGTGAAAATAAATGGTGATTAACGAATGGAGGAGATGGATATCGAGTGACCTGCTATTAGAGCTGAACTCCAGCTAGAACTGCAAGTGTTCTGCCCAACTTTAATGTAATGTTCATGTGTTTTATTGAACTGCATGAGGTTATTATTATTAACTATTAGATGAGCACCTGAACAACCACAACATACAGGGATATATAATGTAATACTGACATATAATCACACACATAGGTTGGACCTGATGGACTTCTTCAACCTCACCTACTATGTAACTATGTAACAACTAGGTGGGCTCAGGGTACAGTGCTCTGCGATCCAAACCCACCCTTTTTTTAAGCTGATTAATCATGTGCTTAAAAAAGATAAAAACCCCATTGAAATCCATGTGTCCGGTGCCCTGCATGTAGATTAGGGGCCAGGCGCATGGATGGAGTGGCCGCCACTGGTGTATTATCTGAAAGACAATAGACACAAATATTGCTCAGTGGCTCTACAGAATGTAGGCAGCTTGATTAGACCACAACATAAAAGGGAGAGATTAAGGCAGTTTAATATTGAAAAAAATATTGAGTATTGAGAGACAATAGCCAATACTATGCAGTAGCTGGACAGTATGTATACAGCTTGATTAGGCCACAATGTAAGGGGGAGAGATTAGATTTATCTTCAAATACACACTAGAGTGTCTTATTTCAGAGACAATAGCCACACATATTGTGCAGTAGCTGGAGAGTATGTAATTAACATGGTTAGGCCGTAAGGTAAGAGGGAAGGACAAGGGAGGTTTTTACCCTGAAATAAAAATGAAAGTGTAATGTAACTATATTATTGTTCTTTAGTATGTTGACATCTAGTGGTTGTTTCTGGCTACTACAATTTGTTTACAATAGGATTTTGGTATATTCCTTTGTCCTACCATCATGTTTAGTGCTAGTTAGTTTAGTCCTAGCTAGGTCCTTCCTATTTCTTCAATGTTCCCTCAGTTATAGTTATTAGCAGAAATAGGGCTTGGGAAAGTCATTGTTTTCTTACACTTCAAAAAGACTGAAAGGGCAGTTTCTGTACTGCAATTAGCTGAAGTAAAATTGTGTTGGATTCAGCTTCTGTGTCTTATTGAAGAGTTAAGCTGCCTGTGGATGGTGCCAAGTCAGCAGGTGACCTTTAATATCTGGACAGACTGGGTCTAAGGGGGTATGTCAATGCATAAAGCAGCATTTTAAACAGAACAGTACATCTTTGCGCTGGGTGTTTGGCACATTTGCCCTGTTCACACGATCGGAATTTCCGATGGGATAAAATGTGATGGAATTTTCCGTCAGAATTCCATTCAAGCTGTCTTGCATACACACTGTCAGACCAAATTTGGACCGTCCAAAACGCATTGATGTAAAACACAACGACGAGCCGAGAAAAATTAAGTTCAATGCTTCAGAGCATGCGTCGACTTGATTCTAAGCATGCATTTTTTTTTCTCCGTCCGAGTTCCACACAGACCTTTGGAATTTTCATTAAAAAAAAACATGTTCTATTTCTAAACTCAGACGGAAACAAGTCAGATGGGGGCCACACATGGAGAACACATCACTACTGGTAACTTATTCTTCCATCACAAATGCCAACATTTTTTTTTCTTTTGGAGTTCATTTTACTTTATACATATATTTGTCTAAAACATTAGCTTATAAAGCCAATACAATACAAGGAAATTATCAAGATTTAAAAGTAGCTTCCAGAAACAAATGTTGTTAGGTTGCTGTTTAGTATACAAAACTATTTGGAATCCAAGAGAAGCAAAAAAAAATAATTGTGATGCTCAGATACAGTGTAGTTCTGCTTTAAAGAATCTTTAAACCTAAATTAATGTACATTATGTAACAGAGCTAATGATTGTAGTCACTGATGGTGCCTAGGTCTACAAAGAAAGTCCAGTATTTGACTTTGATGAGACTATGCTACTCTGCTTAGTGAGCTGCTAAGATCGGAGTGCAGTAGGATTTTTGTTAATTGCACAGCAAACATTTCATTCCCCCCGTGCGTCTGTTACCTCCCCCTAGCTTCTAGAACATTCTGAATAGTTCTGGAACTTAGAGGGTGGAGAAACAGAGGATTGCAGCCTAAATATTTATGGAGTTCCCACCAATCCCTGGTGAGGCGAGGCCCAGAAGGTGGGTTAGCAACCCATTAAAAAACTCATTAGCCTGGCAGTCTGTGAGGAGAGTCCAACGTTCCAGTCCTCTGAAGGTAACCCTGTGCTGGGGGGGGGGGGCTTTGCACCTGGGGCAAAAGGAACACCTAGGGAGAGAAAGAGAAAGAGAGAGAGAGAAGTGGAAAGCCTCACACCAGTCGCGACTCAGCTAGGCTAAGCTGTAGACATGCAGGAAACCAAGATCAGCCTCTACGGAAGTAAGGCCAGTGCAGCAGCCTTCTAGATTCAATGAGCTACTTAAAGTGATTGAGTGAGTACCTTCCATTCAACATGCCCCAAGGCTACAGCCTGGTACACACGATCGGATTTTCCGTGGACAAAGCGTAGGACTTTTGTCCGAAGGGCATTGGCTGTAAACTTTAAACAACGTGTTTATTCAGCTCTTTAGCGCCATCCTTTGGGCAAC
This sequence comes from Rana kukunoris, assembly GCA_029574335.1. Classification (NCBI taxonomy): domain Eukaryota; kingdom Metazoa; phylum Chordata; class Amphibia; order Anura; family Ranidae; genus Rana; species Rana kukunoris. The sequence continues at coordinate 593,898,861 of CM056050.1, read as the reverse complement.
TTCTGCTAATGTTGTCTTATGGTTAGCATTGATTCAGAGCATGCATGTTTATACTTTGGATTTTAGTCCAACAAACTTGTGTACACAGGATCGGGTAATCCGACGTCACACATTTGTTGTTGGGAAATTTTAAAGCATGCTATCCAACATTTGTCGGAAAATCAACAATTGTCCGATGGAGCATACAAACGATCTGTTTTTCCGAAAAAAGCCTGCCATCACACAATTCCTGTCGGAAAATCCGATCGTGTGTATGAGGCTTTAGACAGCACACGCTCTCTAGACAATAGCAGTGAGTAGCTACAAAGAAAATAAATCTGTAGTAGCATATTTTATTAGCTTTGGTTTGCTGGGCCAGACTGGAAGGAATACGGTAAGTCTGTGTTGCACATATTAACCAATTTGAGTCTTCCTTTTCACGATTCTAGGGGCAGGTTGGGAAATAAAAGTTAGAAGCTGATTTGTTGACTTTGACAAGATGCATTCACTTTCTTGTATTTCACAGGACGTTGACTCTTTGGAGCTCTTAAATTAAAGTCAATGATATATTTTAATAGCAAGTAGACCACATTATACTGTAAAATAAACCATGTAATCGGCAAGGTAAAATGTCATTAACCTGTGTTGTTTTATAACATTTATTATGCTGGCCAACCAACCACATGACCTCCAAAAAAAGGCATGGTCCGTGGGAGTAGTGTTGCATCAGCCTTACATCTTTTGGTTCTAGCAATAGATTGGCCAACATCAGCAACTACTCGTGTTATCCAATATAGTTGCTGATGATCAACAGCTGCATAGATAAGCACTTTAAGCAGCTACAGCAGCACCATGTGCATATAACTAACAGTTATACCATTAACTAACATTACTGTACAGTAATCTCTAGCAACCAATCAACAAGAAGAAATCATGTGCTGTAACCTCTAGCAACTAACCAATGAGCCATAATGCGTGCTGTAACCTCTAGCAACCAGTCAGTAAGTGGTAATGATATGCTGTAACCTCTGGCAACCAATCGCAATCACTGCCTGATCTGATTTTCTTTGCCCAGGGTCCTATCAATATTAAAGACGGCCCTGTATATACTGCAGGCAGATCATGGCTGGAGTTGAAAACATCAAACAAGCAGTGGGCTGGCTCTTGGCGGGAGCTATCAAATATGAAAATGCCTTTATGGGTGGGTTTCAATTTGGAGGAGTGGGCGTTCTGAACAAGGGCAGACTGACAACTCATGGGGCCCCCGGGCAATAGGAGATTATGGGCCCCCCGGTCTATAGGAGATTATGAGGCCCCCGGTCTATAGGAGATTATGGGGCCCACGGGCAATATATTATGGGGCCACACAGTATACACACACACAAAAAATGTACTGGAGAGGTGGGGCAGCTATAATCTTGTTTTTTTTTTTTTTTTAAAACACAGATATTTACATAATGTCCCTGGTTTTACTGAGGCTGGCAACCCTGATGGAGCCCCCTAGTGGAATGGGGCCCTCGGGCAGTGCCTGAGTGCACGAATGGTCCGTTCGCCCCTGGTTCTGAAGCAGACTGCCCTGGGTAACACCCACAGGTGACGCTGTGCCTCAATGATCAATAGAACTAAAACCCAATTAACGAAGAAGGGACGGTCCATAAACACCAAGGCTAATGAGAAAATAGCTAAGTTTATGCTGGACATCCTCCAGCCAGGAAATGATGCAGGCTTCATCTGAAATTCTACAGCTTCTAATGCACATTGTGGGAAGCTCTCAGTGTGCAGTAAAATCAGCTTAAGCCATTTGAGTACAGGAGAGGAGCCTGTACAACTGTACAAGACTGAAGGGAAGGCTGGAGGTCAGCTTTAATCAGGGGCGGACTGACCATTTGGTCACTCAGGCACTGCCCGAGGGACCCATGCCACTAGGGGGCCCCATCAGGGTTGCCAGGCTCAGAAAAACCAGGGACAGTATGTAAAAAAAATCCTAAGATTATAGCTGCCCCGCCTCTCCAGTACCTTTTCAGTGTGTGAATGTATACTGTGTGTATATATTGTGTGTCTGTATACTGTGTATGTATACTGTGTGGCCGCATAATCTCCTATTGCCTGGGGCCCCATAATCTCCTATTGCCCGGGGGCCCCATGATTTGTCAGTCCACCCCTGGCTTTAATGATGCATTGGTCCAAGCTGATCAAGTTCTGTGCAACTTCATGACGCAGTGTCACACCCCCTCAGTGCACAGACAAGGAAGCAAACTTCAGATAAGGCAATGCCAGATTCTGAGTCTCCTGGATTATAATTGTTTAACTTGGATTTCAGCAAGTAACTGATAACAATTCAACACTTGTGTCACATACTCAGCTGCCAAGTCTACATTAAAGTTAACCCGTCATGGCCAAAGGTGTCAAACCGAGAATGACTGGCCACGAGGCATCTGATTGACCCTGAACCCACCATGAAATGCCAACCACCAACTCTAGCCCAACGTTTTCATGAGTTGTGTATAGAGCGTGGAAGCGTGGAAGGGGTAGAATCTCTTTTGATCTTCTATTTCTGTTTAATCCCCATTTTGGGATTGGGGAGTAAGATAATATCTTACCAAATCCTCTCTTGTTGATAGGTGACAAAATGTAAATGGAGGGATATCCCCAATGAAGACAGAGGAAGCAAGATAAACTAAATACAGTGGAACCTTGGATTACGAGCATAATTCGTTCCAAGAGAATGCTCGTAATCCTAAATACTCGCATATCAAAGCGAGTTTCCCCATTGAAGTCAATGGAAATGGAAATAATTTGTTCCACATTGACTTCAATGGCATGCAATACCGCATGCGGCCAGAGGCGGGGGGCACCGAAGAGCCTTTGGGAACAGCCATAAACTGAGTTAGGATTTTACAAAATACAGTGCTTATATTGCGAAACGCTCGTTAACTGCGTTACTCACAATCCAAGGTTCCACTGTATCTAGCTGTGGGGAAAAGGTTCAAAACCCGAAATGTGTCCACTATAGAACCCATTATATACCATCATGTGGACCTTTAAAAAGGGGTTACACCCCGAAAGCTTGTCCTGAGAATTTGAATGTTAGTGCAAATGAAAAAAGGAACACAAACAAAAATCAATTGTTTTTGTTCAAGTGCACTATATGATGGCTACAGTCACCTTTACAATCATGTGTTAAGCTGAACTATTACAGTGCCTTGCAAAAGTATTCACCCCCCTTGGCTTTTTACCTATTTTGTTACATTACAGCCTTTAGTTCAATGTTTTTTTGTTTTTGTTTTTCTGAATTATATGCGATGGATCAGAACACAATAGTTGGTGAAGTAAAATTAGAAAAATATATACATAAAACTATTTTTCAGAAATAAAAAACTGATAATTGCCATGTGCTTATGTATTTACCCCCTTTGTTATGAAGCCCATAAAAAGCTCTGGTGCAACCAATTACCTTCAGAAGTCACATAATTAGTGAAATGATGTCCACCTGTGTGCAATCTAAGTGTCACATCTGTCATTACATAGACACACCTTTCTGAAAGGCCCCAGAGGCTGCAACACCTAAGCAAGAGGCACCACTAACCAAACACTGCCATGAAGACCAAAGAACTCTCCAAACAAGTAAGGGACAATGTTGTTGGGAAGTACAAGTTAGGGTTATAAAAAATATCCAAATCTTTGATGATCCCTAGGAGCACCATCAAATCTATCATCACCAAAGAACATGGCACAACAGCAAATCTGCCAAGAGATGGCCGCACAGCAAAACTCACAGACCGGGCAAGGAGGGCATTAATCAGAGAGGCAGCACAGAGACCTAAGGTAACACTGGAGGAGCTGCAGAGTCCCACAGCAGAGACGCGAGTATCTGTATATAGGACGACAATAAGCCGTACGATCCATAGAGTTGGGCTTTATGGCAGAGTGGCCAGAAGAAAGCCATTACTTTCAGCAAAAAACTAATTGCCACATTTTGAGTTTGTGAAAAGGCATGTGGGAGACTCCCAAAATGTATGGAGGAAGGTGCTCTGGTCTGATGAGACTAAAATTGAAATTTTTGGCCATCAAAGAAAACGATATGTCTGGCTCAAACCCAACACACTACATCACCCAAAGAACACCATCCCCACCGTGAAACATGGTGGTGGCAGCATCATGCCATCGGGGTGTGTTTTTAAGCAGTCGGGAATGGGAAACCAGAGTTGATGGATGGTGCTAAATACAGGGAAATTCTTGAGCAAAACCTGTACCACTCTGTGTGTGATTTGAGGCTAGGACAGAGGTTCACCTTCCAGCAGGACAATGACCCCAAACACACCGCTAAAGCAACACTTGAGTGGTTTAAGGGGAAACATGTAAATGTGTTGGAATGGCCTAGTCAAAGCCCAGACCTCAATCCAATAGAAAATCTGTGGTCAGAATTAAAGATTGATGTTCACAAGCGCAAACCATCCAACTTGAAGTAGCTGGAGACGTTTTGCAAGGAGGAATGGGCAACAATCCCAGTGGTAAGATGTGGCAAGCTCATAGAGACTTATCTAAAGCAACTTGGAGCTGTGATCGCCACAAAAGGTGGCTCTACAAAGTATTGACTTTTAAGGGGGTGAATAGTAATGCACATTGACTTTTTTTGTTATTTTGTCTTATTTGGTGTTTGCTTCATAATAAAAAAAATATCTTAAAAGTTGTGGGCATGTTCTGTAAATTAAATGATGCAAATCCTTAAACAATTCTTGTTAATTCCAGGTTCTGAGGCAACAAAACACGAAAAATGCCAAGGGGGGTGAATACTTTTTCATAGCAGTGTACATCAGTCAACTCTGGTGTCAACAGAAGTGGCAAGCTATTTTATTTGTGTTTTTACTGAGAGTGATTGATTCACTACCAGTGAATGTTTGGTGAAAGTCGAATTAATGCTTTATCAATTTTCCCCTGTCAGATCAGGAGTTATCGATATGCCCCTCAGTGTAAGAATCAGGAGTTATCAATGTGCCCATTGGTGTCAGATTAGGAGAAATCAATATGCCCCTTGGTGTCAGATCAGGAGCGATTAATACAACTCTGGGTGTCAGATCAGGAGTTATCAATATGCCCCTCAATGTCAGAACAGGAGTTATCGATACGCCCCTTAATGTAAGAATCAAGAGTTATCAATAAGCCCCTTGGTGTCAGATCAGGAGTGATTGATACGACTCTGGGAGTCAGATCAGGAGTTATCAATATGCCCTTCGAAGTCAGATTAGGAGTTATCAATATGCCCTTCGAAGTCAGATCAGGAGTTATCAATGTGCCCATTGGTGTCAGATTAGGAGAAATCAATATGCTCCTTGGTGTCAGATCAGGAGTTATCAATATGCCCCTCAATGTCAGAACAGGAGTTATCGATACACCCCTTAATGTAAGAATCAAGAGTTATCAATAAGCCCCTTGGTGTCAGATCAGGAGTGATCAATATGCCCCTTGGTGTCAGATCAGGAGTGATTAATACGACTCTGGGTGTCAGATCAGGAGTGATCAATATGCCCCATGGCGTCAGATCAGGAGTGATCAATATGCCCCATGGTGCCAGATCAGGAGTGATCAATATGCCCCTTGGTGTCAGATCAGGAGTGATTAATACGACTCTGGGTGTCAGATCAGGAGTAATCAATATGCCCCATGGCGTCAGATCAGGAGTGATCAATATGCCCCATGGTGCCAGATCAGGAGTGATCAATATGCCCCTCAATGTCAGATCAGGAGTGATCAATATGCCCCTCAATGTCAGATCAGGAGTGATCAATATGCCCCATGGTGTCAGATCAGGAGTGATTAATATGCCCCATGGTGTCAGATCAGGAGTGATTAATATTCCCCTCAATGTCAGATCAGGAGTGATCAATATGCCCCTCAAAGTCAGATCAGGAGTTATAGATATGACCCTCAATGTAAGAATCAAGAGTTATCAATAAGTCAGATCAGGAGTTATAGATACGACCCTCAATGTAAGAATCAAGAGTTATCAATAAGTCAGATCAGGAGTTAAAGTCTACATTTAGCCAACCACAAACCCTTGAAAGAGCAGATGCCAGAATACATATAAAACACTTCCTTGGGAAGATGTGATTAAAAGGGCAAATATTGATTTTTCCCATCCGGGATTCTGCCGTGTGTTTGAGATTAATAAGCTGCTATTTTCTTATTGCTCACTCCGAATTTAAAATTGTCCGGTGTTGTTTGCTTATTTTCAAGGTGGCTGTATCTTAGAAAAACAGGCCACTCCTGGGTGTGTGCTATGGTTGTCAACTCTTCGTTATTACTAAGGACTTCCTTCATTACTTCCAAAAAATGATGGAACATTAAATTTGCAATGTAGGAACCCTGTATTGCAGTGGTCTCCAAACTGCGGCTCGGGGGCCAGATGTGGTCCTTTGCTTACTTTTAACTGGCCCTTGGAGTGCTATTTTATTCACTGACAACATTTTTTCCAATGACACCCACAATAGGGCCCACTGATGGGGCACAATATCTCCCAATGGCACAAAAAAAGGGCCCAATGACACCAATGATGGCACACAATTCCTCCCACTGACACCAATGATGGGGGTTTGCTTACTCCCACTGATGCTGGGACATTTTGTGGCACAGTTCCTACCAATGACACCAACAATGGGGCCCAATGACACCAATGATAGGTCACATTCTTTTCCAATGATGCCTAAAATAGGGCCCAGTGATGGGACACAATTCCTCCCAATGGCACCAACAAAAAGGTCCATTGGCACCAATTATGGGGGTTTGCTTACTCCCACTGATGTTGGGACATTTTGTGGCACAGTTCCTACCAATGACACCAACAATGGTGCCCAATGACACCAATGATGGCGCACATTTCCTCCCAATGGCACTAACAAAAGGGCCCAATAACACCAATGATGGCGCACAATTCCTCCCAATGGCACCAATAATGGGCTTATTGACACCAATGAAGGGGCACAATTCTTCCCACTGACACCAATGATGGGGGTTTGCTTACTCCCAATGATGCTGGGACATTTTGTACTTTGGATGGCCACAGTCCAGCCCCCCTAAAGCCTCAAGGACATTTAACCGGCCTTTTGTTTAGGAAGTTTGGAGACCCCTGCTGTACGGTCACCTGTACAACTTCATTATTTCTTTTGATGAAACTCGAGGTGCCAGGAACCGTGTTGTAACCAGTCTAATCAAGCCAGATCTACCATTAGTTTGTTAAGGGTTTGGGGTGGTGGATCTACAATCTTAGTGGAGGTTCCTAACAGATTAGATAATCACTAGACATGTGCATGCTGAAATATTTATTTTGACAATTTCGTTTTTGTCCGAAAAATACATTTACTTATTCCCAAAATTCATTTTTATTTATTTAGTTTAGTAAAAAAATGTATTCGTCCGAAAATCCAAATTAATCTAGGTCAAATCTGTCATTGAAGGCTCATGGTGTCTGTCGGATGTTCTAAGAAGATTCGACGGAGCAGCTAAACTGTACGACGCTGTGATCGTACATTTCCGGTTGAATGCTCCGCCCACAAGATATAGTAAAATTCTAATGTTGTATGACTAGTAACAATTATATTTAATTATTATTTTTACTAGTCAACCAACCTTGGAATTCTTCTAAAGCCTATGGGCGGAGCATTTAACCATAAATGTCCGTTTGTGGCGATCTTCTGTTTTTAGCTGCTTCGTCGAATCTTCATGTCTCTATAATGTTGAATCTTTTCTCTCTATAATGTCGAATCTTCATGTCTCTAATGTCGAATCTTTTCTTTCTATAATGTCGAATCTTCATGTCTCTAATGTCAAATCTTTCCTCTCTATGTAGAAAAATTTAGTCTAATAGAATTAGGTTAGGCCCATTCAAGGTTCGATAGACACAGATCGCTATTGTCACCGTCATGTCGAATCTTCTATCTATATTGAATCATTTTTTATGTCGGATCCTTAGGATTTCGGATTCTGCACGTTCGTTATCGTTTGTTAAAACAAATGCGAAAATCGGACATTCGGACGAAAACTAATGCACATGTCTAATTATTACTAAAGTTTAGCAGCTGTGTAATGCCTGATGAAACTCCAACAGAGTCTCTGGGGAAGAACCTGTGGAAGTTCCATCGGGGTCTCTGGGGAAGTCAACTTATATGGAGTGAAAGGATGAGAGAACCATAGGGACCATTTTACATATAATTTTTGTTTGTCACAAATTAAAAAAGTTTATCAAAAGATAATAGTGAACATGATTAGATGATTGCTAAAGTGTAGCAGCTGTGTAATGCCCAATGAAACTCCAACAAAGGCCCGGATTCACAAAGCACTTACGCCGACGTATCTCCAGATACGCAGACGTAAATACAAATGCGCGCTGTCGTATCTATGCGCCGACCCACAAACCAAGATACGTAGAAAAATAGGCTTTAGCCACCCGACATAACTTTCCTATAGTGGGCGCATATTTACGTTGGAGGCATGTGGCGCTCCCATTGATTTTCGATTCAAATATGCAAATGAGGCAAATACGGCGATTCACAAACGTACTTGCGCCCGGCGCATAATATAGGCAGTTTGCCTAAGTCGTATGTCCGGCGTTAAGTTATTCCCCATATAGGAGGCGCAACTCATGCAAAGGTATGGACCAGGGAACGAATGCCGTTGAATTTTTTACGTAGTTTACGTTGTACGTGAAAAGGGCTGGGCTTAGGTTACGTTCAGGCTGTTGTTTCGACGTGATTGTGAGAATGCGCACTGGGATACGTCCACGGGACGGCGAATGCGCCGTTTGTTTTAAGTACTTGTCTGGCACTCGGCCCATAATTTGCATGGGGTCACGCCTCATTAGCATGGCTCACGCCCACTTCCACCTATGCCGGCTTAGGCCGACTAAATATACGCCATGCTGGTGCAACGTTGGGAGTATGGCTTTGTGAATTCCATGCTTGCCTCTCTGTGCAGCACCGGCGTAGCGTAAAGAAGATACGCTACGGTGGCATAAATATGCGCCGATGTATGTGAATGCGGGCCAAAGTCTCTGGGGAAGACCCTGTTGAAGTTCCATCAGGCTCTTTAGGGAAGTTAGGCTGACCTCAGCAAACTTCAATTTCTGAGCCTTTCCAAGGTTTGCCGAGGTCAGCCAAGCTGTCCTCGGGCCTTTCCGTGCATTTCCGAAAGGCTGCAATCGGCGACCCCCCACCTCAAGCCAAACGCGGTACTGCACGCTGCTTTGGCCTGAATCCTGCTCGTTTTGTGAGACAACACTCGCAAACCAAGTTAGGAATTTAGGAAATACAGTGCTCGTATTGCGAAACGCTCGTTACCGCGTTACTTGCAATCAGAGGTTCCACTGTTCTCTCCTATATGTTTACTAATGCTAGCAGCATGAGGATTTAAAATAATCAATGTTAATTGGGAGAGTGAAGTTCCACTTTAAGCCAGTTTGATAAAGACATGGTTTGATCGGTTTGGTGTAGAGGAACTCAAGTGGCATGTACTGAACCCAATTAATCACCTTTAGGATGCATTGGAATGCCGATGTTAACTAGCTCTTCTCATCCAACTTGATGGTAAAACAGGGCACCATTTCCCACAGACACTCCAAAATCCTATGGGAGGCCTTCCCAGAAGAATGCAGGCCGAAATAGCCACAAAGCAGGGCAACTCCATATGAATGCCAATGATTTTGGAATGGGATGTCCAATAAGCTCACACAAGTGTGGTAGTCACGTGCTTACAAACTTTTAGCCCTTTTAGACCTCGGATTGCAAGTAAGACGGTTAACAGCGGTGTGCAGTACCGCGTTTGGCCTGAGGTGGGGGGACGCCGGAGCCGAGCAGAGCCAAACGTTGGAATTGGAAATGCACGGAAAGGCCCGAGGACAGCGTGGCTGACCTCGGCAAATCTCAGGAACAAAGCCTTTCCCAGGTTTGCCGAGGTCAGCTGAAATGTCCTCTGGCCTTTTTGGCCATTTCCGAGGCTCTCCGGCGCCCCCCACCTCTGGCCACACATGGTATTCCATGCCATTGAAGTCAATGCGGAACAAATTATTTTCGTTTCCATTGACTACAATAGGGAAACTCGCTTTGATATGCAAGTATTTTGGATTACGAGTATTCTCCTGGAACGGATTATGCTCGTAATCCAAGGTTCCGCTGTATGTAAAAACCAGATTACACTTTCCATGGTCGCAAGCCTCTATTGGAAGAATGGCAGTTAGTGGAATGACAAATCTAATCTGATTGGCTCCTTTTAGCAAAAGACAATCCTTCCATTAAAAGGACCGATAATTAGGATTCCCATCCATAAAGATAAAACATAAATTAAAAAGTGCAGTAAATCACAACAACAAATTGGTTTAAGCCTTCTGGTCCGAACTGAATTCTGATTGGCTGCCATGTCTTCTTCCATCTCTCATTGCCCGTTGGTCCAAATTCGAAAATTCTAAATTTGAAAATTCCAAATTCCATAATTCGAAAAATCGGAGATTAGAAAATCGGAAATTCCAAAATCCCAAATTCCAAAATCCAAAAATTCGGAAATTTTAAATTTTGGAAATCTGAAATTTGAAAATGTAGAATTTAAAAGTGCAGTACATAACAACAAATTGGTTTAAGCCTGCAGGTCAGAACTGAATTCTGATTGGCTGTCATGTCTTCTTCCATCTCCCATTGCCCGTTGGCCCAATTTAATGAATATCCCTATAGCTGAGCTGTCCAGTAAATCCGCTTCTGAGTGAAATGCGGATGAGAGAGTCTGTGGTCATATGATGAATGGCAATGAAATGAAAATGAGACTTTTCGTAAAAATTTATTTCTCTATACAAAACGTTAATAAACATCTCCATAAATGCAAAACAATAAAATATATATATATATAGATATCTATATATATTAGGATCGCTGCAAATCGCTTTATCAAGTAAGAGAACAATAAAGGATTTCTATCTATTGCATTCTACTCCTCTCTTACAATCAACTGCATAAATAATAACAAAAATATAAACAAATCCAAATCTTGCTAAAAGTCCACTGCTGTAGGCATGGCTGGAATAGAACAACGACCAACATGGACGCTGTCGCAATGCAATACATACTTGTGACAACAGGGGGAGCATCAGTGATGGCAATAGTATGCATGCTTACTGTACATGCAAGAAGCATTCTAAATACATTCTACTATGGCAGGGGTCTCCAAACTTTCTAAACAAAGGGCCAGTTTATGGTCCTTCAGACTTTGGGGGGGCCAGACTAGGGCCATTGGGAGTAGAAAGTGTCCAGTGGAAGTAAATAATACCATATCTTTAGTGACAGTGGGAGGACTAGTGCCCTATCGTTGGTGTCAATGGAAAGAATTGATGGTGTCAGTAGGAGGACTAGTGCCCCATTGGTGTCAGCAACAAGAATCATACCCCATTGGAGTTAGATGGAATAATGCCCCAAGGGCCGCATTAAGGCAAGCAAAGGGCTGCATCTGGCCCCAGGGCTGCAGTTTGGAGACCCCTGTACTATGGTACGGCTTTGCTATCAGTGCTGCAAGCGAGTACTTTCACTAATAGTTGGACCTCTTGACTTTAAAGAAGACTCACGTAACCTAAAACAACCAACCAGATTCCCTTTTCCTGTTTCTGACCTGCCTTGGAAACGCCGAAGGAGGCGTCTGATTGGTTGTTATGTGCTACACAGACAGTACTTTCAGTTACCTGTAAGCATGAGGCCCAGAGTGTCCCGGATTTGTACAGCTAGTTGAGGTAGTTTGTGTCAATGGATGTGATTTGTACAGAGAGAAACAATCAAGCTAAAGTAACTCTACATTCGTAAACTTGTGATGACGGACCAGTAGTATCAAGTTAGTAGATGTAAACCCAAAATGAATGATAAGGTTAGCTAAAGCACTGTGTATCCTGATGGTGACATGTGCACTGAGCATTGGCACGGCCGCTTATAGTTTCTACAACAGCCTTTCTCAACCAGGGTTTCGTGCAACCTTAGGGTTCCTCCAGAGGTTGCTAGAGGTTCCTTAACCACTTCCGGACCACCGTACGACTATATACGTCGGCATTTTAAAGAGGGATATCTTGGTTATGGCATCAGCTGCTGCTATAACCGAGGTATCCATCTCTTCAGACGGCAGTCCGGTTTAGGATAATGGTGGTCTCTGCGGCGGATTTTCTGCAAGATCATCGTTATCGGTGGCGGGAGAGGGCCAAATTTCCAAAATTCAGAATTTCCGAAATTCCGAATGACAGAAATGCAAAAAAAAACAAACACATTGGGCCAGATCCACAAAAACTGGCGTATTTTTAGGCGGGCGTAGCGCATCTGATATGTGCTACGCCAACGTAACTTAGAGAGGCTGGTAGAGTATCCACAAAGCACTTGCTCCCATATGTGCGCCGGCGTAACGTAAATCGGCCGGCGTAAGCCCACGTAATTCAAAGTAGGCAGGTAGGGGGCGTGTTGTATTTAAATGAAGCGTGACCCCATGTAGATGCATGGCTGAACGAACGGCGCATGCGACTTCTGTGGACGTATCCCAGTGCGCATGCGTCGGATCGAATTCCTAAGATAAGTCGAACACTGCCTATGACGTGAACGTAACTTACGCACATCCCTATTCGAGTACGACTTACGCAAATGCTGTAAAATTTACGCTGTTCTGACATCCATACGTTAACATGACTTAGCCCTGTTTTATGAGGGGTAAAGTTACACCGGTCGTACTCCTTACGTAAAAAGCGTATATTGATACGCCCGGCGCAAGTACGTTCGTGGATCGGCGTATCTAGGTCATTTGCATATTCAACACGGAAATCTACGGAAGCGCCCCTAGCGGCCAGCGTAAATACAACGGCGTACTTAGACTTACGTCGGTCGGATCTAGCCAACATTCAGGCGTATCTGGCTTTAAGGATACGGAAAAAACGTAAGACGGCACATCTTTTAACTTACGTAGTGTATCAATAGATACGCCGGCGTAAAGTGTTTGTGGATCTGGACCATTTTTTGGCAGTGCACATATCTAAAAGACACTACTCAATCACAATTATAAAGTGCAAGGGAGTTGTGGGGGTCTGGTAACACAACCAAGCCAAAAAATAAATAAAAAGCACCTTCAATATTTCTTATAGAATTGATGAGATAAAGTTACGGAGCCGTCAGTAGCGGCGGAGGCGTTCGGGTCCTTGCTGTGGCTGGGTATGGAGATGAATGAGGGGAAGATGACCCCCACCTGTCTCCATACCATAGAAGGGCGGAAGTGACATCAAAACGTCACTTCCGCCCATAGCTCTTAAAGGGACGTTTTTTTATTGCATTTTAGTGTAATGCCGCAAACACGCAATCGGAATTTCCGAAAATGAAAAGTTTGATGTGAGCTTTTGGTCGGAAATTCCGACCGTGTGTAGGCAAACCAATATTAGTGCAATTTTTTCCACTGACTTTCAAAAGATTCGGTGTTAGTGGGGGTTCCTTATGACCTGAAAATGATTTCTAGGGTTCCTGTGAAGTAACAAGGTTAAGAAAGGCTGCTCTTCAGACTCACAATGCATGAGAGCAATATGGGAGCCAGGGATGGAGTGATGTCACCTTATAAAAGGAAGGACCTTCATAGCAGGATCACCAGGTATTACTTTTAACACAATTCATCAGGTTTAAACATTTTGGAAAGAACTGCTGAAGTTACTTGTTACAGCTTCTTTGAGTTCTTGGGTTTACATCTACAATGTACATTAACCTTAAAATATACAGCGCACTGAAGGAAACTAGGCTTTCCTCCTAGGGAATAAAGACACTAGACTAGATGTGCAATTCGTTTAGTTCCGAACTTTCTGAAATTTTCGACTTTCTGAATTTCCAGAATTTTTGGAAATTTGATAATTAAAAATGTTGAATATTCGAAAAACAGAGATTAGAAAATTGAATTAGAATATCGGAAATTCGAAAATCCAAATTCCATGATCCAGAAATTTGAAAATTCGAAATTTCAAAATTTTGCAAATTTGGAAATTCAAAATTTAGCAAATTTAGAAATTCAAAATTTAGCAAATTTGGAAATTTTACATTTTGCAAATTTAGAAATTAAACATTTTGGAAATTCGGAAATTGGAATTTTGGAATAGTTTAATTTCGGAAATTTGGAAATTCTAAATTCAAAAATTCAAAATTGAGAAAATTCAAAATTCCATAATTCGAAAATCAGAAATTCCAAAATCCCAAATTCCAAAATCCGAAATTCTAAATTTTTGAAATCTGAAATTCGAAAATTCGGAAATCTGAAGTTCGAAAATTCAGAATTCAAAAATTTCAGAGTGTTCGAAATTTGGATTTTTGAATCTCAGAATTCTGAATTTTTGAAATTACGAATTTTTCAAATTTACGAATTTTGGAATATTTAAATTTCTAAAATTTGGAAATTCGAAAATTCTAAATTCAAAAATTCAAAATTGAGAAAATTCAAAATTCCATAATTCGAAAATCGGAAATTCAAAAATCCCAAATTCAAAAATCCGAAAATTCTACATTTTTGAAATCTGAAATTCGAAAATTCGGAAATCTGAAATTCGAAAATTCTGAATTTTCAGAAATTCGAAATTTGGAAAATTTGGATTTTTGAATCTCCGAATTCCGAATTTTCGAAATTATGGTTACGAAAAAAGTGCACATGTCTAAAAGACACTACTCAATCACAATTATAAAGTGCAACGAAGGGGTTCCTAGGGCCTGGTAACACAACCAAGCCCAAAAAAATAAAAAGCACCTTCAATATTTCTTATAGAATTGATGAGATAAAGTTACTGTATATACTGACCCAAAAATGGCTTCCATTCTTGAACATATTCAGTAGCCCAAAGCCTATAGCAATGGTGTGCATCCACTAATATTGAGCAACCAAACATCAACTTTTTTTTAATACTAAATAGTATATACTGTATTAGGATTGGTCAACATGGTATCGCAGAGCACTAATAAACTATGCATGGAAGCGGTGCCAAGAAGAATGCTGATGTGCAACCAATTATGTTATGGTTTACTGCAGCCAGTGGTGTTAGGAGAAGATTTCTGATTGGCTGCTCTTGTCAATTATGTTAACACTCTTGCTGCAGTGGGTAAAATAAGAACATAAAACTAAAATATTCATCTTTTCTGAAGAACATGCTGCTCCAGCTTTGACTAAGCAATAAGGTTTGGTGTGAAATGCGTCAGCTTGTACCCACGTTTGTTGTGGCATGTATCCTGTGTTTCTTGTTTTACAAATAAAAGCAACAAGTTTTGGAGTGCGGCTGTCCAGAAATCCTTCCTTCATTTTGCATAATTTAATCCCTTAATGTAGCATTTTGCTAACATTTGTATACAAGACTACAGTGAAACATTGGATTGCGAGTAACGCGGTTAAGGAGTTTTTCGCAATACAAGAACTGTATTTTTAAAAATCCTGACTCGGTTTGCGAGCAGGATTCAAGCAACAGCGGTGTGCAGTACCGCAATTGGCCTGAGGTGAGTGGGAGCCAGAGCCAATTGGATTGGAGCTGATCGGCACCGTTCGGCGCCGTTCCGAAAGACTCGGAAATACTCAGTTCCCGAGCCTTTCTGAGGTTTGCCAAGGACAACCGAGCTGTCCTCGGGCCTTTCCGTGTGTTTCCGAGACTCTCCAGCACGCTCCCACCTCTGGTCACATGCGGTATTGCATGCCGTTGAACAAATTATTTTTGTGTCCATTGACTTCAATGGGGAAACTCGCTTTGATATTTGAGTACTTTGGATTACGAGCATTCTCCTGGAAAGGATTATGCTCATAATTTGAGGTTCCACTGTAATTTAATTTGCCTCTGTGACAGCTCTGAGCCAATCACATAGAAGGAGGAATAAGGTGGTGAGTGATTTGCTCCTACATAGCTGGAAGATGGTTAAGATCTTTTGATTAGACCTAAGACCATATGGCTTTTGAGTGCAAATATGGGATATGAAGGGATGGGGCATACAGGAAAAATGTGAGGTGTGGATAGATTGTGCATACTTTTATCCCACAATTTTTTAAATACTGAGTGACATAATAATAGGATAGTTGATTTTGGTAATAACCCAACGCAATAAAAAATTCCCTTTGGTATAAAAATATAATAAAAGGGAACCCACGTCCATATGAATTCAGTGGCAGAAGTTAGGTGACAGACAAATGACATGATATATACTTTGGTGGTCTGGTTTTCCAAGCAAGTTTTACATTCTTGACCTCTTGGAATTATCCCTTATTAACGTGGCTTATTACTCATCGGCCACAGTTTTTGGACTCCTTTTGTCATTACCCGTTGGTCACAATTTTGGTAAGATCCACCCAGCTAAGCTAAACCAAAACTTTGCAAAAGGGGCTTTACAACAAGATTTTTTTTGTGGGGGGGTGGGGGATCTGAGGTTAGTACAGTTACTTTTCTTAAATGCGAGACCAGCTCTGTAGAAACAAACACAAAATCCTAGCTTAGTTAATAAGGGCAGCCTTGTCAAGATGGCTTATTGCAAACTTGACAAGAGATGCAGAAGACGTCTTGCAGATAAGTAAAACTTACACATTGATGGAATCTTATAGACATCCACAGGAGCGAGCCTCCAGATTATAACATAACCCCGTAGCACAGTCTTTAGCTGCAAGAGTATTTTAGGACTTTGTAATCAAGGTCTACCTCCAAGTCTGAAGTCTTCAAGAAACGTCTACAGTCCAAATTCTACAATTCCCTCTTATTTCTTCCTAGTTAAATCTAGAAAGTGTTCTTTAGAAAATGGCCCAAGAAAAATCTCTGCAGGCTTAGTAAAGTTTTCCCAACAAAAAATCTAACCCAATAAGGAAAGTTAGGTCTTGGTGGCATCCCCACAATCGACCATCGCTTGGACCGTGTAGTAAGACAAATCAGTTCCTCCGCAGTTTTCTTGTAATAACTAGATGAGTGACTTGCTGCCATACCGGATTTTTATCTCTCTGCCCGGATTTTGTATCGGAGTACGAAGTAGGCTATGAGACGCAGCGCGACAAAGAAGACTCCAAGGATGATGAAGTCTAGGTAGAGTTTGGCATTCTCCACATCAAGTTCCTTCAGAATGGCTTTCGACTTCTGGAAATGGCATGTTTCTCCTACGTCGCAGTGCAGATCCTCTCTGTCCAGTCCATAAATGGATAGTATCACCCCTTCAAATCCATATCTGGAAGTAGACAAAGTGGGAACTCAGTGAAATAGAACTTTACAACAACAGTGGGACTCAACTTTTTAATCTGAGGGACACTTGGAGGGCCAAAAATAAAGTATTGGCGTGGCCTAACTGCAGCTATACCACAGGTTTTTTTTTTTAATACTCAAATACATTGATAAAGCAAAATGCTTTACCAATGTGATCTGCAATTTGCTTGCATAATGACCCTGACCTAGAAAACACTCCGAAAGACATAGCAGGTTTCTCACTGTGCTCTTAAAGGGGTTGTAAATAATTTTTTCCCCCCTAAATAGCTTCCTTTACCTTAGTGCAGTCCTCCTTCACTTATCTCATCCTTCTATTTTGCTTTTAAATGTCCTTATTTCTTCTGAGAAATCCTCACTTCCTGTTCTTCTGTCTGTAACTCCACACAGTAATGCAAGGCTTTCTCCCTGGTGTGGAGAAAGCCTCTTGAGGGGGGGAGGGGGCGAGCAGGCAAGTCAGGACACTCTACTTTTCAGATAGAGAAAGGAGCTGTGTGTTAGTGGGCGTCCTGACACACCTGTTCGCCCCCTCAAGAGGCTTTCTCCACACCAGGAAGAAAGCCTCGCATTACGGTGTGTAGTTACAGACAGAAGAACAGGAAGTGAGGATTTCTCAGAAGAAATAAGGACATTTAAAAGCAAAATTGAAGGATGAGGTAAGTGAAGGAGGACTGCACTAAGGTAAAGGAAGCTATTTAGGGAAAACATTTTTTTCCTTTACAACCCCTTTAATTGTATAAAATGACTCATAAAATGCAGACACAGTGTTTATTACCGACTGTGATGTCTTATGGTGCCAGTTCTCAGTTCTAAATAGGGATTTTGGATTAATGCAAAGCCGGTGTTCCGTCAAAATAGCCAATTCACCAAGATCTCCAGTTCCGCTTACTGTAAACCACAGGTGTCAAACACAAGGCCCGCGGGACGAATCCGGCACTCCAGGCCATTTCATGTGGCCCTTCTCCAGACGCCTAATTTCTCGCTTTCATTCAATGCATCTAGCTTCTTCTCAGCAGCAGCATAAGGAAAGGGGGGGTGCACTGTGATGTAAGGGAGAGTGAGGGTACTCAACTTCTGATGGTGGGGTGGCTCTTGACATCAAATGTAAGGGGAGGGGATGCGCTGGACATCTAATCCTACAGATGGAACCGGCCCTTTTGAGAAAAATCATAATGCTGATGTGGCCCACGATGAAATTGAGTTTGACATCATTGGTTTACAGTAACCGGAAGTAATTGGAGATCCTGATAAATTGGCTATTTTGACAGAACACTGGCTGCATTTGGTTTGAAAAGGTCTTTTAATAACCGTCTGAATTTCGATCTGTCTATGGCTGGATTTAGAGTGCTGCTGAAGGAACAAGTGTCCCCACTGGAAGATTTACCCTCAGTTCTTGCTCTGGAGACTACTCTAAAGTTATGAATTCCCTTCGCTTTCTTTCTTGGTGGTACTGCTCACCAGTGCAACAAAAATCTACCTAGTGGGGACTAGGGATTAGCCGAACACCCTCGCGTTCGGTTCGCACCAGAACGTTCGAACAGACCGACCGTTCGCGCAAACATTTAGAACCCCATTGAAGTCTATGGGACTCGAACGTTCAAATTCAAAAGTGCTCATTTTAAAGCCCAATAATCAAGTTATTGTTGGAAAACGTCTTTGAGAACCCGGGTCTTGCCCCAGGGAACATATATCAATGGAAATTTTTTCCATTGATACATGTTCCCTCGGACAAGACCCAGGTTCTCAAAGACGTTTTCACAGGCAAATTATAGACACCCAGCAGGTACAATATTTAAAGGAATTTTTCTTTTTTTTTTTTTTTAAGTTAAGCATCATTAAAATCACTGCTCCAGGAGCAGTGATTTTATTGATGCTTAAATAAAAAATAAAAAATAATTCCTTTAAATATTGTACCTGCTGGGTGTCTATACCTGTGATAACGTCTTTAAATAGCACAATCACCTGCCTGCCAGTAAATTAGGAAGAACTGATCTATCTAAGCTATACAGTGTATACATATATGTACAACTCCTAGGGATGTATATATATCCTCTACACACTGTAAAAAAAGCTAAACTGACTAGCCTGCCTGCCTGCTCTACTAGCTATATAAAAAGACAATCTCTCTGTCTCTCTGACTGATCTCAGTTCAGCGCTGGAACACACTACATGAGGCCGCCCAGCAGGCGGCCTTATATAGTGTTGGGCGTGTGCTAAAACCCCGAGCCATAATTGGCCAAAGCCACTCTGGCTTTGGCCAATTATAGCTCTCCGTTTTTTGCGCCCTGTGATTGCCCAAACATGCAGGGTCATAGTGCATGTTTGGCCAATCATCAGCGTGCAATGCCGCAGTAAATTATGGGCCGCTGCGCATCATTCGAATTTTTCACGAACGACCCGTTTGGTTCGAATTTCGTAGAACGTACGAACAGACAATGTTCGAGTCGAACATACGTTCGAATCGAACGCGGAGCTCATCCCTAGTGGGGACAGCCATAAAAACAAATTATTCCTACACTATCAAAAAAATATATATATATGAATCTATATAAACTTTAACAATGGGTATGCCAAGAATGAACTTAGTATACGTTGTATTATAAACCTGGACATTGACTTTGGGTGCAGGATGTCCTAGAGTTTGTTCCTTGATGACAGATCGACTTAATATTTTAGTAACAAAAAAATAAGACCAGCATAAGACTAATACCGTACCTGACGTAGGACATGTAAGACATCCACTGAAGATAGGTAGGAATAGTGTCAAAGCTAACAAAGAATCCTGAAAAGAGGAGAACTGGGATGGCAGTTACTGGACCCACAAAGGTCGCCACCTGCAGGACAAAGGACTCTGTTAGATAACAACGTCTCTTATATTAAAAGAACACTAAAGTAAATTATTATTTTTTTAAATAACAAACATGTTATACTTACCTCCACTGTGCGGCTCGTTTTGCACACAGTGGCCCCGATCTACGTCTTCTGGGGTCCCTCGGCGGCTGTCATGGCTCCCCCCCGCAAGACCTTTACATCTTTAAAAATCGTAACTCGGTTTGCGAGTATTGTCTTGCAAGACGGACACGATTCAGGCCAAAGCGGTGTGCAATACCACGTATGGCCTGAGGTGGGGGGGCACCGGAGCCAATCGGCGCTGTTCGGAAATGCACGGCATTGCCCGAGGACAGCATGGCTGACCGCAGCAAATCTTGGAAATTAAGTCTTTCCTAGGTTTACTGAGGTCCCCGGGCCTTTTCACCCGTTTCTGAGGCTCTCCAGCAACCTCCCGGCCTCTGGTCGCATGCGGTATTGCATGCCAATTAAGTCAATGCAGAACAAATTATTTTAGTTTCCATTGACTTCAATGGGGAAATTCGCTTTGATATGCGAGTACTTTGGATTACGAGCATTCTCCTGGAACTGATAATGCTCGTAATCCAAGGTTTCACTGTATTACCAAAAGTATTCAGACACCTGCCTTTACACACACATAAACTTTAATGGCATCCCAGTCTTAGTCTGTAGGGTTCAATATTGAGTTGGCCCACCCTTTGCAGCTATAACAGCTTTAACTCTTCTGGGAAGGGTGTCCACAAGGTTTAGGAGTGTGTCTAAGTAAAATGAACTTACCTGCAATGAAGTGGATGCGGCACCTATGACGAGGCCTAAAGACTGCGCCACCAGCGATGTCATTGTACCGAGGGCGGAAAACAAAACAAACCGCACTGCGTCTGAAGGCTGTGCCGTCATCCAGTACACAATGCTGCAGTACGCTACAGGGAACATTATCTGCAAAGAAAACAGTGATGTCATTAGTATGTGCGCCGCAGAGCGCGAGCAACGTTATGTTCACTTGCTGGTTTTCTTTTTGACTGTGAGCTGCAGCAATACCATCAATGAAAATTGTAGATGACAATGGGCTAAATGTATAATAGATTGCTTGTGGGCTGCTGCTGCTGCTTGGATTGACCCGCTACTTAGGAGGCCAGGACTAGTGTTGCTCACGAATATTCGCATTGCGAATATTCGTAACGAATATTGCATATTCGAGTATTCGCGAATAAATCCAATATCGCGGTGAATATTCGATATTGCTAATATTCGTATTTTTTTTAATTTATTTTTAAAACAGATCACATCCTAGTGATCTCCATCGACATCTAAAAGCATTGCTGGTATGATTAGAGACCCTGGGCCGAGTAGCTGAGGCGATCCTTTTATGTTGCCGAATATTCGCAATGCGAATATTCGTATTACGAATATTCGCGAATACTTTCTCTGCCCTTCTGTGTTTTGTGTATAAAAAAAAAAAAAAAAAAATTAGCTTTAGTTTAGTCATATAAGTTTGTGTAAGTAGAGTTAGTGTTTAGTGCATATTAGTTTAGTAATCCAGGAAATGATCTCCGTTTTCGCGTGTTGACGAGAATTTTGCAATCAATTTTGCATTAGCGAAATTTCTCCAAATTTTTTTTTTGATAAAATATCACGAATATTCGATATTAACGAATATTTCACGAATATTCTTCTATATATTCGTGAAATATCGCGAAATCGAATATGGCGTATTCCGCTCAACACTAGCCAGGACCTAAATGTAACCTTACTGATTCAGATTCTTGTATAATACCCCTTGTTCCTCTATAATTGGACATTGAGTTGACCATGCATAGTAAGCAAATACAATTTGCAAATTGATTAAGAAATTAAGTGTTGTATACAACTTCTGATACTTTTAATCTGGTGATGATGACCAGAATCATTCAACGCGCTTTCCCTGAGCTAAGGCTGTCATGCGCACACCCATGCTACCATACACACACCCCTTGGGGTGACATCATCCTACCGGCTTGGCTTTAGATTACCACTACACATATGTTTTTAAGCCAAAGCAATATTAATGTTTTATAAATGAACTACTACTAAAGAGAGCATCCTTGGCATAGGATTCCCAGAGCACTATGTTCTAATTATACAAAGAGCCCAGCAGAAGCCATTTGCTTCTCTCTAAGGCCGCGTACACACGGCCAAATAAATCTGTTCAAATCGGTCTGACAGACCGATTTGATCAGATTTGTCTGCTGGGCTGTTTTGGTTTGATCGCTGTACACACGATACAACCAAAATCCCCACTGGCAGACAGCGCGGTGACGTGGCGATGACGTTGACGCCGCCACGTGACCGCACCAGGAAGTAAAACACTTCCGCGCATGCGTCGAATCCATTCGACACATGTGCGAGCAGATATGTCTGGTGGTTAGCGTACTAACCAGCAGACATATCGGACGGACGGATTCCCAGCAGACAGATTTTAAAGCATGCTTTAAAATCTGTCTGCTGGAAAAATCTGTCTGTCTGCCCGTACACACGATCGAATCTGTCTGCTGAAACGGTCCGTCAGACCGTTTCCAGCAGATAGATTTGATCGTGTGTACGCGGCCTAAGAGAGAAGCTGGTAGGGAAGGTGGACTGCGAGAGAGGGGTCTATGCTTGTACTCATTCAGCTGTGTGCTTGTCTTGAGCTTTTGCGCTCTGTAAACAACTGACACACCCTCTGGTGGCATCATCATGCTGGCTTGGCCTTAAGATTATTACTATAAATATATTTTTTAAACCAATACTTTTTATATAATATTAATGCTATATAAATAAACATATAATAAAGAGTGCATCCATGGCACAAGATTCCCAGAGCACTGTGGGTTAACTATACACAGCGCCCACCAGATGCCATTTGCCTGTTTGATTCTCTCTAATGCCTACTACACATAAACGGGATTTCCGACAGGAAAAGTTCCATCGGAAATCCAGAGGGGAAAGCCGAGAACCTACTCGGTAACTTTTCCCCCGTACACACGAGAGGTTTTCCCGTCAGGAAAACTCAGATGAGTGCTTTGGTCAGTAATCCCGACCATGTGTATGCTCCATCGTAGTTTTTCTCATAGGAAAACTGCCAAAAGCCTGCTGGGAAAAAGTCACCTGGGAATCCCGGCGGGGGGAAAGAGAGCAGGTTCTCTTTTTTTGTCCGGCGGTTTTTGGGCGTTTTCCCATCGGAAAAACTGCGAGGGAGCATACACAAGGCCGGGATTCCTGGCCAAAAGCTCTCCTCGCAGTTTTCCCATCGGGAAAACCGACCATGTGTACATGGCATAAGAGAAACGTCTGAGCCAATCCAACACAGCCGGTAGGGAGGGTGGATTGCAGGAGAGGGGTCTATGCTTGTACTCATTTGGCTGTGTGCTTGTCTTGATCTTTTCATCATGCTGGCTTGGCCTTAGATTACTTCTACACATATAGGGCCAGATTCAGAAAGAATTTACGTGGCGTATCTGTTGATACGCCGTGTAAATTCTAGGATTCGCCGGCATATCTTTTTTCTGTATTCAGAAAGCAAGATATGCCGGAATTGTGGTAAGATACGAGCGGTGTAAGTCTCTTACGCCCTCTATCTTAGTTGCATATTTACGCTGGCCGCTAGGTGGCGCTTCCGTCGATTTATGCGTCGAATATGCAGATTAGGTAAATACGCCGATTTACGAACGTAGTTGCGGCCGGCGTATCTATTTGCGTCGTTTACGTAAGGCGTCGGACCGGCGTAAAGTTACCCCTGCTATATGAGGCGCAGGCAATGTTAAGTATGGATGTCGGGACAGCGTCGTATTGTACGTCGTTTACGTCGTTTGCATAAGCCGCTTCAGAATGGGGCTTGGCGTAAGTTACGTTCACGTCGATATCAATGACTATTTGCAATGTGATTTTGAGCATACGCACTGGGATACGTCCACGGGCCGGCGCATGCGCAGTTCGTTCGGCGCGTCATTTAGGTCGGGTCACAATTCGTTTACATACAACACGCCCACTACCAGCCTACTTTGATATACGCGCGGTTACGCCGGCCTATTTACGCTACGCCGCGGCAACTTACGGAGCAAGTGTTTTGTGAATACAGCACTTGCCTGTCAAAGTTGCAGAGGCATAGCGTAAATAGGATACGCTATGCCCGCACAAAGATACGCTCTCCATCCTGAATCTGGCCCATACTGTATTTTTAAACATTTTTTTTAATAATAAAAAGTGCATCCGTGGTACAAGATTCCCAGAGCACTATGGGTTAACTATACAAAGAGCCCAACAGACTCCATATGCCTGTTTGCTTCTCTCCAAGAGAAATGTCTGAGCCAATCAAACAGCGCCAGCAGGGAAGGTGGACTGCAGGAAAGGCGTCTATGCTTGTACTCAATTAGCTGTGTGCTCCTCTTGAGCTTATGTGCTTTGTAAACAACTGACACACCCCTTGCTGGCTTGGCCTCAGATTACTACTGCACCTATCTTTTAAACCAAAGGTTTTTTCACTATTTCTATGATATTAATGTTTTAAAAAATTAACTTAAAATAAAGAGTACATTCGTGGCAAAGGATTCCCAGAGAACTATGGGTTAACAAACAAAGAGCCCACCAGAAGCCTTTTGCCTGTTAGCATCCCATCCATACATTATTTCAAGTACAACAAAAATAGGAACCATAACCAGAATAGCAAACATGTTTTAAGTACAATCAAATGGCATGACAAAGGATGTTACATTATAACTCCATGTGTTTCACGGACTATGCTTTATTAGGAAATGTCTTAGGTGGTGATGATGAAAGAGCCTTAATGTTGCAATCAATGTTTATGAATTACATCTACACGATGAACATTATCTTCAAAAAAACAAACAAAAAAAGACAGGGGACACTGTGACCTCATAGGGAGGAAGGGGGAGTGGGACATATCACCCCAGACTTTCTATAGGAAATCAATGCAGCACTGCAACCCAGGGGAGACCCAGAAAGCATACCTTAAATGACAAATATCATGAAGAGTCCCCAACCTCCAAATGGACTCCAAAATAGTTCTATTTTGGAATATGTTGTAGTTCTGCATTGTGTTTTTATATAGGACATGATCTATCTTAACCTGTTTCTGTGTTGCTAAATTTGGGTCCTGATAGTGTCTGTTCCCACATATATGCCCTCCTGTGGAATGCAGAACGCCTGAGGGTGATGTGTTCCCTCCCCCCTCCCTTCCTATGAGGTCACAGTGTCACCTATCTTCTCTTAACATCAGTAATAAAGCAGGTTTTTTTATCTTAATATTCATCATTTAGATGTAAATGTTGATGGTAATATTATGTTTTTTATCACCAACACCTAAGAGAAGCATAGTTTGTGAAACACGTTGAGATATAACATCCTTTGTCCTTCCATTTGATTGCATTTCACAATTTTTCGATATCCTGGTTATGATTTCAATATTCGCTGTACTTGAAATCAGTGGCGGTTGGTGGGTTATTTTTGTTTTGGGGTTTGGCAAACCACCCCCTCCCCAAGTGGCGCCCACCACCTCCCCTGCTGTTTGCCAGCTGGTCCGGCACTTACCCCATTGTGGCGGGTGGCGGGGAGCAGGCAGAGTGATGCAGCGGCTTTGTGTCTTCCCCTCCATGGCGGCTTCCAGCTCCTCCCCTCCTCCTCCTAGGCATCCTCTAGGATCGCCTGTCCTTTCAGCCAGTTGGGTGACCGGTGCCAAAACCTGCTTCCTAAATGACCAAGAGGAGGATCAGTGTTACAACAGAAAATATTAATTTGCTGTTGTAACCCACCTGGGTGGGAGCAGAGCACACTCTCTGCAACCTGAGCCCACCCTATATTGAGCCTATTAGAGCCTCTGACTGCTTAAAAAAAAGCCCCCAAAGCATTGGAATGTGTCCGTGTTCTGAAAGGGGCCGGATACATAGATAGGGGAGGAGGCACCTGTGCTTCCTTAATGGATGGGCCCCTGCTTGAAATGATGTAGGGGTGGGATGCTGACAGGCAAATGGCTTCTGGAGGGGCTCTTTGTACAGTTATCCCATAGTGCTCTGGAAATCCTATCCCTTTGCACTCTTTATTATTTTTAATCATCTGTTGGATTTTAAATGAATCTCACAATAAAATCTTCATGCATTTACCAAAGACTTTTTTGCTTTATTGCTGAAGTTAAAGAACAAGCACCATAAAAGTTTTTTGCTTTACGTTTTTTTCTTTCTGAGGTGCCGCTACTTCTCTACCCAATCACACCCCTGACCCAGCTGTATAGTTTTGATTGCAGTAAGTAAACGGTCATGACCAGGGCTTTTTTTCTCAAACAATAGGTGCTGGAACTTAATCATGGCCCCACAAAACCCCTCCCCCTACACACACCCTCCAAATCACAAAAAATACTGGATGTGGTCAGTCAAATTTCCCGAAAACAGTAGGAGGGTCTTAAAGGGGCATTAACCACTTCAGGCCCGCGCTACCGTCGAATGACGGCAACAGCGCGGGCCTGAATATCCAACATGCCGTCATTTGACGGCATCTCCTTTAGGCGTTCCCAGTGCGCGCTGTAGAGCGCGCTCCGGGGAAGTCCTGTGTTGTCCGTGTCCCTTGGACACGGCCAATCACAGATCGCGGCGAACGGCCAATCAGAGTGGCCATTTGCGATGCGATCTGTGGGCGAATGAGAGATGATCTCTCATAGATCATCTCTCATTGCCGTTTTACACAGAGACAGCGTCCTGTCTCTGGAGAGGAGGAGCCCGATCTGTGTTCCTTCCTACACAGGGACACAGATCGGTCACCCCCCCCTGCCCCCCCCCGTCCCCCCACAGTTAGAACACACCTAGGATACACATTTAACCCCTTCCTCACCCCCTAGTGTTAACCCCTTCAATGCCAGTCACATTTATACTGTAATTAGTGCATATTTATAGCACTGATCGCAGTATAAATGTGAATGGCGCCAAAAATGTGTCAAAAGTGTCCGATGTGTCCGCCATAATGTCGCAGTACCAAACAAATCGCAGATCGCCGCCATTTCTAGTAAAAAAAAAAAAAAATAATAATAATTCTCTCCCCTATTTTGTAAGCGCTATAACTTTTGCGCAAACCAGTCGCTTTTTGCGATTTTTTTTTTTTTACCAAAAATATGTAGAAGAATACGTATCGCCCTAAACTGAGAAAAAAAAATATGTTTCTTTTTTAATTGGGATATTTACTATAGCAACAAGTAAAAAATATTGTATTTTTCTTCAAAATTGTCGCACTTTTTTGTTTATAGCGCAAAAAATAAAAACCGCACAGGCGATCAAATACCACCAAAAGAAAGCTCTACTTGTGGGGAAAAAAGGACGTAAATTTTGTTTGGGAGCCACGTCGCACGACCGCGCAATTGTCAGTTAAAGCGACGCAGTGCCGGAAGCTGAAATTTTACCTGGGCAGGAGGGGGGTGTATGTGCCCAGTAAGCAAGTGGTTAAATACCAGGATTGCATTACACACAGAGTGCAGGTCTATTAGAAACCAGACTTCTGTGTTTACAAGTGATTGTGGTGAGCAGGCACCAAAGGGACCCCGCTCAACAACTTTGATCTACGAACCCCCCCGCTCAACAACTTCGAGCCGCGGAACCCCCCCCGCTCAACAACCCTCATTCTGAAGTTGAAAAGTTGGGAGGTATGGAGGTGGTGGAACCGAGTTCCACCAAGTTCCCTCTGAAAAAAAAAAGCCCTGGTCATGACCTTGCAAAGTGTCTGGTAGGGGTTCCTGGATTAGAAATAGGCTGTTACTAAAAACGTCAGACATTGGAGTTTAAGACGGAGGGTGAAAAAAGAACTTTGCTTGTTGCCCACAATAGCCAACCAGATCCTTCCTTTCAATTTCCCACACTGCACTAGGCCCTTAGAACAGAGAATATGATTGACTACATTTTACTACAAGGACTGTTATCCTTTCACGCTTACAATGGCCTTATCAGGCCTTCTGTTCATTTACCTGGAAGGGGACGTCCGCCATCGTTTTGGCTAAGTAGTACGCCTTCAAGCTATACCAATAGTTGAGATGTTCTCTGAGAAACACTCCCATTTCAAGTGGAACTATTAGAAATAATAAAAGAAAGAGTGTCAGAATAATAGTAATAATAATGATACTACTACTACTAATAATAATACCAGGACCTAAGTGTTTTTTTTTTTGCTGAATGCCTGGACCTTAATGCAGAGAAGGGAGGGGTTTCATGATCACATGACTGCTGTTATTGGCTTTCACAACTATCACATGATCCAGAGTCTGTCCTGCTGACTCCAGATCAGAAGCAGCTGACAGAGAGCTGTTGTAGTCAGTTTGGTCATTAAGTTGGGATCATGCGGTAAGTTCACTCTCAGCACACAAATTCACACCTCCGTGGACACGTGCACCATATTACCAAAGTATTGAGACCACCTGACACACGGGCCAGAATCTCGTTTCTCGCTTTTCCTGGCGAGGTTCTTGGCAAGAATCTCTTGCTGCCCGAGTTTACAGACACTCCTTTCAAAAGAACCGCGGTTCTTTTAAAAGGCAAGAACGTGGTGACATAATCACGTACGACGAGCATGCGCTCGTCACATTCCATGCCATCGTCACCATCTTGCTTCACCCTACCTATGCCGTGGAAGCTACCGCGAATGTGTCAAAGTCATTTCGAGCATGCGCAGGTTTCCACGGTGACAGGTAAGTATACAGACGCTCTGGTTTCTTGTCGGGAAACTGGTTTCTTGTCGGGCCGACAAGAATCCCGAGGAGAAAATAGAGGGCAGGATCTCTATTTTTCTCATCGAGATTCCGGGCAGATTTCCCGACGAGAAACCTCAAAGCCTCGTACACACGCACAGTAAACTCGGCAAGAAAGCTCTGCCAGCAGTTTTCTTGCTGGTTCTTGCCGAGAAAACTGAGCGTGTGTACGAGGCTTTGAGGTTTCTCGTCGGGAAATCTGCCCAGAATCACGATGAGAAAAATAGAGATCCTGCTCTAAGGCCCCGTACACACGGCAGAGAACCTCGACGGGCGGAACACATCGTTCCGCCCGTCGAGGTTCTCTGCCGGCCGTCAGAATCGGCGACCCGCCCGTCGGGAAAGGCAACCAGCCATTCATCCCGGCGGGCCGTCGAGCAAATGGAGAACCTGTTCTCTATTTGCTTGACGGCTTTCCCGACGGGCGTGGCTCGCCGAGAGCGTACACACGGCCGAGGTTCTCGGCAGAATGCGGCTCCCAGCGAGGTTTTTGCTGGTTTCTGCCGAGAACCTCGGCCGTGTGTACGGGGCTTAAGAGGCTTTAGTCCGTAGGGTTCAATATTGAGTTGGCCCACCCTTTGCAGCTATAACAGCTTCAACTCTTCTAGGAAGGCCGTCCACAAGGTTTCTACATTGTAAAGAGCTGCGTAAACTATTGGTGCTATATAAATCGTGAATAATAATAATAATAATAATAATAGGAGTGTGTCTATGGGAAAGATTGACCATTCTTACAGAAGCGCATTTGTGAGGTCAGGCACTGATTTTGGACGAGAAGGCCTGGCTTGCAGTATCCACTGTAATCAGGGCCACCATCAGGGGGGTACAGGCAGTACACCTGTAAGGAGCCCGGGGTTCCCCATGGGCCCAGAGGCCCCCAGGGCCCCAGATGGCAACCCCCCCTTTTTTATTTTATTTTTATAAAAAAATATATATTTTTTTAAATAATTGTATTTTATTTTTTATTAAAGGGCCATTTTTTTTTTAGGGATCTGGAGGTCCCCAGGGGCCCGGAGATCCCCAGGGCCCCAGATGACAACCCCCCCCCCCCCCTTTTTTTTTTATAAAAAAAAATATTTTTTTTATATATTTTTTTTATTTTTATATACGGTATATAATGTTATTATTATTATTATTATTATTGAAGGGCACAGAGGTCCCAGGGCCCCGGATGGCAACCCCCCTTTTAGTGAATAACCCCCAATGTACATACAGATTCATTGGACGAATAGCTATGCAATTTTTTTTATAAAGAGACCCCTAAACGTGTCTCCCACTCTTCTCCATAAGCTCACCCACTCTTGAGAACGGCGTTCTCCTGCATATTCTCCACACAAGATTACTGGTAAGTGTATTGAGGACTGTGTTCACACTGGTTCCCATGAGTTGATCACAGTCAATGAGGACTGACCCACAAGAATAAATCAGAAGTGGTACTCACAGGTGAGGACTGTTGGCATGAGGGCAGCAAACATCAGGAAGAGCATCGAGAAGAAGAGGAAACCTGAGTTGCTCAGGACTTTTTTCGCCTCATTTCCAATTCCAAGATACAATAATCCTATGAGCAGTCCGATGCCTATGTGCGATGTGATACGGAGGTGGGTCAGCACCTAAAAATGAATAGAGTGTTATTAGTATCATTGTTACTGAATGCAAGCCAATGACGGAGCAATGATATAGTCCTCAATACAGGACACGATAGCTGCCAAACACTCGTTAACCACTTAAGGACCGCCCCCTTTTTTTTTACAAGTTAAAATATATTTTTTTGCTGGAAAATTACTTGGAACCCCCAAACAATATATATTTTTTTTCAGACACCCTAGACAATAAGAATAAAATGGCAGCCATTGCAATACTTTCTCTCACAAAGTATTTGCACATCGGTCTTATAAGCACACTTTTTTTGGAAAAAATTTACTTTTTTTTTATAAAAAAATAAGAAAACAGTAAAGTTAGCCCAATGTTTTTTTTTTTGTATTGTGAAAGATAATGCTACGCTGAGTAAATTGATATCCAACGTGTCATGCTTCAAAATTGCTCCTGCTTGTGGAATGGCGACAAACTTTGACACTTAACACCACTTAAAAAAATGTTTTTAACTTGTAAACAACAAATCTCAGAAAGAGGCTCGCTCTTTCTGAGATTTGTTGTTTACAAGTTAAAAACATTTTTTTTGCTAGAAAATTACTTAGAACCCCCAAATATATATACAGTACAGACCAAAAGTTTGGACACACCTTCTCATTCTAATGCCGCGTACACACGATCATTTTTTGTGATGAAAAAAAACGACGTTTTCTGTGAAGTAAAAAACGACATTTTTGAAACGTCACTTTCAAAGACAATGTTGCATACACACCATCGTTTTTTCACAAAAAGCGAGGTTACGTTCACCACTCTTTTCCATTGAAGCTTGCTTCATAATTAGCTTCTGGGCATGCGCGGGTTGAAAAACGTCGTTTTAAACAACGTTTTTGCTACACACGGTGACTTTTTGTGAAACAAAAAACGACGTTTTGAAAAACGACACAAAAAATTCAAGCATGTTGGAATTTTTTTTTGGTCGTTTTTTTTAAGACAAAAAACAACGTTTTGCCCACACACGATCAATTTAAATGACGTTTTAAAAAACAACGTTTTTTTTCATCGCAAAAAACGACCGTGTGTACGCGGCAAAAGAGTTTTCTTTATTTTCATGACAATGAAATTGTATATTCACACTGAAGGCATCAAAACTATGAAGTAACACATGTGGAATTATATACATAACAAAAAAGTGTGAAACAACTGAAAATATGTCATATTCTAGGTCCTTCAAAGTAGCCACGTTTTGCTTTGATTACTGCTTTGCACACTCTTGGCATTCTCTTGATGAGGTCGTCACCTGAAATGGTCTTCCAACAGTCTTGAAGGAGTTCCCAGAGATGCTTGGCACTTGTTGGCCCTTTTGCCTTCACTCTGCGGTTCAGCTCACCCCAAACCATCTCGATTGGGTTCAGGTCCGGTGACTGTGGAGGCCAGGTCATCTGGCGCAGCACCCCATCACTCTCCTTCTTGGTCAAATAGCCCTTCCCCCGCCTGGAGGTGTGTTTGGGGTCATTGTCCTGTTGAAAAATAAATGATGGTCCAACTAAACGCAAACCGGATGGAATAGCATGCCGCTGCAAGATGCTGTGGTAGCCGTGCTGGTTCAGTATAAATCCCCAACAGTGTCACCAGCAAAGCACCCCCACACATCACACCTCCTCCTCCATGCTTCACAGTGGGAACCAGGCATGTAGAGTCCATCCGTTCACCTTTTCTGCGTCGCACAAAGACGCGGTGGTTGGAACCAAAGATCTCAAATTTGGACTCATCAGACCAAAGCACAGATTTCCACTGGTCTAATGTCCATTCCTTGTGTTCTTTGGCCCAAACAAGTCTCTTCTGCTTGTTGCCTTTCTTTAGCAGTGGTTTCCTAGCAGATATTCTACCATGAAGGCCGGATTCACACAGTCTCCTCCTATCAGTTGTTATGTACACAATTCCACATGTGTTACTTCATAGTTTTGATGCCTTCAGTGTGACTCTACAATTTTCATTGTCATGAAAATAAAGAAAACTCTTTGAATGAGAAGGTGTGTCCAAACTTTTGGTCTGTACTGTATATATATATATATATATATATATATATATTCTAGACTGTAAGCTCTAACAAGCAGGACCCTCTGATCCCTCATGTATTGAATTGTATTGTAACTGTTCTGTCTTCCCTGATGTTGTGAAGCACTGTGAAAACTGTTGGCACTATATAAATCCTGTATAATAATAATAATAATAATAATAATATACATAAATATTTATATGTAGGTTTATGTTTATATGTATATATGCGGAATCCAGAAACTTACCGAGTCCCTCATAATACTAAGACAGGTTCTCTTGAATAGGATACAGAACTGGGTGAGACAGCTGGCTGAGAAGCTGTGACATCCTTCGGTGGGTGAAGCGTCCTGCAAATCAAATATACATTATTATATATATATATATATATATATATATATATATATATATATATATATATATATATATATATATATGAAATAATCTATTGCCTCGTTTCCACTGAGCGGATCGGTTCGGGTCGCTTAGAATGGAACGGGTTAGAATGGTCCGGTCTATTCTGCTGAGCATTTCCACTGCAAATCGGACCATCCGGGACCATACAAGGTTTAGAAAAAAAGCCTAGCATGTCCACCAATCAGTGAGATGTATTTGTAGGTCCACCCTAATGGAACCGTTCCATTTTCTATGGCCCCACATCTGAAGCAGGACACAGAATGGTCCGGTACGGTTCGCTTTTATGGCACGCTTTCATAATGGAAACACCCAAAATAGCGCACCGAACCGATCCGCTCAGTGGAAACAAGGGGGCAGATTCACAAAACAATTACGCCTGTCTAACTGGGGTTAGACAGGAGTAATTTCAAATTTCGCGCGGCGTATCACTAGTTTGAATCCTCAAACCATGATACGCCGGCTTCGGGCTTCGATCCGAGAGGCTTACGTCTTCGTAAGCCTTCGGATCTACGCTGCCATCTATTTGCGGCCGCTGGGAGGAGTTCGCGTCGTTTTGGTGCGTCGGGATATGCAAATGTGTTTTTACGGGGATTCACGAACATACGAGCGGGCGTCGCAATCGTTTTCGTCTATTTTTTTATACGTAATGTTAGAGCAGCTTTTTGCTGCTCTAACTTTACGTAGCCCATGTTAAGTATGGCCGTCGTTCCCGATTCGAATTTATTTAAAATTTTATTTTGTTTACGTAACTCGTCGGGACGTGGATCGCCCGTAAAGTACGCTACATAAACAACGAATGACGTCACGACGTGATTTCGCGCAATGCACGGCGGGAAATTTGCGAACGGAGCATGCGCAGATCGATCGCCGCGGGAACGCGCCTAATTTAAATGTTTCACGCCCCCTACTCGCGCAGATGGATTGCGACGGGAGAAATACACTACGCCGCCGTCGTTTACCGTAGAAAATCTACCTGAATTCCACGTAGAGCAAGGTAAAAAACGGTGGCGTAGTGTATTTCTGATACGCTACGATAATCCATTTCTCTGTGAATCTGCCCCAAGGCATTTAAGATCACCAAGTACAGATTTATTTATTTTTTGTTTGTTATTATTCATGCATACATTGTTTTTTTTTCCCTATATACCTCATCAGCTGGTTTGTGCCACATGAATGGGTTGGGCTCATTCTCCCCACAATGGTCCATCTTAAGCTCCGTAATACACGTGTCCTGTACGGCTCGGACCAGCCGGGGGTTCTGGTCTCCATACTCTCCAGCGGCCACTTCCATTACTACAATCAGCAAGAGGGCAACACATTTCATTAACACTGGAACCTAACATTATAAAGACTAATAATTATTTATTTTATTATTTAAATTTGTATATTGTTATTTATTTGAATATTATATATATATATATATATATATGTGTGTGTGTGTGTGCATATATATATATATATATATATATATATATATATATATATATAAATATATAAATCAGTATTTATTATTTTAAAAATATAATATTAAAATAAATAAATATTCAAAAAAATCTGTATATATTACTGTGTGTGTGTATATATATATATATATATATATATATATATATATATATACACACACAGTAATATTAAAATAAATAACAATATAAACATTTAAATAATAAAATAAATAAATCCTAAAAACCTACTAAATACTGATTATATATATATTATATATATTATATATATATTTATGCCCCCTTCCCCGGGCATAAAGACTTTGTTAAAGGGATGCTGGGGCTGTCCAATATTGTGAATCGCTGCAATGATGCTGCTCCCATACAATCAAAGTAATCCCCAT
Source organism: Rana kukunoris (assembly GCA_029574335.1). NCBI lineage: Eukaryota > Metazoa > Chordata > Amphibia > Anura > Ranidae > Rana > Rana kukunoris. Next base: position 593,864,151 of record CM056050.1, on the reverse strand, counting down.
AAAAAAAAGAGAAGGTCCAATAGACCGGAGTAAGGGTACGACCAGGGATGGACTGACCATTGGGACTACAGGGAGTTTCCCGGTGGGCCGATGGCTCAGTGGGCCAGCTTCAGTGACAGCGGACTGCCGCCCCCCTCTGCTCTTCTGTCTCTCCTTCCCTGCATCGCTCACCTGGGGGAAACAAAGAAGCAGGGGGAGTACCAGAGGAGCAAGGGGGACGACAGAGGTGCATGAGGGGAGGGGACAGACAGCTGACTCAACAGCTATGGCCTGGGAGTTTCTATCTTCTGCCTAATCTTGTCCCATAAGGGGGGGCACCAAACTGATTCTTTGCCCCGGGCAAAATAATGTCTAGCTTCCCCACTGGTACTGCCTATAAGAGCTCCAGTACCAGCCGTTCTACTCTAATAAGTAGAACGGCTAGTGGCTTGGGTGGCCAGGGGGGGGGGGGGGGTGTGGGAGTTGTCCGACCGCCATGGGAGGGACCTGTCAAAGTGGGCCAGTCCGGATGAAGTCCAGGGCCTAATTTCTGTCCCAGTCCAGCCCTGGGTACGACACCAATGGTGATAAAGTCCAGAGTACTTTTTTTTTTGAATAATCAACAGAATAAGAAAGCCAACTTGTATAGACAGTAAAGCACCGTACCCCCCCCCCCCTTTATCAGGGCTATGATACACAGGGGTGGACTGACCCATCGGGGACTCGGGCACTGCCCAAGGGCCCAGAGCCATTAGGGGCCCGGCCCCATCAGAGGTCATCTAAATTGGCTGTAACGGATTAAAGATTTTTTTTTTTATATGTATAAATAAGCATATTATATATATATATATATATATACACATACAGTATATACAATGTTCTGAATGGATGTATTTGAAATGGGATTGCTTGGTATGGATTAATAAAATGTGTGACTACTCTTTACAGCCTGTGAGGGTTCTCATTATTCCAGATAATAGTATAACTAGTACTATTTAACCACAAAAAAATGAATAAGCCCAGTTAAATGTGACCATCTACTAAAAGCTTGCTGTACTCTATACTGGTTAGTAATAATAATAATAATAATAATAATAATAATAATAAAAGATAAATAATAAAAATAAAAAGTGGTATTCTATTATTTGGCCACTAGATGGCACTAAAGTCTAAAGATATTCCACCCATGCTATAACAATTAAAATCTCTCCCCCAAGATATCATCCAAGATTAGCATTTTTTTTCCTTCTAAGAAATGAAACTTTACAGGAGAGTAGGGGATTGATTTTACAGAAGCCGTCCTTGATTTAAGGCCCAGACTGATCTTACTGGTAATATTGATTTGTGACTACCTTGACCTCTCTGAATATCACAGAACAGAATAGGACCCTCCGGGTTCTAGTTACGCCTCTTGCTATACAAATTGTGTTTGTTCTTTGAACTTTATTGTATTGTTGTGTTTATAATTATTATTTAATAATGAATTACATTTCTCTTTGTACCTGTGCATCATCCAATAAAATGACTTTCCTGAAGAAGCTATTTTTATAGCGAAACATGTTGAGCAAACTGGATTAACTGCTGCAATACATGTAAAAACGTGAGTGTGTGTGTGTGTGGGGGGGGGGGGGGGGGTTGTGCTGGGGATGGTGGAAAGAGGATTTGGGGGTGGGGGTTGTGCTAGAACTGATAATCTGTAAGAGGGGAGCTAGGGAGGATTTGGGGGGGGGGGGGTTGTGCTATAACTAATGATCTGTGAGAGGGGAGCTAGGGAGGATTTGGGGGGGGGGCGTTGTGCTAGAACTGATGAGATGATCTGTGAGAGGGGAGCTAGGGAGGATTTGGGGGGGGGGGGTTGTGCTATAACTGATGATCTGTGAGAGGGGAACTCGGGAGCTAGAGAGGATTTGGGGGGGGGGGGTTGTGCTAGAACAGATGATCTGTGAGAGGGGAGCTCGGGAGCTAGGGAGGATTTGGGGGGGGGGGGGGGTTGTGCTAGAACTGATGATCTGTGAGAGGGTAGCTTGGGAGCTAGGGAGGATTTGGGGGGGGGGGTTGTGCTAGAACTGATGATCTGTGAGAGAGGAGCTAGGGAGGATTTGGGGGGGGGGGGGGTTGTGCTAGAACTGGTGATCTGTGAGAGGGGAGTTCGGGAGCTAGGGAGGATTTGGGGGGGGGGGGTTGTGCTACAACTGATGATCTGTGAGAGGGTAGCTTGGGAGGATTTGGAGGGGGGGGGTTGTGCTAGAACTGATGATCTGTGAGAGGGGGAGCGCTAGGGAGGATTTGAGGGGGGGGGGGGTTGTGCTAGAACTGATGATCTGTGAGAGGGGAGCTTTGGAGCTAGGGAGGATTTTGGGGGGGGGGGGGGTTGTGCTACAACTGATGATCTGTGAGAGGGGAGCTAGGGAGGATTTGAGGGGGGGGGGGGTTGTGCTAGAACTGATGATCTGTGAGAGGGGAGCTTGGGAGGATTTGGGGGGGGGGGGTTGTGCTAGAACTGGTGATCTGTGAGAGGGGAGCTTGGGAGGATTTGGGGGGGGGGGGGGGGTTGTGCTAGAACTGATGATCTGTGAGAGGGGAGCTAGGGAGGATTTGGGGGGGGGGTTGTGCTAGAACTGATGATCTGTGAGAGGGGAGCTAGGGAGGATTTGGGGGGGGGGGGTTGTGCTAGAACTGATGATCTGTGAGAGGGGAGCTAGGGAGGATTTGGGGGGGGGGGGTTGTGCTAGAACTGATGATCTGTGAGAGGGGAGCTTGGGAGGATTTGGGGGGGGGGGGGGGGGATTGTGCTAGAACTGATGATCTGTGAGAGGGGAGCTAGGGAGGATTTGGAGGGGGGGGGGGTTGTGCTAGAACTGATGATCTGTGAGAGGGGAGCTAGGGAGGATTTGGGAGGGGGGGTTGTGCTAGAACTGATGATCTGTGAGAGGGGTACATTTTTTGGGTGGGAATTTGTGCTAATAGGTGAGATTGGGGGGGGGTGGAGGGCGGAGGGGGCATATTTATGCTATGAGGGGCGATTTGGGGAAAGAGGGGGGGAGCAAAGATTTGTGCCACAGGGGGGGGGGGGATTTCAGCAGTGGGGATTTGTACTGGGAGGAGGGGAATTTTAGTCAGGCCTGCAAAGGAAATTTATGCTAAAGGGGGTAAGCGTGCGGATTTGTGTTCTATTTTTTGGGGGGCGAGGTTTGCTGACACATAATGTTAATGCATCTTGGGGGAGGGGAGGGCGCAGTTGGCATCTTCCCCAGTGCATATAATATGACAGTGCTTCAGCTGCAGATTCATTGTCACAAAGCTTCTTTACTCAGAGGGTGGAGAATGTTTGCTTGGCAGTCGAGGTTCACTTGGCTTAGTAAATAACGTGATGATATACATTGTACTTTTAATGTACTAAGAGCATTGGGAATCAGTGGCTCCTGCAGGGTGCTGGCAGGCGGGAAAGGCTGGAACTGATTGGTATTTGGACTGTACAGTAGGCAGCCTTGATCATCTTTTTTTTTCTTTCGGGTTGGGTGGGTGGCGTGATTGATGATGAATTTACATCAGGGGACACTATTTTTTTATTTTCCATTTTTTAATAAAGGAATTGTCAAAAACTATGTGTGTGACACTTTTTTGGTGAATGGGCAGGGGTACTTGATACTCATTCACATGGGGGGGGGGGGGGGCGTTATCTGGGGGCATCCTTCTTAAAAGGGGCTTCCAGTTTCCGATTTACCCCGCAGGCGCCCACAACCACCCGCATTGGTTGTGGGGATGAGACCCTTGTCTCCATCAACAAGTTGCTGCCCCAAAGCACCCACCACCCACACCATTTTGAGGACATGTGGCCTGGTTTGGTTCTGTGGGGTGCCCCTTTTTCCTGACCTGCTGGGCTGCATGTTCAGATAAGGGTCTGGTATGGATTTTGGAAGGGACCCCACGCCATTCTTTTTTATATTTTAGTGTGGGGGTTCCCATTAAAATCCATACCAGGCCCAGAGGGCTTGAAATGCATTGTGGGGCACATTATTTTTTAATCAACATTTTTAATTGACTGTTTTTTTTTTTACATTCAGCTGTCAGAGGAGAACCCGCTGACAGCTGATGAGTAATCGGCTGTTAAGGATGCATTGGCTGGCTTTCTGGCCTGCTCATTAGCAACTAGCTATTTGTCATAAAACGGCCTGGTGGTCCCCCGACCCCCAGGCTGTTTTTCGGCAAATACCGCATGTGATACCACCAGCTAAACCCTGGTGGTAATTATAATTATTGCATGCTTTTTTACTCGCTGATCCATTTGTGAATTGGACTTAAAAGCTTTATATGCGATATTTACCGGCACATATTATTTGTTTTTTGGTAAAAACGCATAATGATTGTTTTTTGTGAATTCGACTTAAAGCGGAGCTCCACCCTAAAGTGAAGTCGCGCTGATCGGCACCCTCCCCCCTCCAGTGTCACATTTGACACCTTTCAGGGGGGTGCAGATAGCTGTCTAAAGACAGGTATTTGCACCCACTTCCGGCCACACGTCTCGGGCAAAAGAAGGACATTTCCTGACATCCCGTCCGCCCCCCGTTGTGTGCTGGGAACACTCGACTCCCAGTACACGGCGGGAGCCAATCGGCGGGCGCAGCGCGACTCGCTCTAGGGAACCTGGCAGTGAAGCCGCAGCGCTTCACTTCCTGGTTCCCTCACCGTGGATGGAGGGGGGAGCAACAGAGAGATGAGCGATCGCTCATCCTCTGCTGCAGACGGCGCTGGACTCCAGGACAGGTAAGTGTCCTAATATTAAAAGTCAGCAGCTGCAGTATTTGTAGCTGCTGGCTTTTAATATTTTTTTTTTGAGCGGACATCCGCTTTAAAGGTTTTGTAAACCCTCGTGTGGCAGTGACTGGCCCCCCAGCCCGCCTGTTTTACTTACCTGAGCCCTGTATTTTCCTTGGCGGAGATGCGCTGTCCCTCTCTGCACGAGGTCCCGGCTCTTGATTAGATAGATTAATAGCAGCGCAGCCATTGGCTCCCGCTTCTGTCAATCAAATGCAATAGTGCGAGCACCGGGGGGCGCGTCCGGAATTTGTGTCAATGGATACCGAATACTGGACTCGGGAATGCGCCCGTAAGGTTACCCCCCGGGAGAGTGCTTCTCCTAGGGGGTTATCTGATGCAAAGAGGAGCCGCGAGAGCCGACGAGGGCCGCCAGAAGAGGATGATCGGGGCCACTCTGTGCAAAACGAGCTGCACAGTGAAGGTATGTATGAAGGTTTACAATCACTTTAATTTACTTGCATTTGATCATTTATGCAAATGAGTAACATGATACCCTTATCGCATGCGGTAAATCTTAGTGAATTGACCCCTAAGAATGGGATGCCATTAAAGTTCATGTGTCCCAATACTTTTGATAATATAGGGCCAGATTCACAAAGAGTTACGCCGGCGTATCAGTAGATACGCCGACGTAACTCCGAATCTAAGCCCGTCGTATGTTTAAGTGTATGCTCAAACGGAGATACACTTAAACATGCCTAATATACGAAGGCCTGCGCCGTCCTATCTTAGGGTGCAATATTTACGCTGGCCGCTAGGTAGCGCTTCCATTAAGGTCGGCGTAGAATATGCAAATGAGTCGTTACGCCGATTCACGAACGTATGCTTGCCCGTCACAGTAAAGATATGCCGTTTCCGTAAGAGATACGCGGCGTAAAGATAAACATGCCCTTTAGGTGGCGTATCCAATGTTAAGCATGGCCGTCGTTCCCGCATCGCAATTTGAAAATTTTACGTCGTTTGCGTAACTTGTCCGTGAATGGGGCTGGACGACATTTACGTTCACGTCGAAACCAATGACGTCCTTGCGACGTCATTTAGCACAATGCACGTCGGTAAATTTTAGGGACGGCGCATGCGCAGTACATTTGCCGTGGGAACGCGCCTAATTTAAATGCTCTACGCCCCCTACCCGGCTCATTTGAATTACACGGGCTTGCGCCGGGGGATTTACGCTACGCCGCCGCAACTTTACAGGCAAGTTCTTTGTGAATAAAGCACTTGCCTGTAAAACTTGCGGCGGTGTAATGCAAATGACATACGTTACGCCGCCGCAGTTTTACGCCCAGATACGTGAATTTGGCCCATAATAGTGTATATACGTGTGCACTTAACAAGGAAAAAGCTAAACACAATAACTAGATATTCACACATCTGCAGTTCTAGAGGAGCATGCCCTGTCCCTCTGAGTAATCATTCTCGTATCGATCAACCAATAAAATACGTTCAATCAGTCTTTTTCATAGACACAGTGATCGATTTTTCAACAGGCAATCACAGCGCTTCACCATAAACCTGCAGTTGTAAAAACGTCAAGCGGTAGTTTCGCAATCTGCAAAGAGATCTCAGGTTGGCTCGACTTACTGAAATCCGCCGGGTTGTGATAGGTTGGGCAGTTTAATCCAAGGACTCGCAGGTAGGGGACGAGATTCAACACTTTCCCACGGTAGATGCATTGTCCCTGACTTAATACATAAAGCTGTGGATGAAAACAGAGAGGGGGATGAGAACAGGGTAATGGCAGCCGTACTCCCGGGAAATCAATACTAGAAAACTTGACCTTGGTTTAACCATTTGGCTGCCCGGGAGGGCAACACATTTACTTTACAGTCCGAGTGCGAAATCGCGGAAAGCTTTGATCGTTGACTTCACAGCGGGAGAATAACATAGATAGAATCAGGCGAGTTCATTTATATCTGAGTGCTGCAGGAAAATGCCTCTTTCATGAATTGGCCGGTGAGCGGAGGTCCATAGAAAGGAAAGTGAAGGCAAGGGTCTAACCAATTCCCAACGGTAGAATACGATCAGCTACCGCAAGGAAACTGCAGCAAACACAGAACCTTCATGCAAATCGATCGGGCTTGTCGATATCTCGAAGGCCAGGCAGAGACAGATCATCCACAAGGCAAGTCAGGCAGAAGCCTAGGTACTGGTGGATGTCCAGGTGGCCTCAAAGGGGTTGTAAAGGTTTGTTATTTTTATTTTCTAAATAGGTTCCTTTAAGCTAGTGTAAGGATCTCCTAACTGCGGCCCTGGGGCCAGATGCGGCCCTTTTCTTGCCTGTATCCGGCCATTGAGGCTTTTTCTACCAACAAAAATAATGGGCCATGAATCCTCCCATTGTCACCAACAATGGGCCATAAATCCTCCCACTGTCACCAACAATGGGCCATAAATCCTCTCATTGTCATCAACAATGGGCCATGAATCCTCCCACTGTCACCAACAATGGGGTCACAAATCCTCCCACTGTCACTAACAATGGGGTCATAAATCCTCCCACTGTCACCAACAATGGGGTCATAAATCCTTCCACTGTCACCGACAATGGGCCATAAATCCTCCCACTGTCACCAACAATGGGCCATAATTCCTCCCACTGTCACCAACAATGGGGCCTAGATCCTCCCATTGTCACCAACAATGGGGCCATAAAACCTCCCACTGTCACCGACAATGGGGCCAAAAATCCTCCCACTGTCACCAACAATGGGGCCAAAAATCCTTCCACTGTCACCAACAATGGGGTCATAAAACCTCCCACTGTCACCGACAATGGAGCCATAAAACCTCCCATTGTCACCGGCAAAGGGGCCAGAAATCTTCCCACTGTCACCGACAATGGGGCCATAAATCCTCCCACTGTTACTAACAATGGGGCCTAGATCCTCCCACTGTCACCAACTGTTTCTCCCCCTAATACCAAAGATGGGGCATTGTTTTCCCCCACTGGGCACAGTCCGGCCCCCCTAAAGTCTGAAGGACAGTGAACTGGCCCTTTGCTAAGAAAGTTTGGAGACCCCTGATGCTAGTGCATTGTTGGTTCACTTACATTTTCCTTTGCTTTCCCAACTAAGGGCCAGATTCAGGTAGGAGAACGAATCTTTATTTTGGAGTAACGTTTCTCATTTACGTTACTCCGCCGAAACTTTAGGAGCAAGTACTGTTATTCACATCGCACTTGCTCCTAAAGTTGCGGCGGCGTAGCGAAAATGAGCCGGCGGAATTCAAATTGGGCGGGTAGGGGGCGTGTATTATTTAAACTAGGCGCGATCCCGCGGCGAACGTACTGCGCATGCGTCGACTGTCAGTGCGCATGCTCCAAGTTCTGTCAGTGAATGTCAATGACGTCAATCCCCATTCACGGACGTTTTACGCAAACGACGCAAACATTTTTAAATTCGACGCGATGACGACGGCCATACTTAACATAGGATACTCCACTAGGGGGCTGGTTTTTCTTTACGCCGCGTATCTCTTACGGAAACGTCGGAAAGTCACTGCGTCGGGCACTAAATGTTTTTTTTTCTTTGTCTGAATTTCTCACTTCCTGTTCCTCATCGCCCCCCTTTCTTGGGACTACATCCCTGCGGGGAGACACTGTGTACATCCGAAGGGATGTAGTCCCAAGGGAGGGGGCGCACACGCTGACTAACCCCCAGCCAGAACAGCTCGGATGATGGGGACAAGCTTACTGAGGAGGAAAAGCAAGTGAGAAATTCAGACAGGAAAAAAAAAACATTTAGAAGGGAAATCTAAGGAAAAAGTAAGTGAACCAACAATGCACTAGCTTAAATGAACCTATTTAGAAAATAAAAAAGGAACCTTTACAACCCCTTTACAATTAGTCGTAAACCCTGGGAATCAAAGGTCTAAAGCTAAAGTGTTATGCATATAAACCTTTTTCTGCCCTCCCCCACCCCCCCCTTACCCTCACCAATCAACAAACAATTAGAATATTTCCATCAAAACTTTTTGTGCCAAAAAATACCACTTTTGAGACCCAGCAACATTATCACTGGGTCTGTATGTTGGTTTTTGCTAATAAAGTGGTGGGAAGGTCTGGCAGGCTTCTATAAACATCACAGTTCCTTTAGATCTTCCTTCAAGAGTGTTAAATGAAAGAACAAATCCTTGTCATCCCTTTAGATGTGCATGCTCCTCACGGTTGGCCATGAGTCGCTTCAGACTTTGTGCAATCTTATGATCGATTGCTTGATTTGTAATCAAGCATCTGATCAGCAGATTACGCAGCTAAGAATTAGAGAGATTGGCCTTAAAGGGGTTGTAAAGGTTCGTGTTTTTTCACCTTAATGTATCCTATTAATAATTATAAATTATAATAATAATAAAAACTTTTTATTATTATTATTAATTATTATTATTATTATTAAAGTGGCGTTCCATCCAAAAATGGAACTTCCGCTTTTTGGAATCCTCCCTCCGTCCGGTATAATCCAGGTATTTGCTCCCACTTCCGGGCATAGACCACCGCGGTGACCATGCCATCCTCTCTCACTGTCTTCTGGGAGACACAACAGGTCCCAGGGACCAGTGGGATAAAGCAGCGTGATTGAGTATGCGCAGTAGGTAACCAGGAAGTGAAGCCACAAGGCTTCACTTCCTGATTCCCTTACCAAAGATGGCGGCGCCTCCACCCAAGGGACAAATTGGCTTTGGCTGCTGACATCGCGGGCACCCTGGATAGGTAAGTGTCCATATATTAAAATTTAGCAGCTGCAGTATTTGTAGCTGCTGACTTAATATTTTATTAATTTTTCGGCTTTAATTTGTTACGTTCCATTCATCTAGATTCATCCATTCATCGGATAATTCGTAACTTCGGACAAATGCGTATTCATTACGTTCACTAACAGCCAAATTTGAAAGGAAATTCCAATACCTATAATTTAATAGTTAATTATTATTATTAGTTATAGTTATTATTTCTGATTTTCTGATTTCCACCCTCTTTTTTTTTTTGGAATTTTGTTCTTATTTTTCAGAGTTTTTTTCTTATTTTTGGATTTTCACATTTTGGGATTTTTCCGAATCTTCAAATTTTCTGACTTCAAATTTTCAGATTTCTTAATTTTCAACTTTTTGGATTTCCGAACTTCCGAATTTCCTAATTTTAAGATTTCAAATTTCACAATTTCACAAATTTATTTTGAAATGACACATTTTGATCATAACAAATAAAAAAAAAACATTGAGGTAGATTCATGTAGAGATCCGACAGTGTATCTACTGATACACTGTCGGATCTGTGAGATCCGACGCTCGGATCTATGCGGCTGATTCCTCGAATCAGGTTCCGCATAGATCTCCCTTAGAGCCGACTGGTGTAAGTGAGTTACACTGTCGGTTCTTAGGCTGCATTCCGTCCGCTAGGTGGCGCTTCTTTTTTTCTACGCGACGAATATGCAAATGAGGAGAACCGCCGATTCAGAACCGAACGCCCGGCCGTCGCTTTTTTTTTACGTCGTTTGCGTTCGGCTTTTTCCGGCGGATCTTTACCCCTGCTATATGCGGGGTAAGTGCGGCGGATCCTATGTTAAGTATGGCCGTCGTTCCCGCGTCGAGTTTTGAATTTTTTACGTCGTTTACGTAAGTCGTCCGGGAATACGGCCATACGTTAATTGCGCTAACGTCAAAAACAATGACGTCCTTGCGACGTCATTTAAAGCAATGCACGCTGGGAAATTTAGCCGGCGGCGCATGCGCAGTACGATCGGCGCGGGGACGCGCGTGATTTAAATAGTAAACTCCCCCTAGCCGCGGAATTTGCATTCCGCCGGGGGATTTACGATCCGCCAGGGCTAATTACGAGGCAAGTGCTTTCTGAATACAGCACTTGCCTCAAAAACTGGCGCAGGCGGATCGTAAAACAGATAGATCACGCGGATCAAAAGATCCGCTGATCTACATGAATCTACCCCATTGAAACTAAAATGAAAACAAACAAATTTTTTGGCAATGCACATGTCTAGAACTGTCTGTACTGTGCCAGAACCACCAAGGCACCCTACAGAATGATATTTGGAATCTCAATTTTTAAATCCTAACGGTGGCTGGGGGAGCAATGAGGACAGTTCTTAGTACTGACACAATAGAGTAGATAGCGGCCAATGTTGGCTCTCCAGACAAGCACGCACCTGGTCAAAGAGCTCAAACAGCTTGGCACTGGGCTGGTGAATGGTGCAGATGATATTCCGTCCACCTTGAGCCAGCGACTTCATTAAAGAGACCACCTGGAAGCAGGAGGAGCTGTCCAGACCACTGCCAAAGAAAAGTAAACATAATAGTTTAACACACTTATAATTATTATTACTGAAAAAACAAAGATCCTATAAGATAATTGGAAAGTGAACTAACACTATACTGTATTAAAGTGGAGTTCCACCCATTTTTTTTATGTTTGTCTGTGCTGCATGCCCTAATCTTATAGTGTTCAGAATGGACAATTTTTATTTATTTTGTTGCTTGTAAATACCTTTATTTTGTAGTCCTTCATTACTTCCTCCTCCTTATTAGCCTAGGCTATTAAGTCACAAGGCTATTTGCAAGGGTTTCTGGGATAGGCATCATGTTTCCCAGTAGTCCTTGCAAACCTGACTGAAACCTATTACATTGCTTGTGCAGCACTGAGCATGTGCGAGATATGCAAAGCTGAAATCCAGGAAGTCATACAGTCTGGCTTCATGATGCCCACACTTAAGATGGCCACGGTCTATTTCTAGATTATAAATGCTGTAACAACCTAACAAAACTGACCTTAGTTTACAGACTAACTTTACTAGAATACATTATGCTTGTGTATTACAGGGGTATTTATATTTAAAAAGTGAAATTGTGGGTGGAACTCCCCTTTAAGGACATTTGTGTGACACATATGACAAAGGCGGGCATCACAAGGTGGCAGCTTTTATTTTAAGATATATGTGATCCTGCATGCCCCAGGACCACAACTTCCAGGCTAGAGAAGTTAGGTGGCTTCAACACTTCTGCTTAGACCTTAGACAATCCTTCAACATCCCACAATGCAATGGGCAAACCTCGCATCCTACAGTGGAGTGCCAGAGCCCCGACCTGTAGTCCAGAGGCTCACGATTCTCTAAGATTGTAAAAATGACACCTTAAAGCCATTTGGAGTAACGGGTAACTTGGCTTTATGATTATTATCATTAATATAATTAAAGTTAAAATGTTTACAAAATGTATTTATTTTAAAGCAAGATGTGTGTATTCAATCACCCAAAACATATTGGCCCGGATTCACAAAGCACTTACGCCGATGTATCTCCAGATACGCCGCGTAAGTACAAATATGCGCCGTCGTATCTGTGCGCCGTACCCACAAACATAGATACGCCTAAAAACTGACTTCACCCGACCGACGTAACTTGCCGGCGTAGAGTGGGCGCATATTTACGCTGGACGCATGTGGCTTTCCCATTGATTTTCTATTCAAATATGCGAATGAGGGAGATACGCCGATTCACAAACGTACTTGCTTTAAGCGGTTAGCGTAAGTTTTACGTCCGGCGTAAAGTTATTCCCCATAAAGGAGGCACAACCCATGCAAAGGTATGGACCAGGGAACACACGCTGACGAATTTTACGTAGTTTACATAGTACGTGAATATGGGGGGGGGCGTAGGTTACGTTCACGACGTAGGCAGTGATTCGACATATCTTAGGCAGTTGTTTCGACGTGATTGTGAGCATGCACACTGGGATGCGGCCACGACACGACGCATGCGTAGTTCGTTCTAAGTACTTGCCTGGCACTCGGCACATCATTTGCATGGGGTCACGCTTCATTATCATGTATCACGCCCACTTCCAGCCCACTTCCACCTACTTCCACTTACGCTGCCTTACGCCTACTAATATACGCTACGCCGACGCAGAGTTGGGAGCATTTGCTTTGTGAATTCCGTGCTTGCCTCTCCGCGCTGCGCCGGCGTAGCTTAAAAGAGATACGATACAGTGGCAAATATATGCGCCGATGTATGTGAATCCGGGCCATACTGTATTTATTGGTGTATAACACTCAGATGCATTGAAGGTAAAAGGTGAGGCAATAGTGAGGCTGCAGATGGGCACTGATCAAGCTGCATTGATGGGCAATTTTGAGGCTGCAGATGGGCATTGATCAGGCTGCATTGATGAGCAATTTTGAGGCTGCAGATGGGCATTGATCAGGCTGCATTGATGGGCACTGGCCCTTATTTTGCTTCTTTATTTCAAATTTAATATCTTTTTCCTTAAAAATGTCCCTTTTAAAATGAAGGTGCGTGTTATAGGCGGATAAATACGGTAGTTATTATTTTCATAGTCACCTAAAGTAGTATTTGAAATAACTTTCACACTTTTTTATTATTATGCCACAAATTTATGTTTCTATGGAGTAAGTCAGCCTTTATCAACCTTTTTAGCATGGAGAAGCCCTTGAAAAAATCGTTGTACTGTAGGTTTGAGGAACCCCTACTAATAATTTACTATATCTACAGCTCATAACACATTAGTGTGAAGGTCAAGGGGAAGAATGCTCCTTCTATTTGTGGTCATTGAGAACAACTTCAATTACACAATAGCTAAAAAGATCATTGTTGATAGGGGGCTATTTATATGAGAGGCAGCACTTGTCCATTGCTCAATAAACCCTTGGGAACCTCTTGAGGAACCCTATGGTTCAATGGAACCCTGGTTAAGAAAGTCTGGTGTAGGTTATATACATTTTTTAAGACTATTTGTATTTTACTGCAACTATTTGGCTACCCATTTTTAATTTAAAGTGACCCTTTTACTGAAGTACCGTATATACTCGAGTATAAGCCGAGTTTTCAGCACATTTTTTTGTGCTGAAAATTCCCCCCTCGGCTTATACACGAGTCACCTTTTTGCGCCTGATCTCCCGGACTTTGGGGACCCGGTACTTGCCACATATATAGCCACACTTTTCCTTTATAAGTGTGCAAAGTTTGTTGCCTGGGAGAGCTACGGCCAGGAAGCACCGATTTTTCAAATCCGGGCACTCCTTCCATAGACTCCCATGTTAAATGGCAATTTCTCCGGTGACTTTGGGGGCCCGGTACCGGCCAGTCGTAGGTCCCCTGGACCCGGAAATTGGCACACAAAGCCAGGAAGCCCTTTTATTGACTCTCATGTTAAACATCAGTCTAGTCATGAACACAGTGAGGCATTGGCACAGTGAGGCATGGGCACAGTGTGGCAAAGTGAGGCACAGTGAGGCATGCAGATGGACACCCTAGGCTTATACTTAAGTCAATAAGTTTTCCCAATTTATTTGGTAAAATTAGGTGCCTCAGCTTATATTCGGGTCGGCTTATACTTGAGTATATACGGTAAATTCATACAGCTACCCACCAGGTGTGGTTAATACCCCAAAGTGCAATTTTTTGGCTGCTGAGTGAATATCTGTTCTCCCTACCGTGCAAGGTGGTTCCTCCCACTGGCTCGTACCTCACTGCAAGACATATGATCCGGAAGGTGTGACCATATTGTGTGGTAAGAGAGCAACTATCCAACACACTATAACTGCAATAACTGCACACAGCTATCCCTATGAAGTAAGGCCAAATTACACCAGCCTGGGAACAAAAATTGTACTTTGCAATTAGACACTGCCCTCAGTTACACATCAGAGTGCCAGACCAACATAAGTCCAAGAAATTTTAATCATTCATCAGATGACTGAGTACAACAGCTGTGTTTCGGGGGTCTAAACACAGCTCTTCATCAAGACTTACATTTTTTCAAAATAAAAGATTTATGGTAAAAAAAAAAAAGAAAAAAAAATTAAAAATACACAAAGAATTAAGGCATAAGAATCATAGCTTCCAATAGCAAGCAGCATACTTATCCAGCCATGCTGTGGGTAGGCAACTTCCTCCAGGGGATATTAAATATTTACTTGAAATGAGTCAAAGTAGCAAAATGAGTTGATTGAATTAATATAAAATGAGTGTGGATAACAAAACGTTCAAGATAAGAAGATAAAGGTCTTAGCCCTACCAATCCATTGGCTGGTGTATTCAATCATTCGATGAACTATTACATTTATCTTGGACTCTTTTGGTCTGGTGGTCTTTTAGCGACTTCTTAGATATTCACTTTAGGGGCCCCAACTAAGGGCACCCTGCTTGGCAAGAGCACCCTCACCAGGACCATTGTTTCTTACAAAATTGATTTGGATTGACCGTTGGCAATTCAGTATCACTGATCACCATTGTTCCAAGCGTCTCGCTGAGATTTCTATGGGGTCCATTACACATTGGCTAGCTTTCTCCTTCTCTCACAACAAGCCTTAGTCATCATGAGATACAGGTAGCTTACCTGGTGGGTTCATCAAAAAACATAACCGGGGGATTGTTCACTAATTCCAAAGCAATGGCCAGCCGTTTCCTCTGACCCCCAGAGAGACAGCCCGTCCTGGTGTTAGCGCAAGACAGCAAGCCCAGAGCTGTCAGGATCTCCTTCACCTGAAATAACAGCATCATTTGTGAGACACGGTACAGTTCTCAGTTATATCACAGAAATAGGAAATCAGAGCTGGATTTCTAAGAGAAATACGGAGGCTTTCATTGCTGGCCTACTCCTGAACTTGCCAGTTGCCTGGCTGTCTCTGGCTTCAATACTTTCTCCATCACTGACCAGAAACAAAATTGTATTTGCAAAAATAAGAGTAAAGTCAAAATGTCTACACTTGTTACCAGGGCCGCTGATGGGGGGGGGACCACCAGTCCTCCTGTAGGGGGCCCAGGCTCACAAGGGGGTCCAAACAGCAGAGCGAATCAGTGTGGTTGGATGGAGGGGAAATTACCGGATGCCCTATGTGACTCTCTGCAGCAGCTGAAAACCTGTTTCTCTCCCTCCCACCGACTTTCAGCTGCTGCAGGGAGACACTCAGACACAGCTGACGGCTTCCCCGTCCCATTAAAAAAATAACAAATTGTAACCCTGTATTGTTTTAATCCCCTGTAAAATGTTCTTTAAATTCTTGGGGGGAAAAAATTGAAAAAATAATATTTAGTAAAAAATGTAAAATAATATATTTTCAAAACATTTAAAAAAAAAATGATAAAGTGTTTTTGTTCAAAAATGCAAAAATAAATATTAAAAAAAAGGGCAAATTCACACAGTTCCTCTGTTATCTTTTTGTCCTCTAACAATGATTTTAGCATATTTTAAGTGAAAATCTTGTTTTGATATATTTGATGGGGGGCTGCCAGGTAGTCCACATGATCGAATTTATCTGCTGAAACTGGTCCGACGGACCGTTTCAGCAGACATATCCGATCGTGTGTATGGGCTAGCGGACAGGTTTGTCCAGCGGACAAATTTCAAAGCATGCTTTGAAATTTGTCCGCTGCAAACCTGTCCATCCAACATGTCCGCTGGTTAGTACGCCTAACCAGCGGACAGAAATCCCCCGCATGCGCCGAATGGATTCGACGCATGCGTGGAAGTATTTTACTTCCTGGATTGGTGACGTGGCGGCGTCAACGTCACCGCCACGTCACCGCGTCCTCAACTCGAGGGGATTTTCATCCGATGGTGTGTACACGCCATCGGACCAAAATCCGATGAGACATGTCTGCTGGAAACGGTCCGTCGGACATGTTTGAGCGGACATGTCTCATCGTCTGTACGCGGCCTTACAGCAGCCCTGCTTAGTCCTGTCAAGTGCTTAAGCCTTTGGATCAGAATAACAGCAAGACAATTAGCATTTTCAGTAGGAAAGGTCATAAATGTCAGACTACATATTTCTCTTAGTACAGGTTATCTTTTAAATTCTGGACTTGTAAAGTACCATGTTTACAAAGTCCTTTACCTTGCCATACCACCCCTAGCACAACACCCGCTATAAACTGAACCTTCTCTACTGCCCTTTTCACACTCCTCCGTCATTTGCTGTGGCTTCCTCCTCTGACCCATATGCCATTACAGAAGACAGCAGTGTCATAGGTGTGGGAGGATTAAACCACATCATGCAGTTGGGAACACAGAAGAGAGGAGAGTATAATGGTTCTCTTGTACGGTACTGCAAGTATATTTTCTTTAATATGACCCCTGCTATCCAATCTAACAATACCTGTGCATAGAGACCACTATAAGCTATACATTTCTTCCTCTCTCTCTCTAACAATTCCTAGATAGCAGCTGTGAAAACTCTCTCTAAAAATCCACTTTAATTACATGTGCAAAACTACCTGGATACAATGACATCATCATCCATCCTTTCCTAATTGATTGGCATTTTATCATTTTTGATCGCCAATTCCAAGTCATAGCATAAGCACAGTAAGCTGTCTCTTTGCAGCAATATGAATATCAGTCCACACTGTTCTAACAGCCCCCAGCAACTATTACAAGTCACTTACCATTTCTCTTCTGCCTTCATCTTTTTCTTGGAGCTTCAGGTGGGCAGAGACCTAGGACACAGAATAGGAATTAATAATACTGTCAGGGAAAAAAAAGAAGTAAAAATACTGAACACTGTGGATGTGATCAATTCAGAAACCAAGGAAGACTTCACAGGGTCCCTGGAAGTGTATGTCCTCCTTTCTCTCAGCATTAAATCAGGTCTGTATCTGATTGGAGGCTGTGAGAAACTTTTTATAGCTTTACTTCAGACTATTATTTTTTCAATTTTGGGTAGAGTGGGGAAGAGCCAAGCTTTCATTTCTACCTTTGACCTCATAGTGGAGATTGGACCTTACTTTTCCTGTGACACCACATCAGGACTAGTGTTGAGCAGAATATGCCATATTCGATTTCGCGATATATCTCGAATATATAGTCGAATATTCGAGAAATATTCGCTAAATACGAATATTTGTGATATTTTTTGGAAATTAAATTATTGCGAATTTTCGCTATTGCGAATTTTCGCTATTGCGATTTTTCGCTATTGCGAATATTCGAGAAATGCGGAAGGAGCACTCTGATTGGCTCAGAATATTCGTGATATATTACAATACACAATAATTGCGAATATTCGGCAAATGCGGAAGGAGCACTCTGATTGGCTCAGAATATTCGTGATATATTACAATATAAAATAATTGCGAATATTCGAGAAATGCAGAAGGAGCACTCTGATTGGCTCAGAATATTCGTGATATATTACAATACACAATAATTGCGAATATTCGGCAAATGCGGAAGGAGCACTCTGATTGGCTCAGAATATTCGTGATATATTACAATACAAAATAATTGCGAAATTTCGAGAAATGCGGAATGGAGCACTTTGATTGGCTCAGAATATTCGTGATATATTACAATATAAAATAATCGCGCGATATCGCTATTGCCGAATAATCGCATTGCGATTTTTCGGCAATATAAAATGAGCGCTGCAGCTACTCGGCCCAAGGTCTCTAATCATACCAGCAATGCTTTTAGACGTCGATGGGGATCTCTAGGATGTGATCTGTTCTAAAAAAAAAATTGAAAAAATTCGAATATTCGAAATAGCGAATATTCGCCGCGATATTCGTGTTATTCGCGAATACTCGAATATGCAATATTCGTAGCGAATATTCGCAATGCGAATATTCGTGAGCAACACTAATCAGGACAACAAATGGCCAACCCAAGATGAAGTGGGGTGGAGTGCTTTACCAATAGAGAATACGTCCTAAATGGATTTGGCAGCTCTTTACAATGTGGGGGCACCTCACAAATAGGGATCATCCAAACTGAGTAATTTTTATACAGTTAAACCAGAAAGAGTCCACCAATGATTTATTGGTTCATAAAGGACACATTTCCAATGCATTTCGGAGTCCATAGGTCTACCCTTTTCTTAGGCATTAAGTACAATGCAATGGTTTAGGTACCTCTGAAGTGGTACAATCACCAGGGTTTGATTGCTTACTACGTGAAGAGTCAGTAAGCAACTGTACACCAGTAAAGGAAGGCACAGCCAGCAATAAGAACGTTATCCATAGTTCTATCCTTCCAGACATTACTAAAAAAAATAAAAAACATTTTTTGCTTATGTCTGCCATTAGATACATTTACTATCACTTCCTGGCCAGGCAGGAAGTGAGGAGAAATCGCCCGGTAGGGACACAAACGGCAATTAAAAACTTGCTTGGTGTTAAGCTGGAAATGTTTTCCTTGAGACTTTCCTGAGGGTTTCAGAGACAACAAAGAGCCTGCAGTGGTCATGTTTGAAAACGACTCCACTGCATTACAAGCAAGTGTTCCCAGGTCATTGGCTTGGCAACGGGGTGGAAAAAGGCTATGGGATGGACCGTGATCCACAGCAATGTCTGGACGAAAGCATTGGTTGGATAGGTTTAGCTCCATATGTGGATGGGGCCATTCGCCCTGCACATAGGGGAGCACGCACATCAATGCCCCTGGACCATCAAACATTATGTCGGCTCCCCGGCTTAGAGATGAGTCCTTCTGCAAAGTACTGTCCTGTGACACTACACCAGGGATCCTCAAACTACGGCCCTCCAGCTGTTGCGGAACTACACTTCCCATGAGGCATTGTAAAACTCCGACATTCACAGACATGACTAGGCATGATGGGAATTGTAGTTCCTGAACACCTGGAGGGCCATAGTTTGAAGACCCATGCACTACACACTTTAGCTTGGTAGATGTATGTTACATTTAGGAGGGACAACGCTGAGCTTGTTCCCTCTCCACCAGTCTATCGTACCTCTGTCACCCCACTGCCAGTGACAGAATGGGGTCCCGACGTGCACTTAGCTCACGGCTCATGTGTGCACTTTCTAACTCCTTCAATCCCATTTGGCCTGGCTATGGGTCTTTGTAATGCGGGTTCGGTCCCAGTTGATTTAGGGAACCAACCACTGGGGAGGAAGCCAGACCACTGACCGCCTCTCTACCGTCACATACACCAGGTACCATACTTCATGACAAGCTGTAATGTACCTTGCACTAGTCCTTGGTTACCCATATCAACTGCATTCCTCCTCCTTGTCTTACCGAGTAGACCTTATGTGGTGGCTTTGCTTCATACCCCACATGTTCTTTACTGACCCTAGTCCTTTCATACACCAGGAACCTTCATGCACCCCTTTAAATTACTTCAGACCAGGCTTGTAACAGCTGATGCAACTTTACTTGAACATTTTGCAGAACAGTCCAACATTAAATATTTGATGCAACATTACCTAGCTAACTCAGCTAGGCTGCCCAGGCATACCTCAACAAGGTATTAGTCCAATAGTGGCATCTTTCAAGTCTTGGCAGTTCTCCAGCCTTCCCCTGTCTTCCAATGGACTGCTGGGTGCAGCAGTCCCACTCAGTGCTATAGGGTAAACAGTGGCGCCTAGTGCTCAATACTTGGGGGGAGCGGCAAACCAATGACACCCCCTATCCCCCCTGCAAGAGATGGATTGGAAGGTGGCGATCAGAGGCACCCTTTCCTTAGGGTGCAGATGATGAGGATCCGGGGTAGGGCTACTGCTCCTCACTCCGGGGCCATTGCTTCTCCTCCCAGCCGAACAGTTAGTGAGTCCTGAGACTCGATTGGCCAGGAGTCCTAAGACTTCCTGGCCAATCGGGTCTCAGGAGACGCTTCCTAATTGACCAGGAGGAGAATCAGGAAAATATTAGCGAATATTAATTTTGTATTGTCACACAACTGGGAGGGCTCAGGGCGCAGTGCTCTGCTCCCCGAGCCCACCCTTTTTTTAAGCCAATTAGAGCATCAGGCTCTAAACATGTGCTTAAAAAAAAAAAAACCTTATTGAAATCCAATGTGTCCGGTGCCCTGCATGTAGATTAGGTGCCAGGCACATGGATTAGGGGGGGTGGCGCCCCTGTGCGCCGTATGGATGGGCCACCACTGATTTTAACTGCAGCATCTCCAGTCACAGGGATCAGGAAGAGCCCCAAACCCAGCCTTCCCCCTCATGTATATAACAGGGCAGAAGGCAGGGTCCAAAAATCCTGGGAACAGTAGTGCAAATTATTAACCCCTTCTGCAGCCTGGGTCAGCCAACTGTCTAGGAAACATTCCGTAGACATGCCTACACTTAAATACTTATTTTTCAGCTAAGACCTAAGTGTACCTTTAAGAAACCATTCATGAACTTACCATCATGGCCTCCTGCACTGTGAGGTGGGGCAGCAGCATGTCATCCTGCATGATGTAACAGGACACTTTGCGGAATGTGCGCAGGTCTCTCGGCTGTCCATTAATTTGAACTTCCCCTTTCATTCCTGTTTCTCTGCAATAGGATGGAAAAATATATTTTATTTTAGAAGCGGTATTAAGCTTTTAGTTCTAAAAGACGTTTGGGGAGTTGTTGTAACGATTAGGTTGACGGCCAGCAGGACCTTTCAAGGTGTTTAGTATTCAAACTGACCTGTATCCTGCCAGGATATTCATTAGCGTTGACTTCCCCGCCCCCGAGGGGCCCATTATGGCTGCCAGCTCTCCACAGCCGAACCTTCCTGAGATCCCCTTGAGCAAAGTTTTGTACCCTGTTATAACAAAAAGAAAATGAATTTCAACTCTTGCTGTATCCAAATCGTAAGACCAGAGCCGTTTTACTGATGAAATGCGACATGTCTGTAGATACATAATGGACAACAAATGACTGCTGATAAATCCCCCGGGACTAGTAAACAGTTTATTTCTGTTTGTTAATAGAGTAGACAGTAAGCTTCAATATGGAAAAATAAAAGATACGCACATACAGGCAATACCAGCTTATTAGTTAAATAGCTGGTATTAGCGAGAGAAGAAAATTGTGTTCTGTTATTATTTATCAGGAAATATGGTGAATCTCAGAAAGGGAAGAAAGATACTGTGGTGAGTTTAAAGACGCTAAACTCCCCAAGTAATCATGGATTGAAAAAAAAAATCCCCAGGGGGTTTTAGTTTTTAGCCAGAAATTAATAATATATATATATTATATCAAAATTGTATTTTTGTTAATTTAATTGAAAAAAGTTCCACACAGAGAACATCTGTTTATATCAAAACATGAGCTCTGGAATTTGAGTTAATAGCATATACATCAGGATACAGCCGTACAGGCAAGTACTGGCCATAGGGACTACAGGGAGTTTCCCGGTGGGCCGATGGCTCAGTGGGCTGGTTTCAGTGTCGCCCTCCACTTCATGCAGTGATGTGAGAAGAATGAGAAAAATACAGAGGAGAATAAGTGAAATAATAAAAGAGGTGAGTGAGGAATCCTTATGTTATGCTACTTATGTTTTTTTGCACAATTGCGTATAGTTTATATACTGTCTTTGTGCTTGTTTGCAAACTTAAAGTGGGCCGGTCTGGATGAAGTCCAGGGCCAAATTTTGGTCTCAGTCCAGCCCTGCAGTCGTATGAGTACATATATAAATGTCATAGCATGATATAACTATATTTTGATCATACTAGAGACCCCAACGCATTTCGACTATGTCAGTAGAGGTCTTCTTCTGAGGGGAAAGGAGGAGAGGCTCTAGAAAAAGATACATTATACAAGTAAGATTGTTCATGAAACCAAAGCATTCTCGGCAGTGGTGCATATGCAATAATTATAGTGTTAATGTTAATAAATATATTTAACGTTAGCGGCTGAAGACTGTTTGGGTCCTCAAGCAGTTTTTTTTAAGCCTAACAGTCTTCAGCCGCTAACGGAAACATATATTTTTAACATTAACACTGAAATTACTGCATATGTACCACTGTCGAGAATGCTTTGGGTTCCATGAACAATTTTACTTGTATAACCCCTTCAATACCGGGCTTTAAAACCCACCTCCATACCGGGCCTATTCTGGCACGTCTCTCCTACATGTACATTCTTTTGCTAGAAAATTACTCAGAACCCCCAAACATTATATATGTTTTTTTTAGCAGGCACCCTAGGGAATAAAATGGCGGTCATTGCAACTTTTTTTATCTTGCACGGTATTTGCGCAATAATTTTTCAAACGCTTTTTTTTTTGTAAAAAATAATAATTTAATGAATTAAAAAATAACAAAACAATAAAGTTTGCCCAATTTTTTTGTAAAATATGAAAGATAATGTTACGCCAAGTGAATAGATACCTAACATGTCATGCTTTAAAATTGCGCACACTCATGGAATGGCGCCAAACATCCCTTGTAATAGGAATAGTGTGTGACAGGTCCTCTTTAACCACTTAAGGACCTTAGGTGTTTTTCAGATTTGGTGTTTGCAAGACTAAAACATTTTTTTCTGCTAGAAAATTACTTAAAACCCCCAAACATTATATATTTTTTTTCTAACGCCCTAGAGAATAAAATAGTGGTCATTGCAATACTTTTTGTCGCACCGTATTTGCGCAGCGGTCTTACAACCGCACTTTTTTTGGAAAAAATTCACTTTTTTGAATTAAAAAATAAGACAACAATAAATTTGGCCCAATTTTTTTATATATTGTGAAAGATAATGTTACGCCGAGTAAAATGATACCCAACATGTCGCGCTTAAAAATTGCGCCCGCATAGCGTCAAACTTTTACCCTTAAAAATCTCGATAGGCGACGTTTAAAAAATTCCATAGGTTACATTTTTTGAGATACAGAGGAGGTCTAGGGCTAGAATTATTGCTCTTGCTCCAACGATCGGGGCGATACCTCACTTGTGTGATTTGAACACTGTTTTCATATGGAGGCGCTACTCGCGTATGCGTTCGCTTCTGCGCGCGAGCTCGTCAGGATGGGGCGCTTTAAAAAAAAAATGTTTTTGTTTTCTTATTTATTTTTATTTATTTTATTACTTTTTACACAAAAAAAAAATGTGATCACTTTTATTCCTATTACAAACAATGTAAACATCCCTTGTAATAGAAAAAAGCATGACAGGTCCTCTTAAATATGAGATCTGGGGTCAAAAAGACCTCAGCTCTCATATTTAGACTAAAATGCAAAAAAAAAAAAAGAATTTTTGGAAACTGTCATTTTTCAAATGACAAAAAAAAATTGTTTCTTTAAGACGCTGGGCGGGACTGACGTTTTGACGTCACTTCCGCCCAGCAGAGCTATGGGGACGGGTGAAGGACATTTTTCCCTCACTCGCATCCCCAGTCAGCCGCCGAACAGACCCAATCGCCTCCGCCGCTACCGGCGGCAACGGTAAGCGGCGGAGGGAGCGCGGAAGAGCGGCGGGAGGGGGGGCCCTCTCCCGCCACCGACAACGGCGATCTCGCGGCAAATCCACTACGGAGACCACCATTATCGTGTACAGGACCGCTCACACTAAAGATGGATACCACGGTTGTGGCAGCATCTGCTGCCGTTACCGAGATATCTATCTTTAAAGTACTGACGTAAATGTACATGAGCGGGTCCTTAAGTGGTTAAGGAGAGATGCGCGGTCAATAAGACCCCACATCTCTCCTCCAGGCTGGAAAGAATGTGATTGTGAAAAAAAATTCACCGATTTCATTCTTACTAGCCACAATTGCATCACATCGCTCCCGGGCCTCCGGCGGTCATAGCGATGATTGGTGACCATGTGGTTACCAGTCATCTCTATGCTTCACATCCAGCAGACTGCGATCATCTCTCCGGGCACCTGATGGCACGGGAGAGCCCGGAGAAGCACCGGATGGCGGCGCGGGGGGGAAGGGGGTGACCCCTCCCACCGCCTATAAGAACGATTAAGCGGTGGAACTGACGCTATGATCATTCTTTTGGTGCGCAGGATTGCCGCCGGAACACAATGATATCTGAATGATGCCTCTAGGTGCAGGCATCATTCAGATATCCCTGCACAAAGTCCAGGACGTCATATGACATCCACCCGGGATAACAGATCTCCTTTTTGGACGTCATATGACTGCGTGTGGTTTTGAAGTGGATAATGTATCTTTTTCTAGAGCCTCTCCTCCTTTTCCACCAGAAGAAGAACTCTACTGACAAGGTCGAAACGCGTTATTACTGCGAAACTACTGTGGTTAAAGTGGAGTTCCACCCATTTTTTTATGTTTGTCTGTGCTGCATGCCCTAATCTCATAGGGCCAGATTCAGGTAGAGTTACTCTGGAGTATCAGTGATACTCCAGCCTAACTCTCACTTTGAGCCGGCGTTACTGTTTTCAGTAAGCAGAAAACAAGAAACGCCGGGTTGGAGTTCCTATACGAGCGGCGTAATTGTATTTCGCCGTCGTATCGGAACTGCAATTTTAAAAATGGCGCTCGGGGCGTTCCCGCTGATTAACGCCGAGAATATGTTAATCAGCGAGAATCAGCAATTCACGATCGTATTCGGGCCCGACGCAGTGACTTTCCGACGTTTCTGTAAGCGATACGCGGCGTAAAGAAAAACCAGCCCCCTAGTGGAGTATCCTATGTTAAGTATGGACGTCGTCATCGCGTCGAATTTAAAATTTTTCGAGTCGTTTGCGTAAAACGTTCGTGAATGGGGATTGACGTCATTGACGTTCACTGACAGAATTTGGAGCATGCGCACTGACAGTCGACGCATGCGCAGTACGTTCGCCGCGGGATCGCGCCTATTTTAAATACTACACGCCCCCTACCCGCCCAATTTGAATTCCGCCGGCTCATTTTCGCTACGCCGCCGCAACTTTAGGAGCCAGTGCTTTGTGAATACAGTACTTGCTGTTAAAAGTTTCGGCGGAGTAACGTAAATGAGAAAAGTTACTCCAAAATAAAGATTCGCCCATCTACCTGAATCTGACCCATAGTGTTCAGAATGGACAATTTTTATTTATTTTGTTGCTTGTAAATACCTTTATTTTGTAGTCCTTCATTACTTCCTCCTCATTAGCCTAGGCTGTTAAGTCACAAGGCTATTTGCAAGGGTTTCTGGGATAGGCATCATGTTTCCCAGTAGTCCTTGCAAACCTGACTGAAACCTATTACATTGCTTGTGCAGCACTGAGCATGTGCGAGATATGCAAAGCTGAAATCCAGGAAGTCATACAGTTTGGCTTCATGATGCCCACACTTAAGATGGCCACGGTCTATTTCTAGATTATAAACGCTGATCTAAATGCTGTAACAACCTAACAAACGGACCTTAGTTTACAGAATAACTTTACCAGAATACATTAAGCTTGTGTATTACAGGGGCATTTATATTTAAAAAGTGAAATTGTGGGTGGAACTCCCCTTTCCATCGGGAAAACTGCCATGAGAACATGTTTTATTTTTTCCTGCCAGGATTCCCGGCGATCTTTTTCCCGGCAGTTTCCCTATGGGAAATACTGCGATGGAGCATACACACGGCTGGGTTTCCCGGCCAAAGCTCTCATGGCAGTTTTCCTGTGTAGGAGGAAAAAGCTGCCGAGCAGGTTCTCGGCTTTCCCCTCGGTTTTCCAGGCGGACTTTTTACAGCTGGTAAAACCGATCGTGTGTACGGGGCATAAGGCTGCTTTTACATTGATCAGTTTTTGTTCAGTTGTTCTGTTAAAAAAAAAAAAGCGGAAGAGAAATTCTTCCCTTTATATGGAAATTTTCACACCTGAACAAAAGAGCTTCAAAAACGGATTGGTGTGAAAAGGACATAATAGGAGTGTATTTATAAAAAAAACAACAACACAGAAATTGCATGTACGTTCATTTTGCGTGAATAGAGGCAAAACCAAATGTTATTTGTTATTTTTCCCAAATCACTACATTTTTTGGGCCAGATTCAGAGACAACTTACGCCGGCGTATCTATTGTTACGCCGCGTAAGTTCAAGGATGCGCCGTCGTATCTATGCGCGGTATTCTGAAAACAAGATACGCCTGAATTTTGGCTTAATACGACCGGTGTAAGTCTCCTACGCAATCGTATCTTGGGCGCATATTTACGCTGGCCGCTAGGGGCGCTTCCGTTGATTTACGCGTCGAATATGCTTATGACCAAGATACGCTAATTAATGCCCGGCGCATTAATATACGCTGTTTACGTAAGGCGTACGACCGGCGTAAGTTTACCCCTCATAAAGCAGGGGTAAGTCATGTTAAGGTGTGGACGTCGGAAAACCCGTCAAATTTTACGTTGTTTACGTAAGGCGTACGTGAATGGGGCTGTGCGTAAGTTACGTTCACGTCGTAGGCAGAGTTCGACGTATCTTAGGCATTCTATCCGACGTGATTCTGAGCATGCGCACTGGGATACGTCCACGGACGGCGCATGCGCTGTTCGTTCGGTCCCTCATTTGCATGGGGTCACGGTTTATTATAATACAACACGCCCACTGCCTTGCTACTTTGAATTAGGCGGGCTTACGCCGCCCCATTTCCGCTACGCCGCCACAACTTAGGGAGCAAGTGCTTTGTGAATACTGTACTTGCCTCTCTATGTTACGTCGGCGTAGCGCATATGAGATGCGCTACGCCCGCCTAAAGATACGCCGATCTTTCTGAATCTGGCACTTTATATTTAAATAAGTGATTTGGGAAAATACTGAATTACTACCAAACGATGGAGCTGACAATGTAAAGGGGGCTTTGGTGAGCAGAGACCCCCTTACATCAGAGCTCCCCTTACACCAGAGGCCACAGCGTCCCCCCCTGCACCCCCCCCCTGTTTAAATCAGGGTTCCGGGAGCACCTCTTACATCGGAGCTCCCCCTTAAAGTGTAAGTGGAAATTCTGCAGACTCAGCTGTAAGCAGGAGCTCAGTGGATTCAGATGGGGAAGTCTGTAATCTTTGATTTAAGGGGGGCTCTGGGAACCCTGATTAAAGGGGAATGCTGGGAACTATGATGTAAGTGGGGGATCTGGTTACCAGAGATCCCATTACATCAAAGTTCCCCTTTACACAAGAGTCTGCAGATCCCCCTTACATCAGAGTTCTCTCCTTACAGCAGAGTTCTCAGTGTTCCCCCTTAAATCAGAGTCCCCCATTACAGTGTAAGGGAAATTCTGCAGACTCAGCTGTAAGGGGGAACTCATTGGATTCAGATGTAAAGGGGGAAGTCTGAAGAATGTGATGTAAGGGGGGATCTGGGAACCCCGATTAAAGGGGAATGCTGGGAACTATGATGTAAGTGGGGGCTCTGGTTACTAGAGATCCCATAACATCAGAGTTCCCCTTTACACCATATTCTGCAGTGTTCCCCCTTACATCAGAGTTCTCTCCTTACATCAGAGTCCCCAGAGTTTTCCTTTACATAAGACTCTGCAGAGACCCCCCATTACAGTGTAGGGGAACTCTGATGATTCAGATGTAGAGAGGAACTCTGTGGATTCAGATCTAAAGGGGAACTCTGGGGGTTCAGATTTAAAGGGGAACTCTGGGGTACAGATCTGAAGGGGAACTCTGGGGTACAGATCTAAAGGGGAACTCTGGGGTACAGATCTAAAGGGGAACTCTGGGGTACAGATCTAAAGGGGAACTCTGGGGTACAGATCTAAAGGGGAACTCTGGGGATACAGATCTAAAGGGGAACTCTGGGGTACAGATCTAAAGGGGAACTCTGGGGTACAGATCTAAAGGGGAACTCTGGGGTACAGATCTAAAGGGGAACTCTGGGGGTACAGATGTAAAGGGGAACTCTGGGGATACAGATGTAAAGGGGAACTCTGGGGTTACAGATCTAAAGGGGAACTCTGGGGTTACAGATCTAAAGGGGAACTCTGGGGTACAAATCTAAAGAGGAACTCTGGGGATACAGATCTAAAGGGGAACTCTGGGATTACAGATCTAAAGGGGAACTCTGGGGTTACAGATCTAAAGGGGAACTCTGGGGTTACAGATCTAAAGGGGAAGTCTGGGAATACAGATCTAAAGGGGAACTCTGGGGTTACAGATCTAAAGGGGAACTCTGGGGTACAAATCTAAAGAGGAACTCTGGGGATACAGATCTAAAGGGGAACTATGGGGTACAAATCTAAAGAGGAACTCTGGGGATACAGATCTAAAGAGGAACTCTGGGGTTACAGATCTAAAGGGGAACTCTGGGGTTAAAGATCTAAAGGGGAACTCTGGGGTTACAGATCTAAAGGGGAACTCTGGGGTTACAGATCTAAAGGGGAACTCTGGGGTTACAGATCTAAAGGGGAAGTCTGGGAATACAGATCTAAAGGGGAACTCTGGGGTTACAGATCTAAAGGGGAACTCTGGGGTACAAATCTAAAGAGGAACTCTGGGGATACAGATCTAAAGGGGAACTCTGGGGATACAGATCTAAAGGGGAACTCTGGGGATACAGATCTAAAGGGGAACTCTGGGGATACAGACCTAAAGGGGAACTCTGGGGTACAGATCTAAAGGGGAACTCTGGGGTACAGATCTAAAGGGGAACTCTGGGGTACAGATCTAAAGGGGAACTCTGGGGTACAGATCTAAAGGGGAACTCTGGGGTACAGATCTAAAGGGGAACTCTGGGGTACAGATCTAAAGGGGAACTCTGGGGTACAGATCTAAATGGGAACTCTGGGGTACAGATCTAAAGGGGAACTCTGGGGTACAGATCTAAAGGGGAACTCTGGGGTACAGATCTAAAGGGGAACTCTGGGGTACAGATCTAAAGAGGAACTCTGGGGATACAGATCTAAAGGGGAACTCTGGGGGTACAGATGTAAAGGGGAACTCTGGGGATACAGATGTAAAGGGTAACTCTGGGGTTACAGATCTAAAGGGGAACTCTGGGGTACAAATCTAAAGAGGAACTCTGGGGATACAGATCTAAAGGGGAACTCTGGGGTTACAGATCTAAAGGGGAACTCTGGGGTACAGATCTAAAGAGGAACTCTGGGGTTACAGATCTAAAGGGGAAGTCTGGGAATACAGGTGTAAAGGGGAACTCTGGGAATACAGATGTAAAGGGGAACTTTGAAGATTCAGATTTAAAGGGAACTACAGTTTACAGTGATTGGGATTGGTTGCCAGAGGTTACAGCATATCATTACCACTTACTGACTGGTTGCTAGAGGTTACAGCATATCATTACGGCTCACTGATTTGTTGCTAGAGGTTACAGCACATGATTTCTTGGTTGCTAGAAATTACTATACAGTAATACTGATCACTGATTGGTTGCTAGAGGTTACAGCACATCATCTATTCACTGAAGAGGGACATGATATACATATAAATGCCACCGGCCTCATATGAATGCTCCATTGTTTACATATGAATGATAGTTATTATGTAAACACAGGGTCTGCAGGTGAGTCACCTGTACACAACAATAGGGCAGAGCTGGGCATCATTAGTAGCAGCACTTTACACAGAGATATCAGGACACAGCACAGGACTAAAACCTCAAGGGCCAAGGGAATTTAAACTGGGCAATGACAGGGCTCAGGGCAGCTGTCCCTTTTGCCCTGCCTTAAAGACTGCCCTGGTTAGTTCTCCAAGCTGTTTTGAACAACCTACCTGCCGAGTACCTTTATAAACTGGGTGCAAGTCTGCCTAGAAGAATGGATGCCGTTTTGAAGGCAAAGGGTGGTCACACCAAATATTGATTTGATTTGGATTTCTCTTTTTGTTCATTTACTTTCCATTTTGTTAAGTGATAAAAGTAAATCATTAAAGGGGTTGTAAAGGTAATTTCCCCCCCCCCTAAATAGCTTCATTTACCTTAGTGCAGTCCTCCTTCACTTACCTCATCCTTCCATTCTGCTTTGGAGAGTCCGTTCACACTGCAGCAGCACGACTTCAGAGGCGATTTGCAAAACGACTTCTGTATAGAAGTCAATGCAGGTCACCCCGAGCCTCCCCCAAAGTCGTACAGGAACCTTTTTCTAAGTCGGAGCGACTTGCGTCACTCCTATTAGAACGGTTTCATTGCATTGCATGGGACGCAACTCGTCAGACGACTGAGCCGCCTGACGTGTCGCCCCAGTGTGAACTGGCTCTAAATGTCCTTATTTCTTCTGAGAAATCCTCACTTCCTGTTCTTCTGTCTGTAACTCCACACAGTAATGCAAGGCTTTCTCCCTGGTGTGGAGTGTCGTGCTCGCCCCCTCCCTTGGACTACAAGAGAGTCAGGACGCTCTCTACATTGCAGATAGAGAAAAGAGATGTGTGTTAGTGGGCGTCCTGACTCTCCTGTAGTCCAAGGGAGGGGGCGAGCACGACACTCCACTCCACCAGGGAGAAAGCCTTGCATTACTGTGTGGAGTTACAGACAGAAGAACAGGAAGTGAGGATTTCTCAGAAGAAATAAGGACATTTAAAAGCAAAATCAAAGGATGAGGTAAGTGAAGGAGGACTGCACTAAGGTAAAGGAAACTGTTTAGGGAAAACAATTCCTTTACAACCCCTAATGCCCCGTTTACACTGGGGCATTTTTCAATCTTTTTTTCAAGCGTTTTCCGGGCATTTTCCTAGCGTTTTTCGAGCCTGGTTCGAGTGAAGCCTCATCTGCAATCCCAATGTGCTGGTAAAGCACCGCTAAGACCCTAAAGTTTTAGGGCGTTTTTGCAGTGCCTCGGTGTGAAAGGGTAAGGCGCTTTTACAGCACTTTCAATTCATTTCAATGGAGAGAGGCGTTTTTGGAGCGTTTTTTCCAGTGCACAAAAGATGCTCCAAAGATGCTGCTTGCAGGGGTGAAAGGGTCTATTGAGATGCATGAAAAGTGTTTTATGAGCGTTCTAATAGCACTATTTTTAACGCTAAAATGCTTCAGTGTGAAAGGGGTCTAACTATTTCTGAAAGTATTCTTCATTAAGACCCCTTTTACACTGAAGCGTTTTTACAGCGATTTAGCGTTAAAAATAGCGCTATTAGAATGCTCATGAAATACTCCCCATGCATCTCAATGGACCCTTTTAAGCAGCATCTTTGGAGCAGCTTTTGGGTGCTAAAAAAAAACGCTCCAAAAACGCCCCTCTCCATTGAAATGAATTGAAAATGCTGTAAAAACGCCTTAGGCCCCATATTCTGCCGAGAAGCTCGATCGTGTGTACGTTTTCGCCGAGCAAACTGTCGAGCGAGGCGTCGAGCCAAAATAGAGAGCAGGTTCTCTATTTCCTCGACGGGCCATTGGGACTAATGGCTCGACGCCTTTTTCGACAGCCTGGTCGACGAACTCGATGGCCGGCCGAGAACCTCGTCGGGCGGAACGATGGGTTTAGCCCGACGAGGTTCTCGTACGTGTGTACGCGGCCTTACCCTTTCACACTGAGGCACTGCAAAAACGCCCTTAAACGTAAGACCCCTTTCACACTGAGGAGTTTTTCAGGAGGTACAGCGCTAAAAATAGCGCTGCTATACCGCCTGAAAAACTCCTGCACTGCATCCTCAATGTGATGCGCTGGCGGGAGAGAAAAAAAATCTCCTACAAGCAGCATCTTGGGAGCGGTGAGAGGAGCGGCGTGTATACCGCTCCTTCACCGCTCCTTCCCATTTAAAACAATGGAAAATCGCGGCAATACCGCCCGCAATGCGCCTCTGTAGAGGCACATTGCGGGCGGTATTAACCCTTTATCGGCCGCTAGCGGGGTTAATACTGCACTGGGAGTGGCCGAATCCTGTTGTTTTATAGCGGCGCTATACCGCCACAGCGCCTCCTGCCCCAGTGTGAAAGGGGCTGTCATGGACCTTGGGATGCTAAAGTCTTTCTATTCAAACTACCGGGCTATTGTGTACATTGATTGCCCCCTGGGGCTTTCAATGTACACAATAGCCCGGTAGTTTGAATAGAAAGGGCCAGATTCAGGTAGATGGGCGCTTCTTTACTTTGGAGTAACGTTTCTCATTTACGTTACTCCGCCGACACTTTCGGCGCAAGTACTGTTATTCACATAGCACTTGCGCGTAAACTTGCGCCAGAGTAACGATAATGCGCTGGCGTAACCCGACGCAAGTGAAAGTGGGTGTGATCATATGTAAATGATGGGCGGAGCCCAGCGCAGAGGCTTACGTTCAGCGCATCAACCACGGAGCATGCGCGGTGATTGAGGCTCCACTCGCCCCCTTGTGCGCATGCTCACAACTTCCGTCGGCACCACTTCACGGGAAACGTCAGCGCAATGTGTTCCGTTGCGCGTATAAAAGCGCTAGCGGAAACGCCATTCCGGCGCAAAAGTATTTCCGTTTCCCCCCACCCCAGGGAAGATACTTTTGCACTGTGATGGCTGCTCCCGCTACCCCCAAAGAGAGGAGGAACCTCAATTTCAACTCCCAGGAGGTGTCTGTGATCATCTCGGCTACGGAGACTTTTAATCAGTTCCTCCACGGGAAAAAAAGTAGGAAGACCAGCCGGGAGAGGAAGCAGAGCATCCTGGAGACCATTGCTGGCAGGGTCAATGTGTTGGGGTACTCCACCCGGACTGCTAGCGACATACAAAAAAAAATTAACGACCTGCGGCGCAAGGTCCGTGGCAAGGTGGCCACCATCAGGAGGCATGAGAGGGGCACAGGTGGTGGTCCACCATGTCCAGTCAGCCTGACCACTGAGGAGGAGGTGGTTGCCCGCTGCCTGGACAGGGAGCAGTTGGAGGGGGTCCCTGGCTATGACTCCATGGAGGAAGGCTCCAGGACAGGTAAGTGTTTTTTATCCCCTATTTGGTGTGTTGCATGTGGGGGGGGGGAGGGTACATGTGCCAAGTGTGTGGGACCACCAACATGTGTCTGCTTTGTGTCATCCACAGATGACGGAGCTGGGCCATCATCTCTTGCCGCCCAGTCCACCCCAACCTCCCAAAGGGATCCTGATGACGAGGCCCTGGGTGCTGGAGACACCGAGGTGGAGGAGAGTGCCCACACCACTTCTGCAGAGGTGGTTGTGGAGGAGCCTGTCCCTGAGCCTGTCCCAGAGGGCCCTGCAGAGGAGTCCTCCTCCTCTGCAGGGCCCTCTGTCATCCCCTCCCCCATCCTAGGTAGCCCCTAAAGGGCGACTCCATCCCCACGGGGACAACCTTCTCCTGGGCCCAGGAAGGCGACCCGTAAGACCAGGGGGGTGTGTGATATGGTCGAGGACCAGGTGCTGTTGGACCACGCCAGGCAGACCCAGCAGATGGGGGAGATTGCTGGCCACTTGGACCGGGTCGCTGACAGCCTGGGCTCCATGTCGCAGCTGCCCAGTGGTGTGCAGGACGTTGTGACCAGCCTATGGGAGGTGCAGGCTGATGTACGGCACCTGACAGCAGCCGTCAACGCCAACACAGCTGTCATCCGTGAAGAGGGAAGGCAGCGGCAACGTGACCAGCGGCATCATATCACCCGCCAGCTGAGGATGCAGGCCCAGACCAACCTGTATCTCAGCCGTATTGCCGTGGCCTTGGAGGGCATGCAGCCAACAGCTCCCAGGAGTGGCCCACCCGGGGATCAGCCTCCTCCAGATGCCCCCCACCACCACCCACTCCCTCCAGGCAGCTGAGGAGCCCGAGAGTGCCCCCAAGGAGGAGCCCCCGTCATCCCAGATGAGGGGTTTTCTTTTTTTTTGTTTATATATTTTTTTTTTATACTCAGGTTATGAGTTTTTGTCTATTTTTTTATACTCAGGTTATGAGTTTTTGTTTATTTTTTTATACTCAGGTTAT
This sequence comes from Rana kukunoris, assembly GCA_029574335.1. Lineage (NCBI taxonomy): Eukaryota > Metazoa > Chordata > Amphibia > Anura > Ranidae > Rana > Rana kukunoris. The sequence continues at coordinate 593,829,905 of CM056050.1, read as the reverse complement.
GAGTTTTTGTTTATTTTTTTTCTCATGTTATGAGATATGTATTTAATTTTTTACTGCACACGGTCAGGAGTGCAGGGGACAGTGTGAATGGTGTGTGAATGTGAGGGGGTGGCACTCCTGCCAGTAAGGGGTGTCACCCTCGGCTGTGGTGGTGAAGTTAACCCCATGGCTGTATGAATGACGTGTGAAAGGTGTATGAATGGACAGTGACATCATTGGGGCCTTGACGCTGGCGTTGCTGCTCCCAAGTCCTACATGCTGGACTTGGGCTAATCCGATGTGTATGTGGTGTGTGTGATCTAGGGACATCAGTGGTGTGCATGCGTGCATTGTCTGTGTGATTAATGTTTTGGTTTAGTGTCCAAAGATGCCTACGGCGAGGACCCTCCTGACTGCTCTTCCATCAGCAGACTGGGTGTCCTCTGGCAGGTGGGGACTGTGTGGGTCGGGGGTCAGGTCATCACGTATGTCAATCTGCAGGCCTTTTCTCATAGCAAAGTTGTGCAGAATGCAACATGCACCGATGATCTGACACACAAAGGTAGGGGAATACAATAGGGTCCCCCCGGACTTATCCAGGCAGCGGAAACGGGACTTCAGGAGCCCAAATGTTTGCTCCACCACTGCACAGGTTTTGATGTGTGCTTCATTGTATCTTCTCTCTCCTCTGGTTTGGGGGTTCCGGAAAGGAGTCATTAGATGGGGTCCCAGTGCATATGCAGAGTCACCTGGAAGGGAAAAGACAGGAGGATGTTAGTCATGCATGTGCCACTTGTGAGGTGTGCATCATGGGAGGGGATAGTCATGCCTGCCACCCATGTCACTCACCAACCAGCCAGCTGTCCCCATACATGTTCTGCTCGAATTCTGCTGGGATGGGGCTCTGATTGTATATGAAGCTGTCATGGCTGGACCCGGGGTGTTTGGCACGGACGTGCCATATGAGGCGTTGGGCATCGGCTATCACCTGTACGTTGATGGAATGCCAATGCTTCCGATTGCGGTATATGTGCTCTGTGGCACTGGGGGGCTGGAGTGCCACATGTGTGCAATCAATGGCCCCCACAGTGCGTGGGAATCTGGCAATGTTGTAGAAATCTGTCATTGCCTTCTGCCGCAGCTCCTCAGTGGTGGGTCTGATGAACTGGTTGGACATGCGTCTGAGGATTGCGGGGACAACCTGGTGCACACATCTGCTCATGGAGGACTGTGACATCCCAGCCACCACTCCACTTGTACGCTGGAATGATCCACTGGCAAGGAAATGAAGTGTTGCCAGGACCTTCACCAGTGGCTGCACTGCTTGTGAGCGGTGTGTTGGGCTGGTGATGTCATCCTGCAGGGTTGTGGTTAGTTCAAGTATTGCATCTGGGCTGAATCTGAAGAGGCGATACACCTCCTCATCACCCATGCCAAAGAGGCTCATGCGCGTGCGATATATCCTCTCACGTGCCCGCCTCCTCCGTACCGGGGGACCCAGTACTAGTGCTAGGACCGCGACTGCCCCTGGCATGTTGGCACACAGAGGTGTTGTCCTGCACGTGTGGTTGTTCAGCTTGCTAGTTTCGTCGGTAACGCTGCTGGAGCTGCTCTCCTGCTGACCTGAGGCCGTCTGGAGTAAAGATAAAGCAGCTATTTGTAGAAATAACTTTGCGCCGGACGGACGAGATACGCGCGGCGCATGTAGCCAGCGTATGGTGCTAATCCGTTCGCGAATCGGGAAATCTCCCTCATTTGCATATTTGCAGGGGAAATCAATAGGCGCGACTGATGCGCCAAACGAAATTATGCACTGACGATACTCTGGCGTCGGAAAGTTAAGTTGATCGGAAATGGCCCGTTTTCTGTCGCATCTAGTTTGGTGGGTACGGCCACATAGAAACGACGGCGCATCTTCACAGTTACGCGGCGCATATCGAGATACTCCAGCGCAAGTCTTGCTGAATCTGGCCCAAAGACTTTAGCATCCCAAGGTCCATGACAGGGGCCTTAGGGTCTTAGCGGTGCTTTACCAGCACATTGGGATTGCAGATGAGGCTTCGCTCGAAAAACGCTTGAATAACGCTTGAAAAATGCTTGAAAAACGCTTGAAAAACGCCCCAGTGTGAAAGGGGTCTTACAGCATTTTCTCACAGATGCCTAAAACTTTTGCACAGTAGTGTACATGGGTATGAAAACTGTAACGATGTAGCATTTTTCTGTCAGGTTAGATCCCTCCCACTTCTATATATCAGATAGGGATTCAGCCATTTCCCTTTCCTTCTACTTTAAGGCTTAGCGTCTCTTTAATCGCTCGCCGCCGCCGCCGCCGGCTCGGCTGCAGAACACAAACACTTTCCGAGAGAGAATTTGTTCTTAATCCTTCGCCTGACCTCAAATTATAACAAGACACTCTCCTCTCTTCTTCAAATCCCATTTTTGACTTTGAGCCGAACGCGGTGGGGACGCGGAGACAGACGCGACCTCAGATTAATTAAATAAAGCAGATTTCCATGGATGACAATAAGGTGTCTGTCCATTGGTGGATGATATACTGGACTCATTGTGCTGGGAACAGAGGGAGCTATGTGTTCGTATCCTTATACAGCCCTATGCGTGATGTCACAGAAGCTCCGCCCCCCCAGCCTACCGCCGCACAGAAACCGTAAAACCGACATAAAAAAATGATAGGTTCATCATACAGCTTCTTCCTCTGTCTGGAGGGATCAACGTTCCCATTCATTGCTTGTGAGAATGTCACATGGGGCAAGTCTGTGAATAACTTTCCCATAACTGTCTCTGGCCCCTTTAATTAGAGGTGGGAAGGGGTATACCCTCGGTTGGGTTTTTTTTTTTTTGCTGCCTGTGTCCCTGCTGGTTGGGTTCATCCTCTCTATTTCTCCAGATAGCTGTTGTCACTTGGAGAAAGTGATGGTTGTCACCGAAACAGGAATAGAGAGAAAATCTTCCAATGTGGCCACAACAGTCTGAGGCCGCGTACACACGGCAGAGAACCTCGACGGGCAGAACACATCGCCTTGCCCGTCGAGGTTCTCTGCCGGCCGTCGAAATCGGCGACCCGCCCGTCGGGAATGGCAACCAGCCATTCATCCAGGCGGGCCGTCGAGCAAAAAGAGAGCGTGCTCTCTTTTCCCTCAACGGGATTCCCGACGGGCGGGGCGAGCCAAAAGCGTACACACGGCCGAGGTCCTCGCTGGAATGCAGCTTCCAGCGAGGTTCTCGCTGGTTTCCAGTGAGAACCTCGGTCGTGTGTACGCCGCTTCAGACAGAGGGGTCAAATGCAAGATGGTCAGAGACTGCAGACATTATACAAATGATGGTCAGAGACTGCAGACATTATACAAATGATGGTCAGAGACTGCAGACATTATACAAATGATGGTCAGAGACTGCAGACATTATACAAATTATGGTCAGAGACTGCAGACATTATACAAATTATGGTCAGAGACTGCAGACATTATACAAATGATGGTCAGAGACTGCAGACATTATACAAATTATGTATAAACAAGCGAAAATTAAAGGAATCACAAAGAGAGTCCAAATAAATGTTGCAGCAGCGCTTAAATTCACGCAATAAAGTGAGAACTACATGGAATGCAATCCAAATAAATGCCAGACTGAAGAGAGTTCATAGAGGATAGGGATGTGCACTGCAGATGAGTAGGATGCCAGAAGTCTTCTTATCACACCACCAATAAATCACTGCGTGACATCAAACAACCCCTTATGGGGATATGCTTACCACAGGGATAAGATCAAAACGACCTTTCACACCACTTTATACAAATTATGGTCAGAGACTGCAGACATTATACAAGAGTTGGTCAAAGACTGCAGATATAATACACACGATAGCCAGAGACTGCAGACATGATACAAGGATGGTCAGAGACTGCAGATATAATATAAGAGATAGTCAGAGACTGCAGACATGATACAAGAGATGGTCAGCGACTTCAAACATGATACAAGAGATGGTCAGAGACTGCAGACAGTCTACAAGAGAGGATCAAAGACTGCAGACATGATACAAGAGATGGTCAGAGAGTGCAGACATGATACACGAGATAGTCAGAGACTGCAGATATGATACAAGAGATGGCCAGAGACTTTAAATATGATACAATAGATGGTCAGAGACTGCAGACATGTAACAAGAGATGGTCAGACACTGCAGACATGATACAAGAGATGGTCAGAGACTGCAGACATGATACAAGAGATGGCCAGACACTGCAGACATGATAAAAAAATATGGTCATAGACTGCAGACAGTCTACAAGAGAGGATCAAAGACTGCAGACATGATACAAGAGATGGCCAGAGGCTGCATATATGATACAAGAGATGGCCAGAGACTTCAAACATGATACAAGAGATGGTCAGAGACTGCAGACAGTCTACACAAGAGGATCAAAGACTGCAGACATGATACAAGAGATGGTCAGAGAGTTCAGACATGATACAATAGATGGTCAGAGACTGCAGTAATGATACAAGAGATGGTCAGAGGCTGCATATATGATACAAGAGATGGTCAGAGACTGCAGTAATGATACAAGAGATGGTCAGAGACTGCAGACGTGATACAAGAGACGGTCAGAGACTGCAAACCTGATACAAGCGATGGTCAGAGACTGAAAACATGATACAGCAGATGGTCAGAGACTGCAGGCTACAAGAGATGTCAGAGACTGCAGACATGATACAAGATATGGTCAGAGACTGCAGATATGATACAAGAGATGGTTAGAGACTGCAGACAGTCTACAAGAAATGGTCAGAGACCTGATTGGTCGTGAGCAGAAGTGATCAAATTGGCCACCGAGGGAAGAAGGACGAAAGTCGCAGAGGGAAGTCGCCGTGAAGCCAGAGACGCAGAGTGAAGCCGCCGTCATGGAGGAGGAGGAGACGTAAGTGCTGGATGACCGAGCGACCTGGGGGGGGGGTCAATGGGTGTCTTGTTTGCCGCTCCCCCCAAATATACAGCACCAGCCACCACTGGTTCTCACACCAGGATCCCTTTTAAGCAAAGACACTTTACTTCTTTGATGTGTATAGTCTTCATCTCATTAATACAAAGTTTATAACTGCTTAATTATACGCAGTCTACCATCTGCTTTCTCCATAAAGTCTTGGACATGAATGCATTTCAGAGTGATAGGAGGATTGTTTAATTTATTGACATCAAAGATCAAAGCACTGTGCGGTCACACTCCAGCACTAAGGCCTCATTCTGTACGTTTCCATTATGCATTTATAGAAATCAATATTAACTTGCCCAGCGCCGCTGGAACTGTGTATGCCTGCCCCGTATCGATCCATCCAATACTATGTAGGTCACTGATCTTTGCCTGCCTGTCCATTACACACTCAGTTCACTTCAGCCCAGCCGGCAAGTTACGTCAGGACAAAAGCGACGTCTACACCATAAACTTTTATCAAAGGAAAAACCCTCTTACAAATATCAGAATCTTATTGGCCAGGAATAGGAGAATGACTCAGCTCAATAGCCAATATGATGCATCTACTGCTTATATTGCTTGTATGGATCAAGCGCGGGAAACATATCTATAGCCAAATTTTCTGCTTTCGTTTTAACCACTTAAGACCCGGACCATTATGCAGGTTAAAGACCTTGCTCCTTTTTGTGATTCGGCACTGCGTCGCTTTAACTGACAATTGCGCGGTCATGCGACGTGGCTCCCAAACAAAATTGACGCCCTTTTTTTCCCCACAAAAAGAGCTTTCTTTTGGTGGTATTTGATCACCTCTGCAGTTTTTATTTTTTGCGCTTTAAGCAAAAATAGAGCGACAATTTTGAAAAAAAAAACAATATCTTTCACTTTTTGCTATAATAAATATCCCCCAAAAAAGATATAATTTTTTTTTTTCCCTCTGTTTAGGCCGATACGTTCTCTTCTACCTATTTTTGGTATAAAAAAATCGCAATAAGCGTTTATCGATTGGTTTGCGCAAAATCTATAGCGTTTACACAATAGGGGATAGTTTTATGGCATTTTTATTAATAATTTTTTTTTTTTTACTACTAATGGCGGCGATCAGTGATTTTTTTCATGACTGCGACATTATGGCGGACACATCAGACAATTTTTACACATTTTTGGGACCGTTTTCATTTTCACAGCGAAAAGTTCTGTAAAAATGCACTGATTACTGTGAAAATGACAATGCAGTTTAGGAGTTAGCCACTAGGGGACTCTGTAGGGGTTAAGTGTGACCTCATATGTGTTTCTAATTGTTGGGGGACGGGGCTGGATGCGTGACATCAGTCAGGGAATAGCAAAACCTCTTATTGGCATACAAACCCCTTGTCCACCGCTGTATCTCTTATATGCTTTCTTGCTGTATTGTTTATTGCAGTCTGCTCATTGTGTACAGTGCCTTGAAAAAGTATTCATACCTCTTAAAATGTTCCACATTTTGTCATGTTACAACCAAAAACGTAAATGTTTTTTATTGGGATTTTATGTGAGAGGCCAACACAAAGTGGCACATAATTGTGAAGTGGAAGAAAACTGATAAATGGTTTACAAATAAATATGCGACAAGTATGGTGTGTATTTGTATTCAGCCCCCTTTACTCTGATACCCCATAACTAAAATCTAGTGGAACCAATTGCCTTCAGAAGTCACCTAACTAGTAAATAGAGTCCAACCGTGTGTAATTTAATCTCAGTATAAATACAGCTGTTCTGTGAAGCCCTCAGAGGTTTGTTAGAGAACCTTAGTGAACAAACAGCATCGTGAAGGCCAAGAAACACACCAGACAGATCAGGGATAAAGTTGTGGAGAAATTTAAATCAGGGTTAGGTGATAAAAAAATGATCCCAAGCTTTGAACATCTGACAGAGCTCTGGTCATCCAAAAATGGAAAGAGTATGGCACAACTGCAAACCTACCAAGACATGGCTGTCCACCTAAACTGACCGGCCGGGCAAGGAGAGCATTCATCAGAGAAGCAGCCAAGAGGCCCATGGAAACTCTGGAGGAGCTGCAGTTTAGGTGGGTTTGCCCTCGTGTTGATGGGGACAAGGGCCTCTTCCCGACAACCCTGGGTGGTGGTTTGGGATTTTTGTGCGGGCAGGGGATTTATCAGAATCTGGAAGCCCCCTATAACAAGGGGACCCCAGATACCGCCCCCCCTAATGTGAATGAGTATGGGGTACATCATCCCCCTACTCATTCACCAAAAAAAGTGTTTTAAAATAAATAATGACAAAAGGCAGTTTTTTTTTACAATTCCTTTATTAAATTAATTAAAAATCAAAAACAATGTCCCTGGTATAGGTCATCAATGACAACGCCCACTCCACCGCCAAACACGAACCCCCCCAAAAACGCTCCGCCCGCAAGGAAGGCTAACTGCCAAATGCCTGCTCTGCCGGGTGACAGTTTTAAAATAGGTAAGAGGCGGGGCCATATGATGATGTCACCTAGTGGCCCTGTCCCCTTGTGATGTTACAAAGGGGAAGGGCCGCCAGTTTACTCTTAGCCGCTCATAGAGGAGAGTGGGGTCTGTCCGTGTCCGCTTTGCATAAACTCCCTTGCTGACTGGGACGCAAACCTCCCCATGTGAAAGAACTCTTAAGCCTCATACAAACGATCGGATTTTCCACGGACAAAGCGTAGGACTTTTGTCGAAGGGCGCTGGCCAGGAAGGCCAAAGAATTGTCGGCTAACAAACATGATACTATGTGTTTTTTCAGCTCTTTAGCGCCACCCTTTGGGCAACATCTGCTAATGTTGTGTTATGTTGAAGCATTGCTTCTGAGCATGCGTGTTACACAAGATCGGAAAATGCGACAACACACATTTGTTGCATTTTTAAAGCATGTTATCCCACATTTGTCCGTGGAAAATCCTACAATTGTGCGAGGGAGCATACAAATGGTGAAACGTGTGTACATACATATATATATATATATATATATATATATATATATATATATATACACATACATACATACATACATTCACACACACACATATATATATATATATATATATATATATACACATACATACATACATATATGTATATATATATATATATATATATATATATATATATATATATATATATATATATATATATATATGTTTGTCCTTTTAATTGTTCATTAAAAAGTGTGAAGCCAATTTCTATATCATGAATTATTTTTTATTGGAAAGACACAGAAAAAGAGAAAAATTAGAGGACAGATGCAAAGGATTATGGGTAGAGAAACAGGAAAGAGCCTGAGGCGCATTCACTGCAGACTGTCACACTTTTTAATGAGTTCTGCATTTTTTTTTTTTACTCTTGGCCAAAAGGGAGACAGAACGACACTTTTTAACAAAAATAGAAAAGAGGAAAAAAAAGGGAATGTTTTCCTCCTAGAATAAGGACATTTGTAAAACACAATGGGCCAGATTCAGGAACACTTGCGCTGGAGTATTTCGATATGCGCCGCGTAACTGTGATGATGCGCCGTCGTTTCTATGTGCCCGTACCCACCAAACTAGATGCGCCCAATAACGGGTCATTTGCGACTGGCGGAACGTTCCGACGCCAGAGTATCGTCAGCGCTTAATTTCGTTGGGCGCATCAGTCGCGCCTATTGATTTCCCCTGCAAATATGCAAATGAGGGATTTTTCACAATTCACGAACGGATTAGCACCATACGCTGGCTACATGCGCCGCGCGTATCTCGTCCGTCCGGCGCAAAGTTATTTCTACAAAAGGCTGCTTTATCTTTACTCCAGATGGCCACAGGTCAGCAGGAGAGCAGCTACAGCAGCGTTACCGACGATAAGAGCTAGCTGAGCACCCCCACTTGCAGGACAACACCTCTGTCCATGCTTGTCTGTCAAATTTTACAGCCATGGAGGAAGACATCATAGGTCTCCATAGCCGAGATGACGGCTGACAGCTCCTGGCCATTAAAGTTCAGCTTTCTCCTGTGTGTTTGCGGGGAACGGGAGCAGCCATCTCAAAACAAAAGTAACATCACTGCGGGGAGGGGGAGCAGGATATACTTTAGTGCCGAAATGGCGCTTCTACGGGCGCATTTAAACGCCCAACGGAAGGCATTGCGCTGACGTTTCCCGTGAAGTGGTGCCGACGGAAGTTGTGAGCATGCGCACAAAGGGGGCGAGTGGAGCCGCACTCACTGCGCATGCTCCGTGGTTGATGCGCTGAACGTAAGCCTCTGCGCTGGGCTCCGCCCATCATTTACATATGATCACACCCACTTCCACTTGCGTCGGGTTACGCCAGCGCATTATCGTTACTCTGGCGCAAGTTTACGCGCAACTGCTATGTGAATTACAGGACTTGCGCTGAAAGGGTCTTCAGAGTAACGTAAATGAGAAGCGTTACTCTGGAGCAAAGATGCTCTCATCTACCTGAATCTGGCCCAATGAAGCAGAGTATAAAATACAACCTTTTCCAGGTGATTTCCTCTCCATCAGCTCAAATCTGCGTTTGTTTTGCTTTTACCTCTTGTCACCCGCATAACGCATGTGTGTGGCGGCAAAGAGGGTGGGCTTTAAGTGCCGCATGCCTCACTAACACACAGCTCCTTTCTCTATCTGCAATGTAGAGAGTGTCCCGACTCTCCAGTAGTCCAAGGGAGGGGGCGAGCACGACACTCCACACCAGGGGAGAAAGCCTTGCATTACGGTGTGGAGTTACAGATAGAAGAACAGGAAGTGAGGATTTCTCAGAAGAAATAAGGACATTTAAAAGCAAAATGGAAGGATGAGGTAAGTGAAGGAGGACTGCACTAAGGTAAAGGAAGCTATTTAGGGGAAAAAATTGTACCTTTACAACCACTTCAAAAAAAAATTGATGTCACATTGTAGAGTATAAGATTTCCTATCATCTGTGCGCAGTCTTGCCACACAGAGTTAATCCAGCGCTGAGTAATCCTATTTTAAAGTTCAGTGCAAATTAACAGAATTCCAGATAAAAACTTGCCAAATTATAAAGTCCGTTTCTCTGTTATTGCTTTCACTAACAGGTTATTTACATATCTAGCTTGGACATGTTTATTATAACAAGAGGTGATCCAAAGTTCATTGTATATTACTAGGATGTGTTATGATGTTATATCACCTCATGTTATGATAAACAAAACATAACATATGATAAACATGTCCTAGCTAGATATGTAAATAACCTCTCACTCAAAGCAATAACAGAGAAACGGACTTTATAATTTGGCAAGTTTTTATCTGGAATTCTGTTCATTTTCACTGAACATAAAAGAGGATTTCTCAGATCTGGATGAACTCTGTGTGGCAAGACTGGGCACAGATGATAGGAAATCTTATACTCTACATTGTGACATCAAAAAAAAAAAAAAAAATTGGGGGGGTTTACATCCACTTTAAGCCTTTCACGCCATGCTCCCGCCTCGGTGACTGAGATATCAAAGACCTCAAAGAGCTGTAAGTAAAGTCAGAACTTTTTATGCACATTTGCTCCAGGTTTGTAATTCAGTACTAAAAGCTTTTCTTAAAATTTTCTTGACAGCCAGGCAAATAGCATTTTCTGACAGGAGCGATCTATAATAAAAGTCTCCCTTTAAATGATCTTCCAGCATGAGGATGCTCCAACCTCTTTTTGTGGGAAGTTATATCCAACAAGGCATATCAGCCTCCATTCTGATAGGGGGAGGTAAGCTGATTAGTCACTGCTGGTAGGGGGGAGCATGGCAAGCTCAGCTGCTGAGCAGTGGCAGCCGGTCCACAAGGGGAGCAGGGGTGCTGCCCCCCCTCCCCAGCCCGTGGCACCGCCCCCGAGCCTGCACCATCTCTGTGGCTGTGCACTGTGCGGGGCGCCGGACCAACAGATCTCTACTTCGTCCGTCACCTCCTCACAGACGCATGACCACAGCCTGAGGCCCCAATTGGCCAGTTTTATCGGAGGGCTCTGGGCGCAGCCCTCCCGCCCTGCAAACCCAGCGTATGAGCCACCTTTCTATCTCAGCCACCTAATCAGCTTCAGGCAGGACAGCAGGACACACCAATGGAGCGGAAAATAGCCGGCCGTGCGATTGTGTGACGATACGGCATTACGGACAGAGGATATAGAGAAACTAATAGTCAGGCTAGTTTGGCATGGGCATGCCATTATCAACTTGGACTAATTCATGAGAAGCACTGGAAATGTAAGCTAAGCGATCCAACCTACTGGGGGGTTGCGGGAGGGGGGGGGGGGGTTGTTGGTGACGATTGCTTGCACTCAAACTTGGTTAACAGACACAAAAAAAAGGCATGACAAAAAAGGTGCATAAGCTTCTTCTGCCGCATTTGTAGTGTATATGGCAACCACTTAATACCCGCCCGCCGTGAAATTACGGCGGGTGGGATACTCCATTATCCTGACATCACGTCATATGACGTTGTGTCATTTCAAGCCGCTAGGTGGCGCGCGCGCGCCGCTGGCGCCGCGCGCGCACCCGTCGGGTTACTGACAACACCGTGCGCGTGCCCAGCGACCGCGATGGCCGCCGGGCACCCGCAATTGCCGTGTAACTGAGCTGGGAAGTGGAGCTCTGTGTGTAAACACAGAGCTCCACGTCCTTTAGGGAGAGAGGAGACCGATCTGTGTCCCTTGTACATAGGGACACAATCGGTCACCTGCCCCAGTCACCCCCCCTCCCCCTACAGTTAGAACACAAACTAGGATACACATTTAACCCCTTCCCCGCCCCCTAGTGGTTAACCCCTTCCCTGCCAGTCACATTTATACAGTAATCAATGCATATTTATAGCATTGTTCAATGTATAAATGTGAATGGTCCCAAAAATGTGTCAAAAGTGTCCGATGTGTCCGCTATAATGTCACAATCCCGAAAAAAAACGCAGATCGCCGCCATTCCTAGTAAAATAATTATGTCCCCTATTTTGTAGGCAATATAACTTTTGCGCAAACCAGTCACTAAACGGTTATTGCGATTTTTTTTTTACCAAAAATATGTAGAAGAATACGTATCGGCCTAAACTGAGATAAAAATTATTATTATTTTTTTTAATTAGATATTTATTATAGCAAAAAGCAAAAAATATTGTGTCTTTTTTCAAAATTGTCGCTCTTTTTTTGTTTATAGCCCAAAAAATAAAAACCGCACGGGCAATCAAATAGCACCAAAAGAAAGCTCTATTTGTGGGAAAAAAATACGTCAATTTTGTTTGGGAGCTACGTCACACGACCGCGCAATTGTCAGTTAAAGCGACACAGTGCCGGAAGCTTAAATTTTGTCTGGGCAGGAAGGGGGTGTAGGTGCACAGTAGGCAAGTGGTTAATGGGCTGCCCTATGCGTGTAGTGCAATAATAAAAAATGCAAAAATGTAAAATGCCCGGGGTCCCACATCATATTGTGAATGGGGTCTCACTGTTGGGAGTAGGAACCACTGGGAGCTAGGAGAAGGACATCACTGCTGGGAGGGGGGGGCTGAGCAAGGAAAGCTAAGCTGCTGAGTCAGTGCTGGGAGTTGAGGATTTGGAGGATCTAAGCTGCGACTTCTGGGAGAGGGAGTAGGGGAGCTGAGCTGCTGAGTCATTGCTGGGGAGGGATTGGGAAGCATGGTGAGCTTAAGAGAAAGAGTAGAGTGAGCTGAACTGCTGAGTCATTGCTGACAGGGAATAAGGGGGAGCTGAGCTGCTGAGTCATTGCTGGGAGAGGGAATAAGGGGGAGTTGAGATGCTGAGTCATTTCTGGGAGAGGGAAGCAGGGGAGCTGAGCTGCTGAGTCATTTCTGGGAGAGGGAAGCAGGGGAGCTGAGCTGCTGAGTCATTTCTGGGACAGGGAAGCAGGGGAGCTGAGCTGCTGAGTCGTTGCTGAGAGAGGGAAGAAGGGGAACTGAGCTGCTGAGTCATTTCTGGGAGAGGGAAGCAGGGGAGCTGAGCTGCTGAGTCATTACTGGGAGAGGGAATAAGAGGGAGCTGAGCTGCTGAGTCATTTCTGGGACAGGGAAGCAGAAGAACTGAGCTGCTGAGTCATTTCTGGGAGAGGGAAGCAGGGGAGCTAAGCTGCTGAGTCGTTGCTGAGAGAGGAAAGCAGGGGGAGCTGATCTGCTGAGTCATTGCTGGGAGAGGAAAGCAGGGGGAGCTAAGCTGCTGAGTCATTGATGGGAGAGGGAAGCAGGGGAAGCTGAGCTGCTGAGTCATTGCTGGGAGAGAAAAACAGGGGGAGCTAAGCTGCTGAGTCATTTCTGGGACAGGGAAGCAGGGGAGCTGAGCTGCTGAGTCATTTCTGGGAGAGAGAAGCAGGGGAACTGAGCTGCTGAGTCATTTCTGGGAGAGGGAAGCAGGGGAGCTGAGCTGCTGAGTCATTGCTGAGAGAGGGAAGCAGGGGGAGCTGATCTGAAGAGTCATTGCTGGGAGAGGAAAGCAGGGGGAGCTGAGCTGCTGAGTCATTGCTGGGAGAGGAAAGCAGGGGGAGCTAAGCTGCTGAGTCATTCTTGGGAAAGGGAAGCAGGGGGAGCTATGCTGCTGAATGACTGCTAGGAGAGGGAAGCAAGGGTAGCTGAGCTGCTGAGAGAAAGACTATAAAGACTTCAGTGGTTCTACTGTGAACTTTGAGAATGAATTGTTCCACAGCACATGCATCTACAGAGGGGAAACTGCCTGGTTTTAACCATTACTCACTCAACCTAAAACAAAAAATATATTGTTCTTAGGTATACTTTAATATAATAATATAACAATAGTGTTTGTGTGATCTTTAGCCACCAGTAACAAATAGCTAGCTATATTAATTTTAAGTAGATGTAAAGCCCAAATGACTAACATTTAGTTTTCTAAAGCACTCTGTATTATAAGAAATCACCATTTTTCTTTTAATGCAGGGATCTCCAAACTATGGCCCTCCAGTTGTTCAGGAACTACAATTCCCATCATGCTTAGTCATGTCTGTGAATGTCAGAATTTTACAATGCCTCATGGGAAATGTAGTTCCGAAACAGCTGGAGGGCAGTAGTTTGGAGACCCTTGTTTTAATGGAACCATTTAACCTTATTTCCCTTCAAAGCTGATCTCCTGAAGCCTCTTCTCAGGCCCTTCATGTCTCCATGCACTCTAGCGAACGCTGTATGGGATTTCTCAGGGCTGTTACCAGGAACCATGCCTAAGTACTGTCCTGAAACAGCCACTTGTATTCTCTATTCAAAAACCCATATGACAAAGGTGACAACGCACAAGCACAATTGGGAGACGGGGACAGAGCGTTGTCACCCTATAACAGGAAGTGCCTGAGGCAGGATCAACAGGTATTAGTTTAATAATAGCTGCAGATCTAAAAAAAAAATCTGGAAATTACACATGTTTAAAGCTTATATATACTGAAAAGCAAAGTACGATCACAGTGGGGTGTTCTGTGCTTTGCAGCCCTGCAAGAAAGCACTTACTGTGTGAATCACCAACTCAGCAGCCATCCATCTCTGGAATTGATCCTAAAATGCTGCCGATTATGAAACAGCAGATTAGGCATCTTCACAGTGGAGGGATCGTATTAAGTGGAAGGAACTTGGCTACATGTTTTAAGTTAAATATGGCAAAATTCACTTGGGACTGTGGTTAAGTAGGACATTGATAGCAGATTGACTCGAGAAGATGTTTAATATTTCATCCTAGCATTGGTTTAGATTTGAATCAATTACACCAGCAAGGCAACGTTGTGAACATAAAAGATGTTCTGCTTATAATGAATGCCTATACATTATTGGTACTCGTTTCCTATATACTTTGCCCTGATCTCTTATGTATTATTTTGTTTTTGTAGCACCCTCCTACTTATGCCGCGTACACACGGAATTTCCGTCAAGAAAACCGTGGATTTTTTTTTCAGACGGAATGTTGGCTCAAACTTGTGTTGCATACACACGGTCACACAAATGTGGTGGAAAATTCTGACCGTCAAGAACGCGTTGACGTACAACACTACGACGAGCCGAAAAAATGAAGTTCAATGATTCTGAGCATGCGTAGGATTTGTATGCGCCGGAATTGGATACAGACGATCGGAATTTCCGACAAGAACTTTTCCCGTCTGAAAATTATAGAACCAGCTCTCAAATATTTGCTGTCGGAAATTCCGCCAGAAAATGTCCGATAGCGCCTACACGCGGTCGGAATTTCCGACCCAAAGCTTCAATCGAACTTTTCTTGTCAGAAATTCCAATCGTGTGTACGCAGCATTAGGCTGCTAGGGTGTTGGGTAAATTTAGTATTTTTTTGGCTCCTCTGTATCCATTGGAGCAGTTGATTTCTTTTGGCTGGTCGGGGTTTCACAGGGTGCAGATTGGATTGCTCTCCCCTTCAAGAATATTCTGGAATATAGTAGTGGAGAAAGGCAAATGGGCAGCATGGATATTTGTGGTGCTACAGCCAATCCCTGGGTGAGTGTGCCCAGAAGGTGGCTAAGGAGCGCATAAGTAGTTTGAGTAGTTCCAGTTCAAGGAATCCCATCTGTTTAGGTGGGGGTTGGCTATCCCCCTGCCTATAGCTATTTCAACTTGCTGTTCATTGAGGTTCCGCTGTAGCACCTGAAAGTTTCTCTTACACCCCGAGATTTCACCTGAGGATCCAGTTCTTAAACTAAAGACCACCTCTCATTTTTGGATATAAGTATAAGTACCTTTTACTGAAGTACTAAGTGCACTTCCGTTCCAGCCCGCAGCGGCACAGGACGTAATGTCCTCTTCTGCGGCGAGCCCCCCCGCCCCCACTGTCTTTTGGGACCTGTGTGTGTCCCAGAAGACAAGCTGACCATTCACAAAGTGCATGCACAGTAAGAAACCAGCTGTAAGCCGCAAGTTAGAATGACAACACATAATCATAGTGGTCGCCCCTGCCTTCCAGCACTACAATTTTGTGTTGTTAACAAGAGTGATTATTACATGACAGCGCCATGTTTGCACCATTGCAGCTTTTTGTCGGCACCCCTGCACTAAACTGTGTTTATATCAGAGTCTTCCTGGTCCCACGTATCCCCCCTGTGGTCGCATAGAGCCTCCCCTCCAAATTTCTAGACTTCCTTGATGTCTCTTTGGAATTTTAAGAGAATTTGTGGTCTTTAGAAAATCCCCTGAAGAAGCCAAAGTTGGCGAAACACGTCGGGATACAACATCAAACACTGATCGCCTTCTATACATGGACATCAGTGATACTATGTGATTTGTATCATAGTCTGTTTTTTTTTATTGAACCCAATATATGTTGTTATTTTATGAATACATTTTTTATTTTTATACTAAATGTATTCTCTTCAAGTTGGGGCACCGTTATAATCCCAATCCTGTTGTTTCTATTTCTATTCAATAGGGATGAGGTGCCGCATATTATAGGGTCACTGAACCACCAAAAGAAAGCTCTATTTGTTAAAGTAGCGCAGTGATGAGTAGCAAAAAATGGCCTGGTCATGGAAGGGGTAAAACCTTCCGGAGCTCAAGTAGGTAAAGCAGACAATTCTAACCCATGGAAGTGACAAGGTGACAACTAAGGAGGACAACTAGGAGGCAGGGACAGAGCTTTGTTACCCAGGATCACCAGGGATAGAAAATCATATTACTTTTGAAATGACAATGTTGAAACTTATATCAAATTGTATTAATTGGGTTTACCTATTCTTTATGAGAAGCAGAGTTTCAGTTGGGAAAACGAAGCGTGTCAAGCTCTCATATTATTGGGGGAAAAAAAGGTATTATAAAGGCGATCTCGTCCTTCCAAATAACCAGTGCCCTCCAAAAGCCATCTCAGTACCCTATTGGCCAATTAAGTGAAGGCACATCTGCTCATAGTCTGGCTGTATATGGAGTCATTAGAGAATTGGGAAATGTGAGGTTCGCTGATCTCAGACCAGTAGTACAGTCTGCAGCACACAGCACCCTCGTGACACTTAATTGCTCTTTTAAAGCTCTCACGCTGCGTGTTCCATAATAGCAGTGAGCTCTTTCCACGGCTGAAAGGGATCAGAAAACCGGTCCCTCTAGTTTACAGAGCAGATGGCGACACAGCCTATTATGTCCGTATTACAAAAGCATCTGGAACCAATTCAGGCTTAACCCTTTGAAGAAGAATCGGCATACTCTCTGTATAGAGAGAGGTCATGGAGATGTGAAAGAGCCATTCCAGGTGAGCAGAAGTGACAGTCAGTGAGTCCAGCAAACACTGCAGCTGTGCTACAGCCTGAAAGATCACTTAAGGCCTGTGCACACAATCAAAAATCGGACAAAAATTAACGCTTTTGGAGCAAACATACAATAGTCTGATGGTTAGTACACAGCTTTCGAGGGGTGTGGCATTATGGGTCTTACAGGGGGTGGGGTTTTCTGGATAACGTCACTGAATGACCATGCCCCATGGCTATATAAGAAATGGCAGACCTCGGGAGCCGGCAGAGCAGTGGGAGCCAACGTCGGGAGAAGATATCAGCAGAAGGAAAAGAACCGGCAGAAAAAACAGAGGAAGATGACAGCGGAGGGAGAAGAACCAGAGGAAGAAGACAGCGGAGGGAGAAGAACCAGAGGAAGATGACAGCGGAGGCAGAAGAACCAGAGGAAGATGACAGCGGAGGGAGAAGAACCAGAGGAAGAAGACAGAGGAGGGAGAAGAACCAGAGGAAGAAGACAGCGGAGGGAGAAGAACCAGAGGAAGATGACAGCGGAGGGAAAAGAACCAGAGAAAGAAGACAGAGGAGGGAGAAGAACCAGAGGAAGATGACAGCGGAGGGAGAAGAACCAGAGGAAGAAGACAGCGGAGGGAGAAGAACCAGAGGAAGATGACAGCGGAGGGAGAAGAACCAGAGGAAGAAGACGGCAGAGGGAGAAGAACCAGAGGAAGAAGACAGAGGAGGGAGAAGAACCAGAGGAAGAAGACAGCGGAGGGAGAAGAACCAGAGAAAGAAGACAGAGGAGGGAGAAGAACCAGAGGAAGATGACAGCGGAGGGAGAAGAACCAGAGGAAGAAGACGGCAGAGGGAGAAGAACCAGAGGAAGAAGACAGAGGAGGGAGAAGAACCAGAGGAAGAAGACAGAGGAGGGAAAAGAACCAGAGGAAGAAGACAGCAGAGGGAGAAGAACCAGAGGAAGAAGACAGAGGAGGAAGAAGAACCAGAGGAAGAAGACAGCGGAGGGAGAAGAACCAGAGAAAGAAGACAGAGGAGGGAGAAGAACCAGAGGAAGAAGACAGAGGAGGGAGAAGAACCAGAGAAAGAAGACAGAGGAGGGAGAAGAACCAGAGGAAGATGACAGCGGAGGGAGAAGAACCAGAGGAAGAAGACGGCAGAGGGAGAAGAACCAGAGGAAGAAGACAGAGGAGGGAGAAGAACCAGAGGAAGAAGACAGAGGAGGGAAAAGAACCAGAGGAAGAAGACAGCAGAGGGAGAAGAACCAGAGGAAGAAGACAGAGGAGGGAGAAGAACCAGAGGAAGATGGCAGCGGAGGGAGAAGAACCAGAGGAAGAAGACAGCAGAGGGAGAAGAACCAGAGGAAGAAGACAGAGGAGGGAGAAGAACCAGAGGAAGAAGACAGCGGAGGGAGAAGAACCAGAGAAAGAAGACAGAGGAGGGAGAAGAACCAGAGGAAGAAGACAGAGGAGGGAGAAGAACCAGAGAAAGAAGACAGAGGAGGGAGAAGAACCAGAGGAAGATGACAGCGGAGGGAGAAGAACCAGAGGAAGAAGACGGCAGAGGGAGAAGAACCAGAGGAAGAAGACAGAGGAGGGAGAAGAACCAGAGGAAGAAGACAGAGGAGGGAAAAGAACCAGAGGAAGAAGACAGCAGAGGGAGAAGAACCAGAGGAAGAAGACAGAGGAGGGAGAAGAACCAGAGGAAGAAGACAGCGGAGGGAGAAGAACCAGAGGAAGATGACAGCGGAGGGAAAAGAACCAGAGGAAGATGACAGCGGAGGGAGAAAAACCAGAGGAAGAAGACAGCGGAGGGAGAAGAACCAGAGGAAGATGACAGCGGAGGGAGAAAACCCAGAGGAAGAAGACAGCGGAGGGAGAAGAACCAGAGGAAGATGACAGCGGAGGGAGAAAAACCAGAGGAAGAAGACAGAGGAGGGAAAAGAACCAGAGGAAGAAGACAGCAGAGGGAGAAGAACCAGAGGAAGAAGACAGAGGAGGGAGAAGAACCAGAGGAAGATGGCAGCGGAGGGAGAAGAACCAGAGGAAGAAGACAGCAGAGGGAGAAGAACCAGAGGAAGAAGACAGAGGAGGGAGAAGAACCAGAGGAAGAAGACAGCGGAGGGAGAAGAACCAGAGAAAGAAGACAGAGGAGGGAGAAGAACCAGAGGAAGATGACAGCGGAGGGAGAAGAACCAGAGGAAGAAGACGGCAGAGGGAGAAGAACCAGAGGAAGAAGACAGAGGAGGGAGAAGAACCAGAGGAAGAAGACAGAGGAGGGAAAAGAACCAGAGGAAGAAGACAGCAGAGGGAGAAGAACCAGAGGAAGAAGACAGAGGAGGGAGAAGAACCAGAGGAAGAAGACAGCGGAGGGAGAAGAACCAGAGGAAGATGACAGCGGAGGGAAAAGAACCAGAGGAAGATGACAGCGGAGGGAGAAAATCCAGAGGAAGAAGACAGCGGAGGGAGAAGAACCAGAGGAAGATGACAGCGGAGGGAGAAAACCCAGAGGAAGAAGACAGCGGAGGGAGAAGAACCAGAGGAAGATGACAGCGGAGGGAGAAAAACCAGAGGAAGAAGACAGCGGAGGGAGAAGAACCAGAGGAAAATGACAGCGGAGGGAGAAGAATCAGAGGAAGATGACAGCGGAGGGAGAAAAAACAGAGAAAGAAGACAGCGGAGGCAGAAGAACCAGAGGAAGATGACAGCAGAGGGAGAAGAACCAGAGGAAGATGACAGCGGAGGGAGAAGAACCAGAGGAAGAAGACAGAGGAGGGAGAAGAACCAGAGGAAGAAGACAGAGGAGGGAGAAGAACCAGAGGAAGATGACAGCGGAGGGAGAAGAACCAGAGGAAGAAGACAGCAGAGGGAGAAGAACCAGAGGAAGAAGACAGAGGAGGGAGAAGAACCAGAGGAAGATGACAGCGGAGGGAAAAGAACCAGAGAAAGAAGACAGAGGAGGGAGTAGAACCAGAGGAAGATGACAGCGGAGGGAGAAGAACCAGAGAAAGAAGACAGAGGAGGGAGAAGAACCAGAGGAAGATGACAGCGGAGGGAGAAGAACCAGAGGAAGAAGACGGCAGAGGGAGAAGAACCAGAGGAAGAAGACAGAGGAGGGAGAAGAACCAGAGGAAGAAGACAGAGGAGGGAAAAGAACCAGAGGAAGAAGACAGCAGAGGGAGAAGAACCAGAGGAAGAAGACAGAGGAGGGAGAAGAACCAGAGGAAGATGGCAGCGGAGGGAGAAGAACCAGAGGAAGAAAACAGAGGAGGGAGAAGAACCAGAGGAAGATGACAGCGGAGGGAGAAGAACCAGAGGAAGAAGACAGAGGAGGGAGAAGAACCAGAGGAAGATGACAGCGGAGGGAGAAGAACCAGAGGAAGAAGACGGCAGAGGGAGAAGAACCAGAGGAAGAAGACAGAGGAGGGAGAAGAACCAGAGGAAGAAGACAGAGGAGGGAAAAGAACCAGAGGAAGAAGACAGCAGAGGGAGAAGAACCAGAGGAAGAAGACAGAGGAGGGAGAAGAACCAGAGGAAGATGGCAGCGGAGGGAGAAGAACCAGAGGAAGAAAACAGAGGAGGGAGAAGAACCAGAGGAAGATGACAGCGGAGGGAGAAGAACCAGAGGAAGAAGACAGAGGAGGGAGAAGAACCAGAGGAAGAAGACAGCGGAGGGAGAAGAACCAGAGGAAGATGACAGCGGAGGGAAAAGAACCAGAGGAAGATGACAGCGGAGGGAGAAAAACCAGAGGAAGAAGACAGCGGAGGGAGAAGAACCAGAGGAAGATGACAGCGGAGGGAGAAAACCCAGAGGAAGAAGACAGCGGAGGGAGAAGAACCAGAGGAAGATGACAGCGGAGGGAGAAAAACCAGAGGAAGAAGACAGCGGAGGGAGAAGAACCAGAGGAAAATGACAGCGGAGGGAGAAGAATCAGAGGAAGATGACAGCGGAGGGAGAAAAAACAGAGAAAGAAGACAGCGGAGGCAGAAGAACCAGAGGAAGATGACAGCAGAGGGAGAAGAACCAGAGGAAGATGACAGCGGAGGGAGAAGAACCAGAGGAAGAAGACAGAGGAGGGAGAAGAACCAGAGGAAGAAGACAGAGGAGGGAGAAGAACCAGAGGAAGATGACAGCGGAGGGAGAAGAACCAGAGGAAGAAGACAGCAGAGGGAGAAGAACCAGAGGAAGAAGACAGAGGAGGGAGAAGAACCAGAGGAAGATGACAGCGGAGGGAAAAGAACCAGAGAAAGAAGACAGAGGAGGGAGTAGAACCAGAGGAAGATGACAGCGGAGGGAGAAGAACCAGAGAAAGAAGACAGAGGAGGGAGAAGAACCAGAGGAAGATGACAGCGGAGGGAGAAGAACCAGAGGAAGAAGACGGCAGAGGGAGAAGAACCAGAGGAAGAAGACAGAGGAGGGAGAAGAACCAGAGGAAGAAGACAGAGGAGGGAAAAGAACCAGAGGAAGAAGACAGCAGAGGGAGAAGAACCAGAGGAAGAAGACAGAGGAGGGAGAAGAACAGAGGAGGGAGAAGAACAGAGGAAGATGGCAGCGGAGGGAGAAGAACCAGAGGAAGAAAACAGAGGAGGGAGAAGAACCAGAGGAAGATGACAGCGGAGGGAGAAGAACCAGAGGAAGAAGACAGAGGAGGGAGAAGAACCAGAGGAAGATGACAGCGGAGGGAGAAGAACCAGAGGAAGAAGACGGCAGAGGGAGAAGAACCAGAGGAAGAAGACAGAGGAGGGAGAAGAACCAGAGGAAGAAGACAGAGGAGGGAAAAGAACCAGAGGAAGAAGACAGCAGAGGGAGAAGAACCAGAGGAAGAAGACAGAGGAGGGAGAAGAACCAGAGGAAGATGGCAGCGGAGGGAGAAGAACCAGAGGAAGAAAACAGAGGAGGGAGAAGAACCAGAGGAAGATGACAGCGGAGGGAGAAGAACCAGAGGAAGAAGACAGAGGAGGGAGAAGAACCAGAGGAAGATGACAGCGGAGGGAGAAGAACCAGAGGAAGATGACAGCGGAGGGAGAAATACCAGAGGAAGAAGACAGCGGAGGGAGAAGAACCAGAGGAAGATGACAGCGGAGGGAGAAAAACCAGAGGAAGAAGACAGCGGAGGGAGAAGAACCAGAGGAAGATGACAGCGGAGGGAGAAAAACCAGAGGAAGAAGACAGCGGAGGGAGAAGAACCAGAGGAAGATGACAGCGGAGGGAGAAGAATCAGAGGAAGATGACAGCGGAGGGAGAAAAAACAGAGAAAGAAGACAGCGGAGGCAGAAGAACCAGAGGAAGATGACAGCGCAGGGAGAAGAACCAGAGGAAGATGACAGCGGAGGGAGAAAAACCAGAGAAAGAAGACAGCGGAGGGAAAAGAACCAGAGGAAGAAGACAGCGGAGGCAGAAGAACCAGAGGAAGATGACAGCGGAGGGAGAAGAACCAGAGGAAGATGACAGCGGAGGGAGAAAAACCAGAGGAAGAAGACAGCGGAGGGAGAAGAACCAGAGGAAGAAGACAGCGGAGGCAGAAGAACCAGAGGAAGAAGACAGCGGAGGCAGAAGAACCAGAGGAAGATGACAGCGGAGGGAGAAGAACCAGAGGAAGATGACAGCGGAGGGAGAAAAACCAGAGGAAGAAGACAGTGGAGGGAGAAGAATCAGAGGAAGAAGACAGCGGAGGCAGAAGAACCAGAGGAAGAAGATATTAGCGGAGGGAGAAGAACCAGAGGAAGATGACAGCGCAGGGAGAAGAACCAGAGAAAGAAGACAGCGGAGGGAGAAGAACCAGAGGAAGATGACAGCGGAGGGAGAAAAACCAGAGGAAGAAGACAGTGGAGGGAGAAGAACCAGAGGAAGATGACAGCGGAGGGAGAAAAACCAGAGGAAGAAGACAGTGGAGGGAGAAGAACCAGAGGAAGATGACAGCGCAGGGAGAAGAACCAGAGAAAGAAGACAGCGGAGGGATAAGAACCAGAGGAAGATGACAGCGGAGGGAGAAGAACCAGAGGAAGATGACAGCGGAGGCAGAAGAACCAGAGGAAGATGACAGCGGAGGCAGAAGAACCAGATGAAGATGACAGCGGAGGGAGAAGAACCAGAGGAAGAAGACTGTTAGAATATTATTTCAAATTCATAATTCGGCAATTCATAATTTATGGCAAGCTTGCAAAACATATTTGGATTTATGATTAATCATAGTAATTAGGTATGAGTGAATGGCCTTGATCAATTGATATGACATAATTCTTCCATCTAAAAACTGAGCAGTGATAATATTTCTGGTCAGCCAATTTGAGAGTGACATAAGATTTGAGTGTCAGGATTTTGACGCAGCTGTCTCTCCAGTATCAAGGGATGACATGAGGTCAGCGGGGTCAGCAGGCTCACAGATAAGAATACACAGAGTTCATGTGTCATAGAGCTGAACCAAGAAATACTGTCTTCACGTGTTTTAAAGCTAAAATCAGAATCCGTAACTAAGCTACTTATAATATACTTGTTTATATCTATTGTTAAGTTAGTTTTAAGTGAAGTCTTAGTCATACTAATATGTATTAGTATATATGAAGGTATAGCTGGTAATATTAATATATGTTCATATAGGTTATGACGTTACATTAGCACAGTACTCTAAGTATAGAGTGTCACATGTGTGCCTGTCAATCAAACTCCATATGACTCTGTGCTAAGATCTTCATATTGCTGAACCTAGCAGAAGAATATTGTGCCATACAAGGGTCTACGTCTGGACGGTGTGAGGTCATGACGTTCATTTGTAACATATATATATATGCTTTGCTTTAAAGAAGGCTGGAGACTTACACGACGCTGACACCACACACCACACACTTTCATGACGCTCACACACACACAGATTCTCTCACACCCACTTTGGAAGACAACACTGACATGCTGACGTATTGACAAGGAGAACAGCTGATACCAGAAGTCTAAGAACGTCATTTCCTGCATCTTCTTCACTTGGAATCAGGCAAGATGGCCTGAGACAGCACACATGCTTTCATTAAGCTTGCTACGGCATAATTGATTTATTTTTATATATTTTCATCTACGCTAAACTGAACTTTATACTATTTTTCATTGTGCTTATGATGCCACCTGTGTGTTAATAAACTCACACGTAATTTTCAAGTCAACCCGACTATGAATGCTATTCATTCAGAAACGCCCTTGAGCTACAAGAATATTCTTCAAAGACAGTGGAGGGAGAAGAACCAGAGGAAGAAGACAGCGGAGGCAGAAGAACCAGAGGAAGAAGACAGCGGAGGCAGAAGAACCAGAGGAAGATGACAGCGGAGGGAGAAGAACCAGAGGAAGATGACAGCGGAGGGAGAAAAACCAGAGGAAGAAGACAGCGGAGGGAGAAGAACCAGAGGAAGAAGACAGCGGAGGCAGAAGAACCAGAGGAAGAAGATATTAGCGGAGGGAGAAGAACCAGAGGAAGATGACAGCGCAGGGAGAAGAACCAGAGGAAGATGACAGTGGAGGGAGAAGAACCAGAGGAAGAAGACAGCGGAGGGAGAAGAACCAGAGGAAGAAGATATCAGTGGAGGGAGAAGAACCGGAGGAAGAAGACATCAGCAGAGGGAGAAGAACCGGAGGAGGCAGAAAAACCGGAGGGAGAAGATATCACCAGAGAAAGAAGACACGTTAGCGATACGACGGGGAACCTTCTTCAATCTTCATTTTTAATAAAGAACTTTGTCAAAACCATGTGTACTTGCTATATTTTTTTTTTACACTTTATTGGGTAAATGAGTAGGGGTACCCCTACTCATTCACATAGGGGGGGTGGGATCTGGAGGCCCCCTTGTTTAGGGGGCTTCCACCAGATTACGATAGGCCACCTCCCCACAGACCCCCACAACCACCGCCCAGGGTTGTCGGAAAGAGGCCCAAGGTGCTCTGAGGGCATGTGGTCTGGTATAGTCCAGCTCGTCCACCCCATTTCCTGTCCTGCTGAGCTGCATGCTTAGATAAGGGTCTGGTATGGTCTCACAGGGGGGGGTTGGGTTCCCCTTCAAGATCCTCAGAGCACAAGTTGCATGCCACAAGTCGGATCAATTAAGATGAAGACCCGACTTTGATTGGACTTCAGGGATCTTGAATGGGCTGAAAACGGACCAAAGTTGGACCAAAGTAGTGAAGGAACATTTTTCAAAGTCGGATCGGCTTATATCAGACCGTTTAAGAAGGCTCTCATAGGGAACCATTTATTTATCACATCATGCGACCTGCCCATAAAGGCAAAGCGTATGTCTCACTAGTGTGAACCGGGCCTTAGGGGTGATTTGCTAAAACTGGGGGGAGCAAAATCTGGTGCAGCTGTACATGGTAGCAGGACCGTCTTAATAGCATCATGGGCCCCTGGGCAAAGTAATGCTCTGGGGCCCCTATAATGATGACAGTGCAGGTGAATAGACATTAAGTAGGTAGGAGACAGACTGCCTCCCCTTTGCATCTATCACTCTCAGTGCCCAATTTCAGGGCAGTGTGGGCTCAAGGACCAGCTGCTTTGGTGAAAGTGCAGGGGCCCCCCAGATGTGCCCTCTCATTAAGACAGCCCTGCATAGTAGCCAATTGGCTTCTAACTCCAGAACACTGAAGATGGGTAATGGATTGGTCTGCCAGCATGACAGTGACCCAAAACATGCAGCCAGGGCAACAAAGGAATAGCTTAGGAAGAAGCACATTAAGGTCATGGAGAAGCCTAGTTAGTCTCCAGACCTTAATCTTATAGAAAATGTATGGAGGGAGCTAAAACTTTGAGTTGCCATAAGACAGCCAAGAATCCGTAAGTATTTAGATAAGATCTGAAGAGTGGACCAAAATCCCTCCTGAGATGTGTGCATACTGGTCACCAACTACAAGAAACGTCTGACCTCTGTGCTTGCCAACAAGGGTTTCTCCACCAAGTACTCAGTCAAGTACTTTGCTTGGGGATCAAATACTTATTTTGCTCAGTTAACTGAATATTACTTTATACTTTATGGGCCAGATTCAGGTAGAGTTAGGCTGGAGTATCAGTGATACTCCAGCCTAACTCTCACTTTGAGCCGGCGTTTCTGTTTTCAGTAAGCAGGAAACAAGAAACGCCGGGTTGGAGTTCCTATACGAGCGGCGTAATTGTATTTCGCCGTCGTATCGGAACTGCAATTTTAAAAATGGCGCTCGGGGCGTTCCCGCTGATTAACGCCGAGAATATGTTAATCAGCGAGAATCGGCAATTCACGATCGTATTCGGGCCCGACGCAGTGACTTTCCGACGTTTCCGTAAGCAAGTGCTTTGTGGATACAGTACTTGCTCCTAAAGTTTCGGCAGAGTAACGTAAATGAGAAACGTTACTCCAAAATAAAGATTCGCCCATCTACCTGAATCTGGCCCTATGTGTTTTTTTTTATAGAATAATAAGAACAGGTGGTAGCAGCACTTCTTTCTTATAGATTGAATTCATTACATTAAATAAAATAATGTTGGCAACAGTTCCGAGCTTTATACACAAATCTGTTTTTGTACAATTATTGTGCTAGTAGGGGTTAATGTTTTTTTTAATAATATCTGGTTTACTTAAAAAAGAAATACTGATTCACATGGGGGCGGGATCTACGGGGAATTCCACCAGCCTACGATAAGCCCCCCGCCCGCAGACCCCCACAACCACTGTCCGGGGTTGTCGGAAAGAGGCCCTTGTCCTCATTAACATGGGTACAAGGTGCTTTGAGGGCATGTGGCCTGGTATGGTCCAGGAGGGGGGGCTTTTGCTCATCCACCCTGTTCCCTGACCTGTTGAGCTGCATGCTCAGATAAGGGTCTGGTATGGTCTTGCAGGGGGGGTCTTCACGCTTTTTTTTTTTTTTGGCGTGGGGTTCCCCTTCAAGATCCTCAGAGCACAAGTTGCATGCCACAAGTTCCGATCAGTTAAGACGATGATCCGACTTTGATCGGACTTGAGAGTTGGACCAATATATATATATTGGCCTAGATTACGCCGACGTATCTCCAGATACGCCGCTGTAAGTACAAATGTGCGCCGTCGTATCTATGCTCTGACCCACAACCCAAGATATGTAGAAAAATATGCTTTAGCCGCCCGACGTAACTTTCCTACGCCGGCGTATAGTGGGCGCATATTTACGCTGGACGCATGTGGCGCTCCCATTGATTTTCGAATCAAATTTGCAAATAAGTCGAATACGGCGATTCACGAACGTACTTGCGCCCGGCGCATAATATACGCGTAAAGTTATTCCCCATATTGGAGGCGCAACTCATGCAAAGGTATGGACCAGGGAACGAATGCCGTCGAATTTTACGTAGTTTACATTGTACGTGAATAGGGCTGGGCGTAGGTTACGTTCACGTCGTAGGCAGTGATTGGACGTATCTTAGGCGTGATTGTGAGCATGCGCACTGGGATGCATTCAAAACACGATGTATGTGAATCCGGGCCATTGTATTTATAGGCTGCCGGTGCTTCCACCTTTCTAGGTGAAAATGATGCAGCAGGTGCCTACAGCCTCCAGTGATCCACATGTCTTATATCCCAGGGGATCTCAAGCAATCTAGAACACATTGGAACCTGGAAGGGACAGCGCCCCCTGATGACCTACTGGAAGATGGCAGGACAGGACATGTAGGAGGAGCACGGTGTGGGAGAAGGGGACAATGCTGGATCCATTGGGCTTGTAAGAATATTTATGCCACATAAGAGAGAAGAGAAGAGGTAATGGGCTTGTTACCCACATTTATCTGAGGGGTGAGTGACGTTCCCCTTCAAGGAGTGTCTAAGTCATTATTATTACTTGTCCTGATGAAGATTTGTATATACGGCTGCCAAAATGATTTTGTAATGTAACAAATTTGTTCTATAATAAAGAGCTTCCACCATCTGTTCTTATTTTTCTATACAATATATGTGCGTAGATTAAATCTTTTTATCAAGTGAGGGGCAACCACTTTTTTTTAACCACTTCAGCCCCGGAAGAATTTACCCACTTCCTGACCAGAGCACTTTTTGCGATTCAGCACTGCGTCGCTTTAACTGACAATTGCGCGATCGTGCGACGTGGCTCCCGTACAAAATTGACGTCCTTCTTTCCCCACAAATAGAGCTTTCTTTTGGTGGTATTTGATCGCCTCTTCGTTTTTTATTTTCTACGCTTTAAACAAAAATAGAGCAACAATTTTGAAAGAAAAGCAATATTTTTTACTTTTTGCTATAATAAATATCCCCAAAAAATATATAAAAATATATTTTTCTCAGTTTAGGCCGATACGTATTCTTCTACACATTTTCGGTAAAAAAATTGCAATAAGCGTTTATTGATTGCTTTGCGCAAAAGTTATAGGGCCAGATTCACGTAGTCCAGAGCATCTTTGCTCTGGAGTAACGCTTCTCATTTGCGTTGCGCTGCCGATTTTTTAGGAGCAAGTGCTGTCATTCATGAAGCACTTGCTCCTAAAGTTGCGGCAGCGCATCACAAATGAGCCGGCGGAATTCAAATTGGGCGGGTACGGGGCGTGTAGTATGCTAACTACGCGCGATCCCGCCGCCGACGTACTGCGCATGCGTCGAGTGTCAAAACATCCCCGTGCGCATGCTTCAAAATCTGTGAATGAACGTCAATGACGTCACATTCCCATTCATGACCGTTTTACGCAAGCGACGTTTTTTTTTTTTTTCCCGACGCGATGACGACGCCTATACCTAACATAGGATACGCCAGCCCCATGTAGGTATAACTATGCGCCGCGTATCCCGTCCGGAAACGTCGTAACGTCACTGCGTCGCGCCGGATTTCGATCGTGAATTGCCGATTTCCGCTCATTAACATATTTTTTGAGCGTAAATCGGCGGGAACGCCCCCGGCGCCATTTTTAAGTTGAAGTAACGATGCGATGGCGAAACTCAGTTACGCTCACCGCATCGGAACTTCAACCCGGCGTTTCTTGTTTTCTGGTTACAGAAAACAGAAACGCCGGCTCAAAGCCACTGTTACGCTGGCGGATCACTCGATCCGCCAGCGTAACCTTTGCTGAATCTGGCCCATAGCGTCTACAAAATAGGGGATAGATTTATGGCATTTTTATTATTATTTTTTACTAGTAATGGCGGCGATCTGTGATTTTTATCGGGACTGCGACATTATGGCGGACACATCGGACACTTTTGACACTATTTTGGGACCACAGTCATTTAAACAGTGATCAGTGCTATAAAAAATGCACTGATTACTGTGTAAATGGAACTGGCAGGGAAAGGGTTAAACACTAGGGGGAGAGGAAGGGGTTAAGTGTGTCCTAGGGAGTGATTCTAACTGTGGGGAGGGATGGTCTATCACTGACACGACACTGATCACTGCTCCCGATAACAGAAAAACAAGAACAAGAAAGCGCCGCTGAGTGATCTGATTTAATTTAACAACAACAATAGTATTCCAACACTTACATCTAGGGGCACTCTGATGCAGTCTGGGATGCTGGTGTCAAGGGCTTCAGTGCGGTCCGGAAACCATGTGAGAGGCTGGAAAAGCTGTTCAATGGAGGAGCGTCAGCCGTTCTTAACCATAGAGGGGCCAACTTGCAAGTTCATGTGTGGATGTTGTGTTCTCAGCTGATCCACCGCGCCACCGCGCCGCTGGTCCGTGACGTCACTGAGACGGTGGCCAAGGAGGGACACAACGCGTTTCAGAGCCAGCGCTAGGTAAATAGAAGACCTGCGCGCTCCTTTATCAAGTGCAGTAATACTGGAGCGCGCAGGTCTTCTATTTACCTAGCGCTGGCTCTGAAATGCGTTGTGTCCCTCCTTGGCCACCGTCTCAGTGACGTCACGGACCAGCGGCGCGGTGGCGCGGTGGATCAGCTGAGATTACCTCATTTACTAAACTCTGGAGAAACTGCACTTGCACAGTGCACAGCCATATGACTTCCTTGACTTTAAGGGCCCTTTCACACGGTGCGGACCGTTTTTCGGTCCGCTCCGTGTGTGTCCGTCAGCTCAGCGGGGGGTCCCACTCAGCTGCACACTGTGCAGGGACCGCCCTGTCTCTCCTCCGCTATCCCCTATGGGGAATCAGATGGAAACGGACCGTCTGTCCGTTTGCATCCAATCCGATCCACCGGACGGAAGAAAAATAGGGTTTTCTTCTGTCCGCAAAATGGATCCAGACGGACGCGGATCATAGGCGGACGTTAGCGGATGCATCATCCGCTAACGGATCCGCTCCCATAGGGCCCCATTCTAAGTCCGTTTACGGACTTAGAAAAAGCGGACCGTTCGTCCGCACGTGTGAAAGGGCCCTAAAGGGGGATATGTGAATGACGGGGGCAGCTACAGGCATATCATTATATCATCATATCATTATTTTCTGCTGGCGATTCTCTGCACAATAAGAATGATCTTGGCGGCAGTTCCGCTGCTTGATCATTCTTACAGGCGATGGGAGGGGACGTCCCGCCTCCATCTGGTGCCTCTCCGGGCTCTCCCGTGCCATTGGGGACCCAGATAAAGAATCAGCTAGCGCAAGATGACGACCATAGAGATTTCAGAAATTGATGGGCACAGTGTCAGCAATTGATGGGAACAGTGTCAGCAATTGATGGGCACAGTGTCAGCAATAGATGGGAACAGTGTCAGCAATTGATGGGCACAGTGTCAGCAATTGATGGGCACAGTGTCAGCAATAGATGGGCACAGTGTCAGCAATTGATGGGCACAGTGTCAGCAATTGATGGGCACAGTGTCAGCAATAGATGGGCACAGTGTCAGCAATTGATGGGCACAGTGTCAGCAATAGATGGGAACAGTGTCAGCAATTGATGGGCACAGTGTCAGCAATTGATGGGTACAGTGACTGTGTTTGATGGGCACAATGTCAACAATTAATGGGTACAGTGTCAGCAATTAATGGGCACAGTGTCAGCAATTAATGGGCACAGTGTCCAGCAATTGATGGGCACAGTGTCGGCAATTGATAGGCACAGTGTCGGCAATTGATGGGTACAGTGTCGGCAATTGATGGGTACAGTGTCAGCAATTGATGGGTACAGTGTCAGCAATTGATGGGCACAGTGTCAGCAATTGATGGGCACAGTGTCAGCAATTGATGGGCACAGTGTCAGCAATTGATGGGCACAGTGGCTGCATTTGATGGACACAGTGTCAGCAATAGATGGGCACAGTGTCAGCAATTGATGGGCACAGTGGCTGCATTTGATGCGTACAGTGGCTGCATTTGATGCGTACAGTGGCTGTGTTTGATGGGTACAGTGGCTGCAATTGATGGGGTTTTTTTTTCAGTTTGTTTGCAGCCCCCTAAAAAAAATTGAGCACCAGCTGCCACTGATCATGAGTATGTCGATGAGGGCGGGGAGGGGGAGAGAGGATCCCGGGAGGGCAACATTTGGGCAAATGAAAAGTTCCTGCATGCTTCTGCACCATTTCCATAGAATGTCTTTGTAATTTCCATACTTAGTGGCCCTTCAGCTAGTAACAGTGAAATATTACAGTGCGGGAGGCGATGATAAATGATGTAAAAGTAGGCTGCAGATCGTGATATAAATAGACCATCGCCCCCGACAATGATAAATATTAATAACTTCCATGTTACTACAAACGATCCTCCGCTGACGTCTGTACCGCGCCGACAACACACCGCGATATGGAGCGTCCATGTTACTACAAACGATCCGCCGCTGACATCTGTACCGCACCGTTAACTCAGTATATGATACATTGTATATATTCTCAGTATAGGATACATTGTATATATTCTCAGTATAAGATACATTGTATATATTCTCAGTATAGGATACATTATATATATTCTCAGTATAGGATACATTGTATATATTCTCAGTATAGGATACATTGTGTATATTCTCAGTATAGGATACATTGTATATATTCTCAGTATAGGATACATTGTATATAATCTCAGTATAGGATACATTGTATATATTCTCAGTATAGGATACATTGTATATATTCTCAGTATAGGATACATTGTGTATATTCTCTGTATAGGATACATTGTATATTCTCAGTATAGGATACATTGTATATATTCTCAGTATAGGATACATTGTATATATTCTCAGTATAGGATACATTGTATATATTCTCAGTATAGGATACATTGTATATATTCTCAGTATAGGATACATTGTATATTCTCAGTATATGATACATTGTATATATTCTCAGTATAGGATACATTGTATATATTCTCAGTATAGGATACATTGTATATTCTCAGTATATGATACATTGTATATATTCTCAGTATAGGATACATTGTATATATTCTCAGTATAGGATACATTGTATATAATCTCAGTATAGGATACATTGTATATATTCTCAGTATAGGATACATTGTATATATTCTCAGTATAGGATACATTGTATATATTCTCAGTATAGGATACATTGTATATATTCTCAGTATAGGATACATTGTATATTCTCAGTATAGGATACATTGATACTCATTGTATTGTATATTCTCAGTATAGGATACATTGTATATATTCTCAGTATAGGATACATTGTATATATCTCAGTATAGGATACATTGTATATATTCTTGTGTATATTCAGTATAGGATACATTGTGTATATTCTCAGTATAGGATACATTGTATATTCTCAGTATAGGATACATTGTGTATATTCTCTGTATAGGATACATTGTATATATTCTCAGTATAGGATACATTGTATATATTCTCAGTATAGGATACATTGTATATTCTCAGTATAGGATACATTGTGTATATTCTCAGTATATTCTCAGTATAGGATACATTGTATACATTGTATATATCTCAGTATAGGATACATTGTATATATTCTCAGTATAGGATACATTGTATATATTCTCAGTATAGGATACATTGTATATATTCTCAGTATAGGATACATTGTATATAATCTCAGTATAGGATACATTGTATATAATCTCAGTATAGGATACATTGTATATATTCTCAGTATAGGATACATTGTATATTCTCAGTATATGATACATTATATATTCTCAGTATAGGATACATTGTATATTCTCAGTATAGGATACATTGTATATATTCTCAGTATAGGATACATTGTATATAATCTCAGTATAGGATACATTGTATATATTCTCAGTATAGGATACATTGTATATATTCTCAGTATATGATACATTGTATATTCTCAGTATAGGATACATTGTATATTCTCAGTATAGGATACATTGTATATAATCTCAGTATAGGATACATTGTATATATTCTCAGTATAGGATACATTGTATATATTCTCAGTATAGGATACATTGTATATTCTCAGTATAGGATACATTGTATATATTCTCAGTATAGGATACATTGTATATTCTCAGTATAGGATACATTGTATATATTCTCAGTATAGGATACATTGTATATAATCTCAGTATAGGATACATTGTATATATTCTCAGTATAGGATACATTGTATATATTCTCAGTATAGGATACATTGTATATTCTCAGTATAGGATACATTGTATATTCTCAGTATAGGATACATTGTATATAATCTCAGTATAGGATACATTGTATATTCTCAGTATAGGATACATTGTATATTCTCAGTATAGGATACATTGTATATTCTCAGTATAGGATACATTGTATATATTCTCAGTATAGGATACATTGTATATTCTTGTATATTCAGTATAGGATACATTGTATATATTCTCAGTATAGGATACATTGTATATTCTCAGTATATTCTCAGTATAGGATACATTGTATATATTCTCAGTATAGGATACATTGTATATATTCTCAGTATAGGATACATTGTATATTCTCAGTATAGGATACATTGTATATTCTCAGTATATTCTCAGTATAGGATACATTGTATATTCTCAGTATATTCTCAGTATAGGATACATTGTGTATATTCTCAGTATAGGATACATTGTATATATTCTCAGTATATGATACATTGTATATTCTCAGTATATGATACATTGTATATTCTCAGTATAGGATACATTGTATATATTCTCAGTATAGGATACATTGTATATATTCTCAGTATAGGATACATTGTATATATTCTCAGTATAGGATACATTGTATATTCTCAGTATAGGATACATTGTATATATTCTCAGTATAGGATACATTGTGTATATTCTCAGTATAGGATACATTGTATATTCTCAGTATAGGATACATTGTATATTCTCAGTATAGGATACATTGTATATATTCTCAGTATAGGATACATTGTATATATTCTCAGTATATGATACATTGTGTATATTCTCAGTATATGATACATTGTATATATTCTCAGTATAGGATACATTGTATATATTCTCAGTATAGGATACATTGTATATATTCTCAGTATAGGATACATTGTATATTCTCAGTATAGGATACATTGTATATATTCTCAGTATAGGATACATTGTGTATATTCTCAGTATATGATACATTGTATATATTCTCAGTATAGGATACATTGTATATATTCTCAGTATAGGATACATTGTATATATTCTCAGTATATGATACATTGTGTATATTCTCAGTATATGATACATTGTATATATTCTCAGTATATGATACATTGTATATATTCTCAGTATATGATACATTGTATATATTCTCAGTATAGGATACATTGTGTATATTCTCAGCACAGTCACACATAACACTGAATTGCGCACAATGCTCACACTGGCTGCTCTCAGCTCTTTCTATCCTCTTGGCAACAAGGCAGCCTGCAGCCAATCAGAGGGCTCGGTCTCAGCTGGCATCCTGATCTGAGGTTACTGTAGTGCATTGGCCGCCAGTAACCGGGGAGAGATCCTTCACACTCTCCCTCCACTGCATTGCACCTGCCGGCTGGAGCATCTCGCCGCCTCCCGGGGATAAGCCGGGAATATAGGGCACCCATCTCCCAATCCTGGAGATAAGGACGCCGGTACGACGCATTCCAGAGAATAGCAATCCGTGCGTCTTCTGAGCGCGCTCATTAATGATCGATCAGAGCGCAGGCTGTCCAGGACAGCAGGGGTTAATGCGCTAATCTGGCAATCCCGTGCTCGGCGTATTAGAGGGACGCTGCAGACATGCAAAACACATTATTTCCTGAGTCCAATGAACTATCAGAAAATCCAAAGATAAAAAGATTTCATTGCAGTGATAAAGTCATCTCTCACAAAGGCTCAACGCGCCAAACGCCTGATGCAATTTTATTTCGCATAATTACGTAACTGTTTGTCCTTTCTCTTGAGTCACCGATAGGACTCTATACTTTTCTCTTCTATTTCTGCGCATTATTTTTTTTTTCATCATCAGTCGGGATTCTGTCTTCAGTTTTTACACTGTAATTGATCAGAGATCACATGACCACGCACCCCCTCCCCCCTCTGTAAATGGAGGTGCGCATACTAGCTTATGAAATAATCAATGATCAGTGTTTTCACCTAAGATTCACCCAACTTTCTCCCAACATTCACACTTTTTTCTACTTGAAAACGTTGATCCCAGCATGCGTGGGCTCATTTAGACTTGCTGTTGGGGCCCCCAACCTCCCCCCTCCTTAAAGCAGAGTCCCGCCGAAAGTCAGCAGCTACAAATACTGCAGCTGCTGACTTTTAAAATATATATGGACACTTACCTGTCCAGGGCGCCCGCGATGTCGGCACCCGAAGCCGATCTGTTCCTCGGCTCTCGGGTGCTGCCGCCGCTAAGGGGATCAGGAAGTGAAGCCTTGCAGCCTCACTTCCTGATTCCCTACTGCGCATGCGCTACTCACGCGGTGCAATCCCACTGGTCCCTGCTGTCTTCTGGGACCTGTGTGTGGTGGTGGTGGTGGGGACAGAGGAGGCGCCAGGAGTGGTGTAGATACCCGCGGATGGCTTGGCTATCTATGCCTGGAAGTGGGAGCAAAAAACCTGTATTGGACAGGTATCTGCCCCTCCCCCCCCTGAAAGGTGCCAAATGTGACACTGGAGGGGGGAGGGTTTCAAAAAGCGGAAGTTCAATTTTTGGGTGGAACTCCGCTTTAAGCTGCAAAGGGTATTTCCATGCCATGGGGCCATGCCTTGCGCCCGTGGAAAAAAAATTGATTCCCCAGTCCTGCCATCAAATGCAACCCATTCAAGCAAATGGGGACGTACCGCAGACGCCCACCATCGCGTGCATTACAAACGGTTGGTGTGGCGTTTATGGGGTTAAAACACATGCAGAGGAGGCATCACACCACCTCCTCTCCACCTGTCATAAGCTTCTGAAGCGCAATCTCAACATGAATCACTTTTCATAGGCCTGTCAATTTAGCCACCCATCTAAACTTACATTTGTGCTCATAAGTTTTCATACCCTGGCAGGATTTATGATTTCTTGGCCACTTTTCAGAGAATATGAATAACACAAAAACATTTCTTTCACTCGTGGTTAGTGTTTGGCTGAAGCCATTTATTATCAATCAACTGTGTTTACTCTTTTTAAATCATAATGGCAACAGAAACTACCCAAATGACCCTGATCAAAAGTTTACATACCCTGGTGATTTTGGCCTGATAACATGCACACAAGTTGACACAAAGGGTGTGAATGGCTATTACCCACTTAGGACCCGGACCAATATGCAGGTAAAGGACCTTGCCCCCTTTTGCGATTCGGCACTGTGTCACTTTAACTGACAATTGCGCGGTCGTGCGACGTGGCTCCCAAACAAAATTGGCGTCCTTTTTTCCCCACAAATAGAGCTTTCTTTTGGTGGTTTTTGATCACAAAAATAGAGCGACAATTTTGATTTTTTTTTTTACTTTTTGCAATAATAAATATCCCCCAAAAATATATCTAAATATTTTTTTTCCCTCAGTTTAGGCCGATACGTATTCTTCTACCCATTTTTGGTAACAAAAATCACAATAAGCGTTTACTGATTGGTTTACGCAAAATGTATAGCATTTACAAAATAGGGGATAGTTTTATTGCATTTTTATTAATATTTAATTTTTTTACTACTAATGGCAGCGATTAGCGATTTTTTTTCATGACTGCGACACTATGGCGGACACATCGGACAATTTTGACAAATTTTTGGGACCATTGTCATTTCCACAGCAAAAAGTGCTATAAAAATGCAGCATTGATTATTGTAAAAAAATGACAATTGCAGTTTGGGAGTTAACCACTAGGGGGCACTGAAGGGGTTAAGTGTGACCTCATATGTGTTTCTAACTATAGGGTGGCGGGCTGGACGTGTGACGTCATTGATCGCCTTTCCCTAGATCAGGGAACAGACGATCAATGACAGCACCACTGTAAATAACGGGGAAGGTGTGTTTACACTTACCTCTCCCCGTTCTTCAGCTCCTGTGAACGATCGCGGGACTCTGGCGGCAATCGGGTCCCACGGGCACGGTCACGGAGCTTCACGTGCGCGACCCACGGTCATTGAGCCACTCTGGAGAGATCTCAAACGTGCCATTGATTGATAATAAATTGCTTCAGCCAAACACTAAGGCCCCATACACACGAGCGGACAGATTTGTTCAAATCTGTCCGTCCGACAGATTTGAACAAATCTGTCTGTTTGGATTTTGGTTTGCTCGCGTGTACACACGAGCAAACCAAAATCCCCGCCAGCAGACGGCGCGCTGACGTGGCGGTGATGTTGACGCCGCCACGTCATCGCACCAGGAAGTAAAACACTTCCGCGCATGCGCCGAATCCATTCGGCGCCGGTGCGAGACGACATGTCTGCTGGTAAGTGTACTAACCAGCAGACATGTCGGGCGGACAGATTCCCACCCGATAGATTTCAAAGCATGCTTTGAAATCTGTCGGGTGGACAAATCTGTCTGCTCGGCCGTACACACGATCTAATCTGTCTGCTGAAACGGTCCAGCGGACCGTTTCCAGTGGACAGATTCGATCGTGTGTACGGGCGAGCCGACGGATTTGGCCACCCGACAGATTTCAAAGCATGCTTTGAAATCTATCGGGTGGGAACCCGTCCGCCCGACATGTCTGCTGGTTAGTACACTTACCAGCAGACATGTCGTCTCGCACCGGCGCCGAATAGATTCGGCGCATGCGCGGAAGTGTTTTACTCCCTGGTGCGGTGACGTGGCGGCGTCAACGTCACCGCCACGTCACCGACACGTCAGCGCGCCGTCTGCTGGCGGGGATTTTGGTTTGCTCGTGTGCACACGCGAGCAAACCAAAATCCAAACAGACAGATTTGTTCAAATCGGTCGGACAGACCGTTTTGAACAAATCTATTGCCTCGTGTGTACGAGGCCTAACCATGAGTAAAAGAAAAGTTTTTGTGTTATCAGTTATATTCTCTGAAAAATAGCCAAGAAATCATCAATTCTGCAAACTTATGAGCACAACTGTAATTGTGGAGGTTAACACCTTGGAGCCGGAGCCTCCTAGGCCTTTAAGGGTTTTAGGATGCCAGGAGGTGGGGAAGGGTTTATCATCATGTGACCACCGTGATTGGCTGTCACGATGGTTACATGATCGGAAAGTTCTCGATCGCAAGTAGCGATTGGGAGCTTTCCGTTAGCTGCCGGAAACTTTACTGGGGTGTCTACCGGGGCTTTTTTTTTTCGCACATGCTAAAATCTTATTTTTTTGCTAGAAAATTACTTTAAACCCTCAAACAATTATATATTTTCTGAAAGCAGAGGCCCCGTAGAATAAAATTGTGGTCGCTGACATGTTTTAGGTCGCAAGACAACTCCAAGCCAAATGTCTGTTTTTAGGAAAAGAAAATAAAATAAAAAGAATTTTAGTGCAAACAAACAGTAAAATATCCATTGTTTTGTAAAATATAAATACAGGGGGTTGTGTCGAGTAGATAGATACCAAACCTGTCAAGCTTTAAAAAAAAAAAAAAACTGCAGTACCCGAAATTGTCTATAGGTGATGCTTTTAAAGCCTTTAATGATCATCAATTGCGAGTTAATTGTGAATTATGACACTTGGGAAGATATCTCACGCATGTGACGAAATGTATGTTCACAGCGTGCCCTACATGCTTGAATTCAGGTGTGTACTATGGAGATGGGGTGCTTTTATTTTGTATTATTCTTAAAAAAACAATTATTTAAAAACAAATTCTATACTTTTTTTTTAACGTTTGCTATTCCAGGCGGGCTAACAAGCCCCCTATGTGATAGAATAGGCAGGTAGGTTCTCTTTTTGGAGCCACTAAGGCGGCGTACACACGACTGAGGTTCTCGCTAGAAACCAGCGAGAACCTCGCTGGGAGCTGCATTCCAGCGAGAACCTCGGCCGTGTGTACGCTCCTGGCTCGCCCCGCCCGTCGGGAATCCCGTTGAGCGAATAGAGAGCAGGCTCTCTATTTGCTCGACCGCCCGCCTGGATGAATGGCTGGTTGCCATTCCCGACGGGCGGGTCGCCGATTTCGACGGCCGGGCGAGAACCTCGACGGGCGGAACGATGTGTTCCGCCCGTCGAGGTTTTCGTACGTGTGTACGGGGCTTGAGGGTCTATTAGACCCCCCAATGTTTCTAATGCCCTCCACTGCAACGAATCGAGCAGAGTCGGCCAGCCAGCCGTGAGTTTGTTTTAAACCCTTGAATACCAGAATGCCTAGAAACATACCAAGGACAAGATGCTCCATTTTTTTTTTTTTTACTTTATTGAACCTGACAACCTGACAGCTCATTGAAACATGCTGTGCTAGGGAAAAATGCAATATGTCCTTCTTGCCAATAATAGGCAAAGACGGGAGAAGAATCCTTCAGGCTACATTCACACCCAATCGACATGTCACAATTTGCTCCGTTCATTATAGTAGTATTTTGGTGCAACAGCCTATTGACTTGAATGGGCTCTTTGGCACGTAACAAACTCACCAAAAAGACTTAAAGGGGATGTAAAGGTACCATTTTTTCCCCTAAATAGCTTCCTTTACCTCAGTGCAGTCCTCCTTCACTTACCTCATCCTTCCATTTTGCTTTTAAATGTCCTTATTTCTTCTGAGAAATCCTCACTTCCTGTTCTTCTGTCTGTAACTCCACACAGTAATGTGAGGCTTTCTCCCTGGTGTGGAGTGTCGTGCTCGCCCCCTCCCTTGGGCTACAGGGGAGTCAGGACGCTCTCTATGTTGCAGATAGAGAAAGGAGCTGTGTGTTAGTGGGCACCCTGACTCTCCTGTAGTCCAAGGGAGGGGGCGTGCACGACACTCCACACAAGTTATTTACCTGGAAAAGCGCCCCTTATGTACAGTAGACATCCAAAAGCCCCGACACTGTTGCTGGGAGCGGCAGGGCGCCTACATCTTGGATGTGATGTGTGTGGACCCCATCGGTTTGTTTTCCATCGGTAAAAAAAAATAGAACATGTTTTACATTTTTCCTATGGATAAAAACACGATAGAAAAAAACGATCGTCTGTGTGGAAGTCCATCGGTAAAAAATCAACGCATGCTCAGAATCAAGTTGACGCATGCTCGGAAGCATTGAACTTCATTATTCTCAGCACGTTGTAAGTGTTTTACGTCACCGCGTTTTGGCACGGTTGGATTTTTGACCGATGGTGTGTAGGCGAGACTGATGAAAGTCAGCTTCATCGGATATCCGACGAAAAAATCCATCAGATTTTATTCCATTAGATATCTGATCGTGTGTACTGGGCTTTAGGCTCTATTCACACTAATGCGTTTTTTGATGCATTTTGCAGAAATCGGGGGGAATTTTTTAACATGGGTTCCTATGGAACATGTTCACATCAATTGATTTTTGTGCCTCTGCATTTTTGGAAAGGGTCAAGGACTTTTTTTCCCAGCAAAATGTAGTGTTTTGCATGTAATACACTTCAATGGACCCACATCCATAAAGCAAATAGTGCGTTTTTACTGTGATTTTGACACTATTCGCGTTTTTTTTTTTACACTGTATATAGCTGGTTGCTAGGGAAGGGGCCGGGAAGCCGGCCGCTGTGTCCTTAACAACCAATGAGTTAGCTGTCAGCGGGCTTCCCAGCTGAATGTTAAAAAAAGAATTTCTGGCTAAAAAAAATTTGAGGGCATGCAGCCTGGTATGGTTCAGGGTTGGGGTGGGGGGGGGGGGCACGCTCATCCCCTTCCTTTCCTTACCTGGCGGGCTGCATGCTCGGGTAAGGGTCTGGTATGGATTTTGAGGGGGAACCCCACACATCATCTTTTTTTTTTTTTACATTTTAGCATGGGGGGTCCCCTCCGAATCCATACTAAACCCGAGGGCCTGATATGGACCTGGCTGGCTGACAATTTTTTTTTTTTAGCTGACAATTTTTTTTTAGCTGACAATTTTTTTCTAGCTGACAATTTTTTTACACTTAGCGGGAAGCCCACTGACAGCTGATGACTCATCAGTTGTAAAGGACGCAGTGGCTCGCTTAACGGCCCCCTCTTTAGCAACCAGCTGTATACAGTCTAAAAGAAAAACGTAAATAGAAAATCGTGGTAAAACCGCAAAAAGCACTGCAGAAACGCTCAAATGCAACATGAATAGATGTGAATGGAGCCTAAATCTTGAACATCCATAACTTTTACGACCAATTAAGACTCAATTTGTTAGAACCTCTCCACTTAACTTCGAAACACATATTTATTTTTTCTTTTTTTCACACAACTTGGCGTTTAAAAAAAAAAAAATCTTTTACTTTTTCTTTTTTTTTTTTTATATTTAATTTAATCTTTAACCACTTAAGACCCGGACCATTATGCAGGTTAAGGACCTTATCCCTTTTTGCGATTCCACACTGAGTCGCTTTAACTGACAATTGCGCGGACGTGCAACGTGGCTCCCCGTTTTTTTTTTCTTCTCTTTTTTCTTGTAAATTCCTACAAATTTGCATAAAAAAAACCTTAATAAAAATATATATATATATAAAAAAAAAAGACTCAATTTCGATTGGATTCAATCAAAACAAGTCGATCAGTCAGGGCGGAATATTATCGATCACTTTGCATTGATTGTCAAGATACATTACATGGTAGAAACAGAGATGCGATATGATTGTATCCTCAAGCGACCTTCACCCGGAAAACAAACTGTTTGCCCCGGATTCACAAAGCACTTACGCCGACGTAAATCACTTTACAAATGTGCGCCTGGCTTATGTGTGTGCCAGAGTCACAAACCAACATACGTCCAAAAACAGGCCATTCTACCCCGACGTATCTTGCTTAAGCCGGCATAGCGTGGGTGCAAATATGGTTTGGACGCATGTTGCTTCTCCCTATTGATTAGGCATTCAAATATGCAAATGAGGGAAATACGGCGATTCGCGAACGTACGTGCGCCCGGCGCATTTATGCGATGTTAACGTAAGTTGTACGTCCGGCGTAAAGTTATTCCCCATAGATGAGGTGCAACCCGGCAATAGACATGCAAAGGTCTGCACCAGAGAACACGGGCCGGCGTATTCACGGCGTACGTAGTGATCCGGCGTAGCTTAGGCAGTTATGCCGGCGTAGTTGTGAGCATGCGCATAAGGGTTCAGTTTCATGCATCCACGTCACGACTACGTCACGGCGCATGCACGTTCGTAATACGCCTGGCATAAAAGACTGCACCATGCTCAGACCATCATTTGCATGGGGTCACTCCCACTTCCACTTACGCTGGTCCGCGCCTTCGAAAATACGCTACGCTGGCGTATCTTGTTGAGCAATAGCTTGCTGAATACAGTGCATGCCTCTCCGCGCTGTGCCAGCGTAGCGTATGTGTGTGCGCTACGCC
The DNA here is from genome assembly GCA_029574335.1 of Rana kukunoris. Lineage (NCBI taxonomy): Eukaryota > Metazoa > Chordata > Amphibia > Anura > Ranidae > Rana > Rana kukunoris. Next base: position 593,786,972 of record CM056050.1, on the reverse strand, counting down.
GGCGTAAACATGCGCCCACTCTCTGTGAATCTGGGCCTTTGTATCTAGTTCCAGCTCCTTCCATTTGCCACAATACTACAAGTCCCATCATGCCTCTGCCTATGGGAGTCATGCTTGTAACTGTCAGCCTTGCAATGCCTCATGGGAATTGTAGTTCTCCAACAGCCAGTTTGAGACCCCTGCACTATACTATGTTTTTTTTTTATTTTTTTATTTATTATTATTTGCAGCATTTCCAGCATTCCTGCCTAGGGAAGAATTATGTTTCTCCGGATCCAAGCACGCCGATGTGCTAAAAGGCTCTTTCTAGCCTTCAGTACCCGGCATTAGGACATTTGGCATATTTGTACTTGTGTGAACTTGACAAGATTAAAGGACTTAGAATTGGCACATGCACAGACTAAACAAAATTACTCCTACCTTCTTAATCAGGTCACATGCATGAATGCGCACATCTCCCGCAGGGCTCTGCCAAGTTCCAAAGGATTGGCAAAGCTGATCAGCATAACTGCACAGGTGCCCGACCATCAAAGATGGCAGCACCAGTAAGGAGGGGAGCCAGCCAGCAGTAAGGGGACTGAAGTACTTTCTTAACTTTTCACCAAACTCTCTACCTTTTGTGGCAAATCAATCGAATGGGTTGTTAACTATAAATTGATTATTCCCACTAGAGTTTGATCGGAAAAGGTTTTGATCTTTTATCGCATCGTGTATGGCCACCATTACAGCTGTCACTCAAGTTACACCCTATAGCAGTGATGGCAAACCTTGGCACCCCAGATGTTTTGGAACTACATTTCCCATGATCCTCTTGCACTCTGAAGTGTAGTTGAGAATCATGGGAAATGTAGTTCCAAAACATCTGGGGTGCCAAGGTTCGCCATCACTGCCCTATAGTATTCGCCTTTGCTTCTTCCCCAGCAGCTACATAAAAAGTGAGCTCATCTTCCACTCTTGTGCGGGTGACTTGTCGATACGGTTCCCCTATCGAGACAGTTCCTGTCGTGACTGCGCAGGCGCAATCCTTGCTGACGGAAATCTCCGAACCTCGGGCGGCATCCAGGCTCATTCCTTAACCACTTAAAGAGGAGTTCCACCCTTAAAACCACTTTGTTTCATCCCATCTAGCATACTGGCGTCAGCGCCAGTATGCTGTTTTTTTTTTAAATTTAATCCATGTACTTACTTTATAATAGATCATTTCATTTTGTGCGCACCGCGGTATGTCGCCGCTATAAGGCGTCACGCCTTCCGGAAACAGCCGATTAGCGTTCGGCTCTTCTCGGCGCCTGCGCACAGACCCAGGAGCTGACTGCGCAGGCCCTGTAAATAGCCCGTCCTAGTTCGGCTTTTTTCGGAGGGCGTGACGCGGCTATATACGGCGCCTGCGCAGTCAGCTTCTGGGTCTGTGCGCAGGCGCCGAGAAGAGCCGAACGCTAATCGGCTGTTTCCGGAAGGCGTGACGCCTTATGGCGGCGACATACCGCGGTGCGCCCAAAATGAAATGATCTATTATAAAGTAAGTACATGGATTAAATAAAAAAAAACAGCATACTGGCGCTGACGCCAGTATGCTAGATGGGATGAAACAAAGTGATTTTAAGGGTGGAACTCCGCTTTAAGACCCAGACCTTTAGGCAGCTAAAGGACCCGGCCAGTTTTTGCAATTCGGCACTGCGTCGCTTTAACTGACAATTGCGCGGTCGTGCGACGTGGCTCCCAAACAAAATTGCCGTCCTTTTTTTCCTACAAATAGCGCTTTCTTTTGGTGGTATTTGATCACCTCTGCGTTTTTTATTTTTTGCGCTATAAACAAAAATAGAGCGACAATTTTGAAAAAAATACCATGGGCCAGATCCACAAAGCTGCTGCGCTTTGTGAGCCTAACCCATTTACTCTATGCCGCTGTAAGTAACAGTGGCGTATTACTTATCCTCAAAGAAATAGAGCTGTTACTTATGGCAGCGTAGAGTAAATGGGCCGGCGTTCGCGGGTGTAATTCAAATGGGTTGTTGGTGGGCGTGTTTTATTAAAATTATCAATGACCCGAAGCAAACAACGCTTTTTTTACACTGCGCATGCGCCGGCCGTGGACGTATCTTAGTGCGCATGCGTGAAATCACGTCGCAAATAGTCAATGAAAACGACGTTAACATAACCTAGGCCCAGGTACATTCTGGATCGGCATATGCAAACAACGTAAACGACGTCCAATACGACGTTGTCCCAACGTCCATACTTAACATTGGCTGCGCCTCACTATAGCAGGGGTCGCTTTACGCCGGAGATACGCTTATGCAAACGACGTAAAGGGAATGCGCCGGCCGCTCGTACGTTCGTGGATTTGCGTATCTCGCTCATTTGCATATTTTGCATACGGAAGCGCCCCTAGCGTCCAGCGTAAATATGCACCTAAGAGACGACGGTGTAAAAACGTTACACCAGTCGTATCTTAACGTTATTCCGGCGTATCTTGTTTTGTGGATACAAAACAAAGATACGCCGGCGGGAAATTGGAATTATGTCGGCGTATCAGTAGATACGCCGGCTTAATTCTTTGTGGATCTAAAAAAATCATAATAATTGCTTATCGGTTGGTTTGCGCAAAATTTATAGCGTTTACAAAATAGGGGATAGTTTTATTGCATTTTTATAAAAAAATAAAAATAATTTTTTACTACTAATGGCGGCGATCAGAGTTTTTTTTTTTTCGTGACTGCGACATTATGGCGGACACTTCGGACAATTTTGACACATTTTTGGGACCATTTTCACAGCAAAAAATGCATTAAAAATGCATTGTTAATGTGAAAATGACAATTGCAGTTTGGGAGTTAACCACAAGGGGGTGCTTAAGGGGTTATGTGTGACCTCATCTGTGTTTCTAACTGTAGGGGGGTGTGGCTGTAGGTGTGACATCATCGATGACGGCGCCACAGTGAAGAACGGAGAAGACGTGTTTACACGTGGCTCTCCCTGTTCTTCAGCAGCTGGGCACTTAAAGAGGACGTACCTGTACGTGCTTGTGCCCAGCCGTGCCATTCTGCCGATGTATATGTGCAGGAGGCGGTCCTTAAGTGGTTAACATCCCATGGATTGGAGGATGTTAAAAAAAAGAGCCAGGAGGCCAAACGAGCGCAGCGAGCCGTCCGAGCGAAGGATTGCGTCTGAGCAGTCAAAACAGGAACCATCTCGGTAGCCGGAACCATATCGTCAGATCACCGGCCAAGGAGATTGGTATGTGGAAGGATATTACCGCGCTGGGGCATCCATCGTGGTATCACATGGGTGAGAACATCAGATACGAGAATAGTGATCCCGCCACCATAAAGTAAGGGTCGGTACTCGTACCGTAATTGGTGGACTCAATGGTGAGTCGGATATCGTAAAACGGCAAAAGTGTCAGGACCTTCTCTTCCTCAGACGCTGGTCACGGTGGATGACTCTCAATATTGAAACACGCACCCTGCGTGAGGGAATCACACTTCCAGCAATAGTCCCCTCCACGGGAAAAGGTCGATGGTAAATGGATACCTCATTCATTAAAATCTAACATATGTTTGGAAAATTTGTTTTTTGCTTCCATCACTTCCTGTAGGTCATGTGACATCCAGGAAGCACTGCCTTGGTGCATCACAGAAGAGGGCGTAATAGGGAGTGTCGAGGAGGTTGGCTTCAATATTTCCAACTTCACCATTTTTATGATGGATTGGGCAGAGAGCAGCTCCGTGGGCATCTGACTATGTTTGAGGAGCTGTGTCTTTCTGATCATAAATGCCCACATGCTCTTTCTCAAATATATGGAATCCTGCTCTAGGCTTATACTGAAATGAGGTTCTCCCACTGTGTCAGTCTTAACTGTTCCGCGCTGTCCTTGCTGTCGGCGCCGTCCACCGTAACAAAGCCCCGCCTCCTCCTCGTCCGTGATAGACGGAACACTGATAACAATGCTGGGAAACGGAATCTGTGTTGCGTCTATCACGGATGAGGAGGAGGCGGACCTTTGTTACAGTGGACGGCGCAGACTTTGTTATTATGTCTGTCTTAAGTGATTAATCCTGCATACAGCCCTGCTGAGAGAGGGGGCAATGTAAAAAGTGTCGCCTGCAAATCCCTTCCCTCCTTATTAAGACTGACACAGTGGATCAAAGGTACATGGGCAAAGTGAGGCTGCAGATGAGCACAGCGAGGCTGAAAATGGGCACAGTAAGGCTGCAGCTAGGCACAGTGAGGCTGCAGGTGGGCACAGTGAGGCTCCAAATTGGCAGTGAGGCTGCAGATGGGCACAGTGAGGCTGCAGGTGGGCACAATAGGGATGCAAATGGGCAGTGAGGCTGCAGGTGGGCACAGTGAGGCTACAGATGGGCATGGTGAGGCTGCAAATAGGCACAATGAGGCTGCAGGTGGGCACAGCGAGGCTGAAAATGGGCAGTGAGGCTGCAGATGGGCACACTGAGGCTGCAGATGGGCAAAGTGAGGCTGCAGATAGGCACAGTGAGGCTGCAGGTGGGCACAGTGAGGCTCTAAACGGGCAGTGAGGCTGCAGATGGGCACAGTGAGGCTACAGATAGAAACAGTGAAGCTGCAAATGGGCACAGTGAGGCTGCAGATGAGCATTGTTGACCCTCTTTTCCAGTCACAGTAGCTGCTGCATTTCCCACGGTAGGCTTATACTCGAGTCAATACGTTTTCCCATTTGTTGTGGTAAAATTAGGTGCCTCGGCTTATACTCGGGATGGCTTATACTCGAGTATATACCGTATGTAGTCTTTAGCAGAGTATTATTGGATTGTTATTGTTAGGCCGCGTACACACGATCAGTCCAAACCGATGAAAACGGACTGAAGTCCAGTTTCATCGGTCCAAACCGAACGTGTGTACGGCCCATCAGTCTTTTGTCCTTCAGTCCAAAGTTTTAAAACTTGCTTTAAAATCGGAGCTGATGAATGCCTGACCATTGGTCAAAACCGATGGTTAGTACGCAAAAGCATCGGTTCAAAAACCCGCGCATGCTCAGAATCAAGTCGACGCATGCTTGAAAGCATTGAACTTCATTTTTTTAGCACGTCATCGTGTTTTACGTCACCGCGTTCTGACACGATCGGTTTTTGAACTGATAGTGTGTACGCACATCAGACCATCAGTCTGTGAACGGATGAAAATGAACTTCAATCCGTTTTCATCAGTTTGGAATGATCGTGTGTACGCGGTACGCGGTGTGTACACATTTTAAACAATAAAAACATATTAAAAGGTACATTTAGGGAGAGGTTGAGCAGCTGGGCCAGCACAGACAATGACACAACCCAGAAGATAAGAGGGCTATGCAAAGACGGTGCTGTGTTAGGGAATTGACAATTCCCGAATTAGTCAAATTTAGTCAAATTGCCCAGCAGATCCAAAGGCTCATTAGAAGTGAATAATAGAAAAAAGAATTTAGGGGAAAAGCTGTTCACGTAAGCATTGCAAATACATGATTTTTCTATGCTGCGTCCTGCAATTGATTTTAAGTTGGTGACAGGTTCTCTTTAAGTGAATCCTATACATAGACAAAATGTGCTCATTCTGTCCCATGAAACCCATTTATAAATAGCCTATGGGGGTAATTGCCGTCTATCCCTTTTATTCATACCCCTGTAATTACTCAATACTGCGAGAATGTAACATTTGTTCTGGAGATGCATTGTAGCTGATGCAGCGGATTTTCTCAGCCTCTTTTCTACAGTGTAACAAGATCCTCCAGAGATAAGAGGAGCCGCTGAAGGTTCAGCTAATTGTTAGACTGGATGTTCGGAGCACCCTAGGGGTCACCAGCACCGGATATACTGCTGTGAGGGCTATTAATTGAATAAGTGTCTTTATCAGTTGTTCCCACACATTAAATGATACCACTAATATGCTGCAAAATATTAGACTGATTTATCTGTACATACGAATAATGAGATGAACGAGGGTAGCAGTGTGTGTTTGATCAGAGTTAATCCTATAACAGCTCTGTAAATCAGAAGTATGGGGATTAAAAGGTTTAATTGCCTGGTAACACTGCAGGGAAGACCTGACTTAGAGGCCACATCTGATAACCTCATGTGATCTCACAAACTAAAGGGGGTTTCCATTGGCCCGCTAAAGTTAACCAAGAAACCATATTTACTTCCTCGGCAAAATCTTAAAATAAAGTTCTGCCTTGCCAATAAAGGAAAAAGAAAAAGGTCCCGATACCAGGATTGTACATTGTTTTCAGCATTTTAGGTAGGGTCATCAGTAGTCATGTGGCACATCATATCCCAAGTCTCCTTCTAGACAGCAAAGTGGGAGGGTCCTTCCTTGGGTGCCCTGTAAAATATACACTTCCAATCGGGTCCATTGGAGGGCCCAGGAGACTCCGGTGTTGACTTGAAGATGCTGCAGCAAGAGGTGGCAACAAGACCGGTTGATGGCAGGTATGGAGAGCAGTGGTGGATCACTGGTCTTCATAAAGGGTCTTGTGATGGGTCTCCAGATTTGGGTAAGGTCCCCTTACTAGGGATGTACAGTGTTTTAATGAATTTTTAGCTATGGGACTTGGTAGTCGCATGGCACACCAGATCCTGAGTCTTCTTCTGGACTGCAAAAATGAAAGGGTCCTTCTTTAGGTGTCCAAAAAGATATCCACTTTCAATTGGATCCATTGACTTTGTTCTTAGAGGTCCCAAAAGACTCCAGTGTTGGCTTTATGATGTTGCACAAAAAGGTGGCAACACGACTGATTGATGGTAGGAGTGCAGTAATGTGACAGAACCCACTGTCACTGTGTGTTTTGGAAGGGACTGTGGGCTGGCCTCTTACCCACAGATTATGGCCCGGAAGAGACTGGAGACCTGGGGACAAGCTGGCATTGAGATAATGTAATGTAATGCTACATCCCTTCTCCCCCACCCCCCCCCTTGTTGCTGTGTCTAATTGTGTTGGTAAATGGCACATAGACAATGGTCTGAACTGGAGACGTCTCTACGCAGGGGATGTGTATTGAGAGGCTGCCTGCTTACCATAATCCCTTTATGTTTATCTGCAGTCTGTTTCAATGTACAAGTGTTCAGTTACCATTGGTTGTTCCTTGTCCCCTACCCCTTCCTCTCTATGACAAGGCTAAGGGAAGTGTACCTTACTGTGTGTAAAAGTGTATAACTTGTATTTAAAAAACAGTTTATGCTCTGCATGTTTAACCCTCATCACCTGTGTGGCTTGTCTCGTGATTGAGGGGTTAAGGGCTGGTTATGGCAAATCTACAGGCTGCACTTGCGTTTGGAGGACAGGAGACACAGGTCTGGCGGATGTGCCCACCTGGGGAAAACGAGATCCGTCACAGGTGGGTCGCTGGTTTTTATAAAGGATCATGTGATGGCAGATTAAGGTAAGGCCCCTTACTAGAAATGTACAATGTTTTAATACATTTTAGCTAGTCGTATGGCACACCAGATCCTGGGTCTTCTTTCTTCTGGAATGCAAAGTGGGAGGGTCCTGCTTTGGGTGCCCAGCAATATGGACACTTTGTCAGAAACCATGAATCAGACTGAGACAGAAGTATAGTTAAATCACACTTGTTTACTAATAATAATAATATACAGATAAACAGAGTAAGCATAGTCAAAACATAGCCAGAGTTCAGGAACCGGATCAGATAGTCAGCCAAGCCAAATGTCAGAGGGCCAGAGATATACGTAGTAGAACAGCAAGCAGGATCTGGAGCCAGAAGGAACGTCAGCCAAGCAAGTCTTCAACAGGAATGCAGGAGATAGTCTCTGTGATGTTAACAAAGGCGAAGGCAGAGATCAACTGAGCTGGACGGCAGTACTGACGAGCAGGATCATCAACAGGTGAGTCACTGTGGAAAGATAGGAGCTGGCAATTAGCCGACAGCTGAGCCCAGCCCTGACACACTTCAAATTTGGTGTGGTCCATAAAGGACCCAGAAGACTCCAGTGTTGGCTTGATAATGTTTCAGCAAGAGGCAGCAACAAGACCCCTCACTAGCAGGCATGGAGAGCAATGATTGATCACTTTTCTTCACAAAGGGCCATGTGGTGGCAGATTCAGGCATGTTGCTTAGTGGCTGACAATTCTGCCTTGCAGCACTGGGCCCTTAAATTCTTAACCAAGACACAATTTGCTTGAAATATGTTTTTATTCATTGTGCTTGCATTTTACTCTGCTTGGAGAAAATGCTTGCTTGGGTTTCCTCTGTGTACGTTATGGTACTTTACTGGGTTTTTACCAAACTCCAAAGACATGGCAGGTAGGTAAACTGGCCCTAGTATATGTATGCCCTAGATGGTTGCCTCACCTTCTATTTGCCCCAACACCAATTGGATAAGTGCTTTGGGTCCCCAGGAAAACTGTGAAAAGTGCCAAAGACCAAATGAAAACACCCTTTCCCATGTCCGTGTGATAGCACATGGGGGCCTAGTGATTGGCACCCTAAGCTGAAGAGTGGAAAGGCTTTTGCTCTCCAATATCCTAAGGTAGCGAGTATCTCTCTTCACCCCTTTGCCCTGCATGGCCAAAGCATAAGTTTACGTTAGGTGGATGCTGATGCAATACATCCTGTGTGTTTATCATCAAATCTAATTGCTCATGATACAACTCAACAACAGGTCTGAAGCCTCGTACACATGCTCGAGCGTGAGTACGAGGCTTTCAGGTTTCTTGTCTGGAAATCTGTCCAGAATCTCGACGAGAAAAATAGAGATCTTGCTCTCTATTTTCTTGTCGAGATTCTTGTTGGCCTGTTTTAAAACGAGAAACCCGAGCATCTGTATATTTACCGCGCATGCTCGAAATGACTATGACGTAGGGTGAAGCAAGATGGCGGAGACAGCATCGAATGTGATGAGCGCATGCTCGTCGTACGCAATGAAGTCACCGCGTTCTTGCCTTTCAAAAGAACCGCGGTTCTTTTGAAATGAGTGTGTGTACACTCGGACGGAAAGAGATTCTTGCCAAGAATCTCGTAAGGAAAAACAACGTTTTTTTCCTGGCGAGATTCTTGCCCGTGTGCACGAGGCCTCATACTTTTACAAACAGGCCACAGTCTCCAATCTCTCTGACTCAAATGTTTGCAAACCAAACATTTTCCTCCAAGCAATACCTCCAAACACAATAGACAGACGCAGCACCACAGAACCCTGTCCCTTACCAACAAAATAATTTTCCAAGATTTGTCCAGTCCACCTAACGCAGAACCGATATGGATAAAACCCACAACAGTCTTTCCATTTCTAATGTCTTGCGGAAAGTTTGTCTTACATCTTCAAACCTTATAAAGCTTTCTTTTTATAAATGGCCAACCTGTAGTTAAGGAATTAATCCTTCTTTATGGGCCTCCTCTCAACATAACAGTAGAGATAATGGATGCGCCAACAGTTACAAAGCGTTCTGATTCTCGAAAACGTTGAGTGGCAAAGATTGGCCGAGCTTCAGGGCTGCATAACACCAGCATCCCCAGAGGCCGCTCTTCTTATTCTGCTCCCTCTTAAAAAAATCCGTCATCATCCCAGCAATTTCTCAAAGCTTGTCCAAGCTTGAGGTAAAGCCAGGAAAGGAAAGTGGAATAGCAATAAGGAGCAGTAAAGTGCTGGTTGGCAGCCAGTGGTGTGCACCCAAGGGAAGTTCAGGAGGAACTTCTACCTACACAACGATCAAAAAAAGTATTGCTTAAAGGGGATGTAAAGCTTTGTGTTTTTTCACTTAATGCATCTTATGCATTAAAGTGAAAAAACACCTTGCACTCTCCGTCCCCCCCGAGCCCCCATTTTACCTGAGCCCCGAATCTCTGTGGACGCGATCCCACATCGTTCTCTCCATGGCTGATCGGTTCCTCATTGGATAGATTGATAGAAGCCCAGCCATTGGCTCCCGCTACTGTCAATCAAATCTGCACATGTGCGACTCGCGCTGCATGTTCCCACTGGTCCCTGCTGTCTTTTGGGACCTGTGTGTCTCCCAGAAAACAGCAGGGTAGGGACGGAGGAGGCGCTGGACGTGGCGAAGGTCGGGAAGTGGTGTAGATACCCGTGGGTGGCTCGGGTACCTATGCCCGGAAGTGGGAGCAAAATACCCATATCAAATGTGACACCAGAGGGGGGAAGTATTCCCGAAAAGCGGAAGTTCCATTTTTGGGTTTTTGGCTTTAAGAGTTTCAATTTGTATGCAATCAGGCTGGCCCTTGCACTACACGGTTTTGGTAAATCTAAAGGAAATCAGCCAATCAGGCAACAAAATGTGTATTGCGTGTATGGGGTCTTAGTCTATTGTCACCAGAAGAGGTTTCTCCTAATTAGAAGATTTCCATTGATCTCTTGTTCCCATGACAGCTCAAAAATATTAGATTTCCAATTATAGCCTCTCCCCAATAGAGATACAAACAGCAATAAAAGCCTGACAGGGATTCTACACTAAAACAAAGTTGGACTTTATATACAATAAAATCAAGCCTTTCCTCATATATTCAAGTAATAAAGATTTTGTTTTGTCCTTGAGTTTCTGACTAAAGAAGAATAAAGAATAAATAAAATAATTTGTTTTCTGCATTCCGAAATCCCTTTATATCAATTTAAAGGATTAGACCCATGCTGATAAAACGATTAACTCTATTGTGGTATTTGTAAAAAAGCCTCTTGGTGGGTAATATTTTTTTACAAATCCCCTTTTGATATCAACATTTTTTCATTTTCTTTTCGATGTTTTACTTTGTGGGAAAATTTGTATGCATTTTTTAATTCTTTTAAGCCGTTTAACTAAGCGTTACGGATTGCAATGTATAATTGTATATCTGTTCCAAAGTGTTCCAAAAAATGTTCTTTTGTGAAAATAAAAATAAAAATTGGTTTTGAATGTAAGAAAAGGACCCCAATTCAGATGAAAAAAGTAAGTAACAGATCAGTCCGCAATTTTCCTCTTTCTTACTGACGTTTCAGTTATGTTCACATTTTTATGGGAACTTTTTTATGCACTTTATGAAATTCTAGAAAATAATATAATATATATTTTTTTTGTGTTCCTAGGCAAGAAAGTGCATCGACCTATCAACCATCAAGCACTCCAAGCGGTAAATAAAAAGACAAAGATGGCGGAAAAAAGGAATTAGATAGAAGCCCTCTAGCAAACATGCCATACCCCCAAGCATGCCTACCTAACACGAGTGGTGGCAACTTAGCTTTCAACCATGGTAACACTCACAAATTGGGCTTTTATCATGGGAGGAACAGAAAAACCGTAAGAGCAAAGAATGGGGGGAAAAAAAGTATAGCAGGACCTCTTTTTTTAAACATTGGAACTGATTTATATTTATGCATTGCAATATGTAATTCTTAGTTAAATGCCTTGAAAGACTTCCAAAGTGCATAAAAAAGTTCTTGCGAACATAAATGAACCATCAATATAAAAAAGGAAAATTGCTGGTGATTGATCCGTTACTTATTTTCTTATCATAAATAGGGTCCTATTTTTACATCCCAAACAAAATTTTTTTATGTTACACAACAGAACATGCGTTTAAAGAGAATTACCAAATTAAATATGGTCCATACAGTCATGTTTAAAACCTATTTAATTCTTCAGTGAAACAGTATTGACAAGTGAAGAAAATAACTTATTTTGTGCTCCCAGGCGACAAAGTGCATCGTCCTACCAACCATCAACCACTCTAGGTGACAAAAAAAAGGCAAAGATGGCATAAAAAGACAAAGATGGCATAAAAAGGGAATTAGGAGCCCTCTAGCAAACATGCCATACACCCCAAGCATGCCTACCTAACACGAGTGGTGGCAACTTAGCTGTCAACTATGGTAACACTCATAAATTGGGCTTTTATCAGGGGAGGAACAGAAAAACTGTAAAAGCAAAGAATGGGGAAAAAAAGTGATCTTCTTCACTTGTCAATACTGTTTCACTGAAGAATTAAATAGGTTTTAGACATGAATGTATGGCCCATATTTAATTTTTGAATGCTCTTTAAATACATGTTTTGTGGTGTAACATGAAGAAAAATAGGTTGGGATGTAAAAATAGGACCCTATTTATGATAAAAAAAATAACAGATCAGTCCCCTGCAATTTTCCTTTTTTTTTTATTGATGGTTCAGTTATGTTCACATTTTTATAAGAACTTTTTTATGCACTTTGAGATTCTTTCAAGGCATTTAACTGAGAATTACGTATTGCAATGCACAAATGTTAATCAGTTCCAATGTTTAAAAAAGAGGTCCTGCTATACTTTTTTTTGTGCGCCCAGGTGACTAACCATCAAGCACTCTAGGCGGCAAATAAAAAGACAAAGATGGCATAAAAAGACAAAGATGGCGGAAAAAGGGAATTAGATAGGTGCCCTCTAGAAAACATGCCATATCCCCCAAGCATGCCTACCTAACAGGAGTGGTGGCAACTTAGCTGTCAACCATAGTAACACTCACAAATTGGGCTTTTATCATGGGAGGAACACAAAAACTGTAAAAGCAAAGAATGGAGAAAAAAAAGTGATTTTCTTCCCTCGTCAATACTGTTTTACTAAAGAAACAAATAGTTTTAGACATGAATTTATGGTCCGTATTTCATTTTTTAATGCTCTTTAAATGCATGTTCTGTTGTGTAACATTTTGGGATTTGGGATTGGGTTTGGAATAAAACATTTTTTCAAGGCATTTAACTGAGAATTACATATTGCAATGCATAAATGTAAATCAGTTCCAATGTTTAAAAAAGAAGTCTCGCTATACTAGTACATCCTACCAACCAAGCACTCTAGGCGGTTAGGCGGCAAATAAAAAGACAAAGGAGATGGAAACAGGGAATTGGATAGGGGCCCTCTAACGAACATGCCTTACCCCCCCCCCCCCCAAGCATGCCTACTTAGCAGGAGTGGTGGCAACTGAGCTGTCAACCATAGTAATACAGTACTCACAAATTGGGCTTTTATCAGGGGAGGAGCAGAAAAACTGTAAATGTAAAAAATGAAAAAAAAAAAGCCATTTTCTTCACATGCCAATACTATTTCTTTTATCTTTTTTGCCAAACTATTTTTACTGAAGAAACTAATATAGGTTTTAGGCATAAATGTATGGACGTATTTCTTTTTTTAATGGTCCTTAAATGCCCCCATAAACTCACCTTACCTGAGGTCCCTCACAGCTCCCTGCTCCTAATACATGAAACTTCCAGGTATGGGGGAACATGTGACCTCCTCTCCTGTATCAGTGCTGAGGCTTAGTAGCCAATTGCTAGGCAAGAGCACCATTAAATGACTGGGGGAGTGATGTTACCACTCCCCTGAGTAGTTGATACAACTTAGCAATAAGGAGCTGCAAAGGAAAGAAGGTAAGAAAAGCATATGTGTGTGCGTGTGTATTGCAGAAGCCTTGCATAAGTCAGATGACAGTGTCTATACACTATCCTTCCACTGACAATAACGATGGGGCAGAATATCTGTTACTGACATCAACTAAGGGGCACTTTTTCTCCCATTGGCACCAATGATGTGTTGCCTTATGGGTTTATGTGAAATCTCCATTAACAGCTGTAAATAATATTGCAATTAGAAATATATTTTAGTTAGAAGGAGATATATTTAAAGTATTGAGTGCTGTGTTAGTATTACGGTAATTAGCTAAACTTCAAAGGTTGGCCTTTTGTTTTCCTTGATCACATCTCACATGGGCAGTAAACAAGGGCCTTCTTTGACTCATCCAATCAGGCTGTGCCCAATATGCATTTACTATGTACAGTGATCAGTTAGGGAATTATATTAGCCACAGTACAGAAAGGAGGAGGCACTATTCTTCCACTGACACCAATGGTGGGGCACAATTCCTTCCAGTTACACCAATAATGGAACACAGTGCCGATCCTGACCTCCCTGGGGCCCTAAGCAAAATGACATGTCACATTAAATTTGAGAAGCGAGGGGCTGCCGAAAATGACACGTCACATTAAAGTTGAGAAACGGGGGAGGGGGTGTTCTTGACATATTACATTAAATTGAGAAGCGGGGGTGCTGACTTCTTACCTCTTCTCCCATGCAGCCAGTGAGTTGAGAAGCGGGGTGAGGGGGCGAAAACGACTTCTCATCAGATGGGGCCTCTAGTAATTTGGGGGCCCTCTGCAGCTTTGTGGGGCCCTAAGTGGCTTTCATAGTGAGCCTATAGGGAGGATCGGCCCTGATGGGACACTATTTCATCCACTAACACCAACAATGAGGCACTGTTCCTCCCCCTAATGCCAAAGATGCACTGTTTATTCCCACTGATGCCAGGACAATGTCAACTCCCAATGGCCACAGTCTGCCCTTCCCCAAAGTCTGAAGGACAGTAAACTGGCCCTTTGTTTAGAAAGTCTGGAAACTCCTGCTTAAAAGCATGGTGTGTATGCTTGTATTGCTATGACATTCTAGATATACAGTGATTTTTCTTTGCTTATTTATGCTTTTAAACTCTTGAAGTAGTCACTGATACTGATAATTTTCCCTGTTCTGTAATAGTCTTCTATCTCCTGTCTTTGGGTTACCACAGTTACCTTATCACTGCTTCAGGTGACATTGGGTGACATTAGGTAAATAGGGTAAGGCCCTTAAATACATCTGTAAAGAGATTAAGCTAAAGAATTGCTAATGTCAGGGCCTAGCAGGCGACTAGGGGGACCTAATGCCTCATACACACGGCCGGACTTTCCGAGAAAACAAAGTCAGATGGGCTTTTTTTCTCAGAAAGTCCGGCCATGTTTAGCCTCCGCCTGCCTTTTTTTGTCGGAAGTCCGAAGGACCTTACATAGAGAATCGGTTCTCTTTCTTTCCGTCCAAATTCCGACAGACTCGCGGCAGACTTTTACATGGTCAAAAGTCCAACCATGTGTACAAGGCATAAGAATACCTTCAGACATCTCCATGAGCACACCGGGAGCCTCAAGCCCCGCGGCTGGTGCATAGATTCAGGAGAGACAAGCCTGTGACCAACCAGGCTGTCCAATCCAGCTATATATACAAGAGTTGATGTCCAAAGATTGATGTCACAGTATACACAGTATACAAAGTGCATTCAGGGATTCCCTGCTGGATCTGCTGCGTACTGCGCATACATGTGCCATGGCCCTATTTGCTTGTATGACTGGTCTGTACTCATGGCAGCCCTAGCCATCCAACAGAATATGGAAAATCTTTTAACAGACCCTCATACCTCAATCCCTAATCTCCTGTCAGAACTTCATTCTCTGGTCTATCCATTAGCACACGTGTTCTATCCAAGGGGGAAATTTCTCGCGCTAAAGGTGAATTAATTAATACAAAATCAATTACTGAGAATTAATCAACTAATTAATTAATTAAGTAATTAAAGTGACAACAAGATTGAATAAATAAATAAGTGAACAAAGGTATCCAGCAGCAACATTAAACATGTGATATACATGAAAAACGAAAATAGAAAGAAAAATAGTTGCGCTCAGAAAGCACAATATGACATTGTGAAAAAGTTAATAAATAAATAAATAAATAAATAAACCACATCTAATTTGTAAATAAAGTCCATAAATGGTGATGTGATCAAGTGTAATAAGAATAGCTTACACTACAACCCAATCTTAATTAGTCCATTTGAGCTGGTATCACAGAGGTGTAATTAGATGGTATGTTTAAATGATTGTCCAATATTAAACAAAGAGCAATGGTGGTCGTAGATTAAAATATCCTGGATGAAATTCACTATCGATCTCATAGAATTCTGCAGACACATCAAAAGGTAAGTAAAGATGTACTCTTACCGGATCCTAGTGTATTCAGGCATATCAATCCACTGGCATCTGAAGGGGGACATCACCTCAACCGCTTGCAGTACTTCCACATAGGACTAATGAGTTTCACTGGAACAAATACTTCCCACTAGAATAGGGGTCTCTTCCCTCATATGTTAAAAGCGGTGGGTCAGCATTCTCCACCTTAGCTTGTTACTGAAGTAATCTGCTTTTGTCCGATATTTCACGAATGCCCTTCACATCTGGGTTGATGAGTTACATACGGACGTCTGTCACCACCCATCAACCCAGATGTGAAGGGCATTCGTGAAATATCGGACAAAAGCAGATTACTTCAGTAACAAGCTAAGGTGGAGAATGCTGACCCACCGCTTTTAACATGTGAGGGAAGAGACCCCTATTCTAGTGGGAAGTATTTGTTCCAGTGAAACTCATTAGTCCTATGTGGAAGTACTGCAAGCGGTTGAGGTGATCTCCCCCTTCAGATGCCAGTGGATTGATATGCCTGAATACACTAGGATCCGGTAAAAGTACATCTTTACTTACCTTTTGATGTGTCTGCAGAATTCTATGAGATCGATAGTGAATTTCATCCAGGATATTTTAATCTACGACCACCATTGCTCTTTGTTTAATATTGGACAATCATTTAAACATACCATCTAATTACACCTCTGTGATACCAGCTCAAATGGACTAATTAAGATTGGGTTGTAGTGTAAGCTATTCTTATTACACTTGATCACATCACCATTTATGGACTTTATTTACAAATTAGATGTGGTTTATTTATTTATTTATTAACTTTTTCACAATGTCATATTGTGCTTTCTGAGCGCAACTATTTTTCTTTCTATCCATTAGCACAAACAAATGTTCTATTCTTTCCATTAACTGCCCCCTGGATCTAATTTCCCTACGGAAGAAGAACTTTAATGTTATATGGTCCCCCCACTCCTTTGAATACCGTGGAGTCTATATCACAGTCTTGCATAACCTATTATACAAAACTAATTATCTCCCCCTATTCTCTCACATTAGTTCATTGATAAAGGTATGGTCGTCTTACCATATTTCTTATCTAGGTGAGATATGTGCTTTTAAGATGACCATCCTCCCTCAGGCCCCGTACACACGGCAGAGAACCTCGACGGGCGGAACACATCGTTCCGCCCGTCGAGGTTCTCTGCCGGCCGTCAGAATCGGCGACCCGCCCGTCGGGAAAGGCAACCAGCCATTCATCCCAACGGGCCGTCGAGCAAATAGAGAACCTGTTCTCTATTTGCTCGACGAGTTTCCCGACGGGCGGAGCTCGCTGAGAGCGTACACACGGCCGAGGTTCTCGGCAGAATGCGGCTCCCAGCGAGGTTCTCGCTGGTTTCTGCCGAGAACCTCGGCCGTGTGTACGGGGCTTCAGTTACTATACTACTTTAGAGCTTTACCCATCAATGTCCCCAAAACTCACTTAGAAGCTCTCCAACGTGAAAATAACAGATTCATCTGGAATGATAGAAAACCCAGATGTAGCTACTCTCTCATGCACAGATCCCAACATAGTGGAGGACTAGGTCTGCCAAACCTCTGGTTTTACTTTCTTGCTGCCAGACTAGTACACTTAGCTCAATGGTTTTCCTCACACACCGAAATCCCATGGCTTAGATTCGAATCCACCTCTATACTGCCTTTGAATCTTAAGGGCATTATGTGGTCCAACCTAAAGCCGTATCACACTCTTTCCAAACGGAACCTAATAATTGCTCAATTATTGCAACTATGGAAAAAAATCAAAGACATTTATAATCTCTCCTCTCAGACCCCTCCACTGGCTTCATACCTTGGTGACCCCTGATTCCCTCCTGCTTTCCTTGATAGGACCCTATTTAATAACTGGATTGCTAGAGATCTCACCACCTTAAAATCACTTACTTTCAACTCAAAATTTCTCCCCTTCTCATCTTTACAAGCCAAATTCAACCTTCCCCCACTCCGATCTCCCCAATACTCCCTAATTCAAGCCTTTTATGCAACAAATTACTCCACTTGCACCACTCCTCCGAGTACATTATTTGAACACATATGCATATCCTGCTCTAGAGACAAAGGCCTGATTTCTCGATTATATGATAACCTGAATACCCTACACCAAGTCTGGTCTGATGTTGCGTTGGGAAGTTGAACTTAAAGGATCACTAAAGGAATTTTTTTTTTGCTAAATAGCTTCCTTTACCTTAATGCAGTGCTGTTTTCATGTTCTCATTGTTCATTTTTGCTTTGAAGTAGCTATAATACTTTGTAATACTATGATCTCCACACTTCCTGGTTGCCTGGCTCCTTATGAAAAAACTCATGGCAGATGTTCACTGTGATCTAAGCTGTGTGTCTAAAACTCCTCAGAACCAATCAGATTCATTTTAAAAACAAAACACTGCCCTGGATTTGTTTGTTTTTGTTCTGTGTGTCTTTTCTACTTCACAGAAACATGAAATCATTTTAAAAACGAAAGTGAAACTAGAGGCACATTATATGATTGATTTTTATCTATTTTTAATCATTTTTAAAAGGAATCCGTTAACTTTTATGTCTCTATACCCTGTAAACAGTCATTTCAGCAAAAAAAATAAAAAAATTCCTTTAGTGACTCTTTAACTGCTCCTTCCCTGTAGACCAATGGTCTGATATGATAGAGAACCTACGTAAAAGCAACCGTGCTGCAGCGTTTAGGGAATCCCCACTAAAAATGTTTACTAGATGGTATATGACCCCAGCCAAAATCCACTCCTTTTACCCCACAGCTTCTCCAAACTGTTATAGAGGTTGCCCCGAGGTCGGCAACTATCTCCACATCTTTTCGGAATGTAAATATTTAGATGCGATATGGAATGCACTTGTCAGCAGACTTGAAATTTCCCTCAACAAGAAAAACTCCCTTACCCCACAAATTTGCCTATTGTATGCCACGGTTCCAGATGTTCCCCCTCCCTGTAACAGATTGATCCACTTTCTTATCAGCTCTGTACAATTGATGATTGCGTGTAACTGGAGATCACAAAACTTACCGTGGCCTCAGGTTGTATCCAGAATGGAATCAATCAGACTTTCAGAAAGAATCTACCACACCTTATTTCACAACATGCTTATCTTCAGTAAGAAGTGGATTGTCTGGTCATTGGCAGACAGGCAAGTTTTATAACCCTCCTCTCACTATATTAACTCTCTCTGACAATTCTTTTTCAACTATATGTCTATTTGATACGGTGATTTGATACGGTGATACCTTTGCTTGTATTTTCTCTGTAACCCAAGCTACTATATAGCCTGTACACATGATATTATACCCTATCTTTTGTTCCCAACCCATCAAACCCACCTTTTTATAATCTTTATACATTCCATCCCAATGCTATGCATTGAACTGTATTATTTTGTGTCTTCCAAATAAAACGTTTCGTAAAAAAAGAGAATACGGAAAATCTATTGGAAAGAATGGGACAGCAGTACGTGTCTATGCTAGCCAGTGGACCTGGCTGGGAGGCTTTGGATGCAGAGGCTACATGGTCCTAAGCAGGGCTTGGGGACACTCAGTGGGTTTGGGGGGGGGTCTATTTAAATGATAACTGTCATGGACCTTGGAATTCTAAAGTGTATCTCCTTGAAATCTGTTACACAGTGGGGGGTCTTCTACCCTGTCTTAAGGCTAACCCCCCCCCCCCCCGACGTCTCCATGGTCTGGAGGAAAAGCATTGTTCTGTGTCTGGCTGTTTGTGTACATTGATTGCCCCCTGGGGCTTCTGTCTCACTACACATAGCAGTCCTTCTATTCAAGCTATCGGACAAATCCCTGCTGACCCTGTTTCAAGTCTGCATTTGCATGGCTAAGAGGACCTAGTTCTCACTACAATGTACTTTACAATTGACCAATAGGAAAGTGGTTGTTGGGGGCGGGGTGTTCAAAACTGCTGTATAAAAGTGTGTTGTGTGCATCCAATAAAAGAGTTTCCTGTTTGAACTTACATACAGCCTGCCTGGTGTTTGTTCTTAAAGCGGAGCTCCACCCGAATTTTTTTTTTTTCAAAGTCGGCAGCTACTAACAGTGTAGCTGCTGACTTTGAATAAGGACACTTACCTGTCCTAGGCGCCCGCGCTGATGGCCCCCCCCCCCCGATGCCGGTCCCACGATCGCTCCGGGTCCCGCGCCGCCATTCACACTATGGGAAACAGGCAGTGAAGCCTTACGGCTTCACTGCCCATTTCCTACTGCGCCCGCATGAGTCTCACGCTGGCTTGTGAATGGGTGCGCTGATCTCTGAGAACACACACAGTTCCCAGAAAGCAGCCCGCCCCATTCACAAGGAGAAGGACAAGAAGAAAACACACCGCGGTGTGGAAGAGGCAGATTACGGACTTCCGCATAGCAACAGGTATTTCGGGTGAGTATTTTTTATTTTTTTTTCAAGTTTTTTTTAATTTTTTTTTTTTTAAACTTTTGGCCAAATGTGGTTTTCCTGGGTGGAACTCCACTTTAAGGATTTCGAACGGCACATAGCTGTAGTTCGAATCCTGGAGCCTTGGATGACCGAACCATCAGATGTTGCAATCTGCAATCTGATTCAATAGCAGCAGAGGAGTGTCGGGAGAGTGGAAACGAGCGAGCAAGGGTCTTGTTACAATAACTTTACTAAAAGTGAAGTTGCATATTAAACATTTTTATGAATAAGATACCCAAAAAATGTCAGGTCCTCTTTCCTCCTACTACAGCATGGCTGACATTGGGAAGTCACACAGACACACAGCAGGACATCCGTTCGCACGGCGCTGAGCACTTACCGCCACGTGAGAAAGCTGAGAGACGACACAGCATGCTCACAGCTTGCATCTCTCTCTGATTCATCACTCCTATTAAAAGCCTACAAGCTCTAATCATTGGAAGGAATACTATACTTAGCACCATTATCTGGTGAGGCGACATCTAGGCAGCAGGTGACTTAATAACCTTGCGTACAAACCTGCAATTTATAGTATTTTTTGGATGATGACTGACTGTCACTAGCAAGAGAAAGAATTCCTTAAAGGTCCTGAAGGTCCAGCAACTCACACTCGCATCCTTTTACTGAACAGACTGTAACCTCTTAGCTGCAAAACTCCGAAATCACTTCTTGCTGGCAATTTACTCACTTTCACCCGAGCACCAAACTATGGAATCTACCAGCCACACAACTGCTATGGAGCCCAGGGCCGTCTTTAATGTTGGACTCTGGGCAAAAAAAAAAAACATGCTATTTTTCTCTCCACCTGCTCTGAGACATACAATAGATATCAGCTAGGCTTAACATCAGTTTACTGTATCAGATCAGGCAGTGATTGTGATTTGTTGCCAGAGGTTACAGCATATCATTACCACTTACTGACTGGTTGCTAGAGGTTACAGCACACATTATGGCTCAATGATTAGTTGCTAGAGGTTACAGCACATGATTTCTTCTGTACAGTAATACTGCTCACTGATTGGTTGCTAGAGATTACTGTACAGTAATACTGCTCCCTGTGTCAGGACCTGGGCTTGAACCTGGGGCCTCTTCTGTGTCTGGCATTAACTCTTCCCATTGAGCTATTTGGGATGCTGGACAGTTCCCTGTCTGATCTGCTGGATAAACCTATATGATCCATTAGACAAGTGTTTTTCAACTCCAGTCCTCAAGGCACACCAACAGGTCAAGTTTTCAGGATTCCCCTCAGATGAAATGGCTGTGGTGATTACTAAGGCAGTGAAACTGATCAAATCACCTGTGCAAAATAATGGAAAGCCTGAAAACATGACCTGGTGGTGTGCCTTGAGGACTGGAGTTGAAAAACACTGCATTAGACTACTCTGCTTGGTGTCTTGATTGCCTTGAACCTTGAACCCCATGCTCCTCCCATGAACTTCCATTATAAGCCTTGTCTCCGCACTTTCTCTTGGCCAGGTTATTGTGCCTTCCCTGCCAGTGCCTTGCTGTTGTCTTTCCTGCTGCCATTTGTACCTGCAACCACCCGTGTTTGACCCTCGACCTGTTCCTGGACTACTCAACTGCTTGATCCTAATCTGCAACCACCTGTGTTAGACCCTCGACCTGTTCTTTGACTACTCTACTGCTTGTTTCCAATCTGCAACCTTGTGATTGATCCCTTAGCTTGTTTACTGACCCTGCTGCTGTTTCATCCTTGTCTGTTTATCCGCTATTGGACCCTGGCTTGCTCACACCCTGGTGGGGCAAACTTGAGGACTGTGACCTGGTACTAGCTTGCAGCTAAATCCATCTCCACCATCAGGAGCTCTGCGGAAAACCAGCTAGTACTTAGACTCCGCACCTCAGGTGAGCCTGTGTCATCTGCCAGAAGTGACTGCCTGAATACCTGTCCTGCCACTGCTATAGCAATTGGCCTTCAAGCCTGACTCCTGATCGTGACACACTAATTGGTTGCTAGAGGTTACAGCCCATCATCTCTTCACTGCAGAGGGGCATGATATAGATATGAATGCCCCCTTTATTTACATATGAATACCACCGGCCTCAGCTATTTACATGTGAATGGTGTCTCTATTTACATATGAATGATCCCGTCATTTGCATATTAATGATCTTGTTAATTTGCATATAAACACAGGGTCTGCAGGTGAGTCATCTGTACACAACAATAGGGCAGAGCTGGGCAGCATTAGTAGCACAACTTCACACTGAGATATCAGGACACAGCAAAGGACTAAAACTTCAAGGGAATTTAAACTGGGATAGTTGGCAAGTAAGAGACAGCTGCTTTGGGCCCCACAACAATGACAGGACCCAGGGCAGCTGTCCCTTTTGCCCTGCCTTAAAGACGGCCCTGATGGAGCCCAGAAGCACAGGGGGCACAGAGTTGTTTGATTATACAGTGATCCATACAGGCCGCAAGAGCACTAAGCAAAAACATTTGAGTAACCTCTTTCTGACTTGAATTTCCAATGCCTTGGACACACAAGCGGAATTTCCGTCGGAAAAAGTCAGAGAGACGCGTTTTATGAGATATTCCGTCCGTTTGTATGCCCCATCGGACTTTTTCCGTCAGAAATTCAGACGTAATTAGATAGAGAACATGTTCTCAATTTTTCAGAGGAAAAAAATTTTGATCGCAATTTCCGTTCATCTGGATGCAATTCCGACTGACTAAAAAACACGCATGCTCAGAATCAAGTCGACGCATGCTCGGAAGCATTGAACTTAATTTTTGTCGGCACGTCGTAGTGTTGTACGTCACCGCGTTCTTGACAGTCCGAATTTGGTGTGGCCGTGTGTATGCAAGACAGCTTGAGCGGAATTCCGTCGGAACTCTGTCGGAAAAACAGCCAGAGTTTATTCCGATGGGAAAATCGGTCGTGTGTATAGGGCATTAAAGTGGAAATAAAACTGAACTATAACTATTCTTAAAAATATTCCCTCCCCCATTCTCATACCTATCTGGCCTATTCTGTTTAAAAAAAAGATCTGTGCACTTACCTATTTTTAATCCGCTCACATGATCCCCCAAGTGTTAGTGAGCGGCTTCTGCAGGGGAGAGGAGGGAGCACTGACAATGCCTGGACTATGGGAGCCTATAGGTGATGTAGCTGCTAGCGGAATTCAGAACCATTGTTGAGCTGAAGGATCACGTGACCAGACCAGAGCGGATTAAAAATAGGTAAGTGCACAGTTCCTTTTTATGCAGGTTAGGCAGGCTGGGTAGGAGGAAGTGGGGGAGAATTTTTTTTTTAGGAATATATATAGTTAGGCTTTTCTTCAATTTTAAATGTCCAGACCAAGTTTGGTATGGGGACGTTAACCTTATAACAACTCTATGGCCAATTTGTCTGTTTGACAGGGTGTTTGATGCCGCGTACACACAACCGTTTTTAATATCATGGAAAAAACAAAGGCCCAGATTCAGAGAGAATTGGATTCTCGTAGCGTATCAGAAATACACTACGCCGCCGTTTTTTACCTGGCTCTACGTGGAATCCAGGTAGATTTTGTCCAGTAAACGACGGCGGCGTAGTGTATTTCTCCCGTCGCAATCCATCTACACAAGTAGGGGGCGTGAAGGATTTAAAATAGGCGCGTTCCCGCGGCGATCGAACTGCGCATGCTCCGTTCGCAAATTTCCCGCCGTGCATTGCGCGAAATCACGTCGTTACGTCATTCGTTGTTTGAGTAGCGTCGTTTACAGACATTTCTATTCCCGAACGAGTTACGCAAAAAAAAAAAATTAAATTCGACGCGGGAACGACGGCCATACTTAACATGGGTTACGCACCGTTAGACCAGCAAAAAGCTGGTCTAACAGTACGTAAAAAAAAAACGACGTAAGCGATTGCGAAGACCGCTCGTATCTTCGTGGATCGCCGTAAAAACACATTTGCATATCCCGATGCATCAAAACGACGCGAACTCCTCCCAGCGGCCGCAAAAATATCGCAGCGTGGATCCGAAGGCTTACGAAGACGTAAGCCTCTCGGATCGAAGCCCGAAGCCGCCGTATCATGGTTTGAGGATTCAAACTAGTGATACGGCGCGCAAAATTTGAAATTACTCCTGTCTAACACCAGTTAGACAGGCGTAATTGCTCTGTGAATCTGGGCCAATGTTTTTCTCAACGTGATTCTTGTCAAGCCTGCCTTGCATACACACGATCGTGAAAAAAAAATGCTCGAGCAAAGCGCGGAGACGTACAACATGTACAACGGCACTATAAGGGGGAAGTTTCATTCAGATGGCGCCACCCTTTGGGCTGCTTTTGCTCATTTCGTGTTGGTAAAAGTTTGGTGAGAGACGATTCGCGCTTTTCAGTCTTCGTGCTTTTCAGTCTGTTACAGCATGACAAATGTGCTATCTCCATTACAAACGCTAGTTTTACCAGAACGAGCGCTCTCGTCTCATAACTTGCTTCTGAGCATGCACGTTTTTTTTCCTGTGGTTAAAGCCTTCACACGACCGGTTTTCACAAAAAGCGACGCAAAAAATTAGAGCATGTTCTAAATTTGTAATTGCCCATTTTTCACATCGAGAACAATGCTCTGGAGCCTATGCACAATCGTTTTTAATGACCAATTTAAAAAATTGCATTTTTCACATCATGAAAAACGGTTGTGTGTACGCGGCATTAGAACTAGGACCGCACGTAGGTCCGCACTTATGGCAAAGGGCATTTTCAACATGTATACTTAGAGCAAGGGGCATTTCAAATATACTCTACGTACTAATGCCAAGCAGCATTTAAAATGTACATAGTAATTCAAGTGGCATTTTAAATTTGGGCTTAAAGAGTCATGTTGGGTGAGGAAGGGAATAAAATGAATAGATATACAGTTTGTGGGAAACTACTAGCAATTAGTATTCTGCATCACTGGGGGACTGCCTTTGAGATGGAAATTAGAGAGACAAAGGGTCCCCTTGAATGCTTTGCTATGGGGCACATTAAACATAATTAAAGCCCTATTAGTGACTCCCTAATTAGAGAACTTAAGCTGGCCATAGATGGATTGAAATTAGGCTGGTTGCCTACTGTGAGCTACTTAGTTTTGGCTGCCCAAGTCATGGAGAAGGCATTAATGTTTTTACCACCTTCCCCGGGCTGTGTTTGTGGGCTTTCTGTGACCCGGCCTCCCATCCTGTGTGTTATAAAAGGGAGAGGGGTCCAGATCCTTAAGAGCAGTCAACCTTACTAGTGACTCCTTGATAAAATTTCCCAAGTTTTGGGGACCCCTAAAAATTAAAATGATTTCCGAAGCGTGGGTCATCAGCACCCAGGGCAAGACAAGTAATTTGCGCCCCTAACCCACTGTCATTTAGCGCTCCCTGAATCCCTTCTACTCGTACAGTATTAAAACCCCTTCTGGTACATTTTAGGATTTATCACTCTCTCTTTGTTCTCCTTTTCATCCATTTTATCTCTCTCTATCCTAATTTCTTGATTTTTTCTCCCCATCTCTCTAGCCGTCTTTCTTGTCCTTTCTCTTATTCTTTCTCTCCCTTTTTCTTTGTTCCTCCTCCTCTCCCTTCCACGTCTTCTCTATTTTTATTCCTTCTCCTACTCCTTGCTGGGGGGTGCGGGCAATGGGATAAGTGGCAGTGCTGGCGGGGAGTTGGGATTAGTGGCAATGTCGGGGGAAGTTCTGATCAGCCAAATTAGATCCTCTTGATCAACGTCATCTGCTGATCTGAGAACTGTAGTGGGGATTTTTAATGGCAACTATAATTACAGGAAGTGTTAATGACTGTGTCCCTGACTTTGGGGTGTCTCGTAGAAGTGACACCTATACCAAAATCAGGAGTTAGGCCTCTTACACACACATCAGTTTTTCTTCAGGTTTTTCTTTTCAGTTTACCAAATCCATCTAATATGAGGTCAAACCTCAAGAGTCTCAATTTGTATGCAATCAGGCAGGCCCTTGTACTACATAGTTTTGGTAAACTGAAAAGAAAAACCTGAAGAAAAACTGATGTGTGTGTAAGAGGCCTTAGCGTCTCCTGGAGCCCTTCAGCTCCTCCCACTTCACATTCCTCACCAACCAGCTGACCTCTAGCCTCTGCCCCCCAGCCATGCCGTAAATGGAATGGATGGCTGCAAAGAGGCTAAGTGGGCAGCTGCGGGCTCCAGGAACAGCCCAGCTGGGTGGCCTCAGGTTTTAGGGACAGCCCTGCTGGGCAGCTGCAAAAAAGCAGGTAGAGCGGTGTGGGCTTCAGGAACAGCCCAGGAAATGGTGACCCCTAGCAACTCATCATTTCACCCCCGACGGGGTCTCGACTGCCAGGTTGAGAACCACTGCTCAAGGTGGCTACAAATACAAATGAAGAGAGAGAAGAAAGGGTCTGCTAGGACTTGTCCACTCCAGGTAACACCAACTCATCAGGACACTGATTATGAACACTGGACTCTCGATCTATAGACTTTGCCCAAAAGGAATCTACCTGTGCAGGTATGCTGGGGCAGCCACAGTTAGGCCGCCTACACACGATCGGACATGTCCGATTAAACTGGTCTGCAGACCGGTTTCATCGGACCAGTTTGATGGTGAGTACGGCCTATCGGATCGTTTTCCATCGGACCAAAGGTTTAAAACATGCTTTAAAACCTGTCTGATGGAACATGTCCGTCGGACAGGTTCGATGGTTAGTACACAAAAGCATCGGACCAAAAACCTGCGCATGCTCAGAATCAAGTCGACGCATGCTTGGAAGCATTTAACTTTGTTTTTTCATCACGTCGTTGTGTTCTACGTCACCGCGTTTACCGCCGTGAACGCGTTGGCTTCTCGGCTCATTCATTGGTTGATTGATAGCAGCGCAGCAATTGGCTCCCTCTGCTGTCAATCAAATCAATGACGCGGTGCGCCAGGGGCATGGCCGAGCGATACAGTCAGCGGCTATAGCCGCCGACCGTATCACGAGATCTACCACACCACCACACACAGAGGTTAGGTGGGGATT
Organism: Rana kukunoris; assembly: GCA_029574335.1. Taxonomy (NCBI): domain Eukaryota; kingdom Metazoa; phylum Chordata; class Amphibia; order Anura; family Ranidae; genus Rana; species Rana kukunoris. The sequence goes on along the minus strand of CM056050.1, from coordinate 593,759,728 downwards.
GACAAGAAAGTTAAAAAATAAAAAGAGAATTCCCTAAAACAAATAAGCCTCCAGGTCTATTCGGGGGAAAATCTGGCAAATATGTGTCTGTGTAAGGAAAGTCAGCACAACCGTCTCATCAGTGACGTTCCTCCTGGTCCCTTGTGGGACACAGAAATGATCTGGAGGGAAAAAAAAGGCACTGACATAGCAAAACATCACCATAGGGTCTCCTGAGTGTACAAGACAGTGCCTGCTATGAATCATTTATTTTCATGCCTGGAAAATTAGGCAGGAAGCAGAACAGGAAAAACAAGTAGATGTTCGGAATTTTCTGCATAAAGAGGACCTGTCTCCTTGAGCAAGGCATGTAAACATTTCGTAGACTGGAATCAAATTTTAAAGGACATTGGCTCAGTTACTGGTAAAAACAAAGGCTCAGTATTTATTTCAGCTGCTTGCCATGTGTGGATAGGTACACTTTGAATTAAACCTTTTTGCCAAAAGAAATTTAGAGGCTGTTTATTACTGAATTTCTTCCAAAAATGCCAATGGCCCCGGAGTCATTCCTTATCTTCTGATTTCAGAACTCCCCTGGAACAGGCATGGAACCAGTGAAGTCAAAGCAGTCATACCTTAACCACTTCAGCCCCGGGCTGCCAAATGATGGGCCACTTTTTGCGATTTGGCACTGCATCGTTTTAACTGACAATTGCGCGGTCGTGCGACGTGGCTTCCAAACAAAATTGGCGTCCTTTTTTCCCCACAAATAGAGTTTTCTTTTGGTGGTATTTGATCACCTCTGCGGTTTCTATTTTTTGCGCTATAAACAAAAATATTTTTTACTTTTTGCTATAATAAATATCCCCCAAAAATATATAAAAAACGTTTTTTTTCCCTCAGTTTAGGCCCATACGTATTCTTCTACATGGTTTTGGTAAACAAATCGCAATAAGCGTTTATTGATTGGTTTGCCCAAAAGTTATAGGGCCAGATTCAGGTAGATGAGAGTATCTTTCCTCTGGAGTAACGCTTCTCATTTACGTTACTCTGAAGACCCTTTCAGCGCAAGTCCTGTAATTCACATAGCAGTTGCGCGTAAACTTGCGCCAGAGTAACGATAATGCGCTGGCGTAACCCGACGCAAGTGGAAGTGGGTGTGATCATATGTAAATGATGGGCGGAGCCCAGCGCAGAGGCTTACGTTCAGCGCATCATCCACAGAGCATGCGCAGTGAGTGCGACTCCACTCGCCCCCTTGTGCGCATGCTCACAACTTCCGTCGGCACCACTTCCTGGGAAACGTCAGCGCAATGCGTTCCGCTGGGCGCTTAAAAGCGCTGGCGGAAACGCCATTCCGGCGCAAAAGTAGTTCCATTTCCCCCCACCCCAGGGAAGATACTTTTGCCCTGTAATGGCTGCTCCCGCTACCCCCAAAGAGAGGAGGAACCTAAACTATAATGCCCAGGAGGTCTCTGTGATAATCTCGGCTATGGAGACGTTTAATGATTTCCTCCATGGGAAAAAAAGCAGGAAGACCAGCCGGGAAAGGAAGCAGGGTATCCTGGACACCATTGCTGCCAGGGTCAATGTGCTAGGGTACTCCACCCGGACTGCAGGCGACATTCAAAAAAAAATCAACGACCTGCGGCGCAAGGTGAGGGGCAAGGTGTCCACCATTCGGAGCCATGAGCGGGGCACAGGTGGTGGTCCACCATGTCCTGTCACCCTGACCGCGGAGGAGGAGGTGGTCGCCCGCTGCCTGGACAGGGAGCAGTTGGAGGGGGTCCCTGGCTATGACTCCGTAGAGGAAGGCTCCAGGACAGGTAAGTGATTTTTACCCCCTTTTTGGTGTGTTGCATGTGGGGGGGGGGGGGGTGGGTACATGTGCCAAGTGTGTGGGACCACCAACATGTGTCTGCTTTGTGTCATCCACAGATGACGGAGCTGGGCCATCATCTCGTGCCGGCCAGTCCACCCCAACCTCCCAACGGGATGCTGATGACGAGGCCCTGGGTGCTGGAGACACCGAGGTGGAGGTGGAGAGTACCCACACCACTTCAGCAGAGGTGGTTGTGGAGGAGCCTGTCCCTGAACAGGACTTTATTTTAATGTTGGAGGAGTCCTCCTCCTCTGCAGGGCCCTCTGTGATCCCCTCCCCCATCCTAGGTAGCCCCTCAAGGGCGACTCCATCCCCACGGGGACAACCTTCTTCTGCCCCCAGGAAGGCCACCCGGAAGACCAGGGGGGTGTGTGATCTGGTCGAGGACCAGGTGCTGTTGGACCACGCCAAGCAGACCCAGCAGATGGGGGAGATTGCTGGCCACCTGGACCGGGTCGCTGACAGCCTGGGCTCCATGTCGCAGCTGCCCAGTGGTGTTCAGAACATTGTTACCAGCCTGGGGGAGGTGCAGGCTGATGTCCGGCACCTGACAGCAGCTGTACATGCCAACACTGCTGCCATCCGGGAAGAGGGGAGGCAGCGGCAGCGTGACCAGCGGCACAATATCACCCGCCAGTTGAGGATGCAGGCCCAGACTAACCTCTTTCTGAGCCGGATTGCAGTGGCCTTGGAGGGCATGCAGCCAACAGCTGGCCGGAGTGGCCCATCCGGGGAACAGCCTCCTCAAGATGCCCCCACACCCCCACCACCACCCACTCCCTCCAGGCAGATGAGGAGCCCGAGAGTGCCCCCAAGGAGGAGCCCCCGTCATCCCAGATGAGGGTTTTTTGTTTTTTTGGTTGTTATATATTTTTGATTATACTCAGGACATGAGTTTTTGTTTATTTTTGAAGATTTTTGTTTATACTCAGGACATGAGTTTTTGTTTATTTTTGAAGATGTTTGTTTATACTCAGGACATGAGTTTTTGTTTATTTTTGAAGATTTTTGTTTATACTCAGGACATGAGTTTTTGTTTATTTTTGAAGATTTTTGTTTATACTCAGGACATGAGTTTTTTTTTTTTTTGGTTCTCAGGTTATGAGATATTTTTGTTTATTTTGTACTGCACACGGTCAGGAGTGCAGGGGACAGTGTGAATGGTGTGTGAATGTGAGGGGGTGGCACTCCTGCCAGTAAGGGGTGTCACCCTCGGCAGTGGTGGTGAAGTTAACCCCACGGCTGAATGAATGACGTGTGAAAGGTGTGTGAATGGACAGTGACATCATTGGGGCCTTGACGTGGCGTTGCTGCTCCCAACTCCTACATGCTGGACTTGGGCTAATCCAAAGCGATGTGCATGTGGTGTGTGTGATCTAGGGACATCAGTGGTGTACACGCGTGCACTGTCTGTGTGATTAATGTTTTGGTTTAGTGTCCAAAGATGCCTACGGCGAGGACCCTCCTGACTGCTCTTCCATCAGCAGACTGGGTGTCCTCTGGCAGGTGGGGACTGTGTGGGTCGGGGGTCAGGTCATCACGCATGTCAATCTGCAGGCCTTTTCTCATAGCATAGTTGTTTAGAATACAACATGCAGCGATGATCTGACACACGAAGGTAGGGGAATACAATAGGGTCCCCCCGGACTTATCCAGGCAGCGGAAACGGGACTTCAGGAGCCCAAATGTTTGCTCCACCACTCCACGGGTTTTGATGTGTGCTTCATTGTATTTTCTCTCTCCTCTGGTTTGGGGGTTCCGGAAAAGAGTCATTAGATGGGGTCCCAGTGCATATGCAGAGTCACCTGTAAGGTGAAAGACAGGAGGATGTTAGTCATGCATGTGCGACTTCTGTTGTGCATCACGGGAGGGGATAGTCATGCCTGACTCCCTTGTCACTCACCAACCAGCCAGCTGTCCCCATACATGTTCTGCTCGAATTCTGCTGGGATGGGACTCTGACGGTATATGAAGCTGTCATGGCTGGACCCGGGGTGTTTGGCACGGACGTGCCATATGAGGCGCTGGGCATCGGCTATCACCTGTACGTTGATGGAATGCCAATGCTTCCGATTGCGGTATATGTGCTCTGTGGCACTGGGGGGCTGTAGGGCCACATGTGTGCAATCAATGGCCCCGATGGTGCGTGGGAATCTGGCAATGTTGTAGAAATCTGTCATTGCCTTCAGCCGCAGCTCCTCAGTGGTGGGTCTGATGAACTGGTTGGACATGCGTCTGAGGATTGCAGGGACAACCTGGTGCACACATCTGCTTATGGAGGACTGTGACATCCCAGCCACCACTCCACTTGTACGCTGGAATGATCCACTGGCAAGGAAATGAAGTGTTGCCAGTACCTTCACCAGTGGCTGCACTGCTTGTGAGCGGTGTGTCTTGCTGGTGATGTCATCCTGCAGGGTTGTGGTTAGTTCAAGTATTGCATCTGGGCTGAATCTGAAGAGGCGATACACCTCCTCATCCCCCATGCCAAAGAGGTTCATACGAGTGCGGTATATCCTCTCACGTGCCCGCCTCCTCCGTAGCGAGGGACCCAGTACTAGTCTTAGGACCACAATTGCCCCTGGCATGTTGGCACACAGAGGTGTTGTCCTTGCAAGTGTTGTTGTTCAGCAAGCTCCTATCGTCGGTAACGCTGCTGTAGCTGCTCTCCTGCTGACCTGTGGCCGTCTGGAGTAAAGATAAAGCAGCCTTTTGTAGAAATAACTTTGCGCCGGACGGACCAGATACGCGCGGCGCATGTAGCCAGCGTATGGTGCTAGTCCGTTCGTGAATTGGGAAAAATACCTCATTTGCATATTTGCAGGGGAAATCAATGGGCGCGACTGATGCGCCCAGCGAAAATAAGCGCTGACGATACTCTGGCGTCGGAACGTTCCGCCGGTCGCAAATGGCCCGTTATTGGGCGCATCTAGTTTGGTGGGTACGGGCACATAGAAACGACGGCGCATCATCACAGTTACGCGGCGCATATCGAAATACTCCAGCGCAAGTGTTCGTGAATCTGGCCCATAGGGGCAGATTCACAAAACAATTACGCCTGTCTAACTGGGGTTAGACAGGAGTAATTTCAAATTTCGCGCGGCGTATCACTAGTTTGAATTCTCAAACCATGATACGCCGGCTTCGGGCTTCGATCCGAGAGGCTTACGTCTTCGTAAGCCTTCGGATCTACGCTGCCATCTATTTGCGGCCGTTGGGAGGAGTTCGCGTCGTTTTGATGCGTCGGGATATGCAAATGTGTTTTTACGGGGATTCACGAACATACGAGCGGGCGTCGCAATCGTTTTAGTCTATTTTTTACTACGTAATGTTAGAGCAGCTTTTTGCTGCTCTAACTTTACGTAGCCCATGTTAAGTATGGCCGTCGTTCCCGCTTCGAATTTATTTAATTTTTTTTTTTGTTTACGTAACTCGTCGGGACGTGGATCGCCCGTAAAGTACGCTACATAAACAACGAATGACGTCACGACGTGATTTCGCGCAATGCACGGCGGGAAATTTGCGAACGGAGCATGCGCAGATCAATCGCCGCGGGAACGCGCCTAATTTAAATGTTTCACGCCCCCTACTCGCGCAGATGGATTGCGACGGGAGAAATACATGAATATGTGAATTCCACGTAGAGCAAGGTAAAAAACGGCGGCGTAGTGTATTTCTGATACGCTACGCTACGCAAAATGTCTGTGAATCTGCCCCATAGCGTCTACAAAATAGGGGATAGTTTTATGGCATTTTTATTAATATTATTTTTTTTTACTAGTAATGGCGGTGATCAGCGATTTTTTTTTTTACAGGACTGCGACATTATGGCGGACCCTTCGGACAATTTTTGCACATATTTGGGGACCATTGTCATTTTCACAGCGAAAAGTGCTATAAAAATGCATTGATTACTGTGAAAATTACAATGGCAGTGAAGGGGTTAGCCAGGAGGGGGCGCTATGGGGGTTAAGTGTGTCCTATTGTGTGTTTCTTACTGTAGGGCGGTGGGGCTGGACGTGTGACGTCACTGATCGTCGTTCCCTATATCAGGGAACAGACGATCAGTGACAAGCCACAGAGAAGAACGGGGAAGGTTTGTTTACACTCACCTCTCCACATTCTTCAACTCCTGTGACCCGATCGCGGGACACCGGCGGAGATCGGGCCCGCGGGTCCCGCAGGCACAGTCACCGGACTTCAGGCCCGACTGACGGCTGGGCACTTAAAGGGCAACGTACCTGTATGTGCTTGTGTCCAGCCGTGCCATTCTTCCGACGTATATCGGCGTTAGGCGGTCCTTAAGTGGTTAAGAGATGTCACCATGGGTCCGACTCCAGACTAGTGAAAACAATGCTCTATTTATATTCAGCCTCTCTGCAGTCTGTACTCTACAGCAGGCTATTTCAACCAGGGTGTCTAGGCACCCTGAGGTGCCTTCAGGTTTCCTATGGGTACCTTAGCAAAAATGCCCAAAAATTGCCCAAAAAGTGCATACAAGCCATTTAGTTACACAATGCCACAGATTTTCATTTTGCACCAATGCAACCTTCCAGTGGCTGACACCCCAACAACCAATGATGATGAAGAGGAGGTCGGGCACCTGCACAGCATCCCTGTCTCCGACAGCACTGGGGTCACATTAGCTGAGAGAGGGAAAGAAACTGAGGGAGAAGAGAAATGCTGGAATATTAGATTACCAGTGTGCAAAGCTGTACTTGCTTTGGAATAGTAAATTACCTCTAACACTGGGTGTCCTTTAAGCCTGGATATTGATGCATTAAGAAAAATCATTTGTCTATTTTTTATTTATTTTTTACATTTTAGAATGTGGTGCCTCAAGATTGTGCAGAATTGTCCGGACATCCATCCACCTCGGAGCCTTATAATATAACCTGCTGGGACTTGTAGTTCTCCATCTTCTCCTGGGGCTCAGGTGCATGCAATCCACACCCATCCACCTCAGAGCCTTATTGTATGTATAACCTGCTGGGACTTGTAGTTCTCCAATCTCCATGAGCCCCAGGAGAAGATGGAGAACTACAAGTCCCAGCAGTCTTACTAAAATGACAGGCTCTGAGGTGGATAGGTGGGGATCAGGCAGTGCACCCCTTTAGATTTACACCGACCCCCCCCCCTTCTCTCTCTCCCCTGTGGTACAGGAGAGTGTTTTGCTTACCTTGCTGGAGATGGAGAAACTTGCCGCCGCCGCCGCGCTGTAAACACATGTCCCAACTTCCAGGCCAATCAGCGCAGCACAGAGGTACAGCGCCTCCCACTCCACCGCCCGCCAATCTCCTGCGCCGTTATCTGTTTTTTTTTAGCCCTTCTGCCTAGTTGGCTGGTGTTTCCCGCCACTCCCACATCAAGGGAGACAGACAGTTCCACCAGCCAACCAGGCGGAAGGGCTGAAAAAAAACTCATCGCGCGCCGCCGCCGGGTGTACCAAGATGGCCGATAGCTCCAGAGCTAGGTCAAAGCCGCGGCCTTTCCTAAGGCGGCGGCGGTGCATTCTGCGGACGCCAGGATTTTGCCCCCCTGCAATTTTTCGCCCGGTGCAGGAGCCCCCCCCGCTACGCCAGTGCGTTCCGGTACGGGAAACCCACGTACTGGGCGCACGGAGAGGTGCTGGTACTCTCCAGGGCCATTTTTGGAAGTGGCGGTACTGAGTACCGCCGCGTTCCGGCCCACTTAAAGCACTGCCGCCGCATGCAAATATACGACTGAAGAATGGCACGGCTGGGCACAAGGGTGTACATGTACGTCCCTTTTAAGAGCCCAGCCATGGGTCACGCAGCGCGCCACCGGCAGCACTCTTGCGACCCAGTCCTAAGCTCCGTGACCGTCCCCATGGGAACCGCAGACCCAATCGCCACCGGTGTCCCAGGATCAAGTCACAGAGAGGAAGAACGGGGAGAGGTAAGTGTAAACAAACCTCTCCCGTGCTTCCTAGTGAGACTGACACTGATCGTCTGTTCCCTGTCATAGGAAACAGACGATCAGTGACGTCACCCGCTAAGCCACGCCCCCCACAGTAAGAAACACAAATCAGGGCACACTTAACCCCTACAGCGCCACCTACAGGTTAACCCCTTCACTGCCAGTGTAATTTTTTACAGTAATCAGTGCACCTTTATAGCACTATTCGCTGTATAAATGACAATGGTCCCAAAATAGTGTTAAAAGTGTCCGATGTGTCCGTCATAATGTCACAGTCACAGTGATTGCCGCCATTAGTAGTAAAAAATATTTTTTTTTATAAAAATGCAATAAAACTATCCCCTATTTTGTAAACACTACAAGTTTTGCGCAAACCAATCGATAAACGCTTATTGCGATTTTTATTTTTTTACCCAAAATAGGTAGAAGAATACGCATCGGCCTAAACTGAGGAAATTTTTTTTTATATATATTTTTTGGGGATTTTTAGTATAGCAAAAAGTAAAAAAAAAAAAAAAATGTCACGCTATTTTTGTTTATAGTGCAAAAACTGAAAACCGCAGAGGTGATCAAATACCACCAAAAGAAAGCTCTATTTGTGGGGAAAAAAGGACGCCAATTTTGTTTAGGAGCAACGTTGCACGGCCGCGCAATCGTCAGTTAAAGCGGCACAGTGTCGAAATCGCAAAAAGTGGCAAGGTCTTTAAAGTGGAGCTCCACCCTCTTTTTCCACTTTATCTCATTTGTTATCAACATGCCCCCTTAAACCGAATTGGCATCTGTTTTTTTTTTATTCTAAAAACTCACTGTGCTGTCGTTTCAGCTCCTTTTCGGCGGCCGCGGCCACAGCGCCTTCTCTGTGTCAATCACTGCAGCTATGCCTCCTGGGAGATGTATGTCATCAACCCCAGGAGGCCCTGGCCGTAGCATCGCGTGATTTGATAAGAAGGAAGTGACGCGATGCACGGCGTTTGCCAGTATTATCAGTATCATTATCACTACAGCATCTATGAGCAGAGCGGCGCGTCTAGGATTAGGAGCCCGGGCAGCGGAACCAGTGGCATCAGCAGCAACATCCGGAGGACAGGTGCGGTGATGGTGGACATGTGCCGTGTTGGGGACATGTGCGGTGCGGTGATAGGGGGCCATGGGCGGTGCGGTGATGGGGGACATGTGCGGTGACGGGGGACATGTGCGGTGATGGGGGACATGTGCGGTGATGGGGGGACATGTGCGGTGACGGGGGACATGTGCGGTGATGGGGGACATGTGCGGTGATGGGGGACATGTGCGGTGTTGGGGGACATGTGCGGTGTTGGGGGACATGTGCGGTGATGGGGGGACATGTGCGGTGATGGGGACATGTGCGGTGCCGTGTTGGGGGACATGTGCGGTGATGGGGGGACATGTGCGGTGATGGGGGGACATGTGCGGTGATGGGGGGACATGTGCGGTGATGGGGGACATGTGCGGTGTTGGGGGACATGTGCGGTGTTGGGGGACATGTGCGGTGATGGGGGGGACATGTGCGGTGATGGGGGGACATGTGCGGTGGTGCCGTGTTGGGGGGGGACATGTGCGGTGATGGGGGGGGACATGTGCGGTGATGGGGGGGGACATGTGCGGTGACGGGGGACATGTGCGGTGACGGGGGACATGTGCGGTGATGGGGGACATGTGCGGTATGATGGGTGTTGGGGGACATGTGCGGTGATGGACGGGGTGGGGGGACATGTGCGGTGACGGGGGGACATGTGCGGTGACGGGGGACATGTGCGGTGATGGGGGACATGTGCGGTGATGGGGGACATGTGCGGTGTTGGGGGACATGTGCGGTGATGGGGGGGACATGTGCGGTGATGGGGGGACATGTGCGGTGCCGTGCGGTTGGGGGGACATGTGCGGTGATGGGGGGACATGTGCGGTGATGGGGGACATGTGCGGTGATGGGGGGACATGTGCGGTGATGGGGGGACATGTGCGGTGATGGGGGGGGACATGTGCGGTGATGGGGGGACATGTGCGGTGATGGTGGACATGTGCCGTGTTGGGGACATGTGCCGTGTTGGGGACATGTGTGACGGTGCGGTGATGGGGGACATGTGCGGGATGACATGGGGGGGGGACCGGTGCGGTGATGGGGGGACATGTGCGGTGATGGGGGGACATGTGCGGTGATGGGGGGACATGTGCGGTGATGGGGGGACATGTGCGGTGGGGGGACCGTGTTGGGGGACATGTGCGGTGATGGGGGGACATGTGCGGTGATGGGGGACATGTGCGGTGATGGGGGGGGACATGTGCGGTGATGGGGGGGACATGTGCGGTGCCGTGTTGGGGGACATGTGCGGTGATGGGGGGACATGTGCGGTGATGGGGGGACATGTGCGGTGATGGGGACATGTGCGGTGATGGTGGACATGTGCCGTGTTGGGGACATGTGCGTGATGGGGCACATGTGCGGTGATGGGGGGACATGTGCGGTGATGGGGGGACATGTGCGGTGATGGGGGGACATGTGCGGTGATGGGGGGACATGTGCGGTGATGGGGGGACATGTGCGGTGATGGGGGGACATGTGCGGTGATGGGGGGACATGTCGGTGATGGGGGGACATGTGCGGTGATGGGGGGACATGTGCGGTGTTGGGGGACATGTGCGGTGTTGGGGACATGTGCTGTTGGGGGACATGTGCGTGTTGGGGGACATGTCGTGTTGGGGACATGTGCGGTGTTGGGGGACATGGCGGTGTTGGGGGACATGTGCGGGTTTGGGGGACATGTGCGGTGTTGGGGGACATGTGCGGTGTTTTGGGACATGTGCGGTGTTGGGGGGACATGTGCGGTGACATCTGCTCTCTCGCTCTCTGCTCTCTCGCTCTCTGCTCTCTCGCTCTCTGCTCTCTCGCTCTCTGCTCTCTCGCTCTCTGCTCTCTCGCTCTCTGCTCTCTCGCTCTTCGCTCTCTCGCTCTTCGCTCTCTCGCTCTCTCTGCTCTCTCTCGCTCTCTCTGCTCTCTCGCTCTCTCTGCTCTCTCTCGCTCTATGCGCTCTCTCCCCCCTCACTTTTTGTTTCTCGCTCCCCCCCTCCACATTGTAATTAAATAAAGTGATGTATTTTTAAAAATAATTGTAACATGTAATAAAAATAAATTCATCTATATTTCAAATATTGTTTGGTTTTGTGTGTGTTTTTTTTTTTTTTTATATTTTAATAAGGTTAATAGGTCATATTACATTTTAAATTTTTGTATCTATCTCTCACTCAAAATTTAGAGTAAGGAATATAAACAAAATATGTTATCTTTGGAACATTTTTTTATTTATTTTTTGTTGAAAATTAACGGGCAGATTCAGGTAGAATTACATTGCAGCAGAGTATCTGAAATACACTACGCCGCCGTATTTTAACTGGCTCTACATGATATCCCGGTAGATTTTGTCCAGGAAACGCCGGCGGCGTAGTGTATTTCTCCCGGCGCAATACATATACGCGAGAGTAGGGGCGTGAAGCATTTAAATTAGGCGCGTTCCCGCGGCAATTGAACTGCGCATGCTCCGTTCCCAAATTTTTCAACCATGCAGTGCGCGAAATCACGTTGTAGTAGCGTCGTTTACGGACATTCCTATTCCCGAACGAGTTACGTAAAAAAATAAAATTAGACGCGGGAACGACGGCCATAATTGGGTTAGGCACTGTTAGACCAGCAAATAGCTGGTCTAACATTACGTAGCAAAAAAATGACGTAGGCGATTGCGATTTGCAATAGGCGATAGGCGATTTATATATATATATATATATATAAATAATCTTACACACACACATATTAATTTATAATATAATCTTTACGTGTGTATATACATTCACAAATATATTATGTGTGTGTGTATATCTATCATATATATATATATATATATAATCTATATCCACAGTCACACCCACACACGCACTCTTAATTATAATTATCTTTTTTATATATATATATATATATATATATATCTATGTAGTGTGTGTGTGTACATATGTAAACACACACACTTATAATATATTTTATGTGTTTGTGTATATGTGCACACACCTTTGTTATAATGTATTGTGTGTGCATATATACACACACACACATAATATATTATAATAAAGGTGTGTATGTACATATACGAACAGACATGCAATATATTATGTGTGTGTGTATATTTGTATGTTTATATATATAATATATATATACATACATACATACTATATATTATAATAAGAGTGTGTGTGTCTATATATAACAGACACACACACTCTTATTATAATATATACTAAGTGTGTGTGTGTGTATATATATGTGTGTGTGTGTGTGTGTGTGTGTATATATATACATACATACATACATACATACATACATACATACATACATACATACATACATAGTATATATAATAATAAGAGTGTGTGTGTCTGTTTATATATAACACACACATTTACTATAATATATTGTGTGGTGTGTGAGTGAGAAGAGATAGATATATATATATATATATATATCCGCACGTACACAAAATATAAGTCATATATATATATATATATATATATATATATATATATATATTTATTTCCTTTCTAGATATGCCTAACTGCTTGATCAGACAATGTAGTAATGGTAGTGGTCGTCGAGATCAATCACCAGAAATAAAATTATATTTGTTTCCGAAAAAACCTGATCAGATCTAAAAGTGGTTGACAAATGCTGGAATGGACAGCACAATGGTTGATCAATTTACACCGTGGATAATGGAAGACAAAAGAGGAGACCGATTCCGAATCTGTTCTGATCATTTTGAGCCACACAGCTTTAGTTTTAAAGGGACCAAAAAAATGATGAGTCCTAATGCTGTTCCAACCATTTTTCCACCAACAACTGGAATGAAATTGTCTGATGATTCATGGAAAAAAATAATTTCCAAAAGAAAAAAAATAGATGTCTCGAGTGGTGAAGCATCAACGTCCTCATCAATCAAAACTGGTGAGTGTAGATGCGCTTGTCATCACTCCATGTTTCCAACAAAAGCAAAATGTGATGGGGCTGGGATGTGTACTGGTGGCGCTGGGGCTGGGATGTGTACTGGTGGCGCTGGGCTGGCATGTGTAATGGTGGCGCTGGGGCTGGGATGTGTAATGGTGGAGATGGGGCTGGGATGTGTAATGGTGGAGCTGGTGCTGGGATGTGTAATGGTGGACTGGTGCTGGGATGTGTAATGGTGGAGCTGGTGCTGGGATGTGTAATGGTGGAGCTGGGGCTGGGATGTGTAATGGTGGAGCTGGGATGTGTACTGGTGGAGCTGGGGCTGGGATGTGTACTGGTGGAGCTGGGGCTGGAATGTGTACTGGTGGAGCTGGGGCTGGAATGTGTACTGGTGGAGCTGGGGCTGGGATGTGTACTGGTGGAGCTGGGGCTGGGATGTGTACTGGTGGAGCTGGGGCTGGGATGTGTACTGGTGGAGCTGGGGCTGGGATGAGTAATGGTGGAGCTGGAGCTGGGATGTGTAATGGTGGAGCTGGGATGTGTACTGGTGGAGCTGGGGCTGGGATGTGTAATGGTGGAGCTGGGGCTGGGATGTGTACTGTGGAGCTGGGGCTGGGATGTGTACTGGTGGAGCTGGGGCTGGGATGTGTAATGGTGGAGCTGGGATGTGTACTGGTGGAGCTGGGGCTGGGATGTGTAATGGTGGAGCTGGGGCTGGGATGTGTAATGGTGGAGCTGGGCTGGGATGTGTACTGGTGGAGCTGGGATGTGTACTGGTGGAGCTGGGATGTGTACTGGTGGAGCTGGGGCTGGGATGTGCACTGGTGGAGCTGGGGCTGGGATGTGTACTGGTGGTGCTGGGGCTGGGATGTGTACTGGTGGTGCTGGGGCTGGGATGTGTACTGGTGGAGCTGGGGCTGGGATGAGTAATGGTGGAGCTGGAGCTGGGATGTGTAATGCTGGGGCTGGGATGTGTACTGGTGGGGCTGGATGTGTACTGGTGGAGCTGGGGCTGGGATGTGTACTGGTGGAGCTGGGGCTGGGATGAGTAATGGTGGAGCTGGAGCTGGGATGTGTAATGGTGGAGCTGGAGCTGGGATGTGTAATGGTGGAACTGGGATGTGTACTGGTGGAGCTGGGATGTGTACTGGTGAAGCTGGGGCTGGGATGTGTACTGGTGAAGCTGGGGCTGGGATGTGTACTGGTGGAGCTGGGGCTGGGATGTGTACTGGTGGAGCTGGGGCTGGATGTGTACTGGTGGAGCTGGGGCTGGGATGTGTAATGGTGGAGCTGGGGCTGGGATGTGTAAAGGTGGAGCTGGAGCTGGGATGTGTACTGGTGGAGCTGGGATGTGTACTGGTGGAGCTGGGATGTGTACTGGTGGAGCTGTGGCTGGGATGTGTACTGGTGGAGCTGGGGCTGGGATGAGTAATGGTGGAGCTGGAGCTGGGATGTGTAATGGTGGAGCTGGAGCTGGGATGTGTAATGGTGGAGCTGGAGCTGGGATGTGTAATGGTGGAGCTGGGATGTGTACTGGTGGAGCTGGGGCTGGGATGTGTGATGGTGGAGCTGGGGCTGGGATGTGTAATGGTGGAGCTGGGATGTGTACTGGTGGGGCTGGGATGTGTACTGGTGAAGCTGGGGCTGGGATGTGTACTGGTGGAGCTGGAGCTGGGATGTGTACTGGTGGAGCTGGGGCTGGGATGTGTAATGGTGGAGCTGGAGCTGGGATGTGTAATGGTGGAGCTGGGATGTGTACTGGTGGAGCTGGGGCTGGGATGTGTACTGGTGGAGCTGGGGCTGGAATGTGTACTGGTGGAGCTGGGGCTGGAATGTGTACTGGTGGAGCTGGGGCTGGGATGTGTACTGGTGGAGCTGGGGCTGGGATGTGTACTGGTGGAGCTGGGGCTGGGATGTGTACTGGTGGAGCTGGGGCTGGGATGTGTACTGGTGGAGCTGGGGCTGGGATGAGTAATGGTGGAGCTGGAGCTGGGATGTGTAATGGTGGAGCTGGGATGTGTACTGGTGGAGCTGGGGCTGGGATGTGTAATGGTGGAGCTGGGGCTGGGATGTGTACTGGTGGAGCTGGGGCTGGGATGTGTACTGGTGGAGCTGGGGCTGGGATGTGTAATGGTGGAGCTGGGATGTGTACTGGTGGAGCTGGGGCTGGGATGTGTAATGGTGGAGCTGGGGCTGGGATGTGTAATGGTGGAGCTGGGGCTGGGATGTGTACTGGTGGAGCTGGGATGTGTACTGGTGGAGCTGGGATGTGTACTGGTGGAGCTGGGGCTGGGATGTGTACTGGTGGAGCTGGGGCTGGGATGTGTACTGGTGGTGCTGGGGCTGGGATGTGTACTGGTGGTGCTGGGGCTGGGATGTGTACTGGTGGAGCTGGGGCTGGGATGAGTAATGGTGGAGCTGGAGCTGGGATGTGTAATGCTGGGGCTGGGATGTGTACTGGTGGGGCTGGGATGTGTACTGGTGGAGCTGGGGCTGGGATGTGTACTGGTGGAGCTGGGGCTGGGATGAGTAATGGTGGAGCTGGAGCTGGGATGTGTAATGGTGGAGCTGGAGCTGGGATGTGTAATGGTGGAGCTGGGATGTGTACTGGTGGAGCTGGGATGTGTACTGGTGAAGCTGGGGCTGGGATGTGTACTGGTGAAGCTGGGGCTGGGATGTGTACTGGTGGAGCTGGGGCTGGGATGTGTACTGGTGGAGCTGGGGCTGGGATGTGTACTGGTGGAGCTGGGGCTGGGATGTGTAATGGTGGAGCTGGGGCTGGGATGTGTAAAGGTGAGCTGGAGCTGGGATGTGTACTGGTGGAGCTGGGATGTGTACTGGTGGAGCTGGGATGTGTACTGGTGGAGCTGTGGCTGGGATGTGTACTGGTGGAGCTGGGGCTGGGATGAGTAATGGTGGAGCTGGAGCTGGGATGTGTAATGGTGGAGCTGGAGCTGGGATGTGTAATGGTGGAGCTGGAGCTGGGATGTGTAATGGTGGAGCTGGGATGTGTACTGGTGGAGCTGGGGCTGGGATGTGTGATGGTGGAGCTGGGGCTGGGATGTGTAATGGTGGAGCTGGGATGTGTACTGGTGGGGCTGGGATGTGTACTGGTGAAGCTGGGGCTGGGATGTGTACTGGTGGAGCTGGAGCTGGGATGTGTACTGGTGGAGCTGGGGCTGGGATGTGTAATGGTGGAGCTGGAGCTGGGATGTGTACTGGTGGAGCTGGGATGTGTACTGGTGGAGCTGGGGCTGGGATGTGTAATGGTGGAGCTGGGGTGTGTAATGGTGGAGCTGGAGCTGGGATGTGTAATGGTGGAGCTGGAGCTGGGATGTGTAATGGTGGAGCTGGAGCTGGGATGTGTAATGGTGGAGCTGTACTCGGTCCTAAAAAAGAGGCATCGGGACAACCCTAAAATATATTTTTATTTATAATAAATATATATATATATATATCTATATATATATATATATATATATATATATATATATATATATATATATACACACACACAAACATAACACACTAAAAAATATACATACACAATAAGATTTATATATAACAGTGTCTCTCTCTCACTCTCACTCTCTCTATATATATATATATATAGACACACACACATATATATATATATATATATATATAGGAAATGTTTAAAGCTCTTACCTGCAGCAGCAGATGTCTGTATAGAATAAGATTTCTTTTACATACTGAGGGGAGGAGATGTTTACATAGATAGTGGGCGGCAACTTCCTCTAAGATTGTAGAGGAAGGGAAAAATGAAACTGAAACCGATTACATTGCTTGTGCAGCACTGAGCATGTGCGAGATATGCAAAGCTGAAATCCAGGAAGTCATACAGTCTGGCTTGATGGATTCCCACACTAAAGATGGCCCCAGTCAAATCCTGTTTTATAAAGTATATAAATGCTGTAACAACCTAACAAAACGGACCTTAGTTCACA
Organism: Rana kukunoris; assembly: GCA_029574335.1. Classification (NCBI taxonomy): domain Eukaryota; kingdom Metazoa; phylum Chordata; class Amphibia; order Anura; family Ranidae; genus Rana; species Rana kukunoris. The sequence goes on along the minus strand of CM056050.1, from coordinate 593,742,954 downwards.
GACTAACTTTAGTATAATACATTCAGCTTGTGTATTACAGGGGTATTTATATTTAAAAAGTGATATTGTGGCCGGAATTCCGCTTTAAGCTGCCTAATGGTCCGGCGCTTAAGTGGTTAATAGGATAGCAGGGGAGGAAGTGAGAAGGTCATGTCATTACTAGAATGGGGGGGGGGGGCAAGGTCATGTGATTACTAGGATGGGGAAGGGGGCGAGGTGATGTGATGGATGGTTTCTACAAAATATTATGAATTACCCTCTCAATATGTACATAATTCTTTGAAATAACTCTTTAGCCACTTGGACTATCTTGGCGCATAATGGGGGTATCTTGGTGTGCAGTGGAAGGGGCAGGTATTAGTGAGGGACCCCAGGACAACTTTTGCATTGGGGCCCACAAACTTCATACTGCACCTCTGGTAGAGACGCTTATTTGCAGACCAGGACTGAGAACAACAAGGGTGGTATCTGCTCCGCATACCTTCTTTATTCACCACCTGCAATTTTAGCCATAAATGTTAGGGCTGTTACTGATCAAAATTTTTGTGTTCGATTAATTGATTATTTTTTATCGACTAATTTTGATTAATTATAACGCACATACAGATCCAACTACTTTTAGCTGATCTCCTTGCCGGCTGATTCCCAGTGCAGCTCCAACCACTGGAAGAATGGACAGCAGGATACAAAAAACACACAAAGGCAGCGCTCGATGGGAATGGCATTAAAACTTTTATAGTCTTCAAGTAGGTAACAAAATAAATATTGCACTGGAGATAAAATCAATGTAGCTACATAAACTGTAAAAATGGTGCGAGTAATACCAAACGGTACCAAAAGCAGTCATAAAAACATGTAGCTAAGTATGATACTGGTATAAAAATGTGTACAACGATACCACTGCTGAATCCAGATGAGGAGGGGTTAACATCAGTCTGTCGGCATGTAGATGTCCCGTGAAGGGAACTATGACAACTCCCAGTGGATGGCTGTAAATCCCAGGTTGATAGAGGGAAGTGATAGAGGGAAGTGTAACAGATAGTAAGGTCCCGCCGGCATGCCGATATGAAGGCACAGCAAAGGAGCCCTTCAGATGGACACGGCCAAGCCTCGCCGGTGTCCGTGATGTCACCGGATCTCCGACGGAACTCCCTGAGGGGCCGGAAGCCGGCGGAGAGGTAAGTACCAATCAAAAAAATTTTGATCGATCAAAAAAATTAAACATTAATCGATGAATTAATAGTTAATTTCCACATCCCTAATAAATGTACATTTCTTTGCTGTACTGCACTCGTGTAATCATAACAGAAGCAGATCACAAACTGCTGGAAGAAGGCTGCCTCTGTAGGAGTTTATGTAAGCCTTGCCTATTTACCCTGCTATACAAGGTTATTCCAGAAAGTCAACTGGAGGGATTCCAGGTACTTGCCTCATTGCCAGTCCTGTTCTGCTGACGTTCTGCTTTTACACTTTATAATGCAGACCGCAGACAAGCTCAATGTAAACTGATGAAGACTCACTAATAAACAGTTGGATGAAAAAAGCATTACTGGGTTACCTTACTCAGCAGAAAGTATAGCAAGTAACAAGCATATCCTGTGGGCCAGGATCTCAGCGGCGTTACAACGGAGTATCTCAGATACCCCGTCGTATCGCCGTTTTTTTTGCCTCGTATCTATGCGCGTGATGCTTAGCATCACTTTTGCATAGATACGCTTCTACATCCGACAAGTGTAAAACCATTACACTTGCGGATCGTAGTTGTAATGACAACTCCGGCCACTAGGTGGCCTTTACGTTGTTTTCTCATTTGCGTATGCAAATGAGGTAGTACGCCGATTCCCGATCGCTTTTATGCCGCCCCGTCGTCGCGTACGTCGTTTTCGTCGGAGTAAGGTTACCCCAGCTTCGATGTGGAGTAACCTTACGAAGTACCGTCGGATGCCGTCGGGTGCCGTTGGATGCCATGTTAAGTATGGCCTCGGGACCGCGTCGTGTTGTGCGTCGTTTACGTCGTTTGCGTACGTCGATTCTCAATAGGGCTGGCCTTTGGAGCATGCGCACTGGGCTTTTTCCCCGTCCGGCGCATGCGCAGTTCGTTCGACGCGGGGGCGCGCTTAATTTAAATACAAGCCGCCCCATTTGAATTGTGCGGGTTTACGCTGGGCAATTTACGTGACGCAGGCGAAAACTACGGAGCAAGTGCTTTGAGATTAAAGCACTTGCTCTAGTACGATGCGGCGGCGTAGTGTAAATGGCTTACGCTACGCCGCCAGAATTCTATGAGAATCTGGCCCTGTATGTTTACCCCAATTATAAAATAATTACTGTATATACTCGAATATAAGCCAACCCAAATATAAGCCGAGGCACCTAATTTTACCACAAAAAAAATGGAAAAACATATTGAGTATAAGCCTTGGGTAGGAAATGCAGCAGCTACTGTAATTGGAATGAGGGTCAACAATGCCCATTTGCAGCCTCACTGTGCCCATCTGCAGCCTCACTCTGCCCATTTGCAGCCTCACTTTTCCCATTTGCAGCCTCACTCTGCCCATTTGCATGCCTCACTATGTCCATTACATACCTGACTGTGCCCATTGCAAGGCTCACTGTGGCCATTTGCAGCCTCACTGTGCCCATATGCAGCCTCATTGTGCCCATCTGCAGCCTCACTGTGCCCATTTGCAGCCTCACTCTGCCCATTTGTAGCCTCACTCTGACCATTTGCATGCCTCACTATGTCCATTACATACCTGACTGTACCCATTGCAAGGCTCACTGTGGCAATTTGCAGCCTCACTGTGCCCATTGCATGTCTCACTGTGCCCATTGCATGGCACACTGTGGCCATTTGCAGCCCCACTGTGGCCCCACTGTGGCCTATCTATGCGACTGATTCATAGAATCAGTTACGCATAGATTTCTATTAGATCCGACTGGCGTAAGTCTCTTACGCCTTCGTATCTAACTTGCATATTTACGCTGGACGCTAGGTGGCGTTCCCATCTAAAATATGCAAATGAGCCTAATATGCCGATTCCCAAACGTATGCCCGGCCGGCGCTTTTTTTTTTACGTCGTTTGCATAAGCGTAGGTCCGGCGTAATGTTACCCCTGCTGTATGAGGCGCAGCCAATGTTAAGTATGGACAGCGTGCCGGCATATTTTTTCCCGTCGTTTACGAAAAACGTTCGCGAATAGGGCTTTGCGTAAGTGACGTTCACGTTGTTTGCGTCATGATTTGGAGCATGCACACTGGGATAAATTCACGGCCGGCGCATTCGCAGTGCGTTCGGCGCGGGATCGCGTGTAATTTAAATAATACACGCCCCCTACCCACCCAATTTGACGTACGACGGGCCATTTACGCTACACTGCCGCAACTTTACAGGCAAGTGCTTTGTGAATACAGCACTTGCCCGTAAAAGTTGCGGAGGCGTAGCGTAAATGGGATACGCTACGCCCGCAGAAACTTACGCTCTCCATCCTGAATCTAGCCCTATAACTTTTGCGCAAACCAATCAATATACGCTTATTGCGATTTCCTTTACCAAAAATATGTAGAAGAATGCGTATCGGCCTAAACTGAAAAAAAAACGTTTTTATATATTTTTTGGGGTAATATTTATTATAGCAAAAAGTAAAAAATATTGCTTTTTTTTTCAAAATTGTCGCTCCATTTTTGTTTATAGCGCAAAAATTTTAAGCCGCAGAGGTGATCAAATACCACCAAAAGAAAGCTCTATTCGTGGGGAAAAAAGGACATCAATTTTGTTTGGGTACAACGTCGCACGACCGCTGAAGTGGTTAAGAAGCCAAAACTTTTTTTTCCTCTTTTGGATGCAATCCAAACATTTGCAATGGTCCCCTGAACCAGGAAATCTGTTTTAGTGAGTTTTCTAAAGCAGTTCCCTTCACTTTGAAGAAATGTCCTCCTTATGCCGCGTACCCACGATCATTTTTCGGCATGAAAAAAAGGTAGTTTTTAAACAATGGCATTTAAGATGATCGTGTGTGGGCTTCACATAATTTTTCGGATTCTAGAAAAACGATAACAATTTTTTTCGAACATGCTCCATTTTTTAATGTAGTTTTAAACTTTTTCGGGTTGTAAAAAATGATCGTGTGTGGGCTAAAATGACGTTAAAAACCCGCGCATGCTCAGAAGCAAGTTATGAGACGTGAGCGCTCATTCTGGTAAAACTACCGTTCATAATGGAGTAAGCACATTCATCACGCTGTAACAGACAGAAAATCGCGAATCGTCTTTTACTAACACGGAATCAACTAAAAGCAGCCCAAAGGGTGGGGTCATCCGCATGGAACTTCCCCTTTATAGTGCCGTTGTACGTGTTGTACGTTACCGCGCTTTGCTAGAGCATTTTTTTTTTAAACGATGGTGTGTGGGCAACGTCGTTTAATGATGAAGTTGGAAAAACTTAGGGCCAGATTCAGATACACTTAATATTGCGCTGCGTAATCGAAATACTCTACGCTGCCGTATTTTACCAGGCTCTACACCGAATCCTGGTAGATTTTTGCCCGTACGCTACGGCGGCGTAGTCTATTTCTCGCCGCGTAATCGAAATACGCGATTGGGGGGCGTGAAGCATTTAAATTAAGCGCGTCCCCGCGGCGATCGAACTGCGCATGCTCCGTTCAGAAATTTCCCGCCGTGCATTGCGCGAAATCACGTCGTTACGTCATTCGTTGTTTGAGTAGCGTCGTTTACGAACATTCCTATTCCCGGACGACTTACGTAATAAATAATAAAAGACGTCGGAAAACGTAGAAATTCGACGCGGGAACGACGGCCATACTTAACATGGGCTGTCTAATATTAGACCAGCAAAAAGCTGGTATAGTGTTACGTAAAAAAAAATGACTAAAGATGCCGTAAGAGATTGCGATTGAAGATCGTAATTTCTGGGATCGCCGGCAAAAGCTCATTAGCATACCCTGACGCGGAAAACGACGGGAAGTCCACCCAGTGGCCGCAATTTTATTGCAGCGTAGATCCGAAGGCGTACGAACACGTAATCCAGTCGAATTGAAGCCCGCAGCCGTCTATTCATGGTTTGAGGTTTCCGACTAGCTAAAAAACGTGCGTAATTTGAAATTACTCCAGTCTAACACCAGTTAGACAGGCGTAATCGCTCTGTGAATCTGGCCCCGAAAAATGATCGTGTGTACGCGGCATTACTCCATCCTGTGTCTCTGGATAGGAAGCGAAGGAAAAGTTCCACAATGAACACAAACAAAAGAAAAATATGAGGTTTAATTGTTCTGTACGCTGCCAAAAACGTAAAAAAAATGGCTCCAGATGCATTTTAAACATAGCATTCCATGTGCCCCCCCTGGCAACCTCCGATCTGTAATAGTTTCTCTTTGAGCCAAAAGATATTTTAACTGCACAAGCACAGTGGAACAAGACTTGGCATTCTGCTTTAAAATATGCATTTCTTTTTTTTTTTACCAAAATATTATGAACTGTCTTACCTTTCTTTTTCCACCATGGCCCTTCAGGGATGGAGAAAGATAGATCCTTGAAATCGATGTTCACGGCAGGCCTCCTGGGCAGAGAGGAGAAGCGCTGAGCCTCCGTTAGGTGGTTGTCCACCTTTTTTAAATGTCCATTAAGAAGTGGGGTGTCCTGGCTGTTGGCGCAGTTGGAAACCACTTCATCCAACGACACACACACTGACTTTGGGTCTGACATTGTGGTTGGGATACCAGCATTCTAAAAAAAAATTGGAATGAAACCACATTTCATTATCATGTATGGTAATGTGACAAGCAGTAGTGTTGTAATTGCAGTAATTACATAAAATTCAAATTGTATTTATTTATTTATTAAAAATGCTTAACCTACGCAGTCTTACCCGAAGGCCTCGATGCGCAAAATAAAAAGGCATTGACATTTAATAACCTTAGAAAAACCAACATACCAGAATGACAACACACAGAGTAAAAGAAAAAGGACACATATTGAGAACGTAATTAAGCTGCTCGCCCCGAAATTGCAAAAAAGAGAGAGAGAAGGGTTCCCCAAATGGGCTTTTAGGCAGCAATATAAAAAAATGTAGAAGTATTGTATAGGTTATATAAAATAGTATTTATTGCCAAAATCCCCGATACCCACATGAGTTAGAACAAGTTGGAACATTTGTATAAATAAAATAAAGGTCAACATTCCTGAATACAGTATGCATAGATAATACATATACAGTTTTGTATCGTTGAGCCCCGACGCGTTTCGACCAATCCGGTCTCTTCAGGGGGCAAAAATGTTTCTAGAAAATAATAATATTATGGTATAAGTTCAAAGTAAGTACATGACAGCATATAAAACAATAGAATGCCATAATGATATAGTTACCACTGAATCAGGAAATGGATAACATAAAAAGCCGTTGTGAGGTCCGGAGGGGCCTGGACTGCCCCCGCCCACCCAAAGTAGCGGAGAGGCCCACCCCAGGGAACCTGCAAGGAGCCACACAAAGAGCACCCCCCAGGAGCAGCGGAGGGGCAGCCACCTGCAGAGGAACACCCATAAAGCCCATGGTTAGTAGAAAGAATTATTTTGGGTAGGTTGGTTAAAAAGTTAATTGCTGAAATACAGCCAATTAATTGTATGGGTACATATATTAAGGTAATATAATGGTACAAGGGCTAAGGGCAAATGCCAATTGCCAACATATATAGGGAGAGTAAAGGCATACTTAGGGGTCCAATACAAGTAAAATAATTGGAAGTATAAATTAGGTGAAAAATTGCTGTAATGAGAATCAGTGAATACAAGTGAATGAGATAGTGAGTGTAAACTGATAAGGTGGGTGATTGCCAGAATAGGACAAACCAATGGTGAAATAAGTGTGTAAATAAGAGTGAAAGTTGAAGTGAGAAACAATATGCTCCAGCACAGTCCCTGTCCCCCTTCCCATTGCTCGTGGGGTGCTGGAGCTAGTCCCTGGACACCCCATTGAGCTTCTCCCAGCTGGTGATGTTCCTTGGATCCTCCCCGTTCCAAGTTCTAAGTGTGTAAAATATGTAGAAGAATACGTATCGGTCTAAACTGAGGAAAAAAAAAACTTTTTATATATTTTTTGGGGATATTTATTATAGCAACAAGTAAAAAATATTGCATTTTTTTCAAAATTGTCGCTCTATTTTTGTTTATATCGCAAAAAATAAAAACCACAGAGGTGATTAAATATCACCAAAAGAAAGCTCTATTTGTGGGGAAAAAGGGACGCCAATTTTGTTTGGGAGCCACGCCGCTTGAACGCGCAATTGTCAGTTAAAGCGACGCAGTGCCGAATCGCAAAAAGGGGCTAGGTCCTTTACCTGCATAATGGTTCGGGTCTTAAGTGGTTAAAGTGGTCTGTAAGGGTTTACAACCACTTTAAGGCCCTCCTACTGTTCGTGAAATTTTACTGACCACACCCACTATTTGATGTGATTTGGAGGGTGTGTGTAGGGGAGGGGTTTTGTGGGGGTAATGGTCAAGTTCCAGCACCTATTGTTTGAGAAGAAAAAGCCCTGGTGATAATAATATGTTAATACATTCATGTCCATAGATGGATTACAGGTTCAAGTAGGAACCCATTTAATGTCCAAACATCAGTGGCGGTGCGTCCATAGAGGGCGCTGGAGTGCCGCCCCCTCTGGCTACCGCACACACCACTGACAATATACATAGATTCATGCATTACATTGCATGAATCTATGTATTGCCGCCGAAAATTCAGATGGCCGGCCCCCTGGCGGACGCCGGCCATCTGAATAACGGCGGCTGCGGAAGTGCCTAACAGAGCCGGCGGCTCTCATAGGCTTTCCGATTACAGCCCTCAGGCTGTAGTCGGCTTCCGGATGCTTATCCTCGGGGCGCACGATATGTGCGTTCCTTGGATAAGCATGACAGGCGTCTCAGCCAATCAGGTTACCGGTAACCTGATTGGCTGAAGCGTCAACGAGGGCGGAAGAACACATCGAGGGACAGAAGAAGAAGCAGGTAAGTGTCGGGGGGGGGGGATTTACGGGGCACAATGGCTACAATGGCAGGGCACAGTGGCTACAATGTTAGGGCACAGTGGCTTCAATGGCAGGGCACAGTGGTGACAATGGCAGGGCACAGTGTCGACAATGGCAGGGCACAGTGTCGACAATGGCAGGGCACAGTGCCGACAATGGCAGGGCATAGTGGTGACAATGGCAGGGCACAGTGGTGACAATGGCAAGGCACAGTGGCTACAATGGCAGGGCACAGTGGCTACAATGGCAGGGCACAGTGCCGACAATGGCAGGGCACAGTGGTGACAATGGCAGGGCACAGTGGTGACAATGGCAGGGCACAGTGGCTACAATGGCAGGGCACAGTGGCTACAATGGCAGGGCACAGTGCCGACAATGGCAGGGCATAGTGGTGACAATGGCAGGGCACAGTGGTGACAATGGCAGGGCACAGTGGCTGTGTTTGATGGGCACAGTGGCTTCAATTGTTGAGCACAGTGAGGCTGCAATTGTTGAGCACAGTGAGGCTGCAATTGTTGGGCACAGTGGGGCTGCAATTGTTTTTTGTTTTTTTTTTCGTTTGTTTGCGCCCCCCCAAAAAATTTTGATCACCAGCCGCCACTGCCAACCATTAGTACCCACATTTTGCCAGCAGACATCGTGCCCACATCTGGATTCATTTTTAGAGTGACCCCTTCTGGCCTGCTCCATTATACAACATTCGGATTCTGCGCCAAGAGTCCTAAATAGCCAACTGAACCCGCGGCAACTGATACCGGTTAACTCAGCAGAACTTCAATCTTTCTTGTTGAGTTCTTGGTGATCAATTGTCGCTCCGGTGGCACACAAAGAAACCGGAGAGATTTTATTATCCCAATGAAAAAAATACAAAAACAGCACCGATGTCAGTAAATCTGGATGAGAATTCCGAGTTAAATCATTACAAAAGGTTCAGATTGCTTCACCCATTATAATGCAGCAGCCGTGAAAGCAGCTGAGGCATGAAAGAAAACACTGAATGTTCCAGGTCTATTCACGGGGGCTGATCGCCATCATAAAAAGCCAATACAAAACATCCCTGACTGCAGTGTGGTGTACGGGATGGCAATCTCAGATAGACATACATTTGTAGAAGAGTAACTGTAAAAATATTTAAAAAAAAGTAGAAAGAAAGATCATTTCTTTTATTTGGTAATGTATTCAATGTCATTGTCTTTTATAATGGGGGAAGGGTGCAAGGTCCACACAATATACAGAGGGGATTATTTTACATAAAGTAAGTTATGTAAAAATAACCTGCATACGATGTCCCCGCAGACTTGTATTATGTAAAGCAGCGGTCCCAAATGTTTTTGTTACCGGAGAGCAGTTTCATGGCAGCCAATTTTTCCGGGGACTGGGGGGGTGGACTGGATATTCAAGGAGTATGCCCCTATTCACACCACAACCCCCCTTTACATTGTTCACAGAACCCCTTTACATTACAGCCCCCCTTTAAAGCAGTCCTACAGTGTCCTCTGTTCCCTTTCACATCTCAAACCCCCTTTCCATTACAGTTCACCCTTTAAAGCAGTCCTACAGTGTCCTCTGTTCCCTTTCACATCACAGCCCCCTTTACCATACAGTGCCCCTTTACAGATCAGTCCCCTTTACATGAATGTAACGGGGGCTGCACCATAAAAGGGCATGGTGATGTAACGGGGGCTGCACTGTAAAGGAGCACGAAGGTGTTATGGGGGCTGCACTGCAAAGGGGCATGAATGTGTGATGGGGGCTGCACTGTAAAGGGACACGAAGATGTAACAGGGGCTGCACTATAAAGGGGCATGAAGATGTAACGAAGCTGCACTGTAAAGGGGCACAAAGATGTTATGGGGGCTGCACTGTAAAGGGGCATGAAAATGTAACGGAGCTGCACTCTAAAGGGGCACAAAGATGTTATGGGGGCTGTAATGTAAAGGGGCACAAAGATGTTATGGGGGCTGCACTGTAAAGGGGTATGAAGATATTATGGGGCTGCACTGTAAAGGGGCACAGTGATATAACAAGGGCTGCACTGTAAAGGGGCACAGTGATATAACGGGGGCTGCACTATAAAAGGGCACCATGATGTAAGAGGGGCTGCACTGTAAAGGGGCACAATGATATAATGGGGGCTGCACTGTAAAGCGGCATGGTGATGTAACGGGGGCTGCACTGTAAAAGGGCACAGTGATATAACGGGGGCTGCATTGTAAAGGGGTAAGAATATGTAACAGGGGCTGCACTGTAAAGTGGCACAGTGATGTAAGGGGGCTGTACTGTAAAAGGGCACAGTGATATAACGGGGGCTGCATTGTAAAGGGGCACGATGATGTAACAGGGGCTGCACTGTAAAAGGGCACGATGATGTAAAAGGGGCTGCACTGTAAAAGGGCACAGTGACGTAAAGGGGGCTGTACTTTAAAGGGGCACGATGATGTAACAGGGGCTGCACTGTAAAAGGGCACGATGATGTAACAGGGGCTGCACTATAAAAGGGCACCATGATGTAACAGGGGCTGCACTGTAAAGGGGCACAATGATATAATGGGGGCTGCACTGTAAAGAGGCAATAAGATGTAATGGGACTGCACTATAAAGGGGTACGAAGATGTAACGGGGCTGCATTGTACAGGGGCATGGTGATGTAACTGGGCCTGCACTGTAAAGGGGCATGCTGATATAATGGGGGTTGCACTATAAAGGGGCACAAAGATGTAACCCAGCTGCATTGTACAGGGGAATGGTGATATAACGGGGGCTGCACTGTAAAGGGGCATGATGATGTAACAGGGGCTGTACTGTAAAGGGGCATGATGATGTAATGGGGGCTGCACTGCAAAGGGGCATGATGATGTAATGGGGGCTGCATTGCAAAGGGGCACGGAGATGTAACGGGCTGCATTGTACAGGGGCATGATGATGTACCTGGGCCTGCACTGTACAGGGGCATGGTGATGTAAAGGGGGCTGCACTGTAAAGGGGCACGGAAATATAACTGGGGCTTCCTTCTCCAGAGCAGATCTCCAGCTCCTCATACCCCCTGCCCTGCTGATAGGATGATATCGGCGGCATAGCAGGAGACCCGGGAGAAGACACATAGGCTCAGTGACACAGCAGCAGGTAAGCAGCAAATGCAGTCTTGTCACCTCCCGCTGCACGGCACGGCCATTAATAAGTTACAGTATTTGTTTTCAGTTATCCAGCGTTCTCTACAAAGTAGTTCTTTTTTGCCACTAGATGCCCTCAGCATAGGCATGTGCAAAGGGTGTGCCGGATGTGCCTGGGCACATCACCCCATGCACATTAGCATTATCGCTCTGTGTGCTGACAAGGAGATGGGAAAGACCTCCCTCCTACTGGCTCTGCCATAAAGAAAGTGTTTATACACTTCTCTTACACTGTGCCAGCAGGGGGATCGATGTGCCAGGGTCATGTATATGCAAAAGTACATAGCAAGTGTGCTTCAGCTATAAGGTGCACAGCCTAATGCAATAGGCTGCATATACCTATGGCTCTCAGTCTAATGGTCAGCATCATTCAACTTCCTTCCAGTCTAAACCATAGGTGGCAAACACAAGGCCCGCGGGCCGAATCCGGCCCTCCAACCCTTTTCATGTGGCCCTCGCACCTCTCCTGTAGCTGCAGCCCTCTTCTGGTCCTACTCTAGACCCTTACATTCTGCATCCAGCTTCTTCCCAGCAGCAGCATACGGAAAGGGGGGCGCACTGTGATGTAAGGGAGAGTCGGGGGGCTCAACTTCTGATGGTGGGGGGGCTCTGACATCTAATGTAAGGGGAGGGGATACGCTGGACATCTAATCTTACAGATACAACCGGCCCTTTTGAGGGCAATCATAATGTTCATGCGGCCCACAATGAAATTGAGTTTGACACCCCTGCTCTAAACCCTGACTGTGTTGAACCCAAACCAACTTGAGACAGGGACAATGAAAGGAGAATCAGTACAAGGGTGCAACGCCCAGCTCATTGCGCTGATAGATATGGACAAACAGGTATGGGGATCGCTGCACTGCAGAACGGGATATCTTTATATTAGAAACTCAATATATCTTTATTAGAAACTCAAAACAGCGTAAAAAAGGCAACCAAATCCCATGGGGAGAAGAGGAAGGGCCAACGTGTTTCGCACTGCTAGCGCTTAATCATGAAGATCATGGCATAATTATGATTAACCACTAGCAGCACGAAAAGCACAGGCCTTTCCTATTCTTCCCTATGGGATTTGGCTGCCTTTTTCTGTTGTTTTAATTTTCTAATAAAGATATCCTGTTCCAGAGTGCAGCCATCCATATACCTCTTAGACCAACTAGGAAGTCACCTAAGACGGTACCGGCTTAAAGGGGTTGTAAAGGTCTTTCTTTACCTTAGTGCAGTCCTCCTTCACTTATCTCATCCTTCCATTTTGCTTTTAAATGTCCTTATTTTTTCTGAGAAATCCTCACTTCCTGTTCTTCTGTCTGTAACTCCACACAGTAATGCAAGGCTTTCTCCCTGGTGTGGAGTGTCGTGCTCGCCCCCTCCCTTGGACTAGAGGAGAGTAAGAAACCCCAAATAACACACAGCTCCTTTCTCTATCTGCAACGTAGAGAGCATCCTGACTCTCCTGTAATCCAAGGGAGGGGGCGAGCATGACACTCCACACCAGGGAGAAAGCCTTGCATTACTGTATTGAGTTACAGCCTGCAAAAGAAGAGATATAATACCTACCCCTTAGGTGGGCCCTGGCCTTCACTGTCTTCAGGAGCTATAGCCTTCAAAGAATCTTCTACACCTGGGTGTGTCAGATGCATGGTGCCCCACTGTTGTTGTTCCATCTGCTACCCCTACATCAGTAGTGGTTAACTTTCTTGATATGGGGGTCCTCAAGTGCAGCCCCCGATATCACCAAAGGGCCACACATAAAATGTTGTGAATATTCATTATCTGAGCCAGCAGACAAACAACAGGATATAGTCAGACACTGCAGAAATGGTACAAGAGATGATCAGAGGCTGCAGACATGATACCAGAGATGGTCAGAGACTGCAGACATGATACAGGAGATGGTTGGAGGCTGCAGACATGATACAGGAGATGGTTGGAGGCTGCAGACATGATACAAGAGATGAACAGAGACTGCAGACATGATACAAGAGACGTTCAGAGACTGCAGACATGATACGAGATGGTCAGAGACTGCCCACATGATACAAGAGATGGTCCGAGACTGCAGACCTAATACAAGAGATTATCAGCGACTGCAGACATGATACAAAAGATGGTCAGAGACTGCAGACATGATACAAGAGATTATCAGCGACTGCAGACATGATACCAGAGATAGTCAGAGGCTGCAGACATGATACAAGAGATGATCAGAGACTGCAGAAATTATACAAGAGATGGTCAGAGACTGCAAACATGATACAAGAGATGGTTAGAGACTGCACACATGATAACAGAGACAGTCAGAGACCGCAGACACTATACAAGATATGGTCAGAGACCGCAGACATGATACAAGAGATGGACAGAGACTGCAGACATGATACAAGAGATAGTCAGTGACTGCAGACATGATACAAGAGGTGGTCAGAGACTGCACACATGATACCAGAGATGGTCAGAGACTACAGACATGATACAAGAGATGGTCAGAGGCTGCAGATATGATACAAGAGACGGTCAGAGACTGCAGACATGATACCAGGGATAGTTAGAGACCGCAGACATGATACAAGAGATGGTCAGAGGCTGCAGACATGATACAAGAGATGGTCAGAGGCTGCAGACATGATACAAGAGATGGTCAGAGGCTGCAGACATGATACAAGAGATGGTCAGAGACTGCAGACATGATACAAGAGATGGTAAGAGGCTGCAGAAATGATACAAGAGATGGTCAGAGACTGCAGACATGATACCAGAGATAGTTAGAGACCGCAGACATGATACAAGAGATATTGAGAGACTTTGGATTTAACACAGGAGATGTTTAGAGACTGTGAACATGTAAAGGAGTAGTTGGAGAATGGAAGCTTACTTCAGAAGACAGTCATAGACTGGAAACATATTACATGAGGCTGCTAGAAATCACGACTATATCAGGGCAATTGGGAAACACAGATTAGTGTGTGCAGGGGCCCAGACGACCACAAAAAAGGTGTCTAAGGTAATATGACCAGATTTTTTAAATGAAATCCGGGGACATATTTTTTCTTTACTAGTAATGGCAACAATCAGCGACTCTCTGCCCGTCGCCGCCCGCCTCACAGCCTCTCAAGTCTTACTCTCTGGGCCCCGGCTACTGCTGGATGGGGAGCGGAGGAAGATCACCCCGCCAGGGAAGGTAAGGAGATCGGCAGGTGGCTGGCCAGGATTTGAGCCAAGGCAGAAGAACATGCACCCGAAACTGAAGAAATATTCCCCGTCCGCTCCGACCAGCACATGATCATCAGAAAAGGGGCACAGATATTGGGAAAAATACAACCCCCCTATGCTAGTAGGCACGGCGGAGCGAGTAATGTGTGTAATTCAATTTATTTTATTTTAATTCTGCACAGACTGTCTTTGAAATTGCCCCTGCCCCCTATTAAATCCAATCTGGGGACAAAACCAGGGACAGACTTGGTTCGGGGACAGTGTCCTCAATCAGGGGACTGTCCCCTGAAACTGGGTATGTCTGGTCACCCTAGTCCAAGGGCTACATGTGGCCCTTGGATTGAAGGTTGAGGGCCATACATCACTACCCAATCTCTGTATCCATTTATAAATGTATATGTTACTGCAGCCCTCCTTCACAGGGATAGGTATGTTTGCTGCTATGCGCTTGTATTCTCTCCCTGCCAGAGCTGAGAGGTCATAACTTTATCAGCCTGTGTGGCCTCTAAGTAGCCTTGTCTCTCCACCAGTCAGTAGATAATGATCGCCCCTCCCATTCTTTAAAGGTAAATTGATAATTTTATATGAAACATTTGAGATTTCTTTTTCGATGGGATACTTCAGTTGTTCAAGTGTTTTTCCTCTGTAAATGTTTGTGACCTTAAAATCCTCGTCATCCCAGAATACCGAAATATTCCTGACAAATAATAACAAACCACTTATGGTGTGAATGTGTTTCTATGTATTGGTATCACTCACCCTCTTATGTAGCACAATAGAGAGTTACGTGAAATAATCGTTTTACATAAAATAATAATTATCTCCGCCAGTATTAATAAATGATGGAAATGATCCTTTCTGGAGAAGGATGATAATGGAATTGGACACAGCTCGTTCCTGGTTGTGCCGAGGCGAAGCGGAATTTTCTGAAGATCCTGCGCACAGCTGGTTGGACAAATCTGTTTTTGTAATCCTGTCGCTGAATGGTAACCTGGTAAATACCATATATACTCGAGTATACTGTGAGTCGAGATTTTCAGCACAATTTTTTGTGCTGAAAATGCCCCCCTTGGCTTATACTCGAGTCACCTTTTTTGCACCTGATCTCCTGGACTTTGGGGACCCGTCACCAGCCGGCCGTAGGTCTACTGGACCCCAAACGTGGCACACATATAGCCCAACTCTTCCTCTACAAGTGTGCAATGTTTGTTGTCCAGGGGACCTACGGCCGGGGAGAAACGATTTTTCAAATTCGGGCACCCCTTCCATAGACTCCCATGTTAAACAGTAATTTTTGGGGACCCGGTACCGGCCGGCCGTAGGTCCCCTGGACCTGGAACTTGGCACACTTATGGCCCCATTTCTCCTTTACAAGTTTGCTGTTTGGGGGACCTACGGCTGGGAAGCACCGATTTTTCAAAGCTCGGCACCCCTTCTATATACTCCCATGTTAAACGTAAGTCTAGTCATTGACACAGTGAGGTATGGACACAGTGAGGCATGGGCACAGTGAGGCACAGTGAGGCATGGACACAGTGAGGCATGGGCACAGTGAGGCATGGGCACAGTAAGGCATGCACATGGACACAGTGAGGCAAAGTGAGGCACAGTGAGGCATGCAGATGGACACCATAGGCTTATACTCGAGTCAATACGTTTTCCCATTTTTTTGTGGTAAAATTAGGTGCCTCGGCTTATATTCGGGTCGACTTATACTCGAGTATATACAGTATTTGCTGGCAAAACACAAGACGCAGAACGCTGTTAAATTGTTGATGAATTGATTGGAAACTGGAATGATTTCTTCCTGAATCTAGGCCCACATAGGGGCCAAATTATTGGGAATATACTGAGAAGGAACAGCAGGAGTAGAAGAGGAGCACAGCGGAGGGTTGTGGTGGGTAATCCTTCTATAGGGGCCAACGTGACACCTCCAAGGAAACCAATCAAATATGTATACAAAGTACAGACAAGTGAGGCAATACACAGAGAGATTTTTGGTGGAAAACCTTTCCCATAGAAACACTCCTAAACCTTGTGGACAAACTTCCCAAAAGAGTTGAAGCTGTTATAGCTGCAAAGATGGGCCAACTGAATATTGAACCCTATGGGCTAAGACTGAGATGCCATTAGCCACTTTAGCCCCGGAAGATTTGGCTGCCATTTTTTGCGATTCGGCACTGCGTCACTTTAACTGACAATTGTGCGTCGTGCAACGTTGTACCCAAATACATTTGATGTCCTTTTTTCCCCACAAATAGAGATTTCTTTTGGTGGTATTTGATCACCTCTGCGGTTTTTATTTTTTTGCGCTATAAACAAAAGGCAATATTTTTTACTTTTTGCTATAATAAATATCCCCTAATTTTTTTTTCTCTGTTTAGGCCGATATGTATTCTTCTACATACTTTTGATTAAAAAAATCGGAATAAGCGTATATTAATTGGTTTACGCAAAAGTTATAGAGTCTACAAAATAGGGGATAGATTTATGGCATTTTTATTATTATAATTTTTTTTACTAGTCATGGCGGCGATCTGCGATTTTTATCGGGACTGCGATATTGTGGCGGACACATCGGACACTTTTGACAAATTTTTGGGACCATTGACAATTATACAACGATAAGTGCTATAAAAACGAACTGTTGCTGTGATAAATGTCACTGGCAGGAAAGGGGTTAACACTAGGGGTGATCAAGGGGTTAACTGTGTTCCCTCAGTGTGTTCTAACTGTAGGGGGGATGTGACTAACTAGGGGAACAGAGAGATCAGTGTTCATACATTGTATGAACACACGATCAGTCTCCTCTCCCCTGAAAGAACACACACAGATTCCAATTCTCGCTCTGTCACAAGTAGGGATGAGGTTCGCGTTCGAGACGAACGTATGTTCTACTCGAACATTGTCTGTTCGTACATTCGACGAAATTCGAACAAAAGCGGTCGTTCACTGCGGCATTGCGCGCTGATGATTGGCCAAGCATGCTGTATGTCCCGCATGCTTGGCCAATCACAAAACGAAGAGCCATAATTGGCTGACCGGTTTTTAAACTTTTTCCCATTTATACCTTTTCCCCTGCGGCAAAACCCGGGTTCTCAAAGACGTTTTCCAACAATAACTTGAATATTGGTCTTTAAAAATTATCGTTTTTGAATTCGAACGTTCGAGTCCCATAGACTTCAATGAGGTTCTAACTGTTCACGCGGTCGGTCTGTTCCACGGTTCTGGTACGGACCGAACGTGGGGGTGTTCGGCTCATCCCTAGTCACAAGTGATCGCGGGTGCCTGGCGGTCATCGCGCCCACAAGGCACACGCATTGGCTCTGGCGGCGAGTCGCGGGCGCCAGAAGGCAAAGCGATGTAAGGGAACCATCTGTGCCATTCTGCCGCAGTAAGACTGCGGCGGCTGGTCGGCTAGAGGTTAAAGTTCATGTATGTGTAAAAGCAGGTGTCCCACTACTTTTGGCAATATAGTGTAGATAGATAGATTGATCAATCAATAGATATACACTATATTACTTATATTTATAATATACTATATACTTATATTATACAGTATCTCACAAAAGTTAGTACACCCCTCACATTTTTGTAAATATTTTCTTCTATCTTTTCATGTGACAACACTGAAGAAATTCCACTTTGCTACAATGTTGTGTAATGAGTGTACAGTTTGTATAACAGTGTACATTTGCT